>JAOPSE010000151.1:1198551-1798551 GCA_029449295.1 Zea luxurians
TGGCTCGAAATTGCCGGCGTGTCGCTTCACGTCTGGCACCTCTCTGGAGAGGTTCTCCAGGTCGGCGATGAGGGCCTCGGACTCGGCGAGGGCCTCGGCGTACTCCACGCACTCCACGTCGCATTCGAACGCGTGCTTGTACGTGGGGCCGATGGTGATGACCCCGTTGGGGCCCGACATCTTGAGCTTCAGGTAGGTGTAGTTGGGGACGGCCATGAACTTCGCGTAGCATGGCCTCCCCAATACCGCGTGGTAGGTTCCTTGGAACCCGACCACCTCGAACGTCAGAATCTCCCTTCGGAAGTTGGAGGGCGTTCCGAAGCAGACAGGAAGGTCGAGCTGTCCGAGGGGCTGGACGCGCTTCCCAGGAATGATCCCGTGGAAGGGCGCAGCGCCTGCTCGGACGGAGGACAGATCGACGCGCAGGAGCCTGAGGGTCTCGGCGTAGATGATGTTGAGGCAGCTGCCCCCATCCATCAGGACCTTGGTGAGCCTGACGTCGCCGATGATGGGATCGACGACGAGCGGGTATTTCCCCGGGCTCGGCACGTGGTCGGGGTGGTCAGCTTGGTCGAAGGTGATGGGCTTGTCGGACCAGTCTAGGTAGACTGGCGCCGCCACCTTCACTGAGCAGACCTCCCGACGCTCTCGCTTGCGATGCCGAGCCGAGGCATTCGCCGCATGCCCTCCGTAGATCATGAAGCAGTCGCGGACCTCGGGGAACTCTCCTGCTTGGTGATCTTCCTTTTTGTCGTCGTCGTGGGCCCTGCCACCCTCTGCGGGTGGCCCGGCCCTGTGGAAGTGGCGCCGAAGCATGACGCACTCCTCGAGGGTGTGCTTGACGGGCCCCTGATGGTAGGGGCACGGCTCCTTGAGCATCTTGTCGAAGAGGTTAGCACCTCCGGGGGGCTTCCGAGGGTTCTTGTACTCGGCGGCGGCGACAAGGTCTGCGTCGGCGGCGTCGCGTTTCGCTTGCGACTTCTTCTTGCCTTTCTTCTTGGCACCGCGCGGAGTAGACGCCTCGGGAGCCTCTTCCGTCGGGCGGCCCTGGGGCTGCTTGTCCTTTCGGAAGATGGCCTCGACCGCCTCCTGGCCAGAGGCGAACTTGGTGGCGATGTCCATCAGCTCGCTCACCCTGGTGGGGGTCTTGCGACCCAACTTGCTCACCAGGTCGCGGCAGATGGTGCCGGCAAGGAACGCGCCGATGACATCTGAGTCGGTGATGTTGGGCAGCTCGGTGCGCTGCTTCGAGAATCACCGGATGTAGTCCCGAAGAGACTCTCCCGGCTGTTGCCGGCAGCTTCGGAGGTCCCAGGAATTTCCGGGGCGCACGTATGTGCCCTGGAAGTTGCCGGCGAAGGCTTGGACCAAATCATCCCAGTTGGAGATCTACCCCGGAGGCAGGTGCTCCAACCAGGCGCGGGCAGTGTCGGAGAGGAACAGGGGGAGGTTGCGGATGATGAGGTTGTCGTCGTCCGTTCCACCCAGTTGGCAGGCCAGGCGGTAGTCTGCGAGCCACAATTCCGGTCTCGTTTTCCCCGAGTACTTTGTGATAGTAGTCGGGGGTCGGAAACGGGCCGGAAACGGCGCCCGCCGGATGGCCCGGCTGAAGGCCTGCGGACCGGGTGGTTCGGGCGAGGGACTCCGATCCTCCCCACTGTCGTAGCGTCCCCCACGCCTGGGGTGGTAGCCTCGGCGCACCCTTTCATCGAGGCGGGCCCGACGGTCACGACGATGGTGCTCGTTGCCGAGGTGGCCCGGGGCCGTAGGCGCCGTGTTGCGCGTGCGCCCGGTGTAGACCGAGGCTTCCCGCATGAATCGGGAAGTCGCGGCATGAGGTTCCGAGGGGTACCCCTGCCTTCGGGAGGCAGAGCTCTCGGCCCGCCGGGCCGCAGCGCCTTCCAGGAGATTCTTGAGCTCTCCCTGGATTCGCCGACCCTCGGTGGTTGATGGTTCTGGCATCGCGTGGAGGAGCATCGCTGCGGCTGCCAGGTTCTGACCGACCCCGCTGGATGCGGGTGGCGGCCTGTCCCTGACATCGTTGGCGACGCGGTGCTGGAAACCCTGGGGTAGGTGACGTATTTCTCCGGCCGGGGGTTGGCCCGCCCATACCTGCCCGACGTCCCGGCGGATCGACTCGAGCGCTCCTGCTCCCTCGTCGAGCCTGGCCTGCGCCCCGCGAACTTGCTCGAGCTGTGGGTCGTGACCCCCTGCCGGAACGGGGACCACAGCTAGCTCCCGCGGGATGTCGGCGTGAGGCACCGGCCTAGGGAGATCGCCGCCCTCCGGCATGCCAAGATGGTTGCCTTCGGAGGGATCCCCTAGCTCGACGTGGAAACATTCGCGGCTCGGGCCGCAGTCCTTGTCGTCAAGGCTGCGGCTGCCGTCGGAACAGTCGGAGAGGCAGTAGTCACATGCGGTCATAAAGTCCTGCATGGCACTGGGGTTGCCAAATCCAAAGAAATCCCAGCAGATGCTGGGATCGTCATCTTCCTCGGACCCAGAGGGCCCGTAGGTCAAGACGTCCGTCAATCGGTCCCAAGGCGACCGCACACGAAACCCCAGAGGGGTTGCACTCGCCTCAACGTGAGCGCCCGCCAAAGCGAGGTCGCTAGGCGGGTTGAGGCTGAGTCGAAATGACGTAGGATGGGGATCAGTCGGTACCTTTTGGTCGACGAGGAGCGACATAGTCACGTCGGGGACTGATTGCGCCGTCGTCTTGGGTACGACGGCGACGTCCTGCAGGCCCTCCGCGAGCGTGCTGGCGTCGTCCACTTGCTCGGGATTGGCGTGTCGCGGGGGGACGGCGCTCGTCTTCGTCTCAAACGCGAGGTCGACGCCCGACGCGCCCTCCGTTGGGGCGCTGGGGACGTCGGTTCGCTCGACAGCCGACGGAGCGCGGCCTCCCGCTCGGCCCTGGTTGCCCCGCCTCCTCCTCCGATGGCGGGGGAGAGGACGGGGCGAGCTCGAATGTTGTTCTTCCACCACGCGGGGAAGACGTCGTCGATTCCGCCGCCGGTGGGCGGGCTGTCGGCCGCCATTGTCGTCGTCGCGCGGCGGTGGAAGGAGTATCATGTCGTAGCTGCCGTCGAGAGACATGAACTCGAGACTCCCAAAACGGAGCACCGTCCCGGGTTGGAGAAGTCGTTGGAGACTGCCCATCTGGAGCTTGACGGGAAACTGCTCGTCAACACGCAGCAGGCCCCTACCTGGCGCGCCAACTGTCGGCGTTTCGAGACCGGGGGGTCCCTAAGCCGACGAGTGAGTGTGCCACGTGCCCCAGCCCAGATGGGTCGAGCGCATGGGCGAGCGCGAAGGGGGGAAAAGCGAGGTGGCCGGAGGCGAGTCGTGAGAGAGGTGGGAATCCCGCGGCCTTCGTGTTCGACCCGCGCCTAGGTCGGGTGCGCTTGCAGTAGGGGGTTACAAGCGTCCACGCGGGTGAGGGAAGCGAGCGGCCCCAAGAGAGCGCCTGCCCCGTCCTCGTCCCCGCGCGGCCAACCTTCTCTAAGAAGGCCCTGGTCCTTCCTTTTATAGGCGTAAGGAGAGGATCCAGGTGTACAATGGGGGTGTAGCAGAGTGCTACGTGTCTAGCGGGGGAGAGCTAGCGCCCTAAGTACATGCCAAGGTGGCAGCCGGAGAGATCTTGGCACCCAGCTGGTGTGGTGTCGTGGCTGTCGGAGGATCAACGGAGCCTGGCGGAGGGACAGCTGTCGGAGCGGTTGGGTCCTTGCTGACGTCCTCCTGCTTCTGTAAGGGAGCTGAGAGCCGCCGTCGTCACGGGTCTAGCGGGGCGCCATCATTGCCTATCTGGCGGAGCTAGCCAGATGGGACACCGGTCTTGTTCTCTGCGGCCCGAGTCGGCTCGTGGTAGGGTGATGATGGCGCTTCCTGTTGACGTGGCGGGCTTGTGCCCTGGGTCGGGCGACGTGGAGGCTCCTCCGAAGCCGAGGTCGAGTCTGTCCTTCATGGCCGAGGCCGAGCCCGAGCTCCTGGGTCGGGCGAGGCGGAGGTCGTTCGGCAGAGGCCAGGGCGGAGTCCGACCCCTAGGGTCGGGTGAAGCGGAGTTCGTCGTCTTCTGGGGCCTAGCCCGAGTCCGAGCCCTGGGTCGGGCGGAACGGAGTTCGCCGTCTTCCGAGTCCGAGCCCTGGGTCGGGCGGAGCGGAGTTCGCCGTCTTCTGGGGCCTTAGCCCGAGTCCGAGCCCTGGGTCGGGCGGAGCGGAGTTCGCCGTCTTCCGGGGCCTTAGCCCGAGTCCGAGCCCTAGGTCGGGCGGAGCGGAGTTCGCCGTCTTCCGGGGCCTTAGCCCGAGTCCGAGCCCTGGGTCGGGCGGAGCTTCCTATGGCGCCTTTGGCAAGGCCTGACTGCCTGTCAGTCTCACTCTGTCAAGTGGCACTGCAGTCGGAATGGCGCAGGCGGCGCTGTCCTTCTGTCAGACCGGTCAGTGGAGCGGCGAAGTGACGGCGGTCACTTCGGCTCTGCCGGGGGGCGCGCGTCAGGATAAAGGTGTCAGGCTACCTTTGCGTTAAATGCCCCTGCGACTCGGTCGGTCGGCGCGGCGATTTAGTCAGGGTTGCTTCTTAGCGAAGGCAAGGCCTCGGGCGAGCCGGAGATGTGTCTGCCGTTAAAAGGGGGCCTCGGGCGAGACGGAAACATCTCGGGGTCGGCTGCCCTTGCCCGAGGCTAGGCTCGGGCGAGGCGTGATCGAGTCGCTCATATGGACTGATCCCCGACTTAATCGCACCCATCAGGCCTCTGCAGCTTTATGCTGATGGGGGTTACCAGCTGAGAATTAGGCGTCTTAAGGGTACCCCTAATTATGGTCCCCGACAATATTAGTCACTAAAGTTTGAGATATGGAAACCAAACAACCTCTAAGGTTAGAACTGTCCAACTCTATCGTGTCCTCAAACCAAATGCAACCTAAGGATTTAGTTAGGATTGCTATGCTTTATCTTTTTTGTTCCATTTTTAACTTCGCTAAGTAAACATAAATAACTCAACAGACTAAATCTTAAAAAGATCAAGTTAAAATAACTGTGTAGATTTCGCTAACCAGACATGGATTTCAGCTCGGCACATTTGAGTGACACGTAGTATCGTATAATGATTATTTTATGCACATGATATTAGCTTTATTTGTGTGCACAAACTAGGCTAGCTCTATTTTTGTGCACAATATCAAGACAAATCAATCAATAACACAAATTTATGACGCATGTTAATAGAACAGATGAAATAGGATCTATTTGGATCTATAAGTTAAAGCAAATCAACTAAGATTTAGCTTCTTATTAGAAGCTAAAAGTGACTAAAAAGATACGCTTTTAATTTCTTAGTCACTTTTAACTTTTAGTACTAGTTTGGAAACTTAAATCACCTTAAGGATTCTAGGAGGTTAAAAAGAAAATTAAGTTAATTTTCCCCTCAATCTCAATCTCAAGGAATCCCGAAGAGAATAAAATAGCCTTTAAGGGCTAGTTTGGGAACATTATTTTTCTAATGATTTTTTATTTTCTCAAGAGAAATTAGTTTATTTTCCCTTGAGAAATTGAAAATCCCACAGAAAAAATAGGGATGTCAAACTAGCCCTAATACGTACGGATCTTTACCTCTTAGGGTTAGTTTGAGAATTACATTTTTCAAAGAGATTCCTATTTTTCAAAGGAAAAATGAACTAATTTTTTCTTGGAAAAATAGGGTTCCCAAACTAGCCCTTAGTAACTAAACCTTAGTCAGTTTTGTTTAAATTTCTGGATCCAAACGTGCACTATACATGCCATGGAAGAGACACAGTGACTCTGCACATACAGTGGGTCTCTGATGGATGGCAGACGTGCTGATGAAGCTGATGGAGGGGGAGCACGTGGGCCCGTTCAAACTGGGGAACCCGGGCGCGTTCACGATGCTGGAGCTGGCCGAGGTGGTGCAGGAGACCATCGATCGCCAAGCAGCGCAGCTGCTGGGGACTGGGGTGGGACCGTGGGATTGTGGGAGCCCATGGTCCACGACTTCCGCGCCGGCGTCTTCGTAGGCGGAGACCAACAACAGCGCAATTAATCCGGCAAATAGCTAACCGGATCGTCGGAGCCAACTTCAGATTCGCATGCGTGCGTGCGTTCGCTCCGAAGGTTTCCGGAGTATATACAGAAGCTAGAGTAGGACAAGCCGAATAGCCGCAAGTGCAGTGCAGTAAAGTACAGTCGAAGACTATGCTGTGAGCGTCACTATCACGATCTTGGGGGGTGCTTGCTTGGATGTGTGGAGATCAAATTGCATGCGTAATTGTAACTCGTGCTGGAATGTATGTGTCAGCACGAATTCTGACGGACTAGCGACTACTCCATCTTTGAACGGGCCACACGAAGGCCACGAGAGCGGCCCTTGACGGCCGAAAGGCCCAAACTGTATACGAACCCCATCAACCAACCCTGGCCGTCCGATCCGTCCAGCCCTACTACTGATATAGCCATCTCCACGTCGCCTCCTCAAAAACCCTATCGTCCCTCCCGCGCAGCCACCAGCGAAGCAGCGGGGCACGCGGACGAGCCGAGCGAGGCGGAGGAGGGGAGATGGCGCGCGGCGTGGCGGCTGGGGCGAAGGGTGGCGCGGCCGGCGGCGGCGGCGGCAAGAAGAAGGGCTCTGTCACCTTCACGATCGACTGCACCAAGCCCGTCGAGGACAAGATCATGGAGATCGCCACGCTCGAGAAGTTCCTGCAGGAGCGCATTAAGGTCGCTGGAGGCAAGGCCGGCCAGCTCGGCGAGGGCGTCACCGTCACCCGCGATAAGTCCAAGGTCACCGTCACCTCCGACGGCCCTTTCTCTAAGAGGTATTTAAGCACAAAGCTTGCTAGCTCTCCCGCTCAGATCCACGCACGCATCCTTTCCGCCGATTGCCGATTTCTTTTGGATATATCACTGCTGAAGCATTGATCTGTATGTGTTCTTATCCGTGCTGTAATGAATGAACTGGTCAATCCGCAGTATTAGGTATTTTGAGTTCGTTTTTTGTGTGTGTGTTGCAGCTAGTGAATCATTGTGCGTATATTAAGTAAATAGAACTAAGTTTGCGTTAGTCGCTTGCTAGGACACATCAAACACATGATACTATTATGCGAGTCGTTATTGTTCTGACAAATTTATCAGCACTTTGCTGCATATCTACACATAGCACACTTGTTATTACAAGTTATTATGAGATGCAAGCAAGATGCTAGAATAACAAGGGCTTACTTTGTGCTCTTCTCCAATGCAAAGCTTATATGTTTGCACTGCAAAACAAGTGGTTCTTTGTTAAGTTTACGAAACATCGTTGCTCCATTCTCAGGTACCTGAAGTACTTGACCAAGAAGTACCTGAAGAAGCACAATGTCCGTGACTGGCTCCGAGTTGTAGCGGCAAGCAAGGACCGCAGTGTATATGAGCTACGGTACTTCAACATTGCTGAGAACGAGGAGGAATAGGAGGCTTAGACCTTATAGACTGCACCAAGCCTTATCTGTCTTGTGAACTTTGGATGGTTGGGACACTCATACTGTAGCCTTTTAAGGGATGAGTTTTGATGTTTAAATTGGTCTTCTGAATGTTTTTAAGCGTGCTGGGACTTCTCATGTTATGCTTAGATAATCGAGTCCAAGAATTGCTGGTTCTTACTTCAGTCGCCGCTTATGAGCGGCTATCGAACTGAATTTCAAAGTTTGCATCTAAAATGTTGGAGTTAGTTTTCGTAAAATAGGAATACGAAAAACTTCCAACTAAAGGCCTAGATGTGTAGTGCTCATACGAAAATCTGGGCCATTGTGGTTTTTGCCCTCGGATACAAGTACAATTGTGATTTTACCCTCTAAAATCCAACTGTGATTTTTGGCATCCTTTTTGGAAAAAAACAAGTTTGGGCCCCTTGTTTACAAATGAAGGGTAATTGTGGTTTTTGCCTTCGCATCATAAACTATCTTAAACAGCTTACTTATCCTATCTTCTATTTTAAAAATTACGCTCTACGAACAGTGCTTTGGGTAACCTGGACACGGAGGAGGTCCAAAATCGTAAAGTTGAATTTTGTGGATAAATTTACTATTGTAAATTTCTATCGAGGGACAACCATAATAGCCCCATGAAAATTTAGGAATAATTAAATCCGTTTCCATTCAAACCTAAAATAAAAATAAAACTTAGTGAGTGCTTTGTTGTAACTTGAGCACTTTTATGTGTTTTTGGAACTTAGATACTATTTGTAATGGTAATGATTCACACTCGAATGACAATGCTAATAAGTTTTAATAGACTTATAGTGTGATATCTGATTACGTTGGACTTAAACAAACATGTTTTAATGTTATCTATTATTGGTCACGTTACAATTATGTGAACCAAACACCACCTTACTTACATAGTAGGTCCCATGAGCATCAATTAAAATTTGAAGCAATTAATTAAAAACACAACCTTACTTGCATAGTAGGTCCCATGAGCATCAAATAAAATTTGAAGCAATTAATTAAAATGACGTAATGTAAGTATCGAAAATCATTCCCTAAAATACTTGTAACCTATATGACGATGTCCAATATATAACTTCATATGATTAATTTGGTAGACAACGATATGACCAATGTAAAACTCCATAAGATTAATTTAGCGAGTCATCTTAAAATAAAATCTCACACTGTCTTTGATTGCCTTCTAATACCATATAGGTCGTGCTAACACTACGATTCCGAAGATTAGAGGGGAGAGGTCGACGGTGGCAACACGAGTCAGGGGGAGAGGGCGGGGTAGGGACACGACAGAGGACGAAGGGAGAGTCTAGGGTAGTAGGGTTACAAGGAGGGAGAGGGAGAGAGATGATCTAAAGAATATTATCCATTGCATTTGAATAAGGAAGATGTGGATATCCAATGATATTAACTGATGATTTTGATGATGTGTTAAGTCTGGTTGTAATTTGTTTAATAGACTTAGCAGAGGTGAATTGGTTAGGTGAGTTTTGTAAAGTTTAATCTCATGAATTATATAATGGTATTGAAAGTCGCCTAGAGGGGGGTGAATAGGCGGAATCTGAAATTTATAAACTTTAAGCACAACTACAAGCCGGAGTTAACGTTAGAAATAAAATCGAGTCGGAAAGAGAGGGCGAAAACAAATCACAAGCAAATGAAAAGTGTGACACGGTGATTTGTTTTACCGAGGTTCAGTTCTTGCAAACCTACTCCCCGTTGAGGTGGTCACAAAGACCGGGTCTCTTTCAACCCATTCCCTCTCTCAAACGGTCACCTAGAACGAGTGAGCTTCTCATCTCAATCAACCGGGACACTTAGTCCCCACAAGGACCACCACACAATTGGTGTCTCTTGCTTTGATTACAAATGTTGTGGGAACAAGAATGGGGAAGAAGAAAAGCGATCCAAGCGCAAGAGCTCAAATGAACACGGCAAAACTCTCTCTTCTAGTCACTATTGCTTTGAGTGGACTTGAGACTTGGAGAGATTTTGATTCACTCTAATTGTGTCTTGTATTGAATGCTATAGCTCTTGTATTGAATATGTTGGCTGAAAACTTGGATGCCTTGAATGAGTGGTGGTTGGGGGTATTTATAGCCTCAACCACTAAAGTGGCCGTTGGGGATGACTGCTGTCGTATGGCGCACCGGACAGTCCGGTGCGTCACCGAATATTGTCCGGTGCGTCAGCCACGTCACCCAACCGTTAGGCTTCGACCGTTGGAGCACTGACTTGTGGGGCCACCGGACAGTCACTGTTCACTGTCCGGTGCGCCTTCTGGCGCCTACTTTGACTTCTGCGCGCGCAGTCGCACTGTTCACACTTTTGCAGACGATCGTTGGCGCAGATAGTCGTTGCTCCGCTGGCACACCGGACAGTCCGGTGAATTATAGCGGAGTGGCTCCCCAAATTCCCGAAGCTGAGCAGTTCAGAGACGATCTCCCTGGTGCACCGGACACTATCCGGTGGCACACCGGACAGTCCTGTGCGCCAGACCAGGGCAGCCTTCGGTTGTCATTTGCTCTTTTTATTTGAACCCTTTCTTCGACTTTTTATTGGTTTGTGTTGAACCTTTGGCACCTGTAGAACTCATAATCTAGAGCAAACTAGTTAGTCCAATAATTTGTGTTCGGCAATTCAACCACCAAAACCATTTAGGAAAATGTTTGACCTATTTCCCTTTCAATCTCCCCCTTTTTGGTGAGTGATGCCAACACAAACCAAAGCAAATATAAAAGTGCAGAATTGAACTAGTTTACATAAGGTAAGTGCAAAGGTTGCTTGGAATGAAACCAATAATTATTTCTACTAGATATGCATGGATGGTTTTCTTCTTATTTAAAATTTTGGACCACGCTTGCACCACAAGTTTTGTTTTGCAAATTCTTTGTAAACTTCTTTTCAAAACTTTTTGCAAATAGTCAAAGGTATATGAATAAGATTGAAAAGAAGCATTTTCAAGATTTGAAATTTTCTCCCCTTGTTTCAAATGCTTTTCCTTTGACTTAAACAAAACTCCCCCTTAATGAAATTCTCCTCTTAGTGTTCAAGAGGGTTTTACAAATTTTTGAAGATATTAGAACTTTCTTCCCTTTTGAAAACACATTAAGATATCAATTTGAAAACTTCATTTTTAAAATTCGGTGGTGGTGCGGTCCTTTTGCTTTGGGCTAATACTTTCTCCCCCTTTGGCATGAATCGCCAAAAACGGATACTTGTGAGTGAAATATAAGCCATTTTACTTTCTCCCTAATGGCAAAGAAATAAATATGAGTGAAGATTATACCAAAGTGGAGAACTATGCGCAATACCGGCAAAGAGTAAATAATACCGATGGAGTTGAGTGGAAGCGTCGTCTTTGCCGAATACTCCATTTCCCTTTTAATTCTATGACTAAGCATGAGAATACACTTGAAAACACATTAGCCATAGACATAAAAGAGATATGATCAAAGGTATATAAATGAGCTATGTGTGCAAAGTTTCAATCAAAATTTCTAGAATCAAGAATATTTAGCTCATTCCTAAGTTTGGTAAAGGTTTTCTCATCTAAAGGCTTGGTAAAGATATCGGCCAATTGATCTTTGGTGTTAATATAGGCTATCTCGATATCCCCCCTTTGTTGGTGATCTCTAAAAAAGTGATACCGAATGGCTATGTGCTTAGTGCGCTGTGTTCAACGGGATTATCCGCCATGCGGATTGCACTCTCATTATCACATAGGAGAGAGACTTTGCTAAATTTGTAGCCATAGTCCCAGAGGGTTTGCCTCATCCAAAGCAATTGCGCGCAACAATGGCCTGCGACAATGTACTCGGCTTCGGCGGTAGAAAGAGCGACTGAGTTTTGTTTCTTTGAAGCCCAAGACACCAGGGATCTCCCCAGAAACTGACAAGTCCCTGATGTGCTCTTCCTATCAATTTTACACCCTGCCCAATCAGCATCTGAATATCCTAATAAATCAAACGAGGATCCCTTGGGGTACCAAAGACCAAACTTAGGTGTATGAACTAAATATCTCAAGATTCTCTTCACGGCCCTAAGGTGAACTTCCTTAGGATCGGCTTGGAACCTTGCACACATGCATACGGAAAGCATAATGTCCGGTCGAGATGCACATAAATAGAGTAAAGATCCTATCATCGACCGATATACCTTTTGATCTACGGATTTACCTCCCGTGTCAAGGTCGAGATGCCCATTGGTTCTCATGGGTGTCTTGATGGGCTTGGCATCCTTCATTCCAAACTTGATATCTTGAATGTATTTCGTTTGGCTAATGAAGGTGCCCTCTTTGAGTTGCTTGACTTGAAATCCTAGAAAATACTTCAACTAACCCATCATAGACATCTCGAATTTTTGAACCATGATCCTACTAAACTCTTCACAAATAGATTTGTTAGTAGACCCAAATATGATATCATCAACATAAATTTGGCATACAAACAAATCATTTGCAATTGTTTTAGTAAAGAGAGTAGGATCGGTTTTGCCGACTTTGAAGCCATTAGTGATAAGAAAATCTCTTAGGCATTCATACCATGCTCTTGGGGCTTGCTTGAGCCCATAAAGCGCCTTAGAGAGTTTATAGACATGGTTAGGGTACTCACTATCTTCAAAGCCTAGAGGTTGCTCAACATAGACCTCTTCCTTGATTGGTCCATTGAGGAAAACACTCTTCACGTCCATTTGATAAAGCTTAAAGCCATGGTAAGTAGCATAGGCAAGTAATATACGAATTGACTCAAGCCTAGCTACGGGTGCATAGGTGTCGGGTACCATAATTAGGGGTACCCCCAACGCTCCTAATCATGGCTGGTAAACACCCTCAGACCAATTGACGGGTGCGGTTCAAGCCAAGACTTCGTCTACCCGAGGGACGCGATCTCACCCGAGCCCAGCCTCGGGTTGGAATAGTAGTCCCAGACAAGTTCACGCCTCGCCCGAGGGCCTCCTCAGGCTGCGGGCGCCCCCTCGGCTCTCCCGAGGCCCTGCTCGGGCAGGCTTCGTTGTGAAGCAACCTTGGCCAGACCACCTCACCAATCGACCGCTTCGCAGGCGCATTAAATGCAGGGGACGCCTGACGCCGTATCCTGACACACGCGCCTCAGTCGGCCAGGCCGAAGTGACCGCAGTCACTTCGCCCCTCTTCTTTACTGTCCGATATGACAGGAAAACAGCGCCGCTCGCTCCAATCCGACTGCCGTGTTAGCCACCCCGGCAACGACTGACAACAAGTCACAATCAACCACCAAGTTTAGCCTTGGGCACAACAGGAAGCTCTGCCTCGCCCGACCTCATGCTCCGGCCTCGGGAGGAGGTCTCCGCCTCACCCGACCCCCAGACTCGGCATCGACCCCGGTCTCGGGAGGAATCGCGTCCTCGCCCGACCCCGGCCTCGGCCTCGGCCTCAAGAGAAGTCTCTGCCTCGACCGACCCTGGGCTCGGACTCACCGCGCTAATAGGGGATGCATCATTTCCCTATTCCTAGCCTGCTTAGGCTACAAGGAACAAGACCGGCGTCCCATCTGGCTTACCCCGGCGACGGGTAATGATGGTGCCCCGCGTGCGCCATGACGCCGGTGGCTCTTAGCCCCTTACGACAGCAAGGAGACGTCAGTAGGATCCTCGCCACGCTGCCAGCTGTGCTCCTACAGGACTCAGGCGCTCCTCCGGCGGCCATGCCATCACATGTACAGGGCCCAAGCTCTCCCCCCAACGGCCATGTTGGCATGTACACAGGGCTTAGGCACTTCACTGCCGGACACGTTAGCGCATAGCTTGCCCCCCGTTGTACGTCTGGATCCTCTCCTTGCCTCTATAAAAGGGAGGTCCAGGGCCACGCTGAGGGGGGTTCGCACGAGGGAAGCGGCGGACGAGCTCTGTGTCCCTCTCTCTCTCTCTCACGCGACGCGCTTGTAACCCCTACTGCGAGCGGAACCCCTGGTGCAGGATAATACAAGGCTTGTCCCACATCTTGTGTTCCATCCCGCGCCAACCCATCTGGGCAGGGACACGCAACGACAATTCACTCGTCGGTCCAGGGACCCCCCGGGGTCGAAACGCCGACAATAGTTTTCACCAAAATCCAAACCTTCGACTTGTGAATATCCCTTGGCCACAAGTCGGGCTTTGTTCCTTGTCACCACACCATGCTCATCTTGCTTGTTGCGGAAGACCCACTTGGTTCCTACAACATTTTGGTTAGGACGTGGAACTAAATACCATACCTCATTCCTCGTGAAGTTGTTGAGCTCCTGATGCATCGCCAGCACCCAATCCGAATCTTTAAGTGCATCCTCTACCCTATGTGGCTCAATAGAGGAAACAAAAGAGTAATGTTCACAAAAATGAGCGACTCGAGATCGAGTGGTTACCCCTTATGAATATCACCGAGGATGGTGTTCACGGGGTGATCTCTTTGAATCGCCTGATGGACTCTTGGGTGTGGCGGCCTAGGATCTTGTTCATCTTCCTTGTCTAGAACATTGTCATCTCCCCCTTGATCATTGCCCTCCTCTTGAGGTGGCTCATCCTCTTGATCTTTATTTTCATCATCTTGTCATACTCAAAAGTGCAATAATGAGAATAGAGATAATCTCAATAATTTGTGACCTCTACTTATCATTACATGTGATCAACCCTAGTTAAAAGTGGATAATTAAAACAAAGAACACCTAAATAACCTATGCATCATGCTGGAGTTTATTTGATTGTGCATATGTGGATAATAAAAATAAAAGTATCAATAGCAACGTATTATACAACATCCAAACCCTAATTTGAAAACAAAACCATGAAAATGGAGAAGGAAAGAAAGGAATATCATATAATACAAAATAAATTTATAAATATATAACTTCATCACACTTCGGTATAACCAAGTAGAATATTTAAACTGAGTACAAATTCTGCTGTGAAATTGAATTCAAATTCTAGATTGAAAATTTGGATTCAAAAATATAAGAAAGAAAAGAAAATAACAGCAAGAGAAAAGAAAAAGGGATAAAAAGCCTACCTAGGCCGCGGTATCTAATTCGGCCCACTTTACTGTTTTCCCCGCGCAGCCCGTCATCCTGTTCCACACCGTTTTGCTGGTGTCACCGTCGTGTGGGGCTATCCATGTCAGCCTCGCGGCTTACTCAGGGGCGCCATTTACCTCTCACTGACACAGGGGTCGACTCGTCAGATCTTCCACCTCCTAACAGAACTGATGCTGAAAGAATGGTGGACTTTGAGGAGACTTTTGCTCCTGTGGCTAGGCTAGAATCAATTCGTATCTTGCTAGCATATGCCGCTCACCATTCTTTCAGGTTGTACCAAATGGATGTGAAGAACGCTTTCCTCAACGGGCCGATCAAGGAGGAGGTGTACGTGGAGCAGCCCCCTGGCTTCGAGGATGAACGGTACCCCGACCACGTGTGTAAGCTCTCTAAGGCGCTCTATGGACTTAAGCAAGCCCCAAGAGCATGGTATGAATGCCTTAGAGACTTTTTAATTGCTAATGCTTTCAAGGTTGGGAAAGCCGATCCAATTCTTTTTACTAAGACTTGCGATGGTGATCTTTTTGTGTGCCAAATTTATGTCGACGACATAATATTTGGTTCTACTAACCAAAAGTCTTGTGAAGAGTTTAGCAGGGTGATGACGCAGAAATTCGAGATGTCGATGATGGGCGAGTTGACCTACTTCCTTGGGTTCCAAGTGAAGCAACTCAAGGACGGCACCTTCATCTCCCAAACGAAGTACACACAAGATTTGCTAAAGAGGTTTGGGATGAAGGACGCCAAGCCCGCAAAGACGCCGATGGGAACCGACGGACACACCGACCTCAACAAAGGAGGTAAGTCCGTTGATCAAAAAGCATACCGGTCCATGATAGGTTCTTTGCTTTATTTATGTGCTAGTAGACCGGATATTATGCTTAGCGTATGCATGTGTGCTAGATTTCAATCCGATCCGAAGGAGTGTCACTTAGTGGCTGTGAAGCGAATTCTTCGATATTTAGTCGCTACGCCTTGCTTCGGGATCTGGTATCCAAAGGGGTCTAACTTTGACTTGATTGGGTACTCAGATTCCGACTATGCTGGATGTAAGGTCGATAGGAAGAGTACATCGGGGACGTGCCAATTCTTAGGAAGGTCTCTGGTGTCATGGAACTCTAAGAAACAAACCTCCATTGCCCTATCCACCGCTGAGGCCGAGTACGTTGCCGCAGGACAGTGTTGCGCGCAACTACTTTGGATGAGGCAAACCCTCAGGGACTTTGGCTACAATCTGAGCAAAGTCCCACTCCTATGTGATAATGAGAGTGTTATTCGAATAGCGGAAAATCCTGTTGAGCACAGCCGCACAAAGCACATTGACATCCGGCATCACTTTTTGAGAGACCACCAGCAAAAGGGGGATATCGAAGTGTTTCATGTTAGCACCGAGAACCAGCTAGCCGATATCTTTACCAAGCCTCTAGATGAGACCTTTTGCAGGTTGCGTAGTGAGCTCAATATCTTAGATTCGCGGAACTTGGATTGAAATGTAGCATACATGTGTTTATGCTTTTGATTATGTTCATTCTGCATATTGTTGCTTATTGTGGTGCTCAAGTTGTACAAACACTCCCTGGACCTCACAAGTCCTGTTTGCAAGTGATGCACATATTTAGGGGGAGCTGTGCTACAACTTGACCCTTTGTGGCTAACCATGTATTTGAGTTTGGTTGTTTTAGTCTCCAAGGAAAATTGAAAGGGAAAAGGTGGACTTGGAACATGCGAGACTTCCACTGCACTCCGATGAGAAGAGTAACTCTTCCAAGTTCATCGTTATACTCTTATTGTCTATTTGCTCTTAGTTGAAGATTTTGGTGAGGCAATGGGGTTAAAGGGCCAAGATTGATCCCGTTTTGGTGCTTGATGCCAAAGGGGGAGAAAATAAAGGCCAAAGCGATAAATGGATCAGCTACCACTTGAGAGATTTTGAAAATAGTTGAATAGAGCTTTTGGTTTGTCAAAACTCTTTTTGTTGTCTCTCTTGTCAAAAGTTGGATTCTTGTAGGGAGAAGTATTGATTATGGGAAAAAGGGGGAGTTTTTGAAATCTTAAATCAATTTCTCTTAGAATGACTCTCTTTATGTCTTAACATGTGTGTTTGACTTAGAGATAGAAATTTGAGTTTGATTTGCAAAAACAAACCAAGTGGTGGCATAGATTGATCCATATATGTCAAAATTGAATCAAAACAATTTTGAGTTCTTATTTGATTTGATTTTGTACTTGTTCTACTTGCTTTATGTTGTGTTGGCATAAATCACCAAAAAGGGGGAGATTGAAAGGGAAATGTGCATTTGGGCCATTTCTAAGTATTTTGGTGATTTAGTGTCCAACACAAGTGCCTAAGTGTAAAAAGGTGGACAAAGTACAAATCAAGAATTAAGGTATGTTTCTCAGACTTAGTACATTGTTTTATGGACTAATGTATTGTGTCTAAGTGCTGGAAACAGGAAAAATACAATTGGAAATGTCTTGGCTCGAGCAGCCAAGAATCTGCTGAGTCTGCAAGCACCGGACTGTCCGGTGGTGCACCGGACAGTGTCCGGTGCGCCAGGCTGGCTCGAGCGAAGTGGCTGCTCTCGGGTATTCACCGGCGACGTACGGCTAAAATTCACCGGACTGTCCGGTGTGCACCGGACTGTCCGGTGAGCCAACGGTCGGCCGGGCCAACGGTCGGCCGCGCAATCTGCGCGGGACACGTGGCCGAGCCAACGGCTAGAAGATGGCACCGGACTGTCCGGTGTGCACCGAACATGTCCGGTGCGCCAACGGCTCTCAGGCTGCCAACGGTCGACTTCGCTATTTAAGGAAGGAAATCGGGCACCGGACAGTGTCCGGTGTGCACCGGACTGTCCGGTGCCCCCGATGACAGAAGGCAAGAATGGCTTTCCAAATTTGTGCTCAACGGCTCCTAGCTGCCTTGGGGCTATAAAAGGGACCCCTAGGCGCATGGAGGAGGACACCAAGCATCCTTTGAGCATCATTGATCACTCACACTTCATTCTTGCGCACGTGTTCGACATTTTAGTGATTTGAGCTCCGTTCTAGTGTGCTAGTCTCTTGAGCTCAAGTCTGGGTTTTGCGTGTGCGTATTCGCTGTGATCTTTGTGTCATGTGTGAGTTGCTAATCCCTCCTTTGCTCTGTGATTCTTCGTGAACATCTTGTGTAAGGGCGAGAGGCTCCAAGCTGTGGAGATTCCTCGCAAACGGGATTAAGAGAAGCAAAGCAACACCGTGGTATTCAAGTTGGTCTTTGGACCGCTTGAGAGGGGTTGATTGCAACCCTCGTCCGTTGGGACGCCACAACGTGGAGTAGGCAAGCGTTGGTCTTGGCCGAACCATGGGATAACCACTGTGCCATCTCTGTGATTAATATCTCTTGGTTATTGTGTTGTGTTGAGATCCTTCTCTAGCCACTTGGCAAATTACTGTGCTAACAAGTAACTGTTGGGGGCCTTCGGCTTCCGAAGGTCCTCAAAAACAGGATTTAACAATGTTTCTGGAGTATAATCTGTGAACAGGTATCTTCGGACTCGAGTCGATATCACAGTAGGAGAAGCCCAAAGTAATACGAAGGTTGATTCAACGCTGAAGATGTGAGCGGGGAAGCTTCGGCGTGGTAGCGGAAAAAGAAACCGACTTAAAGGTGAAAAGGCTATTCGGACCTCGGTGGATTACTATGCTTCGTCGCCAAAGGTCTTGTAGGAATAAGCGGTTTTCAGCTGAAGCTGTTTGTATGAGTTGGCCGAAGGTTCCTCTTCATGAAGCTTCGGTATTACAAACCGACTTAAAGATAGAATGACCTTTTAGTCCATAAAGGTCTGAGTCAATGTTGTAAACTTTTATGAGGGGCATAATTGTAATTCTTCACAGGCTGTGTCCTGTGTCTATAAATAGATGAACAGTACCCCCGTACTGTTCACGCTGACTGGTACTCGCTCGTGCGTCACGCTTGTATTTTTGCCTTCTCTCAAGCCGAAGGTACAAATGTAATTCAATATTGTTCTTATTCTTCCATGATTATATAATAAGGACATGTAATAATGTTATGTGATTATTCATGTTATTCTCTCATGTTTCATATGCTTCTCCTTTTATCAATATAAACTGTGATGATGAAGGTATGCCCTTCATGACCTTCGTCTGAAGATCGTTATATCCTAAGGGAAATAATGCTTCGAAAGACGAAGGGCATTAACCATTAACTTCTTTCTGTGTTGCCTTGTTCTTAATTCACAGCATTTGAGAACAAGTCTCCAACATTGGCGCCCACCTCCGGTGAACTCACTACCACCCTTTGAGTTTTTAACACCTTCGGCGATCATAAACCTTCGCTATGGCGCCGAAGAAAGCTTCAGCAACTGGGGCTGCACCTCTGCAACCACTGGACCCCAATCAGGAGACTCTCTCTCTTCGGGAGGCCCGAAGCCAGAAGAGGAAGGCTGTCAGCCCGACACCGCAAGAGGATGAGCTAGACCAGGAGATCAGAAACATGGAGATGCTTCATCAACAGGTGCAGAGGAAGAAGGAAAAGATGGCCAGGCTAGCTGAACTGCAAAGGCAGATAGACGAAGCTTCTGAAGAAGTTCGCCATCTTACTCACGATGAGCAGAACCGAAGGCCTCAGAACCAAAACCTTCATCAGGAGGGTTTCCTCAACGAAGATGACTGGTATGACAACTTCCATCATGGAAATTTTGTTTTTGATGATGCTTCTCCTCTGTCTGCTGAGCTGTAGGCTACACCTTGGCCTCCGTCCTACAAGCCGCCCCAGCTTCCCATATTCGACGGCCATTCAGACCCGAAGCAGTTTTTGATGAGCTACGAAGCAACAGTATCTTCGTATGGTGGCAATGCTGCAGTCATGGCAAAGTCTTTTGTTATGGCTGTCAGGAGTGTTGCTCAAACCTGGTATTCCTCCCTTCGACCAGGAACGATCACTTCATGGCAAAAACTGAAGGACATGTTGTTAACCAGCTTCCAAGGGTTTCAGACGAAGCCGGTCACTGCTCAGGCCCTGTTCCAGTGCACCCAGGATCACGAAGAATACCTTCAGGCTTATGTCAGGAGGTTCTTGCGTTTGAGGGCGCAGGTGCCAACGGTGCCCAACGAAATTGTCATTGAGGCCATGATCAAGGGACTTCGGCCTGGACCTTCAGCTCAGTACTTTGCTAGGAAGCCTCCTCAAACTTTGGAGAAGCTACTCCAGAAGATGGACGAGTATATTCGTGCCGACAATGATTTTCGCCAAAGAAGGGAGGAGGCTTTCAGGTTTTCCGAAATGACCAGGGGCTTCGGAGGAAGATTCTATCCAAGGCACGTCAGGTCAATTCACAACTCTACTCAAAATGATGATAAGGGGAGTCAGCAGCAAAGGCCACAGTGCTCCTCACAGGCTTCGGGGCAACAGCAAAGCTTCTTCCGGCCACTAGCTCCAAGAGGCAGAGGCGCCAGGGGCTTCGGCGGAAGATTTGGAGATCAACCAAGGAGAATATTTTGCTTGTTCTGTGGTGAAAACAAGGGCCATACCACCAGGATGTGCCATGTTACCATCCAGAAGCAAAAGGAGATAGCCAAAGCTGCAGCACAACAAGCTCAGCCGAAGCAGGTCATGCATACTGCTTCGTACCATTCGCCTTACATCCCAGAATACGTAGGCAACCACCCTGCAGTTTCTGTTGCTTCGGCGAGTCAACCTCAAGCTTCCTGGCAACAGCCTCCGCCTCCACCACCGCTGCAACAAGGTCACCAGCCAGAAGGGAGCCAATATGCTCCACATCAAAGGGACTTCAGAGAACAATCCGAAGCTCGCACAATCAATAGCGCTGTGCCAGAGTCGAAGCACATCTATTGACAAATATCCTACCTCGACAGCAGTCTTTTCCATTCAGTTTTATTTTCTGTGTAATAAAGGACACTTTTTAAATTTCAAGTAATAGTTTTGTTGTTTGTCACAAGGAAAACATATCTTCTACACAGGCTTAAGTTGTCGGAGCTTAAAAGTTTGCAATAGCAAGGAGGACCTTCGGATTATTAAATTTATTTTAACAAAGAAGACATGGTATGAATTCTTCGAAGCAACAAGAAGTCGTTCCAAAAGGAGCGCAGTGTAAGTTTTTTGCTCCAAAGTCGTTCCTAAGGGAATGCAGAGCTTACAGCGAAAAGTCAACGCTGATTCCACCGAAAGTAAAAGGCGAAGAAGCTCCAAAGTCGTTCCTAAGGGAATGCAGAGCTTACAGCGAAAAGTCAACGCTGATTCCGCCGAAAGTAAAAGGCGAAGAAGCTCCAAAGTCGTTCCTAAGGGAATGCAGAGCTTACAGCGAAAAGTCAACGCTGATTCCGCTGAAGTAAAAGGCGAAGAAGCTCCTAAGGGAGGCTTACAGCGAAAAGTCAACGCTGATTCAAAAAAGATTATGTATTTTATTGCAGGGATGTGTGTGTAGCTTCGGAACGAATACCTTTTCTCATAGCATAACATCATCACATCATTTTGCATAGCATAAGCATCATACATCATTCTGCATATGGCACAAGAAGGGGATACAATATTGATCTTCGGAATGTAGCTTCGGAAAATATTTTCACGAAGTTTGGATGTTCTTCATTAGAACACTATGGGTATTGTTGCGATAAATGAAAATTCTTCTTCACGAAGCATGAAAAGAAGGGAAGGTGTTTTTTCGTCAAAGACTCAAAAACGGTACGTATGTAAAATTTCATGCATCGTAAAGAATTGAATCATAAAAAACAAGTTTATTACATTCAGGGTTACAAGATATTACACATATTACATTTCAGAAGTTTTTACAGTAGCACCTAGTCTTCCCTAAGTACTACTTCTGCAGCTTCGTTCAGGAGTTGATTGACAACTTGATCCATGATAGCTTCGGCCATCTTTTTAATTTCATCGTCATCTTTCGGGGGAGGACCCGGAGATGCTTTAGTAGGATCTGAGGGAGGACAGGATACAGCTACATTGCTATTACAAATTGCGAAAGAAGTTTAAAATTAAAAATTACAACACAATAAAAACCACTAGTTAATACCTATTTGCCCTTCGGGCTCCACGCTTTTCTCAGCAGCCTCTGCTACTTTTCTAGCATCATGGATGCCCTTTTCGCTTTTTTGGATAATTTCTCGGGCCATTTCTCGGCCACCATTGCCCCAGACATCGGTAAAAAATTTTCCACCAACCATGCTAGCTTCGGCTGAAGGATCCTTTGCATCTTTGAAGGGCAAGGTAGCTTCGGATTGCGCTAAAATCTTTACATGCTCACAGCCTTTTTTCTCCAAAATGGTGGCAATTCCCCTGGCACCCGAAAAAGCACATATATCTCCGCGGCTATTTAAAATTTCTTCAAAGGCCTCAGCTTCGTGGCTAATCCATTCAATGGGGCCTTCGGGGTTGCCTCTCGTAAAGTTTTCTTCACTCGAAAATGCGCCAACGCTAGCGAAGCTAGTTTTCATTTTCTTAACACATTCTATAGATTTGTTATAGCATCTTTTCTTGGACGAACGAAGCTCTTCGACAGTTCCTTCTAAATGATTTGCCCATTGGTCGCTAAGTTCTCGCTTCGTTTCTTCAAGTATGCGTTCTTCTTTAGCCCGGGCTAATTGCTTCCGAAGATCGTCAATCTCGTGCTTTTGAGCTGCAACTTGTTCTTTAGACGCAGCTTCGTTCTCCTTTATTTTATCCACCAATGTAACTAGAATTTTGTCCTTTTCCAGGGCTTCGTTCCTTAGTTTGATAACCTCTGTTCGAAGGTTGTTGAAAGCAATTTCATAGCTCTCGTCTTCGGCATTCTTTTGCGCTCTCAGCGCGTTGCTTAGTATTAAACCCTATATGTAAAAAGTTAGTATAAGAATAAAACAATAGATTTCAAATCATAAAGTTTCCAAATGCGCAGATCTCGTACCTTCAGGCTATTATACGCAAGGCTGTCCGCAAGATCGTCCTTTGTCATCGCGCAGAGGCCAGCCTCCAGCTTCGGAAACCCCATGCTTCGAGCCATTTCCCGGCAGACAAGTAATTCTTTGTTATCCGGGAGGCAGTATAGGAAATCTTCTTCATTTGTACCATTGAACACTAGTGCCCCCTTCGGATATTTCAATTCTTTGGCATAATGATTAGCTTCAAAAATTTCTTCTTCTGATAACTTTTTCCCCGAAGCATGTCGAACAATATAATCAAGGACTTTGGGGGATGCTTCGGGGGCAACAGCACTGATTTCTTCAACAAGAATTGGCTCTGTCATTTTTTCTTCTTCGGTTTCCAAGGATTTTACCTTCGTGGGCTCCGAAGGCCCAGCTTCAGCTTCAGTTTCTTGCTCTGGAGCTTTAGTATCAAAAATCTCAGTTTTCGCTTCGGAGGTTTCAACAGTCTTCCTCGGAGTTGTGCTTGAGGACTTAATTGTTTCTAGAACATCTAGCACATTGACCATTCTTTTTCTTTTCGGAGTCACTACGGGCCCCTTTTGGATTTTTGTTGTGTCAACATTTGCTGAAGGACTTAAAACTTCTAATATTTTTGATCCCTCAGCTGATCCTTTTATTTCTTCCATTTTTTCTGTTGATGGCGCTTCGGCCATCTCTTTGGTTTCTGATAACAAAATCTTTGGTTCTTCCAATTCTGTTCTTGTTGGCGCTTCGGCTATTTCTGCGATTACTGGCAGCAAGGTTGGCTGTTCAGCCTCGGTGGCCGAAGAAGTCTCTCCGGTGAATTCAGGCACCGAGGCTGGTTCAATATAGCGTGGCCGATGTGTGAGAACCTTTATCCTTTTTCTTTTCGGTGCTGGCTCACTAGGAGCAGCTACAGCTTCTTCTTTCGCAGAGGTCGCGCCTTTTCTTTTCTGCCCTCGAATGGGATAACGATAGTCAGGGTAGACGAACCCGATTGCATCAAACACTCGGTTCAGTCTTTTCTTTTTTCGGCCTCCGAAGGCTGCTGACAATGCAGTATCTTCGGCCTTCGAGTAAGCCCCAAGTAGTTCATCACTTAAATTTTCAATGCTTTTCAACCAGTCATCATCTGGCTCAACGAATTTATCTCCGAATTTGAAAGTATACTTCAATCTGATAAGTCCACCTTCGTCAGTCTCCTTTATGGTCTCTTGCGGCATTTCCCATTTTTCCGCGAGCGGCCATACTCTGAAGGCAATATGCTCTTGGACCAAATCTCTCGTTCCAATAAAAGAACAAATAACTCCGAAGGCTCTCTGGCATTCTTCGGCAGCTTCATTCATCTCAACCTTCGGCTTTCGCAGGCCGAAACTTTGCCAAATAGGGCGCATAATTATACCTTTAATATCTTCCCGTGCTTTCAGGTCATTTTTCACATAGAACCATTCTGTCATCCAGTCGCCGGGCCATCTCTTCCGAAATGTTGGCACGGGACAGCTTGACCCAGACCGAGAAACGAAACTGTAGCAGCCAAAATTATTGTGATACTGTTCCTTACCCCAGGGTTTTGTCTCGTATGATAACTCGTGTATGTTGCAGAAACTTTTCGCATCAGGTTTCAGACCTTGGCTTCTTACGGCCCACACGAAGATATTCGGCCTTATAATTGCTTCGGGGGTAAGTTGATGAAGATAGATTTCAAACATTTTCAGCACTTCTACGACAAAGCTGCTCAGGGGAAATCGTAGTCCAGCTTTCAAAAAGCTTCGGAACACTACGACTTCATTTTCCTCAGGGGTCGGGCAAGTTTTCTCTCCTTCGTCGACCCTCACAATGGATAAATCCCGGAAGTATCTTCCCCTCATGTTGACAAGATGATTTTCTTTGATACCTGACTTGCCAAAAACTGAATGGCTTGGTCGCCAGGGGCGATCTTCGGAGTCTTCACCACCACTATCCACATCATAACTGTCACTGTCATCAGTATCTTCAGACAAACCTTCTAAAATCTCTTTGGTGATTTTTTCTGTGTTGGTCTTCGACATTGCTATAAGAAACCCCAGGTTCTTCTCTTCAGAGAGACTCAGCTTCATTTCAGGACCAGCCTTCTTATCTTCAGACATCTTCGGAAACACTAAGAAACTGTTTTCAACGCCGATGCTTAAAAACTTAAAAAGCTAAGCAAATCTTGGTGCGCAAGAGCTAAAAATTGAGTGAGCGAGAACAGATGGCAAGAGAGCATGCCAAATGAGCTCGCGGTATGCTCTTATTTATACGCCCAGTCCGTTAAAAATTGAAAGACCCCGCCTGTCAGTGAATGTTGCTATTCTAGCAAAGGGAAGGTGTTTTTTCGGACCTTCGGCTTAAAGCCTTCGTCCATGTCGCAATCTAAATTTATTATTTTAACAAATTAATATTGCGAGGGGCTACTATTGGGGGCCTTCGGCTTCCGAAGGTCCTCAAAAACAGGATTTAACAGTGTTTCTGGAGTATAATCTGTGAACATGTATCTTCGGACTCGAGTCGATATCACAGTAGGAGAAGCCCAAAGTAATACGAAGGTTGATTCAACGCCGAAGATGTGAGCGGGGAAGCTTCAGCGTGGTAGCGGAAAAAGAAACCGACTTAAAGGTGAAAAGGCTATTCGGACCTCGGTGGATTACTATGCTTCGTCGCCAAAGGTCTTGTAGGAATAAGCGGTTTTCAGCTGAAGCTGTTTGTATGAGTTGGCCGAAGGTTCCTCTTCATGAAGCTTCGGTATTACAAACTGACTTAAAGATAGAATGACCTTTTAGTCCATAAAGGTCTGAGTCAATGTTGTAAACTTTTATGAGGGGCATAATTGTAATTCTTCACAGGTTGTGTCCTGTGTCTATAAATAGATGAACAGTACCCCCATACTGTTCACGCTGACTGGTACTCGCTCGTGCGTCACGCTTGTATTTTTGCCTTCTCTCAAGCCGAAGGTACAAATGTAATTCAATATTGTTCTTATTCTTCCATGATTATATAATAAGGACATGTAATAATGTTATGTGATTATTCATGTTATTCTCTCATGTTTCATATGCTTCTCCTTTTATCAATATAAACTGTGATGATGAAGGTATGTCCTTCATGACCTTCATCTGAAGATCGTTATATCCTAAGGGAAATAATGCTTCGAAAGACGAAGGGCATTAACCATTAACTTCTTTCTGTGTTGCCTTGTTCTTAATTCACAGCATTTGAGAACAAGTCTCCAACAGTAACCAAGTTTTGTGGCTTAAGTTTTTGAAGTGTTACAGGATCACCTATTCACTCCCCCCTCTAGGTGCTCTCAATTGGTATCGGAGCCGTTCTCTTCAAGAAAGGGACTAACCGCCTGAAGAGATGGATCCTAAAGGCAAGGGGATGGTGATCAACGACAAGGAGAAGGAGTCCTTCGTCAACGAGCCCAATGATGACAGGCCCACCGACTCAGGCTCGGGCCACAAAAGAAAAGACGGGAGGAAGAAGAAGACAAGGCGCATCAAGGAAATTGTCTACTACGACAGCGACGAATCTTCCTCCTCCCAAAAGGACGACGACGACTACGATAGACGAAAGACGGTTAACTCAAACTTTTCTTTCGATTATTCGCGCATCCTGCATAGTTCAAATGCTCAATTGCTCCCCATTCCACTTGGCAAGCCCCCTCACTTTGATGGAGAGGATTACGGATTTTGGAGCCACAAAATGCGTACTCACCTGTTTTCTCTCCATCCAAGCATTTGGGAGATTGTGGAAAATGGAATGAAATTTGATAGCTCGGATAGCCCTGTGTTTATTAATGAACAGATACATAAAAATGCACAAGCTACTACTGTGTTGCTAGCCTCTTTGTGCAGGGATGAGTATCACAAGGTGAGCGGCTTGGACAATGCCAAGCAGATCTGGGACAATGCCAAGCAGATCTGGGACAATGCCAAGCAGATCTGGGACAATGCCAAGCAGATCAGGGATGAGTATCTCTCATGAGGGAAACGACGTCACCTTGCTCACCAAAATGGAGTTGGTGGAGGGCGAGCTTGGACGGTTCGCGATGATAAGGGGCGAGGAGCCGACACAAACATACAACCGGCTCAAGACCCTTATCAACAAAATAAGGAGCTATGGGAGCATGCGATGGACGGACCACGACGTCGTCCGCCTAATGCTAAGGTCATTTACCGTTCTTGATCCTCATTTGGTGAACAATATACATGAAAATCCCAGGTACACCAAGATGTCGCCCGAAGAAGTTCTTGGGAAATTCGTAAGCGGGCGAATGATGATCAAGGAGGCAAGATACGTGGACGACACGTTGAACGGTCCTAGTCATGAGCCTCAACCCATTGCTCTCAAGGCAACAAGGAGCAAGGAGGCGCTACCAAGCAAGGTGGCGCAAGTTAAGGCGGCCGGACTCAATGATGAGGAGATGGCCCTCATCATTAAGCGCTTCAAGACAGCGCTTAAAGGTCGCAAGGGGCAGCCAAGCAAGACCAAAGCCAAGGGGAAGCGCTCATGCTTCAAATGCGGTAAGCTTGGTCATTTTATTGCTAACTGTCCCGACAATGATAGTGATCAGGACCAAGGGAACAAGAGGGAGAAAAAGAAGCATTACAAGAAGGCCAAGGGCGAGGCACATATCGGAAAGGAGTGGGATTCGGATTGTTCCTCCTCCGACTCTGACAATGAAGGACTCGCCGCCACCGCCTTCAACAAGTCATCCCTCTTCCCCAACGAGCGTCTCACTTGCCTCATGGCAAGAGAGAAGAAAGTAAGCACTCATACTAGTACTTATGCTTCTTCGAGTGAAGATGAGTCTAGTGATGATGATGAGATAGATTACTCATGCTTATTCAAGGGATTAGATAGAACCAAGGTAGACAAAATTAATGAATTAATTGATGCCTTGAATGACAAGAATATGCTTTTAGAAAAACAAGAGGATTTGTTGTATGAAGAACATGATAAATTTGTAGAAGCACAGAAATCTCTTGCTCTAGAAATTAAGAGGAATGAAATGCTCTCTAGTGAATTATCTTCTTGTCATGAAACTATTGCTAAGTTAAAAAGTTTTAATGATGATTTAAATGCTAAACTAGAAGTAGCTAGTAAATCTAATTCTTGTGTAGAAATTGTTGAAACTTGTAATAGGTGTAAAGATATTGACATTGATGCTTGTAGTGATCATTTAGTTTCAATTTCCAAATTAAATGATGAATTAGCTAGTCTTAATGCTCAACTTAAGACTAGCAAGAATGAATTTGACAAGCTAAAATTTGCAAGGGATGCCTACACGATTGGTAGACACCCCTCAATTAAGGATGGACTTGGCTACAAGAGGGAAGCCAAGAACTTGACAAGCCATAAGGCTTCCATCTCCGCCAAGGAGAAAGGGAAGGCCCCTATGGCTAGTAGTGTGCAAAAGAACCATGCCTTTATGTACTATGATAGAAGACAACCTAGAAATGCTTATAGGAGTTGTAATGTATATAATGCCTTTGATTCTCATGCCATGGTTGCTTCTAGTTCTTCTTATGTGCATGATAGAAATGTTGGTAGGAGAAATGTTATTCATAATGTACCTAGGAGAAATGTCGTTAATGTTCCTAGGAAAGTTAATGAACCTTCTACAATATATCATGCTTTAAATGCTTCTTTTGCTATTTGTAGAAAGGATAGGAAGATAGTTGCTAGAAAATTAGGGGCAAGATGCAAGGGAGACAAAACTTGCATTTGGGTCCCTAAGGATATTTGTGCTAACCTTGCAGGACCCAACATGAGTTGGGTACCTAAGACCCAAGCCTAAATTTGCCTTGCAGGTTTAAGCATCCGGGGGTTCAAGCTGGATTATTGACAGCGGATGCACAAACCATATGACGGGGGAGAAGAAGATGTTCACCTCCTATGTCAAGAATAAAGATTCCCAAGATTCAATAATATTCGGTGATGGGAATCAAGGCAAGGTAAAAGGGTTAGGTAAAATTGCAATCTCAAATGAGCACTCTATCTCTAATGTGTTTTTAGTAGAGTCTCTTGGATATAATTTGCTATCTGTTAGTCAATTATGCAATATGGGATATAACTGTTTGTTTACAAATGTAGATGTGTCTGTCTTCAGAAGATGTGATGGTTCACTAGCTTTTAAGGGTGTACTAGACGGCAAGCTTTACTTAGTTGATTTTGCAAAAGAAGAGGCTGGTCTAGATGCATGCTTAATGGCTAAGACTTGCATGGGCTGGCTCTGGCTGTGGCATCGCCGCTTAGCACATGTGGGGATGAAGAACCTCCACAAGCTTCTAAAGGGAGAACACGTGATAGGTCTAACCAATGTTCATTTCGAAAAAGATAGACCTTGTGCAGCTTGTCAAGCAGGGAAACAGGTGGGAGGCTCTCATCACACCAAACATGTGATGACAACATCAAGACCCCTGGAGCTGCTACATATGGACCTCTTCGGACCCGTCGCCTATCTGAGCATAGGAGGAAGTAAGTATGGTCTAGTTATCGTTGATGACTTTTCCCGCTTCACTTGGGTGTTCTTTTTGCAGGATAAGTCTGAAACCCAAGGGACCCTCAAGCGCTTCCTAAGGAGAGCTCAAAATGAGTTTGAGCTCAAGGTGAAGAAGATAAGGAGCGACAACGGGTCTGAATTCAAGAACCTTCAAGTGGAGGAGTTTCTTGAGGAGGAGGGGATCAAGCACGAGTTCTCCGCTCCCTACACACCTCAGCAAAATGGTGTGGTAGAGAGGAAGAACAGGACACTCATAGATATGGCGAGGACTATGCTTGGAGAATTCAAGACCCCCGAGTGCTTTTGGTCGGAAGCCGTGAACACGGCTTGCCACGCCATCAACAGGGTCTACCTTCACCGCCTCCTCAAGAAGACGTCGTATGAGCTGCTAACCGGTAACAAACCTAATGTATCGTATTTTCGTGTTTTTGGGAGTAAATGCTACATTCTAGTGAAGAAGGGTAGGAATTCCAAATTTGCTCCCAAAGCCGTAGAAGGGTTTTTATTAGGTTATGATTCAAATACAAAGGCGTATAGGGTCTTCAACAAATCATCGGGTTTGGTTGAAGTCTCTAGCGACGTTGTATTTGATGAGACTAATGGCTCTCCAAGAGAGCAAGTTGTTGATCTTGATGATGTAGATGAAGAAGACGTTCCAACGGCCGCGATACGCACCATGGCGATTGGAGATGTACGGCCTCAGGAACATTTGGAGCAAGATCAACCGTCTTCCTCAACTATGATGCATCCCCCAACCCAAGATGACGAACAGGTACCTCAAGTGGAGGCACATGATCAAGGGAGAGCACATGATGTTCAAGAGGAAGAAGCACCTCAGGCACCTCCAACCCAAGTTCGAGCGACAATTCAAAGGGATCATCCTGTCGACCAGATATTGGGTGATATTAGCAAGGGAGTAACTACTCGCTCAAGATTAGTTAATTTTTGTGAGCATTACTCTTTTGTCTCTTCTATTGAGCCTTTCAGGGTAGAAGAGGCCTTGCTAGATCCGGACTGGGTGTTGGCCATGCAGGAGGAACTCAACAACTTCAAGCGCAACGAAGTTTGGACACTGGTGCCTCGTCCCAAGCAAAATGTTGTGGGAACCAAATGGGTGTTCCGCAACAAACAGGACGAGCACGGGGTGGTGACGAGGAACAAGGCTCGACTTGTGGCAAAAGGTTATGCCCAAGTCGCAGGTTTGGACTTTGAGGAGACTTTTGCTCCTGTGGCTAGGCTAGAATCAATTCATATCTTGCTAGCATATGTCGCTCACCATTCTTTCAGGTTGTACCAAATGGATGTGAAGAGCGCTTTCCTCAACGGGCCGATCAAGGAGGAGGTGTACGTGGAGCAGCCCCCTGGCTTCGAGGATGAACGATAGCCCGACCACGTGTGTAAGCTCTCTAAGGCGCTCTATGGACTTAAGCAAGCCCCAAGAGCATGGTATGAATGCCTTAGAGACTTTTTAATTGCTAATGCTTTCAAGGTTGGGAAAGCCAATCCAACTCTTTTTACTAAGACTTGCGATGGTGATCTTTTTGTGTGCCAAATTTATGTCGACGACATAATATTTGGTTCTACTAACCAAAAGTCTTGTGAAGAGTTTAGCAGGGTGATGACGCAGAAATTCGAGATGTCAATGATGGGCGAGTTGACCTACTTCCTTGGGTTCCAAGTGAAGCAACTCAAGGACGGCACCTTCATCTCCCAAACGAAGTACACACAAGATTTGCTAAAGAGGTTTGGGATGAAGGACGCCAAGCCCGCAAAGACGCCGATGGGAACCGGCGGACACACCGACCTCAACAAAGGAGGTAAGTCCGTTGATCAAAAAGCATACCGGTCCATGATAGGTTCTTTGCTTTATTTATGTGCTAGTAGACCGGATATTATGCTTAGCGTATGCATGTGTGCTAGATTTCAATCCGATCTGAAGGAGTGTCACTTAGTGGCTGTGAAGCGAATTCTTCGATATTTAGTCGCTACGCCTTGCTTCGGGATCTGGTATCCAAAGGGGTCTAACTTTGACTTGATTGGGTACTCAGATTCTGACTATGCTGGATGTAAGGTCGATAGGAAGAGTACATCGGGGACGTGCCAATTCTTAGGAAGGTCTCTGGTGTCATGGAACTCTAAGAAACAAACCTCCGTTGCCCTATCCACCGCTGAGGCCGAGTACGTTGCCGCAGGACAGTGTTGCGCGCAACTACTTTGGATGAGGCAAACCCTCAGGGACTTTGGCTACAATCTGAGCAAAGTCCCACTCCTATGTGATAATGAGAGTGCTATTCGAATAGCGGAAAATCCTGTTGAGCATAGCCGCACAAAGCACATTGACATCCGGCATCACTTTTTGAGAGACCACCAGCAAAAGGGGGATATCGAAGTGTTTCATGTTAGCACCAAGAACCAGCTAGCCGATATCTTTACCAAGCCTCTAGATGAGAAGACCTTTTGCAGGCTGCGTAGTGAGCTCAATATCTTAGATTCGCGGAACTTGGATTGAAATGTAGCATACATGTGTTTATGCTTTTGATTATGTTCATTCTGCATATTGTTGCTTATTGTGGTGCTCAAGTTGTACAAACACTCCCTGGACCTCACAAGTCCTGTTTGCAAGTGATGCACATATTTAGGGGGAGCTGTGCTACAACTTGACCCTTTGTGGCTAACCATGTATTTGAGTTTGGTTGTTTTAGTCTCCAAGGAAAATTGAAAGGGAAAAGGTGGACTTGGACCATGCGAGACTTCCACTGCACTCCGATGAGAAGAGTAACTCTTCCAAGTTCATCGTTATACTCTTATTGTCTATTTGCTCTTAGTTGAAGATTTTGGTGAGGCAATGGGGTTAAAGGGCCAAGATTGATCCCGTTTTGGTGCTTGATGCCAAAGGGGGAGAAAATAAAGGCCAAAGCGATAAATGGATCAGCTACCACTTGAGAGATTTTGAAAATAGTTGAATAGAGCTTTTGGTTTGTCAAAACTCTTTTTGTTGTCTCTCTTGTCAAAAGTTGGATTCTTGTGGGGAGAAGTATTGATTATGGGAAAAAGGGGGAGTTTTTGAAATCTTAAATCAATTTCTCTTAGAATGACTCTCTTTATGTCTTAACATGTGTGTTTGACTTAGAGATAGAAATTTGAGTTTGATTTGCAAAAACAAACCAAGTGGTGGCATAGATTGATCCATATATGTCAAAATTGAATCAAAACAATTTTGAGTTCTTATTTGATTTGATTTTGTACTTGTTCTACTTGCTTTATGTTGTGTTGGCATAAATCACCAAAAAGGGGGAGATTGAAAGGGAAATGTGCCTTTGGGCCATTTCTAAGTATTTTGGTGATTTAGTGTCCAACACAAGTGCCTAAGTGTAAAAAGGTGGACAAAGTACAAATCAAGAATTAAGGTATGTTTCTCAGACTTAGTACATTGTTTTATGGACTAATGTATTGTGTCTAAGTGCTGGAAACAGAAAAAATCCAATTGGAAATGTCTTGGCTCGAGCAGCCAAGAATCTGCTGAGTCTGCAAGCACCGGACTGTCCGGTGGTGCACCGGACAGTGTCCGGTGCGCCAGGCTGGCTCGAGCGAAGTGGCTGCTCTCGGGTATTCACCGGCGACGTACGGCTAAAATTCACCGGACTGTCCGGTGTGCACCAGACTGTCCGGTGAGCCAACGGTCGGCCGGGCCAACGGTCGGCCGCGCAATCTGCGAGGGACACGTGGCCGAGCCAACGGCTAGAAGATGGCACCGGACTGTCCGGTGTGCACCGGACATGTCCGGTGCGCCAACGGCTCTCAGGCTGCCAACGGTCGGCTTCGCTATTTAAGGAAGGAAATCGGGCACCGGACAGTGTCCGGTGTGCACCGGACTGTCCGGTGCCCCCGATGACAGAAGGCAAGAATGGCTTTCCAAATTTGTGCTCAACGGCTCCTAGCTGCCTTGGGGCTATAAAAGGGACCCCTAGGCGCATGGAGGAGGACACCAAGCATCCTTTGAGCATCATTGATCACTCACACTTCATTCTTGCGCACATGTTCGACATTTTAGTGATTTGAGCTCCGTTCTAGTGTGCTAGTCTCTTGAGCTCAAGTCTGGGTTTTGCGTGTGCGTATTCGCTGTGATCTTTGTGTCGTGTGTGAGTTGCTAATCCCTCCCTTGCTCTGTGATTCTTCGTGAACATCTTGTGTAAGGGCGAGAGGCTCCAAGCTGTGGAGATTCCTCGCAAACGGGATTAAGAGAAGCAAACCAACACCATGGTATTCAAGTTGGTCTTTGGACCGCTTGAGAGGGGTTGATTGCAACCCTCGTCCGTTGGGACGCCACAACGTGGAGTAGGCAAGCGTTGGTCTTGGCCGAACCACGGGATAACCACTGTGCCATCTCTGTGATTGATATCTCTTGGTTATTGTGTTGTGTTGAGATCCTTCTCTAGCCACTTGGCAAATTACTGTGCTAACAAGTAACCAAGTTTTGTGGCTTAAGTTTTTGAAGTGTTACAGGATCACCTATTCACCCCCCCTCTAGGTGCTCTCAGTATTATGTGCACAGTCCACGAAATAGAGAAAATAAGTAAATAAATACAGAAAATAGATATTTAGTATAAAAGCAATTCCAAAACCTAGTTTAATTCATATAAAATTCATTTTAACTCCTTTGTAGCCCATTCCAGTTCCTAAATTTTTGTAGTATTATTGTCTATCCATTTATGTCACTGTTTTGACATGAATGGCACATTAAAATTTATCTAGTACTTAATCTTCTTTTAAATACATAAAACCTTGGAAAAATCATAACTTAAAATCTATAACTCCAAAATTAATAATTCCAGTTCCTATGATCTTATTTTAAGGTCTAGAATATTACTGTGCATTTTATTTACATGTTTGGTGTAATGCTAAATTTTGCTATACTATGTATGTATTGTGTTGATGCGAGTAGACGAGCAAGCTACAGAGGATTCTGGGGTTCAGCTGGTAGAGACTGCTGAGCAGGAGCTCGTTGAAGGCAAGTTGTGCCCTTGACCACTTCTTTTACCCATTCATGTTCTTATTAATCATAATGATCTGCATAGGTTAATTTTACTGGGACTCAATAGGTTACCCTAGATTTGACTATCTTTATACCTTGTTTCACCACTGGTTTTACTACTAAATTTTTGGGTAGTACATGCTATTGCTTTATGTGGCTTTGGGTATAGAAATATTCATCACTCATTATTACACTCTTTATTATCTGTTTATTCTTTACTGTTCATGATAAGATCATTATGTTAATGGGAACATGGAAAACCACCCGGGAAAATAGTGCTACCACAAGGGTTTAATGGGATGCCCTTGACTGATTAACTAGGAAAGCTAGTGGATGGCTATCTTACCCGAAAGGGGCAAGGGCAGTAGGGGAGTGGTCAGTGTAGGGAGGTCCTTGGGTTGATTTTGCTGCGATGGCGGTCAAGCGAGGGATTCCTGCACTGGAGCTCCCTATAAACTGTAGCGGGTTTTCTGAAGCTAGTGGAACTTTGTAAAGGCTTCGTAGTGGTACCCTGCCTCGCTTCCTTGGTAGAGGTGTATGGGGTCTGATCAACTCCGTGGCAAATGGGTAACACGACTTGCGGGTAAAGATGCGCAACCTCTGTAGAGTGTAAAACTGGTATACTAGCCGTGCTCACGGTCATGAGCGGCTCGGACACTCACATGATTAATTTATGGAACTTAAACTTAATTTGGCATATCATTGCATTTGGGATTATTTTATTATTACTTTTACTTATTATTTCTAAGGTTTGGTATTTACTTACACTTATTAACTGCTAATAAAATTTTGACCAACTTATAAAAGCAATGCTCAGCTTCAGCCCTTATTTCATTGATCAGCCTTACACTTCATGAACTTCCGCTATGTAATAAGTACTCTGATTTTATTGTGACATTTATCTCTATACACTTTGTTATTATATATGTTGTCTTCTTTGGAGCATGTATGAGATGCACCCGGCTTTGTTCCTTAAAACCGGGTGTGACAGAAGTGGTATCAGAGGAAATGTTGACTGTAGGACGAAACCTAGATAGAAATGGACAAAACCCTTATCTACTTACCTTACTCTAATTCTTTCTATACTTAACTTGATCCTGTCTCACCTTCTACTGTTCCACTCTGATCATTCTTATCTTCTCTATTCGAAGACAAGATGGATTTCACACCTTGGAATCCTACATTTATAACCTTTTTAAGAGATAGGAGACCTAAAAAAAGAAATTAAAAAAATATTTTCTCTATTAAAAATTTTTGGTTGATTATTCTGATGATAAATGTCTGATTTGCTTCTTTGATTGATTGAAATATTATATATGGACATCTTAGTATGTACCACTATAAGGTAATGAATTAGCTACGGTAGATAAAACATTAAACTGCTTAGCTAATAAATCCCCCAAAGCAACATGATTCGTAATTACTGCCTTGTCTACTATTCTCTTACTATATGTATCTAACTCAGATGGTCAATACCAGGCGGGGTGGTGGAATTGACTTGCCTCCTAATCGACACACTCGGTGGATATATAGACAACCCTAGCCACAACCAGCAGAGATGAATCCTTCTAATCCTCCACCAGGCGGAGTTGACCCACTAATTGCAGCTCAGATGAGGATGATGCAGCAAATGGCAGACACTATGGCAGATATGCGGGCTCAGATGCAGCAAGAACGCCAGGAGATGCGTCAGGAAAGAGAAGAGATACGCCAGGAGTTGCGCCAGGAGCGAGAAGAGATACACCAGGAGAGAAGGGCGCAACAGCAGCTGCAACAGCAATTCCAGCAACAACAGCAACAGCAACAAGTACCATTGCCTCCACCACCACCAGTTCCACCTCGTGATAAGCACCGAGAATTTATGAGCCATAAGCCGCCGACCTTCGCCAGCTCGCCAGATCCACTAGATACAGATGATTGGCTGAAAGCAATTGAGAAGATGCTCAACATTGCCCAATGCTCAGATAGGGAGAAAGTTCTTTATGCCTCAGGTCGTCTGACAGGTCCTGCTGCTGACTGGTGGGATTCTTATACCGCTGCCCATGATGCTGCTGATACTATTACTTGGGCAGAGTTCAGTGCACAGTTCAGGAACTACCACATTCCAGCTGGTTTGATGAAGATCAAGAAGAAGGAGTTTCTATCATTGAAGCAAGGCAACATGTCTGCCAGCGAGTACAGAGATAAATTCATTCAGCTGTCGAGATATGCTCCAGATGAGGTTGCTGAGGATGAGAGAAAATAGGAGCACTTTATTGAAGGACTTAATGGACCCCTACAGTATGCACTGGTTGCACACACATTCCCATCATTTCAGAGGCTGCTGGATAAGGCTCTTGCTATTGAACACAAGCGTGTTCAACTGGAAGACTTGAAGAGGAAGGCTATCTCACAGGGACAGGGTAGCAGCAGTGTTCGTCCCCGCTATGTTTCACCACAGGGTACACCTACTCGTCCAAGAGGAGGACCACGCCCAGCTCAGTACGCTCCACAGGGGTCTCCACGGACACCTCCTACTCGTCAGGCTACTCCCACTAGCACCCTGACGAGGTCTATAGGACAGAAGACCGGCCCTACATGCTTCAAGTGCAGTCAGATTGGGCACTATGCTAATGCTTGTCCAATGGGGAATTCTGGTACACCAGCTAAGAACAAGCAACAGACTCCTGGCAAGGGATATTTTATAGCCAGAGTTAATCAAGTCAGCGTTGATGCTACTCCTGATGGTGCGGACATTGTACTTGGTATGTTTTATGTTAATGCAATTCCTACAACCAAATTATTTGATTCTGGTGCTACACATTCATTCATGTCTGCTCGATATGCAAACACAAATGAAATACCACTGCTAAATATGAGAAAACCAATGATAGTAATCACACCTAAAGGGCATATTGTGGCAAATCAAATGACACGTAGATTAACATTAACAATTATGGGAAGAGAATTTGGAGCTACTGCTATAATATTAGAGGCTAGCAGTATAGATCTGATCCTTGGTATGTCATGGTTAAGAAAGGCAAAGGCCATTATAGCATGTGGTAGAGGTACTATAGAACTCACTAGCCCTAAAGTAGAAACATTTCAAGTTCAAATTGCAGTAACCACCTCTTCCAAACGGGCGATATACTTTATACCTGAGGAGTTTGTTGGTGACAACATCCGTGCAGTTAGGGATTTTCCGGATGTCTTTCCAGAGGAGTTACTAGGGATGCCACTAGATAGAGAAGTTGAGTTTGTAATTGATCTTCTACCTAGAACTGTCCCCATTTCTAAATGGCCAAACAGGATGTCTGTAGAAGAGTTAAAAGAACTTAAGAAGCAGTTAACAGAGTTACAAGAGGCTAGGTACATTTGTACGAGTTCCTCACCTTGGGGAGCACCGGTTCTGTTTGTATAGAAGAAGGATGGATCACAGCGGATGTGTGTGGATTATAGATCACTTAATGATGTTACTGTGAAGAACAAGTATCCATTACCCCGTATTAAGGATTTATTTGATCAGATGAGAGGTGCTAGAGTATTCTCGAAGATTGATCTCCGATCGGGATACCATCAGATGAAGATTAGACCAGCGAATATTCCTAAGATGGCTTTCTCAACCCGATATGGATTATACAAGTTCACTGTTATGTCGTTTGGATTAACCAATGCACCAGCTTATTTTATGAATTTGATGAATAAGGTGTTTATGGAGTATTTGGACAAATCCGTCGTGGTGTTCATCGATGATATTCTTATCTATTCTAGGAGTGAAAGTGATCATGAAGAACATCTAAGGTTGGTGCTACAGAAGCTACGAGATAATCAACTCTACGCCAAGTTCTGTAAGTGCGAGTTTTGGATTGACAAGGTGCCATTCCTTGGACATATCATTTCTAATGGAGGAATAGCAGTGGATCCTTCTTAAGTGAAGGAGATAATGGAATGGAGCGTGCCCACTACCGTCACTGAGATTCGGAGTTTCTTGGGGCTTGCAGGATATTATCGGAGATTTATTGAAGGATTCTCTAAGATTGTCAAACCTATGACCTCGCTTTTGGAGAAAGGAAGAGAATTTATGTGGGATGAGAAATGCCAAGACAGCTTTGATCAATTGAAGAAGAGATTGATGTCACCTCCTGTGTTGGTTATGCCAGATCTACAGAAGGGATTTGACATTTACTGTAATGCATGTGGCCAAGGATTGGGATGTGTGCTTATGCAAGAAGGACACGTGATCGCCTATGCGTCTCGTCAGTTGCGGAAACATGAATTGAACTACCCCACTCATGACTCGGAACTGGCAGCGGTTGTGCATGCGCTTAAGATTTGGAGACATTATATTATGGAACCAAGTGTCAAGTGTACACGGATCATAAGAGTTTGAAGTATATATTCACTCAGAAGGATCTCAACCTCAGACAACGTCGTTGGTTGGAGCTCATTAAGGATTATGATTTGGAGATTCACTATCACCCGGGCAAGGCAAATTTGGTTGCAGATGCCTTGAGTCGGAAGGAGCATGTTCACTCCGCTTTTGTTGTCCAGCTACCCGATGAATTAGCAAAAGATTTTGAGAGGCTCAACCTGGGAATTGTTACTCACACTGAAGGAGTTACCATTGAGTTGGAACCTACCTTGGAGCAAGAGATTCGTAAAGGTCAGGTTGGTGATGCTAAAATTCAAGAGATTAAGGATCTGATTACGGAAGGTAGAGTTCCGGAATTCACGGAGGATGAGCAAGATACTATATGGTTCAAGGATCGGATATGTGTTCCGAAGATTGATAGCCTTCGTGAGACTATATTGAAAGAAGCTCATGATTCTGATTACTCTATTCACCCTGGTAGCACTAAAATGTATCAGAATTTGAAGCAAAATTATTGGTGGTATGGATTGAAAAGAGATGTGGCTGCACATGTGGCTAAGTGTGATGTGTGTCAAAGAGTCAAGGCCGAACATCAAACACCCGCTGGACTATTGCACCCATTGAAGATACCCGAGTGAAAATGGTAAGAAATTGGTATGGATTTCATTGTTGGATTACCCCGCACTCCGACAGGATATGACTCTATTTGGGTGATTGTGGACATATTGACAAAAGTGGCTCATTTCATACTAGTGAGGACTAATTACACGGGAGCCAAGTTAGCAGAATTGTATATGACTCGAATAGTTTGTCTACATGGAGTGCCTAAGAAGATCGTGTCTGATCGAGGTTCACAGTTTACCTCTAGATTTTGGAAGAAGTTGCATGAGAGCTTGGATACAAAGTTGAATTTTAGTTCAGCCTACCATCCTCAGACTGATGGGCAGACAGAGAGGACTAACCAAGTACTGGAGGATATGCTAAGAGCTTGTGCTCTTAAACATGGTGGAAGTTGGGATAAGAGCTTACCATATGCGGAGTTCTCTTATAATAATAGCTACCAGGCCAGTTTGAAGATGTCACCATTTGAGGCTCTATATGGTAGAAAGTGTAGGAGTCCACTGTATTGGGATCAGACGGGAGAAAGGCAGTTCTTCGGGCCTGAGCTTATTCGAGAGGAAGAAGAACAAGTTCGAATGATAAGAGAAAATTTGAGAATTGCACAATCAAGGCAAAAGAGCTATGCTGATAATAGGAGAAGACTACTGGAGTTTAAGGAGGGTGATCACGTGTATCTGAAGGTGTCACCGATCCAGGGTATGAGAAGATTTAAAGTTAAAGGAAAGTTGTCCCCTCGCTTCATTGGACCTTTCTTGATCTTAAGCGAGTGGGAGAAGTTGCATATCAACTAGAACTACCTGATCATCTGTCAGATGTACATGATGTATTCCATGTGTTCCAACTAAAGAAGTGCCTCAGGGTACCCGAGGAGCAGCTGCCAATGGAGGACCTTAGTGTTCAAGATGATCTGACCTATGCTGAGTACCCTATCAAGATTCTGTACACTTTGACTCAAGTTACAAGAAATAAGGTGATAAAGATGTGCAAAGTGCAATGGAGTCACCATGGAGAAGATGAAGCAACTTGGGAAAGAGAAGAAGAGCTTCACATAGATTTTCCCCATCTTTTCCCTAGTCCTTCCTAAATCTCGAGGATGAGATTTTTGTTAAGGGGGGTAGGATTTGTAATACTCAAAAGTGCAATAATGAGAATAGAGATAATCTCAATAATTTGTGACCTCTACTTATCATTACATGTGATCAACCCTAGTTAAAAGTGGATAATTAAAACAAAGAACACCTAAATAACCTATGCATCATGCTGGAGTTTATTTGATTGTGCATATGTGGATAATAAAAATAAAAGTATCAATAGCAACGTATTAATGTGCCCACAACATCCAAACCCTAATTTGAAAACAAAAACCATGAAAATGGAGAAGGAAAGAAAGGAATATCATATAATACAAAATAAATTTATAAATATATAACTTCATCACACTTCGGTATAACCAAGTAAAATATTTAAACTGAGTACAAATTCTGCTGTGAAGTTGAATTCAAATTCTAGATTGAAAATTTTGATTCAAAAATATAAGAAAGAAAAGAAAATAACAGCAAAAGAAAAGAAAAAGGGATAAAAAGCCTACCTGGGCCGTGGGATCTAATTCGGCCCACTTTATTGTTTTCCCCGCACAGCCCGTCATCCTGTTCCACACCGTTTTGCTGGTGTCGCCATCGTGTGGGGCTGTCCGTGTCAGCCTCGCGGCTTACTCAGGGGCGCCATTTACCTCTCACTGACACAAGGGTCGACTCGTCAGATCTTCCACCTCCCAACAGAACTGATGCCGAAGTATTCGGCCGCATGACCGGCATTCGTGATTTGGACGGCGCCCCTTCCAACCGTCTACCCTAGGTACATAAAAGGGTCCAGCCGCATCCTCCCTTGGCCATTGGGGCTGGTAGGAGTAGCTTGCCATGTGAATGAGGACGCCATTACCGGGCACAGGGAGGTGGGATGAGAGTGAAAGAGTCGCCGTGATGGATCCACCATGGCTGGCATGTGCTGCTGCGCCTAGCTAGCACTGGGTAGAAGAAGCCCCCTTCACCGTCCATCCTGGGATTAGCGGTTGAGATTCACTCTGGCATGCCTACTCACGTGATGAGTTATGCGCCGTTGGATCGAATCTCGACGAATAAAAACGAACCGTGTCACGTATTGAAATCCTAAGCGTAGATCTCTAATCCCACGGCTGGGGATTCGTACCAGTTTGTTTTTAGAAGAAACCTGATCCTAGCCGTCCATAGATGATCGGGCGGCTCACGATGGCCGATACCCCTTCGGTCGTGACAAATTCTTAAAGAGCCCCTCGGGTTTCGTTGAATTAACCCGCCGTCCACCGTGGGTTAAATCTGTGTCTGAGGTATTTTTATGCGTCAGCCCCCATACTTCTCTGTATTATGTGCATAGTCCACGAAATAGAGAAAATAAGTAAATAAATACAGAAAATAGATATTTAGTATAAAAGCAATTCCAAAACCTAGTTTAATTCATATAAAATTCATTTTAACTCCTTTGTAGCCCATTCCAGTTCCTAAATTTTTGTAGTATTATTGTCTATCCATTTATGTCACTGTTTTGACATGAATGGCACATTAAAATTTATCTAGTATTTAATCTTGTTTTAAATACATAAAACCTTAGAAAAATCATAACTTAAAATCTATAACTCCAAAATTAATAATTCCAGTTCCTATGATCTTATTTTAATGTCTAAAATATTACTGTGCATTTTATTTACATGTTGGTGTAATGTTAAATTTTGCTATACTATGTATGTATTGTGTTGATGCGAGTAGACGAGCAAGCTACAGAGGATTCTGGGGTTCAGCTGGTAGAGACTGTTGAGCAGGAGCTCGTTGAAGGCAAGTTGTGCCCTTGACCACTTCTTTTACCCATTCATGTTCTTATTAATCATAATGACCTGTATATGTTAATTTTGCTGGGACCCAATAGGTTACCCTAGATTTGACTATCTTTATACCTTGTTTCACCACTGGTTTTACTACTAAATTTTTGGGTAGTACATGCTATTGCTTTATGTGGCTTTGGGTATAGAGATATTCATCACTCATTATTACACTCTTTATTCTTTACTGTTCATGATAAGATCATTATGTTAATGGGAACATGGAGACCCACCCGGGAAAACAGTGCTACCACAAGGGTTTAATGGGACGCCCTTGGCTGATTAACTAGGAAAGCTAGTGGATGGCTATCTTACCCGAAAGGGGCAAGGGCAGTAGGGGAGTGGTCAGTGTAGGGAGGCCCTTGGGTTGATTTTGCTGCGATGGCGGTCAGGCGAGGGATTACTGCACTGGAGCTTCCTATAAACTGTAGCGGGTTTTCTGAAGCTAGTGGAACTTTGTAAAGGCCTCGTAGTGGTACCCTGCCTCGCTTCCTTGGTAGAGGTGTATGGGGTCTGATCAACTCCGTGGCAAATGGGTAACACGACTTGTGGGTAAAGATGTGCAACCTCTGCAGAGTGTAAAACTGGTATACTAGCCGTGCTCACGGTCATGAGCGGCTCGGACACTCACATGATTAATTTATGGAACTTAAACTTAATTTGGCATATCATTGCATTTGGGATTATTTTATTATTACTTTTACTTATTATTTCTAAGGTTTTGTATTTACTTACACTTAGTAACTGCTAATAAAATTTTGACCAACTTATAAAAGCAATGCTCAGCTTCAGCCCTTATTTCATTGATCAGCCTTACACTTCATTAACTCCCACCTTTGGTGAGTTTATGCCACATTATTCTCCACAAATTGTTGAGCGATGAACATGTGTGAGCTCACTCTTGCTGTCTCACACACCCCCCCACAGGAGAAGAGCAGGTGGTCGAAGAGGAGCCGCCTAACACTGAGGCTTTCGACTTGATCTAGGTGGCGTCTCCCAGTCAGCTTTCTAGCGCCAAGGATAAATTTTAGTTCCTGCGATATTCATAATTTATTTTTGTAAGACTTCCGCTTTGTAATAAGTACTCTGATTTTATTGTGACATTTATCTCTATACACTCTGTTATTATATATGTTGTCTTCTTTGGCGCATGTATGAGATGCACCCGGCTTTGTTCCTTAAAACCGGGTGTGACACATCTTGAGCTTGATCCTCATCTTGAGTTGGTGGAGATGCTTGTGTGGAAGATGATGGTTGATCTTGTGCTTGTGGAGGTCTTCGGATTTCTTAGGACACACATCCCCAATGGACATGTTCCTTAGCGTGACGCACGGAGCCTCTTCATCATCTAGCTCATCAAGATCAACTTGCTCTACTTGAGAGTCGTTAGTCTCATCAAACACAATGTCATAAGAAACTTCAACTAGTCCAGTGGACTTGTTAAAGACTCTATATGCCCTTGTGTTTGAATCATAACCAAGTAAAAAACCTTCTACAGCCTTAGGAGCAAATTTAGATTTTCTACCTCTTTTAACAAGAATAAAGCATTTGCTACCAAAGACTCTAAAATATGAAACATTGGGCTTTTTACCGGTGAGGAGTTCATATGATGTCTTCTTGAGGATTCGGTGTAGATATAACATAAAGCAAGTTATAGTCTAAAGAATCTACAAGAAAAACATTGGAAATAGAATGGTCAGGTGATATAGCAATTTTACCCAATCCTTTGACCAAACCTTGATTTCCATCCCCGAATGTGATAGCTCGTTGGGGATCTTGGTTTTTCTCATAGGAGGAGAACATCCTTTTCTCCCCGGTCATGTGGTTTGTGCACCCGCTATCGATGATCCAACTTGAGCCCCTGGATGCATAAACCTACAAAACAAGTTTAGGCCTTGTTCTTAGGTACCTAAACGGTCTTGGGTCCTTTCACATTAGAAACAAGCACCTTGGGTACCCAAACACAAGTCTTGGAGCCCTTGTGTTTGCCCCCAACATATTTGGCAACTACTTTTCCTGATTTGTTAGTGAGTACATATGAAGCATCAAAAGTCTTAAATGAAATGTTATGATCATTTGATGCAATAGGAGATTTCTTCTTAGGCATTTTAACATGGGTAGAACGCCTAGAGCTAGAAGCCTCATTCTTATAAATAAAAGCATGGTGAGAAACAGAATGAGTCTTCTTCGCATGAATTCTCCTAATCTTATCCTCAGGATAAACAGCAGAATATAAAATATAGCCTTCGTTATCCCGAGCTATGAGAGCCTTGCCCTTAACAAAATTTGACAATCTTTTAGGAGGGGCATTAAGCTTGACATTGTCTCCCTATTGGAAGCCAATGCCGTCCTTAATGCTAGGGCATCTCCCACTATAGAGCATGCTTCTAGCAAATTTAAATTTTTCATTTTCTAAGTCATGCTCGTTGATTTTAGCAGTTAATGTAGCTATGTGATCATTTTGTTGTTTAATTAAAGCAAGGTGATCATGAATAGCATCAACATTAATATCTCTACATCTAGTACAAATAGTAACATGATCAACACTAGATGTAGAGGGTTTGCAAACATTTAATCCATCAATCTTAGCATGTAACATGGCATTTTCATTTTTAAGATTGGAAATAGCATCATTGCAAACATTCAAATCCTTAGCCTTAGCAATTAATTTTTCATTCTCAATTTTAAGGCTAGAGAGAGATTCATTCAGTTTGTCAGTCTTAGCAATCAATTTGGCATTATCATTTGTAAGACTAACAATTAAATCATCACAAACATCTACCTTCTCAACCTTAGCAATTAATTGGGCATTTTCAATTCTAAGGTTAGAAATAGTGTCATGGCAAGTGCTTAGTTCACTAGTTAATTTTTCACATTTTTCTACCTCTAGAGCATAAGCATTTTTAACCTTAACATGCTTCTTATTTTCTTTAATTAGGAAGTCCTCTTGGCTATCCAAGAGTTCATCCTTCTCATGAATAGCACTAATCAATTCATTCAATTTTTCTTTTTGTTGCATGTTTAGGTTGGCAAAAAGAGTGAGCAAGTTATCCTCATCATCACTAGAATTATCCTCATCACTAGAAGTTGCATACTTAGTGGAGGATCTAGATTTTACCTTCTTCTTCTTGCCGTCCTTTGCCATGAGACACTTGTGGCCGACGTTGGGGAAGAGAAGACCCTTGTTGACGGCGATGTTTGCGGCGTCCTCGTCGGAGGAGGAGTCGGTGGAGCTTTCGTCGGAGCCCCACTCCCGGCAAACATGGGCATCGCCGCCCTTCTTCTTGTAGTATCTCTTCTTCTCCTTCTTCTTCCCTCTCTTGTCGTTGCCCCTGTCACTGTCACTAGAAATAGGACATTTTGCTATAAAGTGACCGGGCTTACCACACTTGTAGCAAACTCTCTTTGAGCGGGGCTTGTAGTCTTTCCCCCTCCTTTGCTTGAGGATTTGGTGGAAGCTCTTGATGATGAGCACCATTTCCTCGTTGTCGAGCTTGGAGGCGTCGATGGGGACCCTACTTGGTGTAGAATCTTTCTTTTCTTCTTCCGTCGCCTTGAATGCGACGGGTTGCACCTCAGGTGTTGAGGTGGCTCCTTGCTTGATGATTTTCTTGGAGCCTTTAATCATCAATTCAAAGCTCACAAATTTTCCTATCACTTCCTCAGGAGACATTAGTTTATATCTAGGATCACCACGAATTAATTGAACTTGAGTAGGGTTAAGAAATACGAGTGATCTAAGAATAACCTTGACCATTTCATGGTCATCCCATTTGGTGCTCCCGAGGTTGCGCACTTGGTTCACCAAGGTCTTTAGCCGGTTGTGCATGGCTTGCGGGTCTTCTTCTTGGTTGAGCATAAAACGACCGAACTCCCCCTCGATCGTTTCCCTCTTGGTGATCTTGGTCACCTCGTCTCCTTCGTGCGCGGTCTTGAGCAAGTCCCAAATCTCTTTGACGCTCTTCAACCCTTGCTCCTTATTATACACCTCTTGACTTAGAGAGGCGAGGAGTATAGTAGTGGCTTGGGAGTTGAAGTGCCGGATTTGGGCAACCTCGTCCGAATCATAGTCTTCATCCCCCGACGATGGTACCTGTACTTGTGACACCCTAGTGTCACCTAGGGTTTCTCTCAAGTGCTAACCCAAGAACCATTATTTTATGTGAACCAAATTGAGCATGAGCATCAAATTGACTTAAGAATAAAGGATCCACTAAGTTTATACTTAAAAGCATCATGTTCAAAAACAAATGAGTTTCAAAAGGGCAAATGTTGAAACCCTAATAACAACCCTAATTGAGCTCTATAAGCAAAATTGAAGAGAAAAGGCAAAAGAGTATAAAAAATATAGAATCATGGCTTGGGCCAAATATAAACATTGAAGTATATTTAATAAGCAACAATAAAGATTAAGGAAGCTTGGCCAAAATGATTTAAGTAAAACCCCAAGCAAGCTTCTCAAGTGGGAACTCAATAGGGAATTCTGAATTTCAGAATTCTGAATTTCACCTTGAGCCAAAGATCAAGCGTGTTCACCTTGATCCCTAGCTCAAATCCTAATGACCCCATTGACAAAAATGTGTCTAACTAACCCCTCTATCTCATGTCAGAAGATGGCATCGGGACGCGTGCCTTGGACACGTCAAAACCGCGATCTTCTCTCTATGCACGGCAGTGAGACAAACCAGATTTATCCCCTCTCTATCTCTTGATCCATTCAGCAAAACCTGCAAGCCTCCACACACAAACGACAAAGGGATGTCAGAGGAAGAGATCTCTCAACGGGGTCATGGCCATAATCTCAAAGATTTGGAGCCAATCCACGCTTGAACTTGACCTCTCTCTGCGCTGCCTCGTGCTCGACGTTGTGCCAGGCGCCAGAGCGCGCACTGGCGTTCGCCCGCGCACCCCCCGAGCGCTTTTCAGAGCCCTACCCTCGGTCGTGCTCGCCCGCGCCTATAAAGCCTCCCCGGGCGTGCCTCACTTCACCCCGTGCTCACCTTCACCGGCCAGACGCCCCTCCTTAGCTCCGGCGAGCTCTTTTTCCGCCTGCCATTGCCGCCAGAGCCTCGACCACCGTGGCCAGCCCACTCCAGTCACTTCCAAGCCTCGCCAGCCGCTCGGTTAGCTTCACCATTAGCTTGTGAAGCTTTCCCAGCCCTCGGACCCGGCAGAACTTCACCGGAAGGCCAAGATCGCCCTCACCGGACTTCGGCCGCCCGCGTGCGCGCGTAGACCCGGCACTCCGGTGAGCCGTTCTTCAATTCCTCGCGCGCAAACCCTCCTTGATCCCTGGTGAAGCTCGCTGACCCGTTTGATTGGTCAATTGTCCTTGGATAGGCCGGACTCCTCGCCGCCGACGAGCTCCCCCGCCTGCGCACGTGGACCGGCCAACTCCGACCATCCTCGACGGCGACCCGCACATCGCCATGACCCTCAGGACCTCCCCTACACCCTCGGCCACCTCACCGGAGCAATCTCGCCGCCGGTAAGCCCCTCTGCCCTTTCTTCCGCCGCGGGTACTGTTTAAATTGGGGGAAGGACCTCGGGTTAGGATTAGAAGAACCCAGGGGGTTTTTTGAACTGTCAGCGACTCACTTGAATAGTAGCCTAAGGACTAGTCTGTAAGGAAACTTAAAAATACCCGCCAGGGACCCCGTTGCAAAGTAGTTTTCCATTTAAACATTTCTGTTTAATCTTTTTAATAAACATAAAACTTAGGAAATCCATAACTTGAGAAATACTTAACCAAAAATTGTCAAACCAATTTTGCTAGATTTTAAATATTATGGACTACCAAATAAAAATGCTAAACCCCATGCTTTCTATTCTAAATTTTAGAGTTTAGAATTAAATACAGAAATTGACCAAACCTTGTTTAATTAAGAAAAATTAGTTATGCTTCTGTGCTGAACTTAAAAAAATTTGTAGACGTTCAAACCCCATTTAAACACTGTTTAAAAATAGTGGGAACCCCAGTATTGAAAATTTAAGTAGGGATATCTATTAAAAGCTATTTTTGCCCAAAACTTAGGAAAATCAGAAAGGCCTTAGAAATTAATGACCAGTGGATGAAATTATTTTTCCTAGTCTACTTAAGTAACAGAGAACCTAGGAAAAATAAAGGGACTCCTAGTCCAGAACAGATTCAAAGTGAAATGTTTTATTTAGCATTTTTCCCACTAGAAAATAATTATTGGAGTTATAAAATCAGACCCGAAATTGTTAATAAAATCCAGTGGACTTGTAACCACCAGAACCACACTGCAAAAATGATAAACACCCTAGCCCATCATTTTAATTAGGGTAAACAAATAAAACTTGATAATGAGGCATATTTCAATTAAATCATGAGCAACCCCAAAATGATGCAATAATGAGCAAATAAAATTTTGCTAGATCAATAATGAGATATGTCACCAGAGAAAAATGCAAACCCATTTGAGAGATGCAAAATAATACCTATTGCCAATACTTCATGAAAGAGGCCAATTAATCCAAATAATTCCTACCACCCCTTCCCTTAAGCAAAAAGATGCAAAATTTCAGAATGATTGATCTTGCACAAAGAGGAAGTTAGGAAAAATTAGAAATCTGTTGTTTGATATTTTTCAAATATAGTGGTAGTAGAAAGCACCCCTTTGGCTAGAAACTTTAGAAAATCATGGCAAAAATAACTAATCAGTATTAACGGCTAAAACTTTGTGCAAAGTCATGTTATAACATCTAGATGCCAGCAAAAATATGTCTTAAGGAATAACCTTCTGTTAAATGGTAGTTGTAGTTCAAACCACCCCCTCTGCCCTAATATTTGATAATTTTGTACAGAGAGAACCCCTCACTTTTTAAACCATAAATTTTGAGACAGAGAATTATACACCAATAAGAAACCACTGTAATTTTCGCAGAATTTTTAGAAATTTATTAAGATAACTTGTAGTTCAAACCCACTCTAAAAACATAAAGGAAATTAAGAGGAAGAAAGGAAAGATAAACCTCGCCCCAATAAGTCCAACTTGAATTCTTGACAATTCCCACTAAGACTTTAAAAGAAATTCAGTGGAACACCAAAATGAACTTACCACTTAGTTTAACTGAGTGTGATCTAAACTACTAAGTATACCACCAAAAATCTTGTGTAACAAGATTTAACTCTATCTAATTTAAGTGGATCATTCACCATCAAAGTTTAATTGCTAAAGTACATATCATATCATGCATGTATCTTACTCATTGCATTCATTAGATTGTAATCTCGCTGACGGAGAGTACGTGCTCATCCCCGAGCAAGGAGCTGTCCTAGAGGAAGATCAGGAGCAAGCTCTCGAGGCTACCATCGAGGATCTCCCTGCAGCCCCAGCTATTGAAGGCAAGCCCCAGTTTTATGCATAACCATGTTATTATATGCTACTTTACTACACTTAGTGTTTGTAGGATTGCAATGTGCACTTAAGTGTAGGAGTTGCTTGAAACCTCTAGTTGCATGAACTTAGGATTCCTTTATGAGATGAATACTAGTATGCTAGGTCGAGTAGCTGCTATGCTAATCAGGATCTCGATAGAAGTCGAGTGATTTTTCTAGCACTCGCGCGAGGTCAGGAATTGAATGTATCCATCGTGATAACGGGATCTATGATGGTCTATGGACTTGGATCTAGGGTGGATGCCTTGTCTGTAAGACGGGAAAACGGAATTAAGGATTAATGTGTAGATACCTGAGTCAAGCGTTTGAACGTACTAAGCACATGTCAGGAAATATGGTAACCGATAAACCTAGTACCTGAGTGAAACCGGGCACGGACTTTATCCCTCACGCGACCTGAGACTATGTCTCCCATGCTAGCTATGGTGGGTACAAGTGCGGTCACTGCACGGCGGCAGCCGGGGTCAGTGGAGCATTGTATGCCAAGGCGGTGAGGCCTGGACGCAAACGGGGAATCGATGGGGACGGTTGACATGTGTGGGGTCGGAGTACCCTGACATGTCGTGTGTTTAGATTTACCTTGCAAGGATAAAACTCGATTCGAATCGTCTGCTTCTCGCAGCTAATGAGACTACTTGACCCCTTGTACTACATCGAGTAAGAAGTGAAATGAGGATACAAGAAACAATTTGTTGATTGCACTAAATGCTTATTACCATGTATGCTTAGAAGAAGCAAACTTAGTAAAGTTAATGATGTTAAAAATGGAAAAGCTAAAACTTGATTTTAGAAACAGCTAGTGCTTTTGGCAAACCAAACCCCTTAGCCAAACAACTGCATGGTCTAGAGGTAGAGGAGTAGATTCCTCACACCGGGTAAGTCTAGCTGAGTATTAGTATACTCAGCCTTGCTTGTGGCATAATTTTTGCAGGTACGCTTCAGGATAGGGTTGACGGTGTGACTTGGCCTACCACCCTGCCACCGGGTTGGACGGTCGAGTGGGATGCTGCTCCGACAGGAGAGGAGCATGAGGAGTAGTGGGCTAGGCCTTGCCCATTTCCTCGCTACCGACGACATCGATTATCCGCTGCATTTTATTTTATGAACTCTTATCAGCAACTTGAAAAACTCCGATTCATGTAATAACTCCAGTACTTAATTTGAGGTTTCCTGCTTTATTGTATTTCTTCTGTGACTCACCTTCGAGTGAGATTGTGGAATTTGATCCTGGATAAGTGGCTTTATCAGACTAGATCTGAGGGATGGACGGGTTATTCCGATTTAAGTGGGTTACGACCCTTGAGGCGTGACTTAGGCACTTAAGCTAGAATAATTCGGGCGGTTCCGCCATAGTACTCCAATCTCAACAACATCCCAAATGCTAGTGTGGAGTGAGGTTAGATGGTGCCTCATTTTGTCACTCCACATATTATAATCTTCACCATCAAAAATGGGTGGTTTGCCTAATGGGACGGAAAGTAAAGGAGTACGTTTGGAAATACGAGGATAGCGAAGGGGGATATTACTAAACTTCTTGCGCTCATGGCGCTTAGAAGTTATGGACAGTACGTCGGAGCCGGAGGTGGATGGCGACGAAGAGTCGGTCTCGTAATAGACCACTTTCTTCTTCTTCTTATCGCCACTCCGATGCGACTTGACGCGTGGAGAAGATTCCTCCTTGTGCTTTGTGTCGGACTCCCTTGATGGAGCCTTCCCATGGCTTGTAGCAGGCTTCTCGCCGGTCACCATCTCCTTCTTGGCGTGATCTCCCGACATCACTTCGAGTGGTTAGGCTCTAATAAAGTACCGGGCTCCGATACCAATTGAAAGGCGCCTAGAGGGGGGTGAATAGGCGGAATCTAAAATTTATAAACTTTAAGCACAACTACAAGCCGGAGTTAGCGTTAGAAATAAAATCGAGTCGGAAAGAGAGGGCAAAAACAAATCACAAGCAAATGAAGAGTGTGATATGGTGATTTATTTTACCGAGGTTCAGTTCTTGCAAACCTACTCCCCGTTGAGGTGGTCACAAAGACCGGGTCTCTTTCAACCCTGTAAGGAAAATGGACCCCGGGTCATTTGGCTAATTGAGTTTTGGTGTTTGATGAACAACACAATCCGTGAACTAATGTATTTCCCAAGTGTTTGTGTGTTGTAGTTCACATGATGCAAAGTGGATTGCACTGAGGCTCTGAAGATGCAACACCTCAAAGAAGACATTATAAGACTCATAGAAGACATTACAAAGTAATATTGAAGACACTTTATATATGCTAAGAGTCCAACACATCAAGAAGTAAAAGTGAGATACAAAGCTACAAAACAAAAGTGAAGTTGATAAAGTTGAGAGGAAGGGCTGACTGAATTGGAAGTGTTTCACAACATCAAATCTGTTCAAACTGGCATGGCTTCAACTCTGAGATGTAGACATTTTTATAAGCTTTCCAAAAAGTCCAAGATCATCAAAATCGGAGTTCGGAGCTAAAAGTTATGCCCACAATACGAAGTCAGAATTGCTGAAAAAACTGCAGCTGTATATGGGATGTCCAGTGCACACCGGACTGTCCGGTGTGCCAAATTTGCTCAAACTGGTATGGCTTCAACTCTGGGATGTAGATAATTTCATAAGCTTTCCAAAAAGTACAAGATCATCGAAATCGGAGTTCGGAGCTAAAAGTTATGGCCAAAATACGACAAGAGAACATGGGCTGTCCGGTGCACACCGGACCGTCCGGTGCGCCATGTCCGGTGCGCCATCTTCGGAAGCTCCAACGGCTACTTTTAACGGCTAGTACACGTGGCATGTCCGGTGCACCACCGAACAGTCCGGTGCACCTGTCCGGTGCGCCACAGAGAGCTGCAGAACTGCTTTCCAACGGCTATATTTGAGTTGGGGCCTATATATACTTCATCCAACCGGCCATTTGGAGGTGTGGGAGCCCAAGAAACATACCAAGGCATATTGTAGACATTTCCAAGTGCTCAAACACCCAAGTGCTTAATAGAATCACTCGGTGATTAGCGTAGGTGCTTTGTGAAGTGCTTAGGTTAGTTAGACCGCATTAGCGCTTGCTCTAGGTGAATCCTAGTTAGTTGAGTGAGTTTTGTAAAACCACACAACCCCTCGGCTCTTGCGTGAGTCGTTGTAATTGTACCGAGTGGGGCGAGAGTCTTGCGAGACCGTGACAACCGCGTTTGTGTCACGGCCGCCACCGTGTACCGGAGGGAACAAGGCACGCGGCGTTTCGGCCGAAAGCTTGATAGTGGAGACGGCGGGGAGCATCCGAGAGGAGCCGGAAGCGGAGCACCACTTGTGCGTGGAGAAGGCCCGCGGCTCTCTACGGAGTTACTCGACCGAGGTGCTTGGCCCTCGCGTGGGCTTCCCTTTGCGTAGGGGCACCAACGAGGATTAGTCGGGACCTTGCGTGGTTCCGGATACCTCGGTAAAAACACCGGCGTCATCCACGAGAGTTTGCTTCTCTACCTAGCTCTTTACTTTCCGCATTTATATTAAGCATTTAAGTTTCAATCTTGTAGTCATACTTGTTTAGTGTAGATTGAAACTTAACCTTTGCGGTAGAGATAGCAACACTTAGACAAAACCTAGTTTGCACACTCTAGTTTGATTACTTGCAAAGGTTTTGCTCTAGGGATTTAATTGTGGCCTAGTTTAGTAAAAGTTTTGGAAGTCCTAATTCACCCCCCCCCTCTTAGGCGTCACCTGTTTCCTACAAGTGGTATCAAAGCCCGGTTTGGCTCATTTGAAACGCTTTAGCTTCACCGCTAAAAGAGTCGACGCTTGTTTAGAGGAAGGGATGGATACCCATAGGCCACCACACTTCGACGGCACTAACTTCCCATATTATAGTGCTAGAATGGCTTGTTACCTAGAGGCCGTTGATCTAGGTGTTTGGAGAGTCACTCGTGATGGGATGAAACCCCTCAAGAATCCCGAGAAACCCACCACGAGTGAGGAAAAAGAAATCCACTTAAATGCTAGAGCCAAAAATTGCCTGTATGAATCTCTTAGCATGGATATTTTCAATCAAGTATTTACCCTGAAAACTGCTAATGAGATTTGGCTAAAATTGCATGAGCTCCATGACGGCACATCCAATGTCCGTGAGCAAAAACATTGCCTAGTCTTAAATGAGTATAATTCTTTTGCTATGAAAGATGATGAGCTTGTTAGAGACATGTATTCTCGTTTGAATCTAATTATAAATGAGCTCAATTCTATTGGGATTAATAAGCTAGGTGATGCGGACATTGTGAGGAAGATTATCTCCCTGCTACCACAACAAAGATATGGGAGCATCATCACCATCCTTCACAACATGGAGGACTTGAGCAACATGACCCCGACCATCGTGATTGGGAAAATCGCGGCTTTTGAGATGTCGCGAAAAATGAGTCGGGGAGAGGAGCCAACTTCCTCAAGACCATATGCTTTTGCATGTGATGAAAGGAAGGGCAAAAAGAAGGCTCCCACTCCAAGTTCCTCAAGCGAAGAAGATGAAGAAGAAGAAGAAAGTGATGATGATGAAGATAATCAACCATGCACATCATCCTCCGAGGACGAAGAAACAATCCGACGCGTCGGAAAGGTAATGAGGATGATCCGCAAGATTAATCTAATGGGTGTGCCCCTGCAGGTCGAGGATCTCCTCTTTAACATTGACAGGAAAAAGCAAAGGAAGAGAGGATGCTTCGCATGTGGGGAGAAGGGCCACTTCAGGGACAACTGTCCAAATATGGCCAAACCCAAAAAGGAGAGGAGCAAAGGCAAGGCGCTAACAAGTGTTAGAACGTGGGATGATTCTTCAAGTGAAGATGAACCTCCAAGGACGCGCAGCCACCGGTCCTCGTCACGATCATCACGGTCATCACACAAATGCCTCATGGCAAGAGGTAACAAAAGCACTCCATCTTCTAGTGATGAAAGTAGTAGTGATGATGAAGGTGAGGGAAAGGCCTCTCTAGATGAGCTTGCGGAAGCTGTAGAATTTTTCCAGGATGTTTGCACTAAGCAAAAGGCTCAACTTAAAACTTTGAAAAATAAGTTGGTTAGCTCTCAAAATGATTACAAAGGTTTGCTAGAAAAATTTGAAACTTTTGCAAACTTAAATAGTGAGCTATCAACTAAAATTGAGCTATTAGAATCTAGTGCTCCATCCACTGCTACCGATGATGGCCTTATTAAAAAGAATGAAAAACTGAAAGCTAAGTTAGCTAGCTCCCAAGAAGCTATTGAAAATTTGCTAGAGAAAATGGAAATTCTTAGCATACACAATAATGAGCTAACTACTAAGCTAGAAAACATTGGTAGCACCCCAGCAGCATCTTTAGTTGAAATACCTGAAATAATTAAGAAAGATGTTTCTACTTCCTGCTTTGATTTAATTGATGATTCTAACCCCTGCAACCAAGTCGTTGTTGAGAATATTATTGTAGAGACATGTTCGGATGAAGTTGCAAAGGAAAATGAACAATTAAAGCAAGAAGTGGCTCACCTTGGCAAGGCTTTGTATGACAAGAAAGGCAAAGCCAAACAAATCCAACCTCCACAGGATAACACCACTGCGGGAGTGAACAAGCCTATGGAGGGAGAAACTGTGATTTGTAGGCTATGCCACAAGGAAGGCCACAAGTCTTTCCAATGCAAGGCGATGACCGGGGATAAACAAAGGCAAAAGCTCAAGCAAAAGCCATCAAGCAAAATCTCCAACACCTACATCAAAAAGGTGAACAAAAAGGATGCTACACCATACTTGATCAAGAAGAAAAAGAATGGAAAGGTGATAGCAATCAAGGCCAACAAGCAAGCCAACAAAGGAAAGGGGGCCAAACGCATTTGGGTGCCAAAGGAAATAATTTCAACCATGAAAAGCACCAAAAAGGTTTGGATCCCGAAAGGGAAGTGAGTGGACCGAAGGTCCTCGGGAAATTTGGAGACTTGGCAAATTTGGATGTATATCATGGGATACATCATATTGGATCAAGTTTATTGCCAAGTGGGTTAGTGAAAATTTTTGACCCAAATTTCCCACCCATGACTAAGGTAACTAGTTGTATTATATTTCTCGTTTTTAGATATGCGTATCTATTTACCTTTTATCTAGTTTACCTTTCTTGCCTAGTATTACATTTGTTATGTACTTTTGTTCAAAATCATGCATACTAGGTAAATCATATTGTAGGATTGCTTGTTTTTAAATTCATATACTTGAGCAAACCTACATGGCTTAAAATGTTTATTTAAGCACGGCACATAGCTTCTATATCTCTCCATAGTAAATGATGCATAAATTGAAAATTTTGATTCCTACAAGTTGTATCATTTAACTTAGATGTGCCAAAGTTAGGATTATGGATAATTTACCCCTCTTGATATCAAATCAAAGTGCATGTCTCCTACAAGTATTCAAAACTTGTATGCACACCTTTAGGGGGAGGTTACTCTATAATCTAACACTTTGAGACTAACACCTTTTCAAGTCTATTTCTTGTGATAGTCTCATTGTAAGGAAAATAAGGTCCCCGGAGAAAGACAACAATCTTCCACTGCAAAATCTCCAAGAACTCTCATGTCTCTCAAGCTCGCCATTGATCTTCAATCGGTATCTTTTGAGACTACATTCAGTATCGTTTACATGTCTTCTCCAATATTTGATTAGACTATATTTCATATCATATGCTTCCATGTTGCTAAAAATGCATAAGTAGTTGACTCATATTATGTTACCTATGCATAAGGGAAGTTAGTCTTTTCAAATCATGTCTTGCACCTCTAATTTTCACATGCTTTTTCCTAAGTAGAGGATCTCTGTCAGGGGGAGTATTTCTTCATCTCTAAAAAGGGGGAGAAACTTCTTTCTAAAGAGAACACTCATTTAGGGGGAGTTCCTTTCAACTGGTATCATTCATGTGGTTTAATTTAATATCCTTCTAAGTGATATCATTTGATAAGATTCTTGATGAGGGCAAGCTTTTTTTTTACTTCCTACATGCTTTTAATGTCTTCCTTTTCGGTGGTTGATGCCAAAGGGGGAGAAGTTTAAGGACCAAAGCAATGAAAACTATATCAAACACCAAACACCACCAATTTTAAATTTTATATCTACAAATGGTTTTTCCAGTGGTTTTGGTTATTTGGTCCAAAATAGGAAGTAAGTGAATTATGGAGTTAGGGGGAGGCTTAAGTCCATAATATCACATTGTGGGGACAAACTTGCATCCTAGCAAGTAGATTGCATATTTTCATTCAAATACTTGTAATATTTGCTTGCTTTGGTTGTGTTGTCATCAATCACCAAAAAGGGGGAGATTGTAAGGAAAATGGACCCCGGGTCATTTGGCTAATTGAGTTTTGGTGTTTGATGAACAACACAATCCGTGAACTAATGTATTTCCCAAGTGTTTGTGTGTTGTAGTTCACATGATGCAAAGTGGATTGCACTGAGGCTCTGAAGATGCAACACCTCAAAGAAGACATTATAAGACTCATAGAAGACATTACAAAGTAATATTGAAGACACTTTATATATGCTAAGAGTCCAACACATCAAGAAGTAAAAGTGAGATACAAAGCTACAAAACAAAAGTGAAGTTGATAAAGTTGAGAGGAAGGGCTGACTGAATTGGAAGTGTTTCACAACATCAAATCTGTTCAAACTGGCATGGCTTCAACTCTGAGATGTAGACATTTTTATAAGCTTTCCAAAAAGTCCAAGATCATCAAAATCGGAGTTCGGAGCTAAAAGTTATGCCCACAATACGAAGTCAGAATTGCTGAAAAAACTGCAGCTGTATATGGGATGTCCAGTGCACACCGGACTGTCCGGTGTGCCAAATTTGCTCAAACTGGTATGGCTTCAACTCTGGGATGTAGATAATTTCATAAGCTTTCCAAAAAGTACAAGATCATCGAAATCGGAGTTCGGAGCTAAAAGTTATGGCCAAAATACGACAAGAGAACATGGGCTGTCCGGTGCACACCGGACCGTCCGGTGCGCCATGTCCGGTGCGCCATCTTCGGAAGCTCCAACGGCTACTTTTAACGGCTAGTACACGTGGCATGTCCGGTGCACCACCGGACAGTCCGGTGCACCTGTCCGGTGCGCCACAGAGAGCTGCAGAACTGCTTTCCAACGGCTATATTTGAGTTGGGGCCTATATATACTTCATCCAACCGGCCATTTGGAGGTGTGGGAGCCCAAGAAACATACCAAGGCATATTGTAGACATTTCCAAGTGCTCAAACACCCAAGTGCTTAATAGAATCACTCGGTGATTAGCGTAGGTGCTTTGTGAAGTGCTTAGGTTAGTTAGACCGCATTAGCGCTTGCTCTAGGTGAATCCTAGTTAGTTGAGTGAGTTTTGTAAAACCACACAACCCCTCGGCTCTTGCGTGAGTCGTTGTAATTGTACCGAGTGGGGCGAGAGTCTTGCGAGACCGTGACAACCGCGTTTGTGTCACGGCCGCCACCGTGTACCGGAGGGAACAAGGCACGCGGCGTTTCGGCCGAAAGCTTGATAGTGGAGACGGCGGGGAGCATCCGAGAGGAGCCGGAAGCGGAGCACCACTTGTGCGTGGAGAAGGCCCGCGGCTCTCTACGGAGTTACTCGACCGAGGTGCTTGGCCCTCGCGTGGGCTTCCCTTTGCGTAGGGGCACCAACGAGGATTAGTCGGGACCTTGCGTGGTTCCGGATACCTCGGTAAAAACACCGGCGTCATCCACGAGAGTTTGCTTCTCTACCTAGCTCTTTACTTTCCGCATTTATATTAAGCATTTAAGTTTCAATCTTGTAGTCATACTTGTTTAGTGTAGATTGAAACTTAACCTTTGCGGTAGAGATAGCAACACTTAGACAAAACCTAGTTTGCACACTCTAGTTTGATTACTTGCAAAGGTTTTGCTCTAGGGATTTAATTGTGGCCTAGTTTAGTAAAAGTTTTGGAAGTCCTAATTCACCCCCCCCCTCTTAGGCGTCACCTGTTTCCTACAAACCCTTTCCCTCTCTCAAACGGTCACTTAGACCGAGTGAGCTTCTCTTCTCAATCAACCGGGACACTTAGTCCTCACAAGGACCACCACACAATTGGTGTCTCTTGCTTTGATTACAAATGTTGTGGGAACAAGAATGGGGAAGAAGAAAAGCGATCCAAGCGCAAGAGCTCAAATGAACACGGCAAAACTCTCTCTTCTAGTCACTATTGCTTTGAGTGCAATTAGGACTTGGAGAGATTTTGATTCACTCTAATTGTGTCTTGTATTGAATGTTATAGCTCTTGTATTGAATGTGTTGGCTGAAAACTTGGATGCCTTGAATGAGTGGTGGTTGGGGGTATTTATAGCCCCAACCACCAAAGTGGCCGTTGGGGATGGCTGCTGTCGTATGGTGCACCGGACAGTCCGGTGCGCCGCCAGACACTGTCCGATGCGCCAGCCACGTCACCCAATCGTTAGGCTTCGACCGTTGGAGCACTGACTTGTGGGGCCACCGAACAGTCCGGTGGTGCACCGGACAGTCAGTGTTCACTGTCTGGGGCGCCTTCTGGTGCCTGCTCTGACTTCTGCGCGCGCAGTTGCACTGTTCACACTTTTGCAGACGACCGTTGGCGCATATAGCCATTGCTCCGCTGGCACACCGGACAGTCCGATGTTACACCGAACAATCCGGTGAATTATAGCGGAGTGGCTCCCAAATTCCCGAAGCTGAGCATTTCAGAGAGGATCTCCCTGGTGCACCGGAACTGTCTGGTGGTGCACCGGACAGTCCGGTGCGCCAGACCAGGGCAGCCTTCGGTTGTCATTTGCTCTTTTTATTTGAACCCTTTCTTCGACTTTTTATTGGTTTGTGTTGAACCTTTGGCACCTGTAGAACTCATAATCTAGAGCAAACTAGTTAGTCCAATAATTTGTGTTGGGTAATTCAACCACCAAAATCATTTAGGAAAAGGTTTGACCCTATTTCCCTTTCAGGTATAAATTTGAGAGAGAGAATCCTTGAAAGACATGCCTCCATCTCTATGGTATATATCAATATATCATAGTTGTGTGCATCAATACATTCTAGTGCTACTTTATCCTCTCTTAAATCAGCATCTCTCCTCTCCTTGCATACTTCCAGCAAACAAATTATCAATTAGATTTAATATGAGCATAGCATATATTTTATGTAATTAAATCAAATTAACTTTTGGGGCCTCTTGTGGCCTATGTGATGGTGGTAGCCCTCGCGGCCCTTTGGGACATCTCGAGAGCTCATGGCTCTAGGGACATCTCGAGGTTGTGATATTTGGGACACCAGGGTCCTTAGACATCCTCTATGTGTTCATTGAGACATCAGGGACCCTCTAGGGCCCTAAAGATGTCAGGAACCCTTTGAGTCGTTAGGGTTCTTGGGGCATTGGGTGTCCTTGGCCATCTTGAGGTGTTAAGACTGTCAGGTTGACCGAGGCCAACGTGACATACCATGGTATTATTCGTGATTAGAGATGGCAATGGGGTACTCGAAACCCGAATATTTGATGGATTTTACTCGATATGAAAGCGGGTATGAGATGGTTTCTTTACACGCATGTATATTTATGAGCAAAAACATCTACCATCTACCCTCGGGAAGACATGCACATGTATGGGTGGATAATACACATACCCATGTACCTGTGGGTAAATTATAACCGCATCATACCACTACTACCATCTAATATAACCCATCTTAGCTAAAAGAAATTCTTTCTTAAGCTATCATTTTATTTACCTTTCGAGTTATGTAATCATATGGTTTATTATATCTAAATTTGAACTTATTTTATGTGTTTGTTGTATATTTTGAGTGGTTGACATATTAGAATTTGAGGCTTTCATGGCGGGTGCGAGTTACCCGATGGGTAAAATTACCTATACGGGTACGGATACGGTAAAGATTATATACCCACGAGCAGATATGGATAATCGGATGGGTAGAATTTTTTATAGGTATGATTATGGAATGATAGTGCCCAAGGGATAATACCCATTGACGTGATCGTGCTATGTGGGTGGATTAGTTTATCACTTGGACAGGTTAATGAAAGAGTTAATGACTAAATTGATAAAGGTGTGATAAACATTTAGGGTACGGAGTAATGTGTATATATTATGGTGATTACTACATCTTTTATTTTTTTTGCAACTCATGCTATTATATTTATTTCTTATAGCACGAGCAAGATGGAGTACATCTGTGACACCTACTCGGGTGTGCATGCGATCAGTTTGTAGGGAGCGTCTTCGTGATTACTCGCTTATCATCATCTTCTTTGTGTGCTGCCTTGAATCATCATCTTTCTTTTCATCTTGATCGACGCTCGAGGGACGACACTGCGAATATCAATCTACACCAACTGTTTCCCCACTTCGAGCAACACACGATGTCAACTCATGTGAATGGAGCTACTAGTGCCTTAAACATGGATCCCTTAGCTGAGTATAATTCACTTGATGAATTCGTTAACCTTAGTATAGTCTTAGTTATGGACAGTATCTAAGACTATATTGTCCATAACTAGGCACACACCAGATGAGGCAGGTAGAGTACAAATCTGTACGATTTCCTGATCTAAATCTAGTGGGTTTCCATGAAGAAGTTCTTGTTCAGCATGTTCTATTTGATACTGGTAGGAGAAGAACCCGACACGGAATTCTTAAAAAAGAGGGGAAGCAGAACCAAGTCAAGATGATATGGATCGCCCCTACTTGCGCCAAAGATCTTACCATTTTCGAAGGAATTGGGGCTACATTTCTTTTCAATTTCCATTCAAGAGTTTCTATCTGTTTCCACACCCTTTTTTGAGACCTCGAAACATGAAATGGATGCCCAACCACACGAGCACAGGACTCATCGAAGGACAAGGACCTATAGGCCATAATGGTTCTTGCCATAGGTGTAAGGCGGTCAAACTCCTTGGAGAAGACAGAAGGAGAAAACTCCAAATCCAACCATATGTACAACCTCCTTAGTGACACCGCCTCATAGAAAGGCTCTGGGCACCCCTCTGTTGGATCTAACTGCCCCTAGTCCGATGAGGTCAGAAGTGATAGGACTTGGGGGGTCAACTGTGCTAGTGCTAGTAGGCCTTCGAAAGCATAGGATACGACCTATAACTCAAAGGTGGGAAATGGCACACCCCATTGATTTCTCCTTATACCAATGACTTCCTTCTCCTTCAGCTATATATGGGGAACAAGGCCTCCTATAGAAACCCAAGCCAACTTGTATCCGAACAAGCCAAGTTAGAAGCAAACAGAGCATACAAGCCAGGAACAATTCGATACCGAGTATACACGCAAGAACAAGAGTCCATGCTTTGCCTTGTAACACCCTCAAAGCAAGCAACAAAGAGCTCAACACCATATTGGACGTAGGGGGCTTCCTGAACCAGTCTAGATCCTCCTCTAAAGCTCCCTAGAGCAAGGCCATCAAGATAATAACGCTGTAAAATCCCTCTCTGACCAACAAATTTACTTGTCGTGGCCTCGTGGGTATGAAACCATGATATGTAGCGAACAAACATCATGAGAGGATAAAAAGGATACTAATATATATACACACACATAGAGAGAGAGAGTCAAAGAACACTTAAAATTGTTGAGATGTAAGTGGATGAGGGCTCACAATGCATCCCGACCATATGCATAATGGCTCCTATTGGTCCGTCGATTGACTCGGGGTGTGGACTATTGCCAGTCATGCTGACGGGCTAAGCCTAGGTGCCCTCGATAGCACTCATTGATACAACCATTCGTTGTGCTGCAATGGCCTACAAGCTCTACATCTGTCCTGTTTAAAACATAGACCAAGGAGTCTGACATGCGTGCAAGTCGAGGGTTGTGAAATCTAGGATGCGCAAGGAAGTTATAAGGAAGCCTTCACATGCCTCACCACTAATCGACCATGATCTTTAGTGAAGGATTTGAGTTGGAGCATGCCTATCGAAAATCGAAATATGGTGAACTATGTCTGAGTGGGAGTGTTCAATGCAATACTGACGAGTAAAATCATTCATCTCACATAGGTATAGGAGTAATCGAACCATCGAGTAGCTAGTTCTCTTAGAAGTTTTCCTCGAGATAGCTAGAGCTTGGCTGCTGGTATTCATGTATTGAAATCATTGTCTATTAGTGTGGTAATGGTGGTTGGGTATGCAAGACCATCACCTTTAAATGTTCTTAGAATGGGGTAGGCCATCATCATATTCTATGACCTTGCGCCATGGAGGCTAAGATCCGTTTGGATCCTTAGAATTGAATTCCATTCTAATAATCTTAATTTAGAAATAAATCGATTAAACTAATATGATGTATACTACTGTTGGCATATGTGAGAGATATTTATGTGCTACATTTCTACTATAGAGAATACATTACTACTATAGAGGACTGAGCCAAAGAACAAAGTCTAGTGATACTTGTAATCAATTTTCATTCATCACCCTATGAATTTAAGATATGTTTATATTGAAACTTTAAAAAGTTTTGGAATGTCAAATTCTAAGCTAAATAACCTACTCTATTAAGTAGATTCCAATTCTCTAAAAAATGAAGGGGTCATATGCGACCTTGCCACATGGAGACTAACATGAATGCCGATTGTCCCTCCAAAGACATGATAAGGCATTGGTCGAGATGATATTTCATCCAATACCATCACATTAACACACCAAACAAAGGGGAAAAAATATATATGTGGGAGTCATATATAGTGATATTTGTGTAGCATCAGGTAGATGCCGTCGAATCATATCTATATTGACCATCCGATCTGCTCGCAACCCATGATACACAGAACTGTATAGTCTAAAGCCAGTTCGATCCGACTATTTGTCTGCAAACGCGTGGATTTGCATGACTCAGGCATACAATCCCACCCCCCACCCCCAACCCCACCACACACACACTCCATTGAAAATGCACATAAGTTCATCACCAAAAAAAGCAGCTGCCGATAGTATGTTCATGCAAGCGCTGGGGCCGGAGTGCAACCAGTGGCAACTTCAGATGTCTTCTGTACAGAGCTGTACTTCTTTGTGATGAACCTGACATATTTCATTATTCATCAGTTTGGTCATTAATTATTTAGTTCAGACCACATTGAAGATTAGTGCAATTGTACATCTGCCTAGCAACTAGGATACGTTGGTTTTATGTTTAATTAACCTATTTAAAACATAGAAGAACACATGGAGAAAGCTACAATAGTTGCACTCTATCACATATTTCCTTAACTAGTGAAACAGTTAAAATGCAGATGAAAAAAAAAACTCAAGAGTCCCAGGAGTATTCACATTACCTAGACTACAGTTTACACAAAACTTATTTACAAGACAATGCAGGTATAGGACTATATACATGATGGATAGGTTAGCAACCAAAATATTGATCATTTGATGAATTAGTATGATACAAAATTTGAGTTTTCAATGCAAGAATGTCCTGAATACTCATGCATACAGGATGACTTAATATTGTCTAGAGTTTCCAGCATGCATTGCCTATATCAGATCCGTTGAAATACAATGGCACAAGGCTAGTCATCTCAAACAGAGGGCAAGCGATACCTACCTGAAGAAATCTCTCCATAGCAACTCAAACATTAACCAATTTGTCCCAGCATCAGATGTGCCATCATTATTCTTGGGTGTTGACCCAGAAGGAATTGCTCTGGGAAGAAAAGAATCATTTAATTATAGACAAACAAATTCATATAATGGTGAACTTGGGTTCAGCAAACTTGCATACCTAGTAGCATGCTTCTTCAACTCCTCATACATGAACCTTGGAGAAAGGCAACCTGTAGCGAGCCATGGAGAAATTTTGCAGGAGAAATTAGCACCATATATGCTATCTTGGGTATTGCTTTTATCTGCTTTGTTTGGCTGCATAGAGCATTCTGCAGCAAACTTCTTCAACCTCTCCAGAGCTCCTGTCTCACCGCCAATGAGAGTAGAGCCAACAGCAGGTTTCGAATCCTAAATGAACAAATAATTAAATGTAAGTATCAAGATGCACTGCACAAAGGAGTAAAAATGCAGAAGTGAATGGGTCTTTGGTACCAACTACTGGGGAAAAAATGCCCATGGCACTAACACAAGGTATTTAAAAGTGACAATCCTATCACTGGTGTCCCTGTCCACATTAACAGCAGATGAATATTTGTTCTTTGGGGAAAGTAACACAGCTCAGCATTCCACTTCCACATTGATGTTGGAGCCCCTTTGAGATATCAATTTAGTTCTATGTATTCTACACAAACGAATCATAAGAGCGTAAAACTGCGGGTTTAAGGTGTCCCAGACCAAAATCATAAGTTGCCATTGTGACTCAGTTCTAAAGCTGCAAAGTGCAAAAAAAAGGAGCTGTCATGATGACGAAAACCAAGCTAATTGCTAATGCAGATGAAGGTGAGACTGCTATAAACAATTCAATTGCAGAAGGACTGGAATTTGGCATATCTGATTGAGACAAAAACTGCTTGCTACTCGGACAATACTACCATAGCTGTGAACAAAAAAGGATTCACAGACAGCAAGCAATATTGACACCGCGCCGACACACCTTCGTAATAGGACAAGAGGATCAAATTTCATATCTGATTTTATTTAACTAGTTTTTTTTGTGAGAAACGGCTGATACCCCTGGTATCACGTCGAGCCAAGCACGTGCGCCGTATGCGACCAGGCAACATTGCCACATGTTGAGCTTCTGACCTCTGACGGATGGGTAACGTTTCTTCACGTTGAGGAATTATTAATGGCCTGTTGGGCTGAGAATGCTGCAGCAGCGCAGCATCCATTCACAGCCGCACTAGTTCCTCATGCACAAATTTTGCAGTTACAGATGTGCTGAAATCAGAAGCTAACTGGGCCTTAACTATGCCATGTCAAAGACCCAACATACCCAAAGATATGCCTAAAGGAAGTAAGAAATGGAATATATAGCCAAATTGTAAATGAAAACAAAGCATGCCATAATTAGCAACATCCATCCATTTCTAGGTTCTAGCTGTACCTGTACAATTTACTTAGAAGTACTGAATGCCAGAAACCTTTACCACGTATAGACTATAAAGTGAACTCGGGCCTAAATGTCAAGATGCTGAACCTAGCTGAAGATCTAAAAGCATGCTACAGGAAAAGAAAGTGATCTATGTCTCGAAGCCGACTCACCTGTGCCATGGCTGGTGGCGCAGTGAGACCGAGCTCAGCAAGCGTGGGGATGTCGCCGGGCTCGAGCACATTCTTCATGGGCACGCACTTGACCTCCTCGGGCGCCTCCAGCACCTTTCTGACGTCCAGCCTCTTCACGGCCTCCCTGAAGCCGCCATAGTTGGACGGCATGTCGTCGAGGCGGAAGGGAAGGTCTTCCACGTGGTACAGCGTGCTACCCCAGAAGTACTTCACGTTGATACCCTCCTTCTCCACAGCCTTTTGCACCCTCTCCTCGGTGCGGACTTCGTCCCGTGATACCTCCCCGTGAGCGTACACGGCCTCCGCGCCCGCTGCCCGCGCGAGCTCGGGGATGACCACTTCGGGCTTTCCCACGCGCACCACCAGGTCCCCGCCGCGGGCGCGGAGGCTCCGGCGCAGGTCAGCGACTGAGTCGAGAAGGAAGTTGGCGCGGTATGGGCCCGTTCGGTCGAACCCCGAGGGGGACTTGCCGAAGTCCCGCGGGTCGAAGACGAAGACCGGGAGGAGGGAGGAGGACGCCCCCGCTGCGGCGTGGAACGGCTCGTGGTCGTGGAGGCGGAGGTCGGCGCGGAACCAGACCAGCGTGCGGCGGCGCCCGGAGGCGGCGGGTGCACCCGAGGGGAAGGAGCGGGAGAGGCCCGGCGTTGAGGAGGGCAGCGGGGAGATGACGGAGGAGGTGGCGGCATTGAGGCGGGTGGGGCGGCGGGGAAGGGGCTGCGCGGCGGAGGGGTGGAGGCAGACGGCGAGTGTAGAGATTTGAGTGGGGAGGTGGATGGTGGAGGGGACAGAGGCGAGTGTGGGGGTTGCCGGCGCGCGGATGGAGAGCGCGAGCGAGAAGGAGGCGAACGGGAGAAGGCTGGGGTCGTCGCGCGGCTGGGCGCCGGCGTCAGAGTCGGAGGCGGTGGCCATGGTTGGTGGGATGGGCGTATGAATGGGTGGAGGTAGGGATTTGGTGGCGCGGAACAGCGGATGGGGAGTGACTAGTGAGATGTCGGAGAGGTGCGGGTGGGTCGGAGGTAGTGATGGCAACGGAGATTTCCGGGTCGGGGAATGGCTTACCATACCCGTTCCCGCGGAGACAAAGATTTTCCGTCCTCATCCCCGCGAACGTTTACGGGGGAGTTTTTTTCTCTTATCCCCATTCTCGTCGGAGAATTTATTTTCGTGGGGAACCCCGCGGGGAAACTGTCCCCGCTAGAAGTACAATATTTAAAGATAAATTTAAATTGATGGTATCAAATTAATACAAATTTAACAAATAAGATTGAAAATTACAAGAGACATCTAGTTTAGAGTTTAGTTTTCTATTTTATAACATGTCATGCACTGAGTTCTTACTATAATTTTAACAAGTAAATTAACTAACTTGGATAAAATAGTTTCGTGGGGCGGGTACACGGGGAACGGGGATGAGGATGGTTCCCCGTCCCCGTGAACCCGACGGGGATTAAATTTCTCCCATTTAGATCCCCACGAGGACTAAATTAGTCTCATACCTATCCCCTAATAGAGAAATTCCCCACGGGGAATCGGGGATCGGGTCCCCCATTGCCATCTCTAGCCGGAGGGGAAGCAAGGCGGTGGGAAAGGAAAGGTGGTGGTCTGGTGGAGAATTTTTGACCCCACCAGCCATTTGGGGTTTTACCAGAATCGGGATCGGACCTATTGTCACTACCAACGTTAATTAACTAATTTTTTAGTGGAAAATAGCTAATTAACTATTAACTAATTACCAAAATAGCTAATAGTTTATAGCTACGGTGTTTGTATATCTCAACTAATTTTATCCACTAACTATTAGCTTAGTGTATTCAAATAATCCCTAGCTTGTTTATTATGGCTTGATGCAACTTTAGTACAATTATAGTTGTGTCTTCTATAATATTTTATCTCTATAGATTACCCATTCAAAATCTTATCTCTATATTTATTTTTAAACTTTATTTTATAAACGATGCAGTCTACATACAAACACAGATAAATGTATATAGCACGTTATTCTACCATCATCTTATTATGATCGTTGCCTCGAAACCTCTTCTATAGACTCGTTGAGGGCTTGTTCGATTATTTTTAATCTATACGGATTAGAGAGGATTGAGACGGATTGTATGAAATTTTGACTTGCTAGAGATTGAAACTCCCTCAATTCCGCTCAATTCTTATAGATTGGAGTAGAATTGAATAAGCTCTGAATGGATCTGCTTCCAACACAACACATGGATGGATGCAAGTTCGTAAACGCCCAAACCATTATATAATAAAGTTTACGGACAGTTAAGAGCATCTCTATCAGAGCCTAAAAAATATAGGGTTTAGTCAAAAAAAAATGCTCCAACAATGTTTTAATTTTTTTTGTCAAAAAATAGGACACAGACTCAAGTGACCAGATATACTACATAATTCGGTGTGTACTGTCTGTTTAGCGCGTCCACAGATCTTCACGGGACATTTTCCCACGGCATAGCCACCAGAGCGAGAGTCTATTTCATGACATTACAAAAGAACTGGTTGACTAGGACGCACGCAAGCGGATCTCCGTTCAACCATCAACTGCTTAAATTATTAGCACGACTAGTAATCTAGCCATATATACACTTTTTAGTAAAATATATTTTCGATCTTTAAACTTGTACTTGTCGTAATATGTATTCCGGTCCATAAATTTTTAAAGTTTGCCTTTTAAAATTTTATTCGCGGTTTAATTCTTAGTTAGGTTCAAACAGATCGGTTATATATTTCGGGGGAAGAAGCGAAGAACCGTCTTGCGGGACCTTTACGAAACAATTGTATTTTGGCAGGGCCGTATCTTACTGTTTGTGGGCTGGGCCTCATGTCTCCAACCTTGTGAATCGATCCGATCTTCTCGGTTCCTCCTCCAAATCCACCGGCATCTCCAAGCCCTAGTCCCAACCCCGACCGCCCATGTCCGCCATCGCGGCCTCCTCGGCCGCCGCCGCCGCCGCCGCGTCGAACTCCGATGAGGAAGAAAACTATGAGGAGTACATCCCAGTCGCCAAGCGCCGGGCCATGGAGGCCGAGCGCCTCCGCCAGCTCCGCCTCTCCAAGTCGGCGCCGGCCTCTGCCGTCTCATCCCTCCCGATGCCACCTCCCCCGCCTCTTTTGCCAGCGCAGACCTCCGTTCCCGACGCCGCCGCGAAGCCTAGCCTTCTCGTCAAGGCCACGCAGCTTAAGCGCGCGGCCCCGGAGGTGACCGCCACGGAGCAGCGCATCCAGCAGGAGAAGGAAGTGATTGAAAATCTCTCAGACAACAAATCGCTCAGGTCAGTCCGCGAGATCGCCAAGGGCATCATCTACACGGAACCGATCCAGACCGGGTGGAAGCCACCTCTCCGCCTCCGCCGCATGCCGCTCGCCAAAGCCAACGAGTTCCGGCGCAAGTGGCACATCATCGTCGACGGTGACGATATACCGCCGCCTGCGCGTGATTTCCGGGATCTCCGCCTCCCGGAGCCCATGCTCCGGAAGCTGCGCGAGAGGGGTATCGTCCAGCCCACGCCGATTCAGGTGCAGGGGCTGCCCGTTGTGCTCTCTGGGCGTGACATGATAGGCATCGCTTTCACGGGGTCGGGGAAGACTCTGGTGTTCGTGCTGCCGCTTATCATGGTGGCGCTGCAGGAGGAATCATTGATGCCGATCGTGCCTGGCGAGGGCCCGTTTGGGATGATCATATGCCCGTCGCGGGAACTGGCCAAGCAGACATATGATGTGATTGAGCAGTTTCTCATTCCACTTAAGGAGGCCGGTTATCCGGAGATAAGGCATTTGCTCTGCATTGGGGGTGTGGATATGAGGACACAGCTCGATGTGTTGAAGAAGGGTGTGCACATTGTGGTGGCAACGCCTGGTCGGCTCAAGGATTTGCTTGCCAAGAAGAAGATGAACCTTGACAACTGCAGGTGTGTGTTCGATGTAGCAGAAACAAGTTTCCATAGCAAACTTTTGGGTATCTTCATGTTATCTGTTTAACGGTGTGCCGATGTGAATACCTGAACAAAATTTTATGTTATAAGTGATAACAGCACTATCTAATATCAAAGTTTAGCTTGGTCACACTTTTCATGAACCCTGTTTCAAAGAAATTGAAAAAAATATGGACCTGCTTCTAAAATGTGTTCATGGCAGCACACAAGTTATGGTGACTATTGAATTTGTTTTCTTTGTACTAGGTGGATAATAAGCTACAGTGAAAAGGAGCATTTAGAGTATTTCCTGTTATTCTGCTTCTAGTTCAGCAACGGTTTTTATCAAGTGCTTGCTGTAGCAAGCATCTCAGCAGCTGTACCTACAATCCGGTCACTGCCCACTTTTCAGATTTTAGCTTGCATTATTTATCTTTCGCTAATTTGTTCCTTCCAGCTGAATGCAGTTCTGGTACCTACAATTCGGAAGATGCCTTTTTTCAAAATCTGTCAATCAAACTAGATCCTTGCTTAAGTATCCCATGTGACCATGTGTCAGTGCTTGCTTTACGTTTCCAGTTCATACTTTGTTTGATTGAAAATAGCCAGTTGGTTGGAATATAGAGCGTAAACTAGTCAAATGTCTGACTCTCTTGAGGGTCCCTACCATTCCACCAATGGTTGTACATGGTTCAAAGTTAATGTCCCTTTTTATGATCTCTGCAGGTACTTAACCTTAGATGAAGCGGATAGGCTGGTTGACCTAGGATTTGAAGATGACATCAAGGAGGTTTTTGACCATTTCAAGGATCAAAGGCAAACTCTTCTCTTTTCTGCTACTATGCCTCAGAAGATTCAAAATTTTGCGAAGAACGCCCTTGTGAAACCAGTTACTGTCAATGTGGGAAGAGCTGGAGCAGCAAATCTAGATGTCATTCAAGAAGTTGAGTATGTAAAGGAAGATGCTAGAATTATATACCTCCTTGAATGCCTCCAAAAGACTCCACCTCCTGTTCTCATTTTCTGTGAAAACAAGGCTGATGTCGACTACATCCATGAGTACCTTCTTCTAAAGGGAGTGGAGGCTGTTGCTATCCATGGAGGAAAAGATCAAGAGGAGAGACAGAACGCAATTGACTCCTTCAAGACTGGTAGGAAGGATGTTCTGGTGGCTACTGATGTTGCATCGAAGGGTCTTGATTTTCCTGACATTCAGCATGTCATTAACTATGACATGCCCGCCGAAATAGAGAACTATGTCCACCGAATCGGTCGAACTGGTCGATGTGGGAAGACTGGCATAGCAACTACCTTCATCAACAAGAACCAAACTGAGACCACGCTTCTCGATCTCAAGCACCTGCTGAAGGAGGCAAAGCAGAGGATTCCACCGGTGTTGGCGGAGCTCAACGATCCATTGGATGATGAGGAAATAATTGCCAAGGAGAGTGGTGTCAAAGGTTGTGCGTATTGTGGTGGGCTTGGCCATCGTGTCAGTGACTGTCCGAAGTTGGAGCATCAGAAGTCCATGGCAATTGCTGGCTCGAGAAAAGACTACTTTGGCGGCGGGGGTTACCGAGGAGAAATATGATTGCTCTAGGTTGATGCTTGCGTGTGGTTATCAGGAGCTAAGATGCTGCAATTTCAGGTCATACATGTCACATGTATCAGCTAGCCAAGGCTCCTCCCCCATCGTTGAAGGGAGACGGTTTGCGTTAACGAACTTGTGATATGCTGCTGGGTATGACACTGCTTGCTACTGACCTACCATGTATCTTGTTTGAAGGACGCAAGTTGATTATCCTGCCCTGTTGTAAAATGTAACCAGAACAGCTGGCGTATTTCTTAAGCACCAATTTTAGCCCCTTTCTGTAAGCAGTCGACATTTCAGTTCAACTCATGTATGTATATTTTGATCTTGTATACAGTACTATATTTCCATCTTACGTGTGCTTTGGCATGCAACAGGCGAAACTGTCAGGCTCCTGACTATCCCACCTCCCATACAACTCTATAAACAGTAGCCAACGATGCTTTGCAATGTTTTGCACAGCCATACAGGGTGATCTGTTTAGAGTTTTTCTTTGAAATCATTCATGGGCAAATAGTGTTCATTATTGAACCATGGAAAATCAAACAGAATACATCCACACAAAGGACTACCAAAGACAAAAAAAAACGTGGATGATTCCAGTCATGCAAAATGGCAGTGACATGCCCGAATGCTTCATCCTGGCATGCTGGTATCGATCTGCTGAACTGTGTGATTAGGTATGCAACAAACTGTATCCGAATCACCAAACACTGAAATGAAATAACATTTTTATAATGTTTAACGGCAGGCCTGTTACTATTTCGAGCTCTCGTTCTTTGAAAAAAATATGCTTGTTGGGAGATTATTTTCCCTCTTGTTATTTTGTTTGTTTCAATGCAATAATATTGATGAGCAACATCTTTTTTGGATCTACCATTTAGCGCAAGCAAACGAGATACTTGTTTGCTGCTATCTCTTTTTTCTAAACTCCAAGTTACATGTTTGCTGCTATATTTTTTTTCTAAACTCCAAGTTACATGTTTGCTGCTAAATTCTGAGACCTTTAAATTGATAGAGTGACTTTGTTTGTTGCTAAATTCTGATATCTCTAAATTCAGTCATAATAATACAACAATATATTGTTCATAATATTTTAGCATTTTTATAAGGAGCAATGTTGTATCTTTGCAATAATGCCATGATATACATCCTATAAGATCAATGGCATCGGGTATACTTAATCAAAATAGGATGGTGGCAGACCTGTGTCCCTTTCCTCCGTAAGTTTATACAAGTTCACTTGTCACATCTATATGAATGAAGAACTTAAACTAAAGTTCGTGTTTTATTTAGTTTCGTGCTATTTGACGATGTATTTTATATACTTAAAATACTTTTGTCAATAAAATTATGTTTGACACTTTCAATCTGATGGGTACAGACCAAATCACAATGGATATAGTGGTGGAGGAAGAAAATGCCGATGTTGGCAATACTGCTGAACCATCGTATGAGGTTGTGGCTAGAAGTGGTTGTTCAGCACAATTGTCAACTAATGACACTGATGAACATGAACTGGGTAAGTGCTATTATCAATTACAAAAAAACTAAGGTCTGCATAATAAATATTTGTTTGACCCTTAATTCTTCTCTTGTGCGTCATAGCTATAGAGAGCGAGGATAGTAAGGTCAGTGTTGGTAATGCTGCAAAACAATCACACGATGTTGTGGGAGTAGGCATTGACTGTATTTTCAATCATGCTAAAGTGTCAACTGAAGCCGATCTTGGACCACAACCGGGTAGGCTCTCTTATCTACACTCCTAAATGTAAATATTGTCTTATGAGTACTCCTAAAAATGCTTTTGTCAAGAGACTTATGTTTCATTCACTCCTCATACAGATGTGATACACTTGACATCTTTGGATGTTCCAAATGAATCAAGTCAAATAAGTTCTGATGCGGATATGGTAGAGCAGAACAAAAAAGATGCTTTGGACACACTTATTAGAATATCACAACATAAAAAACCAAAGAAATCGAATGTAGCTCGAGTTGTCTCTAAAGGTAATTTTTTGTTCTTGCCTTATTGCATCTTATTGGATTTCGCATATATCATTTGCTTATTAAGTATAATATTTTTCATTGTATAGATTATAAGTGCACCCAGAAGATGTTCAGCTTATTGAATACATTAAAACATTACCGGGGAAACAAGTTGTGGTGAACATCGACAGCGCATGGTTAAATAGAAATGATATGGAATGTCTTTTTCATGGTGACATCGAACTGTCTGGCGAAGTAAGTACATCTGTATGTCCATATTATATACAGTAATAAAGTATATATATTTATAATTATCATATTATACAGTATGGTATACATATTTAAAGCTAGCATGTATATTTGATCTGCTAATTGTATTCTTTTGGTGTACAGGCCCTCAGTGCATATATACACTGTATTAGGGATGAAGAGCATTTACTTCATAGAGAAGGTGGAAAGGTCTTCTTGGAGAACACATTCATTTCCAGTCTGCTTAAGCGTGATGGCGACCCTAAGATGCTCTTAAATTATAAGGAAGACACAATTGAAACAAGGGTGGACAACTATTTACAGTCTGACATGGTTGACCTAAAACTCATCTCATTTTTAATATATGTAATATGTAATATATTGGTGCACAATACTTACAAATTAATGTTAATGTATGTTCTATGAAGGTGTTCATTCCAATGAATATAGAAAATTTTCACTGGTATCTGGCAGTTCTGAATGCAAAAAAAGTGAGGTACATGTACTCGATTCTATGGGACAACAAATAACGGATCGCCGAGACCTTTATACTACAGTGAGTAATCATTTCTTTTATATTATGATTATTTCATCATTACATTATTTGTTATCTATAAATCTTGATAGGTTTTATATATACACATAGTTAAAAGGTCTAGAAAGACAGATTAAACTTGCAGCAGAACATAAAGAGCTTTACCAAGGCAAGTGGTCGAACCTTGATGTTGTATCATGGCCAGTTATAGAGAAGATCACAACACAAATGCAAACCGATGGGTAAAATTCATGTGACCACAACTCTACAAAATTGGTTGTATTTATTTTCATATATACATAGAAACTCACCTGATCTGTTAAATTTCATATTAGGGTATCTTGCGGGCTATGGATGATAAACTATATGGAATACTGGACAGGATCCTCCCTATCTGATAACGTAACTCAGGTAGAGGACGTATATTTATTTATAGGAACAATGTTTCTTTTGTTCTAATTTATATACTTGCAGGATGATATAACAATGTTTAGGTTTAAGCTACCTGCAATATTATGGGACTCGAGATTAAACACAAAGAAAGGACATCAAAATCTTGACCACAATGTGGATGAAGATGGAGAGAGTTCAAGTGATGTTCAAATAATCGATACTCCATGTGAGTTATCTAAATCGTCAAATACATCACATCAGATTGAACCATATATATCTCCATATGTTCTGCCTGCTAAAGTAACATCAACAAACACGCAAGAACTGATGTTTGTATTATGCACATATATCATGGGGATAGACAACGCCAAATATTTAATGTAAGTTAATTCTCATTTATTATAGTATATGCATGGTAAATATTCAACACATATGTTCTTGCTTTAACTATAAAAACAATTGTTCATTTAATAGGAAACATTGGATTCAGAGCACTAAACCTTATCCAATTTCTTTAAGTCTTCAAAAACTTAAAGATATATTGGATGTAAATAAGCCGATGGATACAGATTGTTTTAACATGGCTGTTCGGATGATCGCATGCAATGATGCATTGTTTTTGTTGGAAGACAAATACCACTACATGGATCTACAGTTCTGTGTAAGTTCAAGTAATTAGTCTTTATTCATATAAGTGTGTTCATTATATAATTATTTTTCTAACAAAAAGTAGTCCATAACTAAATTTGGTCGAGACCCTCGCCTTCGTGCAAAGCCAGATATCAACATGTTGGCAAAATTATTAGAATGTTGGCCTGACATGGAGTACGATGTTTCAGATTGCAAACAAGTAAGCTATACTCTTCATCATTTTTGTAATCTTGTTTTTTCTCTTACTTGAACTGTTTTTTTAACTTGCAGATTCTATTGCCCTTTTCTTTCATGGGTCACTTCACCTTATATGTACTTAACATGGACACTAGAAGCATCTATATAATGGACTCCATGCCTATACCATCATGGTTTAAGGGTGATCATCCTAGCATGCATTATATCCATAATATACATTATATTGCCAATAATATGAATGCTGCCATGGAATTGGCCAATCCTACATGGAAAGACGATATTTATATGTGGCGTCGTATAGTACCAACATGGGTTCCAAGAACATTAAACTGGTAATTTTTTTAACCCGAACAACTTATTAATTTTGTCTACATATATGTAACAACGTATTATTTTAATTTGTAGGGATTTATCTGGCTTTCTTGTTATCAACTTTATGCACGATTGGAATGGTATAAGGTTACCCTGCATTTGCACTGTGAGTACCCTATTTGTTCTAATACTTTGTCAATATTGTTCTTCTATAATTGATTATTAATCGTGTTCTATGATATGTAATAATGAATGTGCAGAATGGGAATGACCTGAGGACCAAATTCTTAGTAGAATTATTGAAGTACAAGGACAATGAATCCAAAGACAATATTCCAGAAGAAATACAAGAAATTATTAGGCACATCAGATAGATATGATTTTATTTGTAATGATACTCAACTTATTATCCTAATTAATTTTATTGCCTTTTAGGTTCGTAGTATCGTTAGGAACATTTGCCAACATATATTTTAGTTATATGTTGCAAATATGAAGGCAGTTCAAATTTCTGTACTTTCAAAGATGCATTGGTGTTTTAGAAGCTTCAGCTTATCCTACTGTAGTATTGTGCTTAAAAGACTCCTATGGGTTTTCATCTTTTTATTGGAAACGAAGTACCATACTATTGTACTGTACAGTGACTTACAGGTATGGAGGGATAGGGCTCATCGCACCTTCTAGCTTCGTGAGTCAAATGATTTTATAATTATTTCCTTTCTATGCTTCTGTTCTTATTTTGTGCTAAGCTGAACGGTGCTTGGTTGTAGTGAGCACAAAGCGATCTTTCTAGCTTACTCGAGGTAGCAGGCAACTGGTGACTGGTGAAACCACAGACTGGTGCCACCAAAGTGGAAGAAATACACTCAAAGAACCATCCTGTCAGTCTCCTTGTCATAGAGCATTCACCTTTTCTTGCAGGTAACTTGGGCTCGACTTACTGACACGAGCAATAGTCTGATAACGCTACAAGACACCGATGTGCAATGGTCGCCACTCTCTATGGGATTATGCAGAGGTCAGAGAAACAAATAGCTATATTTTTCAAAGAAAAGAAAAAAAAATAAGAACAGGTATCCTACTGTTTCCATTCTCTTATTATGATTTATGATGTTAGGAACAACTAGATAGTGTTGCCGGCAAAGCACCAATACTATCACCAAATATTATTGCCCAATTTACTATAAGAACACAGAATCTTATTCTTGTAATTTTCTAAATCTTAACGAATAGGAAAAGAGGGCCACCCAACTTACAAAGTCTTTTTTGTTTGCATAGGATTATCTGTAATTCTGAATGAAAATTTGTGTGGCACCGTTGAACAGCTAAAGCTAAGCAGGGAGTGCCTTGCCTGCTCCTTCTCTGTTACAAGCCTACAAGGTAACATAGTTCTACTTTGCACGTTTACCAGATTGTGGATCTCTGTAGTAATGCCATATTTCTTTTCTAACATTATGCTGAAAACCAGGTAGCAAAGGCTCCCGGTGGCAATGGCGGAGTATATGCTGGTAATCTCTAAATTGTGATGCGGTAAATTATAAATGTATGCTATTAATGTTAGTCATGACTTTCTGCTTGTTTTTTTTTCTTTGGTTGTAAGAAGGCTTATCTTCTTATCGATTTCTCTGACCATCTCCAAATAAGTGTGTGAGTATACCAACTCTTTGACCCTCTATCTAATATATGACTTAATGAAGGGACTCATTTGGATTTTCTTTCAGCTACGTCCTAGGTGCTGTTTTTCTTCAGCTCTGCCAAGTTTTGCAACTTGCAGAACATCCAGTTGTTCAGTAACTTGTAGATCCCAGTCTTTTCATCCATCGTTTTACAAAACGTAAGCTGATGACATATATGTTGCATTGTATATTTCATCTGTTGGATCTGCTAAATGACATTGTTCCTGAGAAATAGGTGGTGCAGAGCAATCTTAACCAATGTAATAATGAAGATATCCCGCTTTCTGGAACAGAAATTTAGATGGTAGGTTGTGATAGTGAGTGTATTCACTTCAAAATGTGAAAATAGAAAATGAACTTTTGAATCCATGCCTTAGCTTTACTAATCTCTTTTCCATTTTTTTATGTGCAATCTAAAGGAGTCTTACGAACAAGAATCATCTGACAGCAGTGATGAAGAGTGGTCCACACTTAGCACACCACGAAAAACAAAATTACAAGGCAACGAAAAAGTATCACTTACTGAATCAGTACGTTCTGCAAAGCGGTGTTCTAGAAGAGCGCCAGCTAGGGAGCAGAATAATGAACATACTCAGAGTGAGCAGCTTCATGGTTCTGCAAGTGAGCAGCAAGCTAGAGAGCAACTTCATGGTTCTGTAAGTAAACAGCAAACTGAAGTTCTTCGCTCCAATGTCAGCAGTAGCGATGCCTCAAAATGTCATTTTGGCCCTATAGTTACTCAGGTATATAGATATAACTATTGTCCAATTTTTCTTGGAATCACTTTGTGCTAACAAATCAGTCCAATTAATTGTAGTCTGATATAGATTACAGTATTGACACTGTATTTTTTTTTGCAGAAGCTGAAGGAACATTTTGAAAAAGATCCATATCCTTGCCATGCAACAAAAGAGGGTCTGGCACAAGAGCTAGGACTGACATTTAATCAGGTATTACTGCTTACCTAACAATTTTGTTCTACATTATCATTGGGCTGTTATTGTTCCCTCGTCTTAATATATTTTCTTCTAACAGATCAGTAAGTGGTTCTCTGCCACCCATTATTATTCAAGAGTTGTTGTTGCCAAGAACCAAAAATACACAGGAGAAAATACTACTGAGAATAATAGTAGCGCAATCTTTGATGGTATACAGGTAATAGAACCCAATTTTGGTTTGATAGATAAACCAGATGCAGATACAAATGACATGATTTCTGAAAAGTTGATGGTACAAATTAATCTTAACGAAGGCATTGAAGAGGATATCCCACCGAGCCAATATGCTACCAGGTGTGAAGAGAAATTAACTATGACTCAAGCTGCCATCTCAAGGGAAGTTGGACCTCCAGGTTATGATCCTGGAGAAAACTTTCTTCAGGTCAGTTCAATGATTATTAGCTGTGAGCATAGTGTGATAATGGCCTACACGATTCTTTTCAGGTGTTGGATGAAATTCACCGTCAACCCGCATCACTTTCACTTTCCATGGTGTCTGTTCAGGCTCCTGAATCTGTAGTTGATTCGTTGCCATGTAAGAGCTACAAAAAGCTTGAGACACCCCAATGCAGTGATGATATGGAACAGTGAGCTTCTCATCATTCTAATATCCCTCTGATTTTCTAAGCCTTAAGCTTTGGATAACATGTTCTTAGTATAAATATGAGATTTGCTTGAAAAAGAAAACAGATCCATATTTCGTTGACTGATAAGTTTGGCAACATACATTCCTTAGTATAATTATGAGAGTTGCTTGGAACAAAGCAACCGCCGTCACGGGCGTAGCCAGGATTTTTTTAGAGGGGCCATAAACAATATTTAGTAGGCTATATGTAGTATGAGAGTGTCCAATTTTAGCTTAAATTTAACTTAATAGACTACATATTTTTATCAAACGCACAAACAAATAAATAACCAATGTTTATTGAAACAAAGAATGTAATAGTAATTAGTATGTATTTAATATTTATATGTTGGGGGGGGGGCGCTGGGCACCATATCATCTGTGATCAGTTAGACATCCAATGTTGGTTGTAGCTGTTTTGTATAGCCTAGACCTCTGGGCTATAAAATAGCCTTGCAGAGTTATGATACTTTGTTGTATGTTTTTGGTGTCACAACAGCTTTTATCACCTTGCAGTGGAATAAATGCCTGCTGGCTAGCCCCCTTCTTTTTTGTTTTTGTTCTCCCCTTTTACCCGGCCCTATCATTCCTTCGGGGTTCTGATGCTGAAACCTACCACTTTTTTTTCTTGACAGGTGCCATATCTGCCTAACCGAATATGAGGACGGAGACCAGATAAGAACCCTTCCGTGCAAGCACGAGTTCCACCTGCAATGCGTTGACAAGTGGCTGAAAGAAATACACAGGTATCTATCCATCCTGGTTCGGTTAGATCTGCCATGCATCCTGAATACTGTCAAGCAAGGCACAGGAAGCGTTAGGGATCCCCTCCTCACAACGTTCCTATCGTCACAATGCTGCAGGGTGTGCCCTCTGTGCCGTGGAGACGTCTGCGAAGTCGCCTCGTGAAGACCTTGGCGCTGCATCCTTCCGTTGCAGCACCGGTGGATAGGGCACCACCGCCAGGCGCCAGCTGTTCCGTGGTTGAAGCTGGTTCGGTCAGGCAATGGTGATCCGTCGTATAATTCTGATGTTTAGGATCCATCCCTAAGTGTAAGAGTGGAAGTAAAATTTTATAACTGAGCCACGAGTCATCTTGCAATTTCACCTTTTTTCTGAATTCTGTAGAAAGATGCAGAGCCTAACCTTCCAATCTTGGAAGATAAGGATGGCCTGATACTGGAAATGGACGATTTTGAACTCCCGCTTGTATGGAATTTCAAGTACAGGTACCTTCACCATATTGTACTACTATTGGTTGCTCAGACGTTGGAGTTTCTGATGATCATCAGTTTAGAGTGAACATTTGCTTGTAAAATCCCTCTGGGTGGCAGGAAGTAAAACGGTTACATAGTGCAAGCCTCAGCATTGAGGATTGGTATATCTGCCTGTTGCTTGTCAATTGAATTTTATCGTGCTGATGCACAATATGCACTGCATGAAGAACTTTGTCTCGAGTACGACGAAGATGTTGATGTGAACTTGCAGCCTTACTCTGACATGCTAGCAAGTCTCAATAAAAGGCTAAAATTTTGCCGCTGATGATGTGGCATAAGAGCATCTCAAGTTGAAAGTAGGATACAACCGTTTCGCAGTTTCACCAGCTATGCATTCGTGGTTCTACTGGTTCTTACGGTCTCTGTAGCTGAGATGTTCCAGATAGATAATCTTGTCTTCTATTAATATTTATTGGCTTATGAGTATTTTATAATCGGTGGCTTCAGACCTTAGTGGGTTAGTTTACCCAGGCAGCAGTGAGTTTAATACTCTATATGTTCCAAAATATAGTTCTTTCTATTCCTCTTTTTTCTGTAGATATGTATACAAACTATATTTATAGGTTATTTAATAAATAAATGTTTAGTCTAAAATGAATTATATTTTGGGATGAAGTATAATATTTATAACTATTGAGTAACGACAAATTCTGCATCCTCTTCATTGTATCCAGACTTTTGTATACTCCTATATAGTGCATTCTAAAATACTGTGTCTTTGCACACGCCATTCTGTGCACCTGGACCTGCTACAAGCAAAATCCCTAAATCAGTGCCGTGATCGTTTCTCGCACAGTGGCCTTGCACTGTCTTCACATCTACATCATCGACCAGTACTTATCTATGGAGAGTGTACCAAGAAAGGAGCTACAGCTCGTCGGCATAAGTGCCATGCTGATAGCAAGCAAGTACGAAGAGATATGGGCTCCACTGGTAGGCTGGCTGATTTTGTTTCTAAAACATGCTATAGTCCATTCTTCGATTAGCTTACACAACAAGCAGCGATATTTTACAGGTTAAGGACTTGATGTGCCTCTGTGACAACGCATTTACCAGAGACCAGGTTCTGACCAAGGAAAAGGCCATCCTGGACAGGCTCCATTGGAACCTGACGGTTCCAACAATGTACATGTTCATTGTTAGGTACCTGAAAGCCGCAATGTGTGACACAGAGGTAAGCAAAATTTTATTATCTCCCCATAACTCGCTTATGCTTGAAACGTAGAATCCACAAACTGTATACTGCCATGAGTCTGAATGGTTTATACTCCCCTCCATTCCAAATTGTAAAGCATTTTTCTAGATGCTCATGTCAATAAGTCTTAGTTTCATGATTGTAGGAAGCGTTAGTGACAGGTGATACATGCAGTGGGATGTATGAAAATCGGAAAAATATTTTGTTCTCTGTGTTGAACAATCAAAATTGCGTTTGCGGAGCATTTACATTCTTGAATTAGAGGCAAAGCATGCTGTACGAACAGATCATGAAATTGCAAGGGGAGCAACTGGCATTGTTCGGTTGAGGGGTCGCCGTAGCTACAAAAATCAATTTTGTGTTCTTCACATCATGTTGTTGACTTGTATTAAGTTGCGTTTAATGTTTTCTGTCAAGTTACATAATTTAAATATGCCTGAAAGGATGAAGGGCCCACTACCCCATCAGAATTAGGAAGAGGCCTGCTGCTGCTTTTAGGTGGTTTTGGAAGAGCTTGGTTGTTTGGATTTCTGTTGGACTGTGGTACGATAGCCGCCTTAGGTGAAATAGTGCAACTACTTGACTGGCATGATGTCTTCTTCATTCTCTATTTAGGTACCAGCTCAACCATTGTGTGCTCTCGTCCTTATGAGGACTCTAATCACCAGGAACAAGCTATAGCTATGTAATTCTTGCTGTGGCTTTGTTTGTGTCATCTACCTGTGTACGCTTGTACACATAAAACCATTTATTTTATATAAACCATATAAATATACATGTTGTTTTTCATGCCATCAATAACAACAACAAAGCCTTTTAGTCCCAAGCAAGTTGGGGCCGTCTTTCATGCTATATGCTGCCAAATGATGCTGAATTGCTGATTAACTAGGATCAGAGAGTACTGAGCTTATTCTTGTGGTTAGTTAACTAAAGCTTGGTTGGACTTCTTGGGAACCAACTTCAACTCTTTATTTTGGGCAATCAAATCCTTTTCTTTTGCACAGAATAGATTGTAATGGTAGTTAACTGTAGTTACTGCATTGGATTCCAAGTGAATCTGATTGCTGATTTACTTGATACACTCCACCAGAGGTATCATGCATGGTGACGTGCATAAGAAAATATGGGGATTTTTTTGGCAGAGATCATGTAGCATTAGTTGCTCTATATGTCTATAGTCATGTTATGTACTTGCTCCTTGAGTTTAAGTAACATAAATCAGGGCACGTCTGCCATACTGTGAGTTCAGGGTATTTAAACTCAAAGTCTCATCCTGAGCAGAATATCTTGGACAGTAACTCAGCAACTGATTAACCCTTCATTTAAATGGCATCTAAGAGAGCTTTAACAAGTATCACTGAATTATCAACACAGGATGCACAAACTGATGTTCTGATTTATGACGTCCTTTTTCCTCATTTCCTGATACTACCTATATAACATTGCCTTTTTATGTGATACACGGTAATTATTGTAATTTCATCTGTGTTATGTGCTGCTTCCACTATGTCGCACTTAGTTCACACCCTTTCTTATGAAGTCTAATTTTGTTTTTTAATAGATACTAGCATGTTCTAATTTTGCTTTTGGCTTGTGTATTCCGACTGACACCTCTTAGGGGTTCTTTAGTTTCGTGTTCATGATTCTCTGTTTTCTTTTTGTCTTTTGTCCCTTGCTGCAGACTTGATCCATGTTTTCTCCTCTGTTCCAAGGCACCTCAACTTTATTGATCACACCAGTGACATTGGATGGAAAGAGTATGTTATGTCTGAACATAGCAATAGTGAATGGTACGCAGTGCACTGCTGTTAGTTTCAGCAGCATACTTATTTTGCAGGTCTCAGAGAGTGCAGCCGATTATAGTAGATGCTGGAGTATATTTGGCAGGGAGGAATCAGTTCTTCCAAGCCACAGAGAAACGGGACACTCCTGATAGTTTCAAATTTTTCACAGGCATTTCTCTTTACTTGCAGTTTGTTTTCCACCTGCTTGATGAAATGGTTTTCTAACACAGATTCCCTTCCTGTCAGGTTCTCCATGGGTCATTTTAAACAGACGCTTTGTTGAGTATTGTATTTTTGGTTGGGAGAATCTCCCTAGAACACTCCTCATGTACTTCACAAACGTGATGCTACCTCTAGAGGGGTATTTCCATTCAGTTGCATGCAACTCGGACTTCCGCAATTTCACAGTGAACAACGACTTGCGGTATATGATTTGGGACAATCCACTTCAGATGGAGCCCCATTTCCTAAATGTTACACATTATTCCAGCTGTTCTTGGTGATTTAGCATAGTTCTTGTAAACTAGAGAGTATTTCAAGTGTTATTTACAGTTGAAAAAGATAACATCTACTGAGGTCAAAAGGATATCGAAGTAGGAGTGGACCAGTTTACACGGAAGCATTATTACCTGTAAAACAGACAGTTTTCTGACTGATCTGCAACTAGAAGCAGACTTAGTTGTAACGTTCATCTGATACTGAACCGGCTATCACCAATTTTATCGAGTTCCCTACAGTTGACACCGAAACTTCATCTTAATAACATATCAGAGGCAAGCTCAAGTTGATCACATGACCCAGCAGAAGTGTCCAAGAAATGAACATGTTTTTACTGGTCACGAATTTGGCTTAATTCTTAAAAGCTGGAGGAGAGTCAAGTGTCATTGGAAGATTAAAGCAAAACATGTGATACTAAAGCGGCTATCGTCAAATTGATCTGGTTCATTACCGTTGACACACTGCAGTTTCACCTGAATAGTATACAATGACAGACCCAAGTTGATCACGTGATTCACAGCAGAAGTGTCATCGCAAGTACAGCACTTCGCACCTGATGAGCACAGCACAGCACAGTGCAGTGCTCATCGCGCCATTGTCAACGACGAAGCCCTCTTGTACCAACCAACGGCAAAAAAATTTGCACGGAGGAATCTCTCGGATGATGCATGACCAGGGCACAAAGCACTGGAACAACATCTCACTGGATGCTTTGCTCTGGGCTCTCTGGCCCTGGGGAAGGTCTGCTCCGAAATGGAGATCTTAACAAGAGCAATCAATTCAGTACCACCGATTTATGTCGTATATGGCGAGCAGGTTAACGATGTCAGGATCGTATGATGAGCAGGTTAATCATGCCGGGATCATTGATCGGCAGGTTAATGTTGTCAAGATCATAGTCCTGAAACGACGGACAGCTCATGTTGGTACAGAGAAGACCGCCTGAATATTAATCGCTGCCTCTGAATATCTCTGCAGTGTTGGGTTAACTTGGTGTTTCACAGACGTGATAATTACTATGTTCTAGCCACGGAACATAAATTGCGAACCTCCAATGGACTTCATTTGAGACAAGTGATGCCCAAGAAAATGGGGGTAAACTGACACAGTTATCACTTGCATTACTTGCCCTATGCGCGGAAGAATCTGACACAGCTATCACCCATGAAGATTTCCGATTAACTTGTGGAAGCAGACTTCATTTGAGACAAGACAACAATACCAGTGTTGAGCTTGCCACTCGGCCATGGCACACACGAGAACACAGAATGATCAAGTAAGAACTAAACATAATGCACTAATACAAAAGGCTGGCTTGCGTTCGCTTCCTTGCTTCACAGGAAGCATAGCTGATATACAAATCGAGATTTATGTTCCGTGGCATCGCACGGGCACCTACCTAGTCTTGTTTGAAGGACGCAAGTTGATTATCCTGCCCTGTTGTAAAATGTAACCAGAACAGCTGGCGTATTTCTTAAGCACCAGTTTTAGCCCCTTTCTGTAAGCAGTCGACATTTCAGTTCAACTCATGTATGTATATTTTGATCTTGTATACAGTACTATATTTCCATCTTACGTGTGCTTTGGCATGCAACAGGCGAAACTGTCAGGCTCCTGACTATCCCACCTCCCATACAACTCTATAAACAGTAGCCAACGATGCTTTGCAATGTTTTGCACAGCCATACAAGATGTGTTGGAGATAGTCTTAACGGAGGGAATTCGAGCTCCGAGTTAAGCTTAGGAATGAAAAATAAGTAAGGCTAGTAATCTGGCTCGTTCTAACTCACGAGTTGTACTTTATACGATTAAGCTTAGGATTGAAAAATAAGCTCAAGCCTCTAAGCCGATAAATATATTAGATAATCAACTCGTTATTTAGTCTTTAATAATAAATATATGTTGGTGACCTCCGACAAATAAATTTATTGTGTGTGTTCTAGGTTTTGGATGGTTTATGCGGTGGACGTAAGATTTATACTAATTTAGATATAATATCTCTACTTCCAGTTCTAGTTATCAATGGCTTTCGCTACTGGCATCATTGATGATTAAAGCTCGTAGTGTTACAAACGGGTGAAAGAGAGAAGAGAGACTTTCAAGTCTTTTATTCATGGTGGAGGTGGTTACAACGTGGAGTCCTAACTAAGTTTTTGCTTGGCCGCGGGGCTCCACCTTCGGTTCTCCTCGTGCTTGTCGGTCCTTGTGGTCATGTGTCTGAGAGAAAAGAACCCTCATGTGTCTGGAGGTCGGCCTCCTTCTTTTATAGGTCAAGGAGGGTGTCGGCCAGTGATGGCTTCCTTAGGAAGGAGCCATCGAGTGACGGTAAAACTAGACGTTCTACCATGGGTAAAGTACGCGTGCTCGCGGTCACCTAGTTGTCTTGTATTCTTTTAGCGGACGACGTGGGCAACGTGACCCAATCTGCCGTACTATGCTGACGGTTCGTCGTATTGTGCTCTGCTAGCGGTCTGCGCACTCAGGTCTAGTCTCGAACTCTCGATAGATCATAAGTTAGACCGCACTCAGGTCTAGTATCGATAGATCATAAGTGCGTCGCTGGATGGGGATGCGTGGGAGTCGGACTGTAACACTCCTGGTGTTACTATGACTAAAACTTGAGCATGGCATCATAAGCATTGACATTGCATATGTTTGATACACCTAGAGTGCATTCACTAGGCAAAAATTTCAAACAAGTTGTATTGTTTTAAGGTTTTGCAAATAGGACCCTGGATAGGAAACATTACCCTAAACAAGGATTAAAGGGGCTAAAACTTAACCCAAATTGAGAAAACCTAAAGGCTTAGTGAAATAGCTATAAAATATCCCCAAAAACAAAGTTGAATCTCATTTATACCCCTGGGATACTAGAAACCCTAAATGAAACCCTGGAAAACCCTAAAACTAAACCCTAGGGGTCTATGTGCAAAATTGGTCCACTTTTGGACTAAAGTGCAAAAACCAAGTTAAATAAGTATCTAAAGTCATTTGGGGCACTCATATGTGAATTTACAAGCCAAACCCTAAGTTTTGGACTTAAATGCAAAAAGGACCCCCAATTGAGATTTCTCTAAGTCTGAAACTTAGTGTTATGGGCTCAACTTTTGAGCTTTGTAACTTTCAAACTATAAGGTTTTTGCCCTAGGTCACCACATCAACTATGTAGATCTATCTTAGGTGAAAAACTTTACTTAAGAGTGTAAGCACAGTTGTTATGAAGATTTTGGAGATAATCACACCCAAAGTCAGACTGACAGGCTGGTTTATTCTAAAATTCAGACTTTCAGTGTAGCAAAGCCATCTTTGGAGCTGAATTCAACCATGATCTAGTTATCAAATGAGCTCAGTCACTATAGTCGATTTGTAGCTGGTATGTAGCCCTATAACTTTGGTACAGAAAGCTTGCTCGGTTACTATACAAAATCGGGAGAAAATCTAGCCTCAAATCTCTCTGTCAGTTCATCTGAAAGGAGCTCGCCATTGTACAGTAGCTTGACTGGATCAGATCAACCGCGCGGCTGCCCTCACCACCGACGGATCCCTCCGCCGTGATTTGGGTCACCGGCGTTTGGATTCGTGCACCGGACTTGTGGATAACCTCTCGGGGTAAAAGATCCTCATCGTCGTCAAGCTGGAAACCACCTCGGTCGGCCGCGGTGCTCATCCCCTGGTTCATCGCCTGCGGGTAAAGTGCTCACCGCCGACGTGCCCTCGCCGTTGGCCACCGCGTGTCCTAACCACGACATTGCATCACCGTGATTCCCTACTGTAGTCCCATCAGCGTCGATGAGCTTGCCACGGCGTTAGCCACGTATTCACCGCGCCGCCTTCTTCCTCATCTCCGGCCGCCTCCGTTATCCGCTCAAATTGAGCACCACCGCCCCGGGGATCTATAAATTGAGCCCCCGGCCAGTTGCGCTAGGTCGTACCAAAGCCATAGCCACTACTCCCGTCTCCGATTAGCCCCATAGCCAGCGAATCGCTCACTTCCCCCAATTCGGTTTCCGCCGCCGCAAAGAAGACCTCACTGTGACCAGCTCAACTCAGGTGAGCTCAAGTCCCTCTGCTGCTTGTTCTAGCATCTTTATGCCCTCCTTAAGCTCTTCGACCCCTCCAATTGAATTAGACCGCCACCAATCGCCGGGAACGTGTGGTTCTTTGGTTCATCCGCGCGGTTACCGTGGCCAGGCCAAATTAGTTCATCATTCTTGAAATTAGATTAGGGAAAACACTCGGGCGTGGTCCAATTTGATGTCCGCCGCTCGGGAACCCTAGCCGTTGCCCCAATCGGCTGGCGTGGGAGCTTGCCGGAGCTCGGCCGTGCTCCACGCCGTCGGGGACCGTGGAACGTAAAGGAATAGAACTCGAGGGACCTTCTTGCAAAGTGTCAGTGACTCTGTTAAACAGTGAGAAAACCCGTTCGCAGATAGTGAAAACCCCGAGGCCTTTCCTGTAAAGTTGCCAGCGCGGGCGCGCGCGTGGGCGTGCTTCTGCTGGTAGTGGGCCGACCTGGGCTGGATTCGGTCCAATACTATTCATCTGTTTTTTTCTTTTTCTTTTATCTCCAGAGCCAAAACAATTATAGAAAACAGTAGAAAAATAATAAAATTGTGAAACCAATTTTCCTAGGCTTGTTATTTTCCCTAGAATTTAATAAAAATAGTTTTGTGATTTTTAGTGGAAATAAGAAATTTTAGGGCATTTAAAGTAGTTAAAAGTATTAGTTATGGATTTTTAGAAAATAATTGGTAAGTCCAAAAATGCCCAAACTTCTTATGGGAACTTAAAACAATATTTAGAAGCCTTGGGTTGAATTTGGGTTGATCTGGACCATGTTTGATAACTAGAACCCAAAACCACCCCCTGCCCTATGAACTCCTTTACTGACTCCGAAAACCCTAGGTTCTCGGAGTACCGTGAAGGAAAGTTGTACTCAAGACTTAGATAATAAGTTTATATTATCTTCGTATCCTCATGAGCATCCCATGGCATCCATTCTTATGCATATATATGGTTATGTTAGAACACGAAGAAGAAGAAGAAGTCACTGAAGAGGGGACACCACCAACCTCAGATCCTCCAGCAGGCAACTGCTTTTATTTCGATATTTGTGGATCCGAGCAGGACTCACCTGTTAACAAAGGCAAGCCCCGGTGCATTTGCCACCTTCCTTGATGTTTTTAAAAAAATCTTTCTCACTTGATTGATGCATTAGGTGATAGGAGTTGATTGCTAAAACAATTCCTGCATTACCTTCCTTGAATTTGATTACCTTCCTTGATCACCCGTTTACAAAAGATTTTGATGCTTAGCCTTGCTTTAGAAAAACAAAATGTTTTGTTTTTACAAAAGATGATGTGGCAAAAGTGGGTGGGATGTTTTTGAAAATAAAATTTGATGGTGGATCCATCAGGGCCGTGATGGATTCAACATCTGGAAAAGATGTACCTCTGCCAGGTACCAAACTTTGGGTTTGAAAAGATTAAGCTGAGACCGGGCGGGTGACTTGCACGAGAAAGGAGTCTCGGTGTAGTGTCTCCGTCTGAGTCGATTAAGGATCGTCTCGATGTAGGCTTGTTGATCGAGGACCCTTTAGCTGGTCACATGCCTCGTCATGGGTAAGCCTTGCCTCGGGCAGACTAAGGCCGGAATAAGATAACACGAAATGGGCGTGGAGCGGTGGCGAGAGTAGCGTGTACCCTCCGTGGCAAGAGGCTGGACGGTGGTGTATCTGTGCTCTCGGTTTGCGTGAACCTGATCCGGTCTTAAGAACCTCGGTGGGGGGTTGACATATGCAAGGGTTAAGTGCTACATATGTCGTGTGATTGGAGATCCTCAGCTGAGTATAATCGATTCGGATCGCCGTACCTTCGCGGTTATGAAGACTTGGTCACTACCCTACACGTAGCATGCCACTAAAGATGATGGGTATTTGTCAAGAAATTGGCTAGTGCAGGACCAGCGATTGAACTAGGGTAGAAAGAACTCTAGTTGCAGGTAATTGAACGTAACTTGACAAATAAAACTGGATTTTTAAGGATCCACTTTAGTAAGCATTTCTGCAAAACAGAGTCTTTGAGTATTGAGAAGCCTTACCTTGACTCCCTAAAAGCTAGCATACCCTTGAGAGTCTTTTCTTTAGTCGGGTAAGTCTTGCTGAGTAATTCCATACTCAGGGTTTATCCCTTCATTGTTTTTAGGTGAGGAAGTAGCAGATTTCTGCTGCTTCTGTGCCAAGGTGGTTCCCAAAGAAGAAACACAAGACTGAAGTGCGGGAGGACTTGGTCCTCCATATAGATCTTTTACTTAAATCTTCTCAGGAGGAGTTTTTGCCTCCCTTGGTTTGTATAATAATACTACTCAGCACTCGCTCTTAGTTCTGGTCTGTAATAAAACAACTTGAGCTTGCTTTTAAATAAATGTGAATTATGTAATCGCTTCCGCAATTCTTTATCTCCGATGTTCTGTAATGTCTGCAAGACGGGTGAATCGTTCCTGGTAAAGTAAGGTAAGATACCGAACTTGTCAAGTAGTTCAGGGACACCTACAGGGTTGTCTGAAGTCCGTTGGACAAGGACAACTGTAGGTGGGCCTAATTACTTGGGAGGTTCCGTCACAGCTGGTATCGGAGCGTAGCCCTTCTTTGCGGACATTATGAGGCATCTTCAAAAGGATTTTCGAAAGTCTAACCTAAAAAAAATTCTTTTCTCTTCTTACCTAAGTATTCTGAAGAGTCTATCTTAAAGACCAGATAAGAAGAGTGCAATGTATAGAAGGTTGAATCGACTAAGGTTGATTCTATACTTATTCATGCATCATGCTAAGAATTATGCTAATAAATTTTCCCCCTTAGAAAGATGCCGCCACGCACAAGGCTAACGGCACGTAAGTCAACGGGACCAATTGGAGTACCCCGGCATCAACTAGCCCCTCGACACGAAAGCAGCAGCAGCGGAAGTAATGACCCTATAGGAGACCTTGAAGCCCGAGTGAGTCGACTTCAAGCAGAGCTGCAACACAGGACCGATGTTTGGGTCGCAGATGGAGATAGAATCAATGAACTAAGAAGGGACATCCGTCACCTGCAGGATCAGCTTGCTGATCGAGACTTAGCACTTGACTGGGCAGTACAGTCTCATTTGCTGGCATGTGCTAAGGAAGCAAGGGCTCAGGCCCGAATTAAAGAACTTAGCTCAACTGTCGACGACCTGCAGGTCTACTGCAATACGTTGCATGAGGAAGTCCATATACTATACTCACAATTACACCCTAGTGTGCCTGCACACTCTGCCGAGGCGGAAGCCGGACCCTCTCACGTTGCGGGACGCGCGTTGGGTGGGGAGTTAGACCTTTTTGAACCCCCTCCTTCTTTGAGGTTGGTTGACGTCTGGACTCCCACACCTGACAATGAGGCCGCCAAAAGTAACGGAAAGCAGGACTAATGGTGTAATAGAAGTAGAGTAGTGTATTGTAGAATGCACTGTTGTATAATAGGTTGAACTTTTGTATAATGGGTAATGTATCCTGTTATGTAATATCGAGTCTGTATCATTACTTTTTATAGTAATGTAAAATGGAAGGTCTCTTTGGCATATTATGTTTATTTCAAATGTTTTTGCCTCAGATGCCGACCAGGACTCGCGGACAGGACGCAGCCGGAACTTCTGGGGGTCGGGATGTCACCCCAAATCCACCTCCGATTCCACCCACGCTAGCCGAGGCGATTGCCGCCTTGGTGAATGCCACCGCAGACAATACCCGCTTCCTTAGGGAAATGGCAGGTCAGCAGCAGTTCCAGCAGCAGGCAGGAAGAGGTTTTCAGCAAGGTCCCCGTGAAACCACTTATCTGGACTTCTCCGAAACTCGTCCACCTCTATTCACCAAGGCAGAAGACCCGCTAGAAGCCGACGAGTGGATACAAGTTATTGAACAAAAGTTTGGTCTTCTTCGTTGTTCTGAAACGCAGAAGCCATTGTTCGCGGCACAACAACTACGTGGCCCTGCCAGTACTTGGTGGGGAAATTTTGTGGCTATCCAACCTGACAACCATCAAATCACTTGGGAAGAATTTAAAGCAGCCTTCCGTGAGCACTACATACCGGAAGGGGTGCTGCATATGAAACAAGAGGAATTCATGAAGCTGAAACAAGGAGGAGACACCATCAATCAGTATCTTAACAAGTTTAATCACCTGTCGCAGTATGCCATCGACCAGGTGAATACTGATTTGAAGAAAAAGAACTGTTTTATGAGAGGTCTAAATGACCGGTTGCAGCGAAAGATGGCCACATGTATTGATCTCACATATGGAAAGGCTGTCAGTACAGCCTTATCTGTGGAAGCAAAATACGCAAGTTCTGGGAAGAATAAGGGATTCAGTGGTGAGAGGCCTAATCAGGGCCAGGCGAAGAGGCAACGGTTCGTCATCCGGCCTTCTAGCCAAAACCGTACTTTTTCTCGTCCACCAACATTCCCTTTCAAACAGCCCATTATTATCCGCCCCAACAATACCTCCACTTCCCCAAATCAGCCGGGTGCCCCAGGCACTCGATTCCCTGCCTTGCCCAGCTCTTCAACCGGGTGTTTCAACTGCGGCAAATCAGGACATTTTATCAAAGACTGCCCATACCCCAAGCAAAATCAATCCAATGCTCAGCAAGGAACTGGGAAGTCTACTTAGCCCAAGGGTAATGCTGTGGGGAGAAATACCAAGAAAACGGGGCGTGTATACTACACTCAAGTGGCCACTACACCGGAAGGAGAGCCGGTGATGATGGGTACGTTTCCCGTGGCCAGTCACCCTGCAATTATTCTTTTTGATTCTGGTGCTTCGCATACCTTCATTAGCAAGAAATTTGTGAAGCAACATCACATTGCATGCCATGAATCAAAAGAGGGATTAAAAATTCATTCACCTGGGGGACACATTTTTACTAGAGAAGTGGCCTATGAAGTGCCAGTAACAATGGCCGGACGGAACTTTCCTGCTAACATGATTGTTCTGAAAGGCCAGGATATAGATGTAATTTTGGGTATGAATTGGTTAACCCAACACAAGGCAATCCTCAACACTGAACTCAGAACCGTCAGGTTGAGCTATAATCAAGAAGAAATTCTTTTGTCTCTCCCCGTAACCAATCCAGCCAAAGCTTCTGGTGGAATATTTGAAGTCATTGTACCGGAGATCAAGAACATTCCGGTAGTATGTGAGTTTCCAGATGTATTTCCGGAAGATTTGCCTGGACTGCCCCCTGAAAGAGATGTAGAATTCGTAATTGAGCTAAAGCCCGGTACGGCTCCTATCTCCCGAAGATCGTACCGTATGCCCCCTAATGAGTTGGCGGAATTGAAGATTCAATTACAAGATCTACTGAATAAGGGATTCATCCGGCCAAGCTCGTCCCCATGGGGTTGCCCCGCCATTTTTGTTAAGAAGAAGGATCAAACCTTGCGGATGTGCGTGGATTATCGACCCCTGAATGAGGTCACCATCAAGAATAAGTACCCTCTTCCAAGGATCGACATCTTATTTGATCAACTGACTGGGGCGAGGGTATTTTCCAAAATTGATCTCAGATCGGGCTATCACCAAATCCGTATTCGGCCCGAGGATATACCGAAGACCGCATTTACTACACGGTATGGATTGTTTGAATACTTGGTAATGTCTTTCGGGCTCACAAATGCTCCTGCCCACTTTACCTATTTGATGAACTCGGTGTTCATGCCCGAGTTGGACAAGTTCGTGGTGGTCTTCATCGACGATATTTTGATATACTCTAAAAATGAAGAGGAGCATGCTCAACATCTACGGATTGTATTGACGCGCCTGAGGGAACATCAGCTGTATGCCAAGTTCAGCAAGTGCGCGTTCTGGCTGGAGGAAATTCAATTTTTGGGGCACGTGTTATCAGCTAAAGGAATTGCGGTAGATCCTAGCAAGGTCAAAGATATTCTGGAGTGGAAACCCCCAACCACTGTTCACCAAGTCCGGAGTTTTCTTGGACTAGCTGGATATTATCGCAGATTCATACCCGATTTTTCTAAGCTTGTGAAGCCAATCACAAGTTTATTGAAGAATGATATTAAGTTCAATTGGTCTTCTAAGTGTAATGAAGCCTTTGAGCAATTGAAGACATTATTAACCACTGCTCCGGTATTGGCTCAACCGGACATCACTAAGCCTTTTGATGTATATTGTGATGCATCTGGCAGTGGGCTCGGCTGTGTACTGATGCAAGAAGGCCGAGTAATTGCATATGCTTCAAGGCAGTTGCGCCGACATGAGGAGCATTATCCAACTCATGATCTGGAGCTAGCTGCTGTGGTTCATGCCCTGAAAATATGGCGTCACTATCTGCTGGGAAATATCTGTCACATATATATAGATCATAAAAGTTTGAAGTACATCTTCACCCAGTCAGAGTTAAATATGAGGCAAAGACGATGGCTTGAGCTTATTAAGGACTATGAGCTGGAGATCCATTATCACCCAGGCAAGGCCAATGTGGTGGCAGACGCATTAAGCCGTAAGGCTTCCTGCCACTGCCTTATGGTAAAAACCTCTGACAATACTTTATGTCAAGAGATGGAAAAGTTAAACCTGGGAATAATCCAACAAGGGACTCTAAATCAGCTAAAGCTTGAGTCAATCATTCTGCAAAAGATAATTGATGCTCAAAAGGATAATCTGGGTATGAAGCACATACGAGAGAAGATAAGGGCTGGAACAGCCAAATGTTTTAAGGAAGACGATCAAGGTGTGTTATGGTTTAACAACCGCATAGTAGTGTCAAAGAATGAAGAACTCCGCCAGCAAATCTTAGATGAAGCGCATCTTAGTCGCTATTCTATTCATCCGGGAAGCACTAAGATGTATCACGATCTAAAACAACACTACTGGTGGACGAAGATGAAAATTGAAATTGCACGCTATGTGGCTAAGTGTGACACTTGCAGACGTGTCAAAGTCATACACATGAGGACTGCCGGTCCATTGCAGTCATTACCAATACCAACATGGAAATGGGAAGACATAAGCATGGACTTCATTGTGGGATTGCCCAGGACCACAAAAGGGTATGACTCTATTTGGGTTATCATTGATCGATTTACCAAGATCGCCCACTTCCTCCCTGTCAAGGTAAAATATCACGTCATTACCTATGCGGAGTTGTACATCGCCCGTATTCTCAGTTTGCATGGGGTTCCAAAGACTATAGTGTCGGATCGTGGACCACAATTTGTATCCAAATTTTGGGAAGAACTTCATAAATCCCTGGGTACTAAGTTACTCCACAGTTCGGCCTATCATCCTCAAACCAGTGGACAAACTGAGAGAGTGAACCAAATACTTGAAGATATGCTGCGGGCATGTGTCCTGGATTCCTCACCAAAATGGGATGAATGTTTACCTTTGGCAGAGTTTTCATACAATAATAGTTATCAAGAAAGTATTAGGATGGCACCTTTTGAAGCTTTATATGGACGACGGTGTCGGACTCCGCTAAATTGGTCTGAACCTGGTAAGAGGTGCTTCTTTAGACCTGATCTGGTGAAAGAAGCCGAGGATAAAGTTCAGAAAATTATTCATAATCTGAAGCAAGCACAAGCTCGTCAGAAGAGTTATGCAGACAAACGGCGAATGCCCTTATACTTCCGGGAAGGAGACTACGTCTACTTAAAGGTTTCACCAATGAAGGGAGTATCGCGTTTCGGGGTAAAGGGAAAGCTTGCCCCCAGGTACATTGGTCCATTTCCTATTCTTCAAAGATATGGGCCAGTGGCGTATCAACTTCAACTTCCCGAAACATTGTCTGCAGTACATAATGTGTTCCATGTATCGCAATTGAAGAAGTGTCTTCGGGTTCCCGATCGAACCATTGAAGTGACAGATGTTGTCCTGGAACCAGACTTAACGTACTCAGAACATCCTATTCGAGTTCTGGATCAAAAGGACAGGGTTACCCGGAGAAAGACTCTCAAGTTCTACAAGGTACAATGGAACCAACATTCTGAGGAAAAGGCTACGTGGGAAACTCAAGACTTCTTGAATAAGAATTTCCCAGGCTTTCTAGCCTCATGTCATTTGTAAAATGTATATAGTTATGGCAATAAAGGAATGAACCCCACACCACCCTGCCTTGTACCAGAAATAAGGAAATAAAAATGTGACACATTTCCTTTTCCATTACTCACCCTAGGACTTTAAATCTCGGGACGAGATTCTTTTATGGGGGGAAGGATGTAACACTCCTGGTGTTACTATGACTAAAACTTGAGCATGGCATCATAAGCATTGACATTGCATATGTTTGATACACCTAGAGTGCATTCACTAGGCAAAAATTTCAAACAAGTTGTATTGTTTTAAGGTTTTGCAAATAGGACCCTGGATAGGAAGCATTACCCTAAACAAGGATTAAAGGGGCTAAAACTTAACCCAAATTGAGAAAACCTAAAGGCTTAGTGAAATAGCTATAAAATATCCCCAAAAACAAAGTTGAATCTCATTTATACCCCTGGGATACTAGAAACCCTAAATGAAACCCTGGAAAACCCTAAAACTAAACCCTAGGGGTCTATGTGCAAAATTGGTCCACTTTTGGACTAAAGTGCAAAAACCAAGTTAAATAAGTATCTAAAGTCATTTGGGGCACTCATATGTGAATTTACAAGCCAAACCCTAAGTTTTGGACTTAAATGCAAAAAGGACCCCCAATTGAGATTTCTCTAAGTCTGAAACTTAGTGTTATGGGCTCAACTTTTGAGCTTTGTAACTTTCAAACTATAAGGTTTTTGCCCTAGGTCACCACATCAACTATGTAGATCTATCTTAGATGAAAAACTTTACTTAAGAGTGTAAGCATAGTTGTTATGAAGATTTTGGAGATAATCACACCAAAAGTCAAACTGACAGGCTGGTTTATTCTAAAATTCAGACTTTCAGTGTAGCAAAGCCATCTTTGGAGCTGAATTCAACCATGATCTAGTTATCAAATGAGCTCAGTCACTATAGTCGATTTGTAGCTGGTATGTAGCCCTATAACTTTGGTACAGAAAGCTTGCTCGGTTACTATACAAAATCGGGAGAAAATCTAGCCTCAAATCTCTCTATCAGTTCATCTGAAAGGAGCTCGCCATGGTACAGTAGCTTGACTGGATCAGATCAACCACGCGGCTGCCCTCACCGCCGACGGATCCCTCCGCCGTGATTCGGGTCACCGGCGTTTGGATTCGTGCACCGGACTTGTGGATAACCTCTCGGGGTAAAAGATCCTCATCGTCGTCAAGCTGGAAACCACCTCGGTCGGTCGCGGTGCTCATCCCCTGGTTCATCGCCTGCGGGTATAGTGCTCACCACCGACGTGCCCTCGCCGTTGGCCACCGCGTGTCCTAACCGCGACATTGCATCACCGTGATTCCCTACTGCAGTCCCATCAGCGTCGATGAGCTTGCCACGGCGTTAGCCACGTATTCACCGCGCCGCCTTCTTCCTCATCTCCGGCCGCCTCCGTTATCCGCTCAAATTGAGCGCCACCGCCCCGGGATCTATAAATTGAGCCCCCGGCCAGTTGCGCTAGGTCGTACCAAAGCCATAGCCACTACTCCCGTCTCCGATTAGCCCCATAGCCAGAGAATCGCTCACTACCCCCAATTCGGTTTCCGCCGCCGCAAAGAAGACCTCACCGTGACCAGCTCAACTCAGGTGAGCTCAAGTCCCTCTGCTGCTTGTTCTAGCATCTTTATGCCCTCCTTAAGCTCTTCGACCCCTCCAATTGAATTAGACCGCCACCAATCGCCGGGAACGTGTGGTTCTTTGGTTCATCCGCGCGGTTACCGTGGCCAGGCCAAATTAGTTCATCATTCTTGAAATTAGATTAGGGAAAACACTCGGGCGTGGTCCAATTTGATGTCCGTCGCTCGGGAACCCTAGCCGTTGCCCCAATCGGCTGGCGTGGGAGCTCGCCGGAGCTCGGCCGTGCTCCACGCCGTCGGGGACCGTGGAACGTAAAGGAATAGAACTCGAGGGACCTTCTTGCAAAGTGTCAGTGACTCTGTTAAACAGTGAGAAAACCCGTTCGCAGATAGTGAAAACCCCGAGGCCTTTCCTGTAAAGTTGCCAGCGCGGGTGCGCGCGTGGGCGTGCTTCTGCTGGTAGTGGGCCGACCTGGGCTGGATTCGGTCCAATACTATTCATCTGTTTTTTTTCTTTTTCTTTTATCTCCAGAGCCAAAACAATTATAGAAAACAGTAGAAAAATAATAAAATTGTGAAACCAATTTTCCTAGGCTTGTTATTTTCCCTAGAATTTAATAAAAATAGTTTTGTGATTTTTAGTGGAAATAAGAAATTTTAGGGCATTTAAAGTAGTTAAAAGTATTAGTTATGGATTTTTAGAAAATAATTGGTAAGTCCAAAAATGCCCAAACTTTTTTATGGGAACTTAAAACAATATTTAGAAGCCTTGGGTTGAATTTGGGTTGATCTGGACCATGTTTGATAACTAGAACCCAAAACCACCCCCTGCCCTATGAACTCCTTTACTGACTCCGGAAACCCTAGGTTCTCGGAGTACCGTAAAGGAAAGTTGTACTGAAGACTTAGATAATAAGTTTATATTATCTTCGCATCCTCATGAGCATCCCATGGCATCCATTCTTATGCATATATATGGTTATGTTAGAACACGAAGAAGAAGAAGAAGAAGTCACTGAAGAGGGGACACCACCAACCTCAGATCCTCCAGCAGGCAACTGCTTTTATTTCGATATTTGTGGATCCGAGCAGGACTCACCTGTTAACAAAGGCAAGCCCCGGTGCATTTGCCACCTTCCTTGATGTTTTTAAAAAAATCTTTCTCACTTGATTGATGCATTAGGTGATAGGAGTTGATTGCTAAAACAATTCCTGCATTACCTTCCTTGAATTTGATTACCTTCCTTGATCACCCGTTTACAAAAGATTTTGATGCTTAGCCTTGCTTTAGAAAAACAAAATGTTTTGTTTTTACAAAAGATGATGTGGCAAAAGTGGGTGGGATGTTTTTGAAAATAAAATTTGATGGTGGATCCATCAGGGCCGTGATGGATTCAACATCTGGAAAAGATGTACCTCTGCCAGGTACCAAACTTTGGGTTTGAAAAGATTAAGCTGAGACCGGGCGGGTGACTTGCACGAGAAAGGAGTCTCGGTGTAGTGTCTCCGTCTGAGTCGATTAAGGACCGTCTCGATGTAGGCTTGTTGATCGAGGACCCTTTAGCTGGTCACATGCCTCGTCATGGGTAAGCCTTGCCTCGGGCAGACTAAGGCTGGAATAAGATAACACGAAATGGGCGTGGAGCGGTGGCGAGAGTAGCGTGTACCCTCCGTGGCAAGAGGCTGGACGGTGGTGTATCTGTGCTCTCGGTTTGCGTGAACCTGATCCGGTCTTAAGAACCTCGGTGGCGGGTTGACATATGCAAGGGTTAAGTGCTACATATGTCGTGTGATTGGAGATCCTCAGCTGAGTATAATCGATTCGGATCGTCGTACCTTCGCGGTTATGAAGACTTGGTCACTACCCTACACGTAGCATGCCACTAAAGATGATGGGTATTTGTCAAGAAATTGGCTAGTGCAGGACCAGCGATTGAACTAGGGTAGAAAGAACTCTAGTTGCAGGTAATTGAACGTAACTTGACAAATAAAACTGGATTTTTAAGGATCCACTTTAGTAAGCATTTCTGCAAAACAGAGTCTTTGAGTATTGAGAAGCCTTACCTTGACTCCCTAAAAGCCAGCATACCCTTGAGAGTCTTTTCTTTAGTCGGGTAAGTCTTGCTGAGTAATTCCATACTCAGGGTTTATCCCTTCGTTGTTTTTAGGTGAGGAAGTACCAGATTTCTGCTGCTTCTGTGCCAAGGTGGTTCCCAAAGAAGAAACACAAGACTGAAGTGCGGGAGGACTTGGTCCTCCATATAGATCTTTTACTTAAATCTTCTCAGGAGGAGTTTTTGCCTCCCTTGGTTTGTATAATAATACTACTCAGCACTCGCTCTTAGTTCTGGTCTGTAATAAAACAACTTGAGCTTGCTTTTAAATAAATGTGAATTATGTAATCGCTTCCGCAATTCTTTATCTCCGATGTTCTGTAATGTCTGCAAGACGGGTGAATCGTTCCTGGTAAAGTAAGGTAAGATACCGAACTTGTCAAGTAGTTCAGGGACACCTACAGGGTTGTCTGAAGTCCGTTGGACAAGGACAACTGTAGGTGGGCCTAATTACTTGGGAGGTTCCGTCACACGGACCGATGCCTTCTATGTGGCTTGACGTCAGGCGCAATTAATACGACGATCAGTTGTGATGAGTCGGTCTTAGGCCAAATCCGAGATCTACTCGAGTGGTTTTTCTTCGGCATATCCGACCACCCTGTCAGGTTCCGCCACGTCTGACTCTGGGCTTGATACCGCGGAGTTCGTCTAGGGACGAGTTCTTACAGGGTAAACATTATCTATTTTCTTCATCTAACCGATGGACCTAGATGCTAGTGCTCTTTACTCAGTGTGCTCGCTGACCGATCGTCTTAGCGACCGAAAATCATATCCCAATAATATATGACAATTTATAATTTTGATTATTAATAATATTAAATAATAAATTCTATAATTTATATTTATATAATATAATGCTATTTATTAGGATGCAATTTATAAGTCGAACCGAGTCTGCATTGGACGAGTTCAGTCGAGCCGAGACAAATTGGATTCGATCAGCCGTCGAGCTCCGAGCTCGGCTCTTTTAAGACGTCGACGGTCAACCCAGAGTCCCGCGACAGGCCGGCAGGCGGGCCACACCACGTGGGCGACCCCATCGATCTTATCCACGCACCCGTGCCGCCCGCGCCACGTCCTGCCTTCCGCGCCCCGCAACCCGCCACGACTGACGTGCACGGACCACGGTGGACCCCTAGGCCACCTCTCGCCGGCATCACCCGCATTCCGTACTGCAGTCCATGAGCCGGGTCTAGGGCGAACCGGTCGAGTTCCCGACTGATCTATAAATAAGCGCTGCCTGCTTTGCTTCATATCTTCTTCTCGCCCAGATCCCCAAGTTTTGTGGGCAGAGGAGGTACTAGATACTGTGCCAGATCGGGGTCTGGTAGTGGCAGTTGGGTGATTACGACGGAGTGGGATGGGCCTCCTCGACAAGCTGTGGGACGACACCGTCGCGGGCCCGCGCCCGGACACCGGCCTCGGCCGCCTCCGCAAGCAGCCCGCGCGCCCCGCCGCCGTCAAGATCAGTGGTGAGTGAGCTGGTGACCGCCGCTGCTGGGAGAAAAGAACAGCACATGCACCATCATAGTCGGCGTTCCCATTTATTTGACTTGTGGTCTCGTCGACCCTGTAGATCCAGCCGGGGACGCTGCAGCGCTCGTGCCGCCCTCGCCGGCTTCGGGTAGCGAGGAGACGCCGGTGAAGGTGACGCGCAGCATCATGATCAAGCGCCCCGCGGGGTACCCGTCTTCGCCGAGGAGCGCGGCAAGCACGCCACCGGCCTCTCCACTAGGGACTACCCCGCCCATCTCGCCGTTTGCCGGCGCTGGTGAGTTCCCTGCGCCTTCCATTTTTCCCGTGTACGGGTAGGAGCAGTTATGTCATTTCCGGACCGCGCACCCGTGCCTGTGCCTCATTGGAAGCGTCGTGACTCGTGAGGGTGGCTTTCGGTTTTGTCGGAAGGAAGCTTCTAGATGGAGCGTACTGGGGAAGGGCATTTTGGACATTTCTGCCCAGTGGTAGTGGGAGCTTTTAGCTCTCTGGTCGCCATCGTGGATTCGTAGCGGGATATTATAAGTTATCGTTTGTTCCTTGAAATGCAGCAACCATATCGGATAAACGTAGCTATCATGGGGGTTATGTGGGGTAGGCATCAAATGGAAAACGGACTTGCTTTTTTTTTTTAAAAAAAAATAGTATAATATCAACCCAGTGATAGAGATGATTTCATCGGTATCACTTATGGACCTGTTTTATCATATATAAGGTAGCTGTTTAGCACTTAAGCTATGTTACATGCGAAGTTGTCTATCTCTATGGTCTTACCTAATTGAAGTTGGACGTACTTATTTCGTTGATGATCTTTGGTGTGGACAACTGGTCCTCTAGTCAAGAAGGTAGCCACCATTTCAGAGCAGAGTCAGTGAATTATAGTTAGCTGAGTCAGATATATTTACTAATCTGCCTTGAAGCTCTGGTTACAAATTATTCTACTGAAGCTGCTACTGCGATATGGATTAACTGAAACACCTTTTGTAAATTGGTCTTTCTTATCGACCTAAACATTGATGATTGTCTAGAATCAATCATGGAAAAGATAGTTGTGACCATTTCAGTATCTTGATTCCAATACCAATAATATGTAACCACGTTGTAGTTTAGGAAGTTGTTAATTTATATAGCAGTCTATACTTCCTCAGTCCTGTTGGATTTTAGTTGTCTTAAGTGAAACCCTTGTAAGGGGCGAATTTACAGAGAAGAATAGTAATATCTACCACCTCAAAAGAGGTAAATTATATATATATAAAAATTTCATTTCATAATATCTCTAATTACTAATGAAGCTTATTTGATATCGCAAGTATGTTTGTTCTCTTCTACAAACTTAGTCAAATTTAGCACTGTTTCACTTAGGACAAATGAAAATCCATTATGTCCCAGTACGGAGGGAGTATATACTCTTGTTGGCGGCCTGCTAATTTTATTCAAACTTGTTACTGTGATTTCACTCCAAAGCGAAGCTTATGTCCAGCTGCATGTATTAATGGGCTTTTAATATTTCCGAGTGCTATCGGCATCATTTGTTCCATTATGTTGATTGGACATTGGTTAACCTTGAACGCTAAATTTACTAGGTGGTCGCTTCAGAAGGAAATCATCATCCGACGCATATGAGAGGGCAACCCCTCCAGGGACGACCAGCCAACCTCCTCCCTTCGAAGTGTGAACCGACTGCACCCTCACACTTGTTTTGCTCCTTGACAAGCATCTCTTCACCTATAATAAGGTAGAGGCAGGGAGGAGAGAAGACGACATCAAGAGGGGAACGGGGATGAGCTGCGGGTTTACCTCTGCTGTGATATATTGTAGGTTCCACTATGTGTATTGTTCCCCCCTATCTACTACGTGGCATAGGTTGTATTCTAGCATGTTGAAAGCTCATGGTGCCGTGCTGTATCAATAATGAGGTGCTATGCGCATAGAGTGGCTCAGGACCAGGGCTGCGTTTGCGCTTTGCCACTGGCTGTGTTGTATGTTTCTTCTGCTGCTATGCCATTAGGGTTTAGGGATGGTGTGTGGATGGCGTCGTGCTTGTAGTGTTAGCTGGGTTTGAAGCGGATCGGACTACATGTAGGTTTGTTCAATGTCTGGTGAACTGTGATGCGGGATAATGCTAAGAATAGATGATCGTTCTAAGTGACCGAGTAATTGAGTGGGAGTCGGTCTAAGTGGCCGAGTAATTGAGCGGATTAACAATTAGTGACTGAATTATCGAATTGGGTCGGTCTAATTGGGTGATCAAGTGGTCGAGTCATATTATAAAAACGATGATAATGTTTTCTTAACAAAATAACTCATGAATATATTTACCGTAATAATAAAGTGTCGATAATCATAACCATAAATATGTGTCATATATACATCAGTTGTTCTCGAATTTGACATATTTTGTGAATTTGACATATTTTGTTGAGTACTCGAACTCCTAAAATTAGAAAACAAGTAATGTAACTTGGCCGATTCATCTGAGATATGATTTACTTAAACCGAATGACAGATATAGCACGCCACACTAATGAAAATTTGAGGATTCAACACAACATACCAAGATTGTGGGGAACGTATCCCATATAAATGATCCATCCGTGTACATATAACACAACATACCAAGTTTGCAGGAAATGTATCGCATATAAATGACCCATCCGTGCACATATGTGCATATATTAAATCTAAACCCATCGTCTAACAATCAATGGTTGAACATGTGATTCTTTTTTTGCAAATACGCGTCTGGACATGGAGGAGAGGAGCATCGAATGTTTATTTTCATAAAATATGTCAATCACTAAGGGCCTGTTTGTTTACCCCCAGATTATATAATCTTAATTAAATAATCCTAAGAGACAAACAAACAGTCCAGCTTATTTGCCCAGATTATATAATCTAACCCCTTGGATTATGATAATCCATAAGCAAGTGAGGAGGTGCTTATTTCAGATTATTTTTTTTCCCACCTCCCCACTACCCTTTCAAGTTTCTTAGAAATTACCCACCAATGCCATTATAATCCACCGAATCGTTTTTGCGTCTATCCGGCATCCAGCAACCAGCAAATCCAGCATAATTCCTCCTCGACTCCTCCTAATCCTAGCCGCCAGGCTCCAGGTGCCCTTGTCTGGTTCGACCTAGTACAAATATAGAGGACATTCTTGTCTTCCTCATACAAAAGAATCCTATTAACAACTCAAATAATCTGGGTAACAAACAGGACTACTTAGATTATATAATACAGATTATATAATCCAGATTATATAATCCTCCAAAAATAATCTAGATTATATAATCCATGGGGTAAACAAACATGCCCTAATTACTAAACAAAGGGTCCATATTTAACATGTGCGTTTGGAGACTCAATTGACTGCCAAGTTCAAGAACCCTTCCTGCATCTTATTCCTAATATAAATTTCGAACAAGGCCTTAATAGAAAATTAAAGAAAATTCACTCCGATCCGTGACCGAGGTGTTCATGAAGATTCTTCGCATCAAAGAGGAACCTGGCGAACGAGGTCTGCGATGAGCCGTCATCCCGCAGCGCTGCTTCTGCTTCATTCTTGAGTGCTACCGCTCGACCCCTGAGGTGCCTGCCCTCCTCAGATTCCATCACCAGCCTCACCTTGGCCTCCACCTCCTCGGATTTGACGAAGCCCGTCGTGTACCCCTCCATCTCCGCCCCGACGCCCATGCCCTCGGTCACGAACACCTTGTTCATCAGCTGCTCCGCGTAGAACGGCCAGCACAGCATCGGCACCCCTGCTGTGATGGCTTCCAGCGTCGAGTTCCATCCGCAGTGCGTCATGAACGCGCCCGTCGATGGATGCCGTAGCACCTCAACCTGCGGTGCCCATGACCGCACGACGAGGCCCCGATCCTTGGTCCGCTGCAAGAACCCCTCTGGAAAGAGCGCGCCGAGATTCTCCGAACCGCCGTCGGTGCCGGCTGGCGTCCGCACAGACCACAAGAAGCGCTGTCCGGACCTCTCAAGGCCGACGGCGATGCCCCTTAGCTGCTCAGCCGAGTGCGCGCATCTGCTTCCGAAGCAGAGGAACACGACGCTGTTCTCGGGCTGCTCGTCGAGCCACTCAAGGCACTCGTGCCGCGTCTCTTGCTCCGCTGCTGCTCTTGTGCCGCCGTCGCCACCGATCAGCGGCCCCACGCAGTAGACCGGGGGCAGCACGCGGCCGGGCACGCACCGGGGATCCCTCAGCGCCTGCACGGCCGGGCTCTCCAGCGACTCGAACGTGTTGACCAAGACGCCGCTGCCGTCCGTGCAGCGCTTCCAGACGTCCACCATGGTCTTGCACAGCTCGTCGTCGGCCGGGTGCTCCAGCAGCTCCCTGACGAGATGGGACGCTGGGAACGGCGGGACGCCGAGGAACTGGAGTGGCGTGTCCCCGAGCTCCTTGAGGCCCGCTCGCCTGCCGGAGAGCAACGCCGGCAGCTGGGCCACGACGGCCAGAGTAGCGGCGGCCGAGGCGAAGAACGTGTACACGGGGACGCCCAGCTTTGCGCCGACGTCGACCGCGTCGGTGCAGAACATGCCGACCACCAGGGAGTGCAGGCGCTCGCGCGGGACGGAGCGGAGGAACCTCTCCAGCTCGCCGTTGTACCGTCGCAGCACTTGCAGCGTGAGGAGGAAATGGTGCTTGCCGGGGACGGCGAGGTCAGCGTACGGGACCGGAGGGAGGACGTGGAAGGTGATGGCGGGGTTGGAGGCAGCCACGCGGTCGAGGTCGACGATGCGGAAGTCGGGCGAGCTGACGGCTGGCTCGGCGATCACCATGGTCACGTCGCAGCCGTGCCTCAGAAACACCTTGGCGAGCTGCACCATGGGGACGATGTGGCCGACGCCAGGGCTCGGGTACAGGATGGCGGTCTGCTGCTGCTTCATCGTCACGGCGACGGAGAGATGCTCGGAAAAAGCACGGGGGGTCTTGGGGTGGCGCGGTGGTGCGCAATTGGCTTAGCTAGATATATGCACGAGCTGCTGCGCTCAGCGCTCTGCCTCGCCGGAGATGCAACAGATCAGCGTTGCTTCAATTATTGCCGTGGCGGAGTGCCATGGAGGGAGATGACGTTTGTGGTTGTCAGGTAGTGTCATGGCAGGATGCTATCTACTCCCTCGATGAGACAGTCTCATCCACGCTTGGAAGAGGCCAAGACGTACGCGCGCAGGCCGCAGCACACGACACACGACATGACATCCAGCTTTAAATTCATTATTGCTAGATCAACTCAAAGAGTTGTGTTAGGTTTATAGGACTAGATTGTATTTTAGTCCCTAAATTACTAAATACTGAAACTAAAATTATTTTAGTTTTTGAATTTGACAATTTATGAAGAGGGACTAAAAATTAGTACCTAAAATCAAACACAACCTTAAGTCAAAAAAAATTATCCCACATTATCAATTTAGCTACTCTCTAAAATATTTATTTAAAATAGACTAGTCTAACAGCCTTTGTAAATCTCTACCATTTAAGGCTTGTTCGGTTAGTTCACAATCCATGTGGATTGAGTGGGATTGAGTGGTTTTAAATCCCAAGTAAGTCAAACTCCTTCTCAATTTTTTTCAATCTCATCCAATCCATGGGTAATGGGATTAACCGAACAAGGCCTTAAGTGGAAATTTCTTCCCACGTCTCTCGCCTACTCGCACCGCTAGAAAAATACAAAAATAATCACAAAACTTGGGGTTCAAACCCTAACCCTCCTCTCTCCTAGGGGCTTAGCTTCTAACTACGAGAATACATATTTGTCTATATATATATATATATATATATATATATATATATATATATAGGGAAGAGGTAATGGAAGCCCTGAGCTTTCGTTAGTGGGCGAAGCCCCAGCCAGGAGGCCGATCGGGTCGCGTTCGGCCCACTGGACGCCAACTGCTTGTGTCAGCCATGCATAGGATAGCCACGTATCCCGGCTGAGACGCGACATGCGATATACGCACGCATAAATATATGTACAAATGTGCATAACTCATGCATAAATGGAATCTTTTATGCCACGAATCACGGGAACGAATATTTGCATGTGCTTGCCGGTTACGACTGCATAACGCTGTGATACATGATAGCGTAAACCATGTAAACATTTAAAATCTCCCACCAGTTTTAAGATAAGGAAAAACGTGTTCTTCGTCTGCGTAAATAAAGGCGCAGTTACAGGAGGAAAAAATACGCACGCATAAATCATGCATAGAAGGGATCTTTTGTACATTGACTCACGGAAACGAATATTACCATGTGCACACCGTTTACGACTGCATAACGATGTGTAACATGATAGCATAAACCATGCATTATATAAATTTTGACCGGTTTGATATAAGGAAAGACGTGCTGCATAATCGCGTAAATAAAGGGACAGTTACGGTTCGAGGAGCATTAGTAGAAGGAAATAAATTTTAATTTACAGCCGCAGTTCGCGGGTTCTGCTCGGGCGGATTCCAGCGTAAAACGTGAGCTAAAACATCGTAAATGAGTACGAAATTTAGCGTAAATCATATATCTGTTTTGTAACAGCAAACGAAGCCCAAAATTATGGCGTAAAAATCGCGTGCACCCAATCGTGCGCGGGTTCTGGCTAGGGCAGATTCCGGCGTAAAACGTGAGCTAAAACATCATAAATGAATACGAAATTTAGCGTAAATCCTATATTAGCTAAAACAGCGTAGACTGATCACGTTCGATCGTGCACGGATTTTGGCTTGGTCAAATTTCAGCATAAAACGTGAACCAAACAGCGTAAATGGGTACAAATTTTATCGTACATCATCAATCTATTTCCGAACAATGCTCCTGAACACCACCTCGCTGCCGCTCTCGCACTCATCGATGCATCGCTCAAGCTCCTCGTGCTTCTCCTGCGCGACATCGGCCGTCGTCGGCGTCTCCGGCTTCTTGGCGAAGGCAGCAGCAACGGAGGCCGTCGGGGCCTTCTTGTTCGAGCACGACGACGCGGCGGCAGACACGGACGCGACGGCCGAGAACACGGCGGCGGAGGCGGCGGCGCTGGCGGCCGCGACGTCCATGAGCGCGGCGGCCATCTCGGCCTCCTCGCGCGGTTCCGCTCCCGCCGAGCCCAGCCCCAGCAGGCAGGCGCGCGACAGACCTGGCGGCGAGGCGGGCGAGCTCCCTATGGAGCGCCACCGTCGCTCGTTCCTGGTGGAGCGCCACCGTCGGTCGCCTGCCTCGAGGCGACACCGCTGCTAGCCCCCAGGATCACCGCCGCTCGCACGCCCAAGGGAACCGCCGCCGCTGCTAAAACCTAATCCCTGGCGGCGTGAGGGTGTTTTTATAGTGTCGGCGTGAGACTGAATAATTGTGAAAGCGTGGGCCGGATCGTGGGCCTGATGCACGTAATATGCGCAGACTAAATTTGCATAAACTGATACACACATCAGCATAACTCGTATTATAATTTAGCGTAAGCACAGTTAGGTACAATAAAACAAAAAAGGTCCGGTGCGGTCTGCGCACCTGGTCAGGGCTTCCTGTAGTTAAATAGAGCCCAGGGCTCTAAATACTATATATATATATATATATATATATATATATATATATATATATATATATATATATATATATATATATATATATATATATATATATATATATATGGTAAATACTGTGAATATAGAAATCGTATTAAGACATAAACAACTGACTAGTTTAGAACTTTATATAGTGGGTGAAGCAAGTTATCTAATGATAGAGAACATAAGTATAGGAATGAAAAACTACTAAATAGAGCCATTACATAATCTATTGTAGACGTTTTGTTTTAATAATAACCAAATTTACCTTTTAAAAATGATCATACTAGTAGGGGTAGAAACAGATACTTATATAGAAAGGAGAAGATGAAAACTGTTTAGAATTTCCATTTCATATTTGTTTCTTGACTTATGTCTTCTCTCATTTAATTTGGCCACTATTCAAAGTCATGGTTTCACATTGCTTTTGACTTGGATTTTATATCACTCCTTTTTTGGCCAGATTTATGCTATGTGCATTGAAGGGACTATGACGAATAAGAGGACAATCTATTTCTTAAATTAAGTCTTTAATTTTTGCCTATTCAAAACTATACAATAAATAATATATCTATATGTAACTAGGTTTTTAATTAAGGGAACATATATGGTGTAACCAAGACAATTAGTGCAATAGTGCAACCAAGACACATGAATGAAGGTGGAATGACCTTTTTAAAAACATCATTTTCGAAACAACCCTACCACCTCTCCCTAGAAATTTTTTTAAAAAGGTCCTCCTATCTATATTCCTGTGTCTTAGTTGCACGGTTGCACTAATAGGCCTGGTTACACCAGATACGTTCCCATTAATTAAATGTGTTGCTATCTCTACCATAGAAAGTTATCCAACATAGGTTCCAAAGTTTCTTATCAACTAAGTTGTAAAGGTAAAACAAACAACTAAGATACACAACATAAAAATGGAGGTATAAAAGGTGATAGAGATACAAACTATTGTTGATGGCTTGATATTTTATTGAGGTATCGAGAAGCGTGCAAACTTCCTTCTATTCCTTGTTAAATCCCCTCTCAAGGATGACCACACAAAGGCTAAGTTCCCGGTTGAGTAACTCCATGGGGACGTTCCCCACAGTAAGTGGGTCTTCGGAATACAATATCCTCTCTTAGATCACTCCTCATCGTCTTCACTATCAAGTTTTTGGTCAAAACATCATGGCCCTCATTTGCTTCAGCACATGGTGGCAACCACATCATAAATGTACTTGGTATAATGTCACGAGGCTACGAGCCCCTAAGTACAACTTTAATGGTGTGCGCATGCACTGATTGTTTTGAGATGTGAAAACCTCACTAAATATTATACTTAAACCTAGAGCAAGTGTTATAAGTGATGGTCTAACTAACATAAGCACTTCATATAAGCACACATGTTAATCACCGGGTGTTTCTTTGAGCAATTGGGTGTCTAGAGCTAATATGAATGAATTTCAACTTACTAGATATGTTCTTCATCTCCCACATATCTCAAATGGTTAGCTAGGGAGGTATATATCCCCAATCCAAATATAGCCATTGAAGGTTGCATCGAACTTTTGCATAGACACCGTACATGTCTAATACATCCACATCAGCTAATCGTTAGAATTAAGGGCAGGTTTAGGCCCCGAGCCACCCAGCCTAGCCCATATAGTTAAAAATGGGCCATATTGTACATGGACCCTTTTTATTTTCTGGTGTCCTCTAGGGTGACGATGAGAGCACCTAGAGGGGGGTGAATAGGTGATCCTGTAAAATCAAACACTAAATAGCCACAAATTCGATTATTAAGATGTTAGTAAAATCAAGTGGCTATGGAACATGCTCGTGCGAACAAAACAATCACAAGAAGCAACATACGAGACACGCGATTTTTATCCCGTGGTTCGGCCAAGTAACACTTGCCTACTTCCACGTTGTGGTGTCCCAATGGACGAGGGTTGCACTCAACCCCTTTCAAGCGATCGAATGATCAACTTGAATACCACGATGTTTTATCTTTGAGTACTGTTGGAGGCCTTCGTCTTCCGAAGGTCCTCAAAAACGTGATTTAACAATGTTTCCGAAGTTGTAATACATGAACAGGTACCTTCGGATTCGAATCAGAACCACAGTGGGAGAAGCACGAACAATACGAAGATTGGTGCAGCGCCGAAGCTACGCGCAAGGGAGCTTCGGCATGACAACAGAAAAGGGAACCGACTTAAAGGGGAAAAGGTTGTTTAGACCCCGATGAGTTACCTTATAGTCGTTAGCAAATGTAAAGGGCATGAATGTAATTTCACGTGGGCTGCGTCCCATGCCTATAAATAGATGGACAGTACCCCCGTACTGTTCACGCTGACTTGGCATTTGCTTTTGCATCACGCTCGTACCTTTGCTGCCTATCAAGTCGAAGTTATCAAATGTAATTCAATATTGTTTTTATTTTCTCATGATAATAAAATGGAGATGAATTTATAATGCTATATGATTGTTTATGTTATCTTTTGTATTTTACACGCTTCTTCTATTACCATCTTACCTTCGATATTCGAAGGTATGTCCTTCATGACCTTCGTCTGAAGATCATTATATCCTAAGGGAAATAATGTTTCGAAGGACGAAGGGCGTTGATATTTAACATTTTATGTTGCCTTGTTCTTGATTCATAGCATTTGAGAATAAGTCACCAACATTGGCGCCCACCTCCGGTGAATCCTTTTCGACCACCTTCGGCAAGCACTGACTTTCGTCATGCCACCGAAGAAAGCTTCAGCGATAGGGGCTGCCGCTCTGCAGCCACTGGACCCAAACCAGGAGACCCTTTCTCTTCGAGAGGCCTGAAGCCAGAAGAGGAAGGCCACTAGTCCAACACTCCAGGAGGAGGAGCTGGACCAAGAAATCAGAAACATGGAGATGCTTCATCAACAAGTACAAAGGAAGAAGGAGAAGATGGCTCGACTAGCCGATCTTCAAAGGCAGATTGACGAAGCCACTAAAGAAGTACGCCATCTTGCCCAAGACGAACAAGAGCGAAGGTCCCAACATAGGGACCTTCACCAAGAAGGCTTCTTCAACGAGGATGGATGGTACGATGATTTTAATCATGATACCTTTACCTTTGACGATGCTTCTCCCTTGGCAGCAGAACTGCAGGCTATCCCATGGCCTCCATCATACAAGCCACCTCAGCTCCCCATGTATGATGGACATTCAGATCCGAAGCAGTTTTTGATGAGTTATGAAGCAACTATATCTTCATACGGAGGCAATGCAGCTATCATGGCCAAGTCCTTCGTCATGGCAGTTAAGAATGTGGCTCAAACGTGGTATTCTTCTCTTCGGCCAAAAACTATTACTTCATGGCAGAAGCTTAAGGATATGCTGGTGACAGGTTTCCAGGGCTTTTAGATGAAGCCAGTCACAGCTCAGGCTCTCTTTCAATGTACACAAGACCATGAGAAGTATCTTCAAGCATACGTCCGAAGGTTCTTGCGCCTGAGAGCACAAGCGCCTACAGTGCCCAATGAAATTATCATTGAGGCCATGATTAAGGGGCTTCGCCCAGGACCTACTGCCCAGTATTTTGCTAGAAAGCCTCCACAGACTTTGGAGAAGCTGCTTCAAAAGATGGATGAATACATTTGGGCTGACAATGACTTTTGCCAAAGAAGAGAGGAAGCCTACAGGTTCTCTGAAATGACCAGGGGCTTCGAAGGAAGAGTCCACCCAAGACATGTCAGGTCAATTCACTCCACCCAGAGTGACGACAGAGGAAGTCAACAACAGAGGCCACAGTATTCCTCGAACGCTTCGAGGCAGCAACAAAGCTCTTTCCGACCGCCAGCTCCAAGAGGCAGAGGCGCCAAGGGCTTCAGAGGAAGGTTTGGGGATCATCCTAGAAAAATTTATTGCTTATTCTGTGGTGAGGACAATGGCCATACTACAAGGATGTGCCATGTCACCATTCAGAAACAAAAGGAAATAGCAGAAGCCATAGCTCAGCAGAACTAGCCGAAGCAGGTCATGCATACTGCTTCGTATCACTCACCCTACATACCAGAGTATGTGGGTAACCATCCTGCAGCGTCTGTTGCTTCGGCTAGTCAGCCACAGGCATCTTGGCCACAGCCTCCACCTTCGCCACCACTATAACCTGTGTATTCACGAGGCCAGCAGCCAGAAGGGAGCCAACAGACCCATCAGCTGCGAGATTTCAGGGAGGAGTCCGAAGCTTGCACAGTCAACAGTACTGTGCCAGAATCGAAGCATATCTATTGAGAGATATCCTACCCCTGAAGCAGTTTTTACATTCATTGTCATTTTCTTTTTTAATAAGGAACAATTATTGAAAACCTAGTTCTCTTGTCACTTTTAATTTCCTATAATAGCTTTCTTCTTGTCATAGCGAAATATATCTTCTCCACAGACTCACGAAGTCCAAAAAGTCGCTGAAGCACAAAAGTCGTTCCTAAGGGAACGCAGGCCTAAAAATCACATTACAAGTATCCCCGAAGCTACAAAAAGTCGTTCTAAGGAACGTAGCGTAAGTTTGCCGAAGATACAAAAAGTCGCTCCTAAGGGAGCGCAGTGTAAGTTTTCTGCTCAAAAGTCGTTCCAAAGGGAATGCAGAGCCAAATACCACCAAAATATAAGGTGAAGCGCGAAAAGTCAACGCAAATACCACCGAAATAGAAGGCGAAGAAGTTCAAAAGACGTTCCTAAGGAAATGCAGAACTTACAGCGAAAAGTCAGCGCTGATATACCGAAAAATAAGCGGTGAAGCCAAAAAATAAGCGGCAAAGAGATTGTGTATGCCACTATAGGGATGTGAGTGTGTGTCTTCGGCATAAATATCATTTTGCATAACATAACATCATCACATCATTTTGCATAACATAACATCATACATCATATTGCATCAATGGCACAAGATAGGGATACAATGTCGACCTTCGAAGAATGCTTCGAAAAAATGAAATTGTGCTAAGGCACAACATAAGTTTTGAAGAAATACAACTTCATCAGCTCTGATGTGGAGGAACAGATCTATTGTTGACGAAGCATTAATGTTTTTGTGACACTTGGAGGATTTTTTACGAAGCATAGAAGCTCTTCTTTACGAAGCATGAAAAGAAGGGAAGGTGTTTTTCGCTAAAGGCTCAAAAGCGGTATGTACATAAAAGTTTCATGCATCGCAAAGAAATGAATTGCAAAACCATTCATATATTACATTCAAAACCTACGAGCACCGAATATTACAAGCATGTTTCAGCAAATGTTACATTAATATTCTAGCAATGTTTTTACAAATAACTATTCTTCTTCCTTCAGGACTTCTTCTGCAGCTTCGGTTAATAATTTCGTGACAACTTCGTCCACAATAGCTTCGGCCATATTAATAATTTCTATTGTCTTCTTTGTCTCTGGGTCGGCCAGTGGGTCGAAGGGCTCTGGGGGAGGAGATAGTTCAGCTGCAATAGAAGATATAAATTAGTTCGAAATCACAAAAATAAGCAATAAAGTTAAAAGCCATTAAGTAATACCTATTCGTTTTTCAAGTTCCATAGCTTTTTCAGCTGCTTTTGTTGCTTCTCGATCATCATGAATGTCTTTTTCACTCTTTTTTATTATTTCATGTGCCATCCCTCGGCCTCCATTTTCCCAAATATCAGTGAAAATTTTCCACCTATTAAGCTTGCTTTGGCCGAGGGGTCCTTCGTATCATCAATAGACAAAGCAGCTTCGGCCTGGGCCAAAGTTTTAACATGATCGCACCCTGCTTTCTCTAAAATAGTTGCAACTCCCCTCGCACCAGAGAACGCGCAGACGTCCCTGCGATCGCTCAGAATTTCTTCAAAAGCTTCGGCTTCGCTGCTGATCCACTCAATTACGCCCTCAGGGTCGCCTCTTATGAAGTTGTCTTCGCTTGAGTATGCGCCCACATTGGCGAAGCTAGTTTTTATCTTTTTGACGCATTCTACAGATTTTTCAAAACATCTTTCTTTCGATGAGCGAAGCTCTGCAACTGTTTTTTCAAAATAATTTTTCCAGTACTCACTGGCATCTCGGCCAGCTTCGGCAATAGCGCATTTCAATTTGGCTTCGGCCAATTGTTTTTTAAGGTTTTCAATCTCATTCCTTTGGATTTCAGATTGAGCCTTGAAGTTAGCTTCATCCCCCTTTACTTTGTCCACCAATGTAAGTAGAATTTTGTCTTTTTCCAAAGCTTCGTTCCTCAGCTTGACAACATCTGTTCGAAGGTTGTTGAGAGCAATGGTGCAACTCTCTTCTTCGGCATTCTTTTGCGCCCTTAAGGCGTTGCTAAGTATTAAACCCTATATGAAAAAACGAATGGGTTAATATAAGAACAAAATAATAATTCAAAATTCATAAACTTCCAAATACACAATTTTTGTACCTTCAGACTGTTATATGCAAGGTTATCCGCAAGATCGTCCTTCATCATGGCGCAGAGGCCAGCTTCAAGCTTCGGGAACCCCATACTTCTGGCCATCTCCCGGCAGACAAATAATTCTTTGTTCTCTGGGAGGCAGTACAAGAAGTCATCTTTATCTGTGCCATTAAACACTAAGGCCCCCTTCGGGTACTTCAGTTCTCGGGCATAGTGTTTAGCTTCAAAAATTTATTCTTCACATAATCTTTTTCCCGAAGCGTGTCGAATAATATAATCAAGGACTTCGGAAGACGCTTCGGGAGTAGGTGCGATAGCTTTTTCAAGCAAATTCTGTTTTATAGCTTCTTGTCCCGCTGCCTTTTCTCCAGTTTCCAAGGATTTCTCCTTGACGGGCTCTGAAGGCCCAGCTTCGGCATCGGCCTGGCTCAGTGTAGCTTCGGCTTCGGTTACCTTTTCCTCGGTTTCAATCTGTGCCTTTGAAGCCTTGGCAATTTTCCCTGGAGTAGAGCTTGAAGCCTTTATTGTCTCCAGCACATCTAGTACACTAGCCATCCTTTTTCTCTTGGGGGTCGCTGCCAGACCTTTTTTGTGCCTTCGGCACCTCCACTCCTGCTGAAGGGCTTAGAACTTCTAATGTTTTCGTCTCTTCGATTCTTGGTTCTTCAATTTTGTCAATCTTCAGCATTGCAGCCGGCTCTTCAATCCTCTATGTAAGAGCAGGTCCTTTGGCTTCAATAGCTGAAGAAGTCTCACCACCAAATTCAGGCACTATGGTTGGTTCAATGTAGCGTGGTCGGTGAGTAAGGACCTTCAACTTTTTCCTCTTCGGTGCGGGCTCACTTGAGGTAGCCAAAGCAGCAGCCTCCCCAGAAGTTGCACCCTTTCTTTTCTGCCCCCGCGGCGGGTAGCGATAGTCAGGGTACACAAATTCGATAGCATCAAAAACTCTATTTAGCCTTTTCTTTTTTCAGCTCCCGAAGGCCGCAGATAGTGTATTATCTTCAGACTTGGAGTATGCTCCAAGTAGTTCATCACTAGTATTTTCAATACACTTCAACCAGTCATCGTCTGGTTCGATAAATTGGTCTTCAAACCTGAAAGTATATTTCAATCGAACCAAACCACCTTCGCTAGGGTTAGTGATGGTTTCCTTTGGCATTTCCTAGCTGTCTATCAGTGGCCATATCCTGTAGGCTATATGTTCTTGAACCAAATCTCTTGTCCCGATAAAAGAACAAACTGTACTGAAGGCCCTTCGGCATGCTTCGGCTGCCTCATCAATTTCTACCTTCGGTTTCCGGAGGCCGAAGCGTGACCAGATGGGTCGCATAATGATTTCTTTAATATCTTCTCTTGCTTTCAAATCATTTTTCACGTAAAACCATTCTTCCATCCAGGCCCCGGGCCACCTCTTCCGAAACGTTGGCACTGGGTAGCTTGCGCCAGAGCGAGCAACGAAGCCATAACACCCAAAATTGTTATGATATTGTTCCTTACCCCAAGGCTTCGTCTCATACGAAAGCTCGTGCATACTGCAAAAACATCTTGCGCTTGGCTCTAGACCTTGACTCCTCACAGCCCAGACGAAGATCCCCATTCTGATAATAGCTTCGGGAGTGATCTGGTGAAGGAAAATCTAATATATCTTTAAAACTTCAACCACAAATCTGCTTAATGGGAACCGAAGTCCAGCTTTGAAGAAACTTCGGTAGATTACAACTTCGTCTTCTTCAGGAGCAGGAACGGCTCTGTCTACGTCAGCCCTCACAATAGAAATATCTCGAAAGTACCTTCCTCTCATATTATCAAGATGACTCTATTTGATAGTTGATTTCCCGAAGACTGTGTGACTTGGTCGCCAAGGACGATCTTCCGAGTCTTCGCCTCCACTCTCCACATCATAGCTATCGCTATCATCAGTAACTTCAGACAAGCCTTCCAATATTTCTTTAGTTATCTTCTCTGTGTTTGTTTTTGCAATTGACTCAATAAATCTAGCAGTCTTCTCCCCAAGGATTCTCCTCCTCACTCAGCTTCGTCTCAGCAGCAACTTCTTTGTCTTGAGACATCTCTTCTTCGGAAATGGCGAAAATGTGTTCTTAGAACCGAAGTTTAGAAAATCTAAGAAACTAAGCAACCGTTGGTAAGCAAGAGCTAAGAAATCGAGCAAAGCAAAGCAGGCGGCAAGTAATGTACCAAATGTGCTCGGGTTGAGTTCTTATTTATACGCCCAGCGCGCTCCAAGTTGGAGGGCCCCGTCTGTCATTGACTGTTGCTATTCTAGCAAAGGGAAGGTGTTTTTCGGACCTTCGGCTTAGGCCCTTCGTACATATCGCAATCTGAATTCGTTATTCTAACAAATTAACCTTGTGAGGGGCTACTGTTGGGGGCCTTTGTCTTCCGAAGGTCCTCAAAAACGTGATTTAACAATGTTTCCGGAGTTGTAATACATGAACAGGTACCTTCGGATTCGAATCAGAACCACAGTGGGAGAAGCATGAACAATACGAAGATTGATGCAGCGCCGAAGCTACGTGCAAGGGAGCTTTGGCATGACAGCAGAAAAGGGAACCGACTTAAAGGGGAAAAGGTTGTTTAGACCCCGATGAGTTACCTTATAGTTGTTAGCAAATGTAAAGGGCATGAATGTAATTTCACGTGGGCTGCGTCCCATGCCTATAAATAGATGAATAGTACCCCCGTACTATTCACGCTGACTTGGCATTTGCTTTTGCATCACACTCGTACCTTTGCTGCCTATCAAGTCGAAGGTATCAAATGTAATTCAATATTGTTTTTATTTTCTCATGATAATAAAATGGAGATGAATTTATAATGCTATATGATTGTTTATGTTATCTTTTGTATTTTATATGCTTCTTCTATTACCATCTTACCTTTAATATTCGAAGGTATGTCCTTCATGACCTTCGTCTGAAGATCATTATATCCTAAGGGAAATAATGTTTCGAAGGACGAAGGGCATTGATATTTAACATTTTATGTTGCCTTGTTCTTGATTCATAGCATTTGAGAACAAGTCACCAACAAGTATTCTTCCCGTTTGCGAGGAATCTCCACAAGTTGGAGCCTCTCGCCCTTACAATATAGATCACAAAGAAAGCACAAGAGTAAGGTTGGGAGAGCAACACACACAAGACTTAAATCCACAGCACAACCACGCACACAAGCCAAGACTTGAGCTCAAAACTGAAAGGGAAATGTGCCCTTGGGCCATTTCCAAAGTGTTTTGGTGATTAAGTGCCCAACACATTTTCTCTAAGTGCTAATTTGTGTTAAAGAGTGAAGAAGTGCAAATCATATTACAAGATACGTTTCTAGACTTAATACATTGCTTTGAGTACTAATGTATTGTGTCTAAGTGCTAGAAACAGGAGAAATTGGTTTGGAATGGAGTTGGCTGTGTACAGCCAAATGCAGCTCGGTCTGGGTGCACCGGACTGTCCGGTGGTGCACCAGACAGTGTCCGGTGGTGCACCGGACAGTGTCCGGTGCGCCAGGCCAGCCTCCGGTGAACAGGCCACTCTCGGGACTTGACGGCGGCGTATGGCTATAATTCACCGGACTGTTCGGTGGTGCACCGGACTGTCCGGTGAGTCGTCCGCGGCGAAGTCATCGCTCTCGGGAAACGTTCAACAGCGTACGGCTAAAATTCACCGGACTGTCCGATGAGACACCGGACTGTCCGGTGAGCCAACGGTCGACTGCTCCAACGGTCGGCCGCGCAATCCACGCGCGACGCGTGGGCGCGCCAACGGTCGGCAGGGGGCACCGGACAGTGTCCGGTGCGCAAACTGCCGCAAATCTGCAACGGTCGGATGCGCTAGAAAAGGAAGGAGATCGCGCACCGGACAGCTACAGGGACTGTCCGGTGGCACACCGGACTGTCCGGTGCGCCACCCGACAGAAGGCAGGATTTGCCTTCCAAAGTTGTCTCCAACGGCTCCTAACTGCCTTAGGGCTATAAAAGGGACCCCTAGGCGCATGGAGGAGTCACTTAAGCATACTTTGAGCATTCTAAGTCTTCCACACTCCGTCTCCGCGCACTTGATTGACTTTGTTCGTGATTTGAGCTCCGTTCTAGTGGTGAACTTGTTGCGATTCATTTAAGCTCAAGTCTTGGCTGTGTGTGTGCGTATTGCTGCGGATTTGTGTGTGTTGCTTCCCACCCTTACTCTAGTGCTTTCACTTTGATCTTTGTTGTAAGGGCGAGAGACTCCAACTTGTGGAGATTCCTCGCAAACGGGAAAAGAGATAAGCAAGAACAACACCGTGGTATTCAAGTTGATCATTGGATCACTTGAAAGGGGTTGAGTGCAATCCTCGTCCATTGGGACGCCACAACGTGGAGGTAGGCAAGTGTTATACTTGCCGAACCATAGGATAAACTCGCGTGTCTTGTGTGATTGATTTTCTGTGATACTTGTGGTCGCAAGAGCTCACTACTTAGTCGTACTAACACTTAACAAAATTTTGTGGCTATTTAGTTGTCGATTTTTACAGGATCACCTATTCACCCCCCCCCTAGGTGCTCTCAAAAACACAGCACAGGGAGTTCGCAACTCAAACGGAGCTCAAATCACTAACACAGCAAATCAAATGCGTGGAGACGGAGTCTGGGATTTTTAGAATGTTTCTTGAGAGCTTGGTCTGCTCCATGCGCCTAGGGGTCCCTTTTATAGCTGAAAGGGAAATAGGTTCAAACCTTTTTCCTAAATGATTTTGGTGGTTGAATTGCCCAACACAAATAATTGGACTAACTAGTTTGCTCTAGATTATGAGTTCTACAGGTGCCAAAGGTTCAACACAAACCAATACAAAGTCCAAGAAAGGGTTCAAATAAAAAGAGCAAAAGACAACAGAAGGCTGCCTTGGTCTGGCGCACCGGATTGTTCGGTGTGCCACTAGACAGTGTCCAATGCACCACCGGACAATGTCCGGTGCACCAGGGAGATCCTCTCTGAACTGCTCAGCTTCGGGAATTTGGGGAGCCACTCCGCTATAATTCACCGGACTGTCCGGTGTAGCACAGGATTGTCCGGTGTGCCAGCGGAGCAACGGCTACCTGCGCCAACGGTCTTCTGCAAAAGTATACAGTGAATAGTGAACAGTGCAACTGCGCACGTAGAAGTCAGAGCAGGCGCAAGAAGGCACACCGGACAGTGAACAGGACCTGTCCGGTGCATCACCGGACAGTCCGGTGGCCCCACCTGTCAGAGCTCCAACGGTCGAACACTAACGGTTGGGTGACGTGGCTAGCGCACCGGACTGTCTGGTGCGCCATACGACAGCAGCCATCCCCAACGGCCACTTTGGTGGTTGGGGCTATAAGTACCCCCCAACCACCACACTTCAAGGCATCCAAGTTTTCAGCCAACACATTCAATACAAGAGCTATAGCATTCAATACAAGACATAATTAGAGTGAATCAAAATCTCTCCAAGTCCCAATTCCACTCAAAGCAATAGTGACTAGAAGAGAGAGTTTTGCCATGTTCATTTGAGCTCTTGCGCTTGGATCGCTTTTCTTCTTCCCCATTCTTGTTCCCGCAACAATTGTAATCAAAGCAAGAGACACCAATTGTGTGGTGGTCCTTGTGGGGACTAAGTGTCCCGTTTGATTGAGAAGAGAAGCTCACTCGGTCTAAGTGACCGTTTGAGAGAGGGAAAGGGTTGAAAGAGACCCGGTCTTTGTGACCACCTCAACGGGGAGTAGGTTTGCAAGAACCAAACCTCGGTAAAACAAATCACCATGTCATTAGTTCTTATTTGCTTGTGATTTGTTTTCGCCCTCTCTTTCGGACTCGATTATATTACTCACGCTAACCCTGGCTTGTAGTTGTGCTTAAAGTTTATAATTTTCAGATTCCGCCTATTCACCCCCCCTCTAGGCGACTTTCAATTAGTATCAGAGCCCGATACTTCATTAGAGCCTAACCTCTCAAAGTGATGTCAGGAGATCACGCCAAGAAGGAGATGGTGACCGGCGAGAAGCTCGCCACAAGCCACGGGAAGGCTCCATCGGGAGAGTCCCGCAACAAGAAGAAGGAGGAATCACCTCCTCACAAGTCGCATCGGAGTGGCGACAAGAAAAAGAAAATGAAGAAGGTGGTCTACTATGAGACCGATTCTTCATCGCCATCCACCTCCGGCTCCGACGCGCCGTCCGTCACTTCTAAGCGCCATGAGCGCAAGAAGTTTAGTAAGATCCCCCTACGCTATCCTCGCATTTCAAAACGTACTCCTTTACTTTTTGTCCCACTAGGCAAACCACCCGTTTTTGAGGGTGAAGATTATAACATGTCGAGTGATAAAATGAGGCATCACCTAACCTCACTCCACGCTAGTATTTGAGACGTTGTTGAGTTTGGAGTGCAGGTACCATCGCCGGGGGATGAAGATTATGATTCGGACGAGGTTGCCTAAATTCGGCACTTCAACTCCCAAGCCACTACTATACTTCTCGCCTCTCTAAGTCGAGAGGAGTATAATAAGGTGCAAGGGTTGAAGAGCGCCAAGGAAATTTGGGACGTGCTCAAGACCGCGCACGAAGGAGACGAGGTGACCAAGATCACCAAGAGGGAAACGATCGAGGGGGAGCTCGGTCGTTTTATGCTCAACCAAGGAGAGGAGCCACAAGCTATGTACAACCAGCTCAAGACCTTGGTAAACCAAGTGCGCAACCTCGGGAGCACCAAATGGGATGACCATGAAATGGTCAAGGTTATTCTTAGATCACTTGTTTTTCTTAACCCTACTCAAGTTCAATTAATTCGTGGTAATCCTAGATATAAACTAATGTCTCCCGAGGAAGTGATAGGAAAATTTGTGAGCTTTGAATTGATGATCAAAGGCTCCAAGAAAATCATCGAGCAAGGCGCCTCCTCCGTACCCGAGGTACAACCCGTCGCATTCAAGGCGACGGAGGAGAAGAAAGAAGAGTCTACATCAAGTAGGCTTCCCATTAACGCCTCCAAGCTCAACAACGAGGAAATGGCGCTCATCATCAAGAGCTTTCGCCAAATCCTCAAGCAAAGGAAGGGGAAAGATTACAAGCCCCGTTCCAAGAAGGTTTGCTACAAGTATGGTAAGCCCGGTCACTTTATAGCAAAATGTCCTGTTTCTAGTGACAGGGGTGACGATAAGAGGGGGAAGAAGAAGGAGAAGAAGAGGTACTACAAGAAGAAGGGTGGCGATGCCCATGTTTGCCGGGAGTGGGACTCCGACGAGAGCTCCATCGACTCCTCCGACGACAAGGACGCCGCCAACATCGCCATCAACAAGGGCCTCCTCTTCCCCAACGTCGGCCACAAGTGCCTCATGGCAAAGGACGGCAAGAAAAAGAAGGCAAAATCTTGATCCTCCACTAAGTATGTAACTTCTAGTGATGAGGATAATTCTAGTGATGATGAGGATAACTTGCTCACCCTTTTTGCCAACCTAAACATGCAACAAAAAGAAAAATTGAATGAATTGATTAGTGCTATTCATGAGAAGGATGAACTCTTGGATAGCCAAGAGGACTTCCTAATTAAAGAAAATAAGAAGCATGTTAAGGTTAAAAATGCTTATGCTCAGGAAGTAGAAAAATGTGAAAAATTAACTAGTGAGCTTAGCATTTGCCATGACACTATCTCCAACCTTTGATTTGAGAATGCTAATTTGATTGCTAAGGTTGAGAAGTCAAATATTTGTGATGATTCAATTACCAATCTTAGAAATGATAAGGCTAGTTTAATTGCTAAGATTGATAAATTGAATGCCTCTCTTGCTAGCCTTAAGATTGAGAATGAAAAATTAATTGCTAAGGCTAAAGATTTAAATGTTTGCAAAGATGCTATTTCCAATCTTAGAAATGAAAATGCCATGTTACATGCTAAGATTGATGAACTAAATGTTTGCAAACCCTCTACTTCTAGTGTTGATCATGTTTCTATTTGTACTAGATGTAGAGATATCAATGTTGATGCTATTCATGATCACCTTGCTATGATTAAACAACAAAATGATCATATAGCTAAATTAGATGCTAAAATTGCCGAGCATGAACTAGAAAATGAGAAATTTAAATTTGCTCGTAGCATGCTTTATAGTGGGAGACGCCCTGGCATTAAGAATGGCATTTGCTTCCAACAGGGAGACAATGTCAAGCTTAATGCCCCTAAGAGATTGTCTAACTTTGTTAAGGCAAGGCTCCCATACCTCAGGATAACGAGGGCTATATTTTGTATCCTGCTGGTTATCCTGAGGATAAGATTAGGAGAATTCATGCTAAGAAGACTCATTCTATTTCTCACCATGCTTTTATTTATAAGAATGAGGCTTCTAGCTCTAGGCATTCTACCCAGGTTAAAATGCCTAAAAAGAAATCTCCTATTGCATCAAATGAACCTAACATTTCATTTAAGACTTTTGATGCTTCATATGTGCTTACTAACAAATTAGGCAAAGTAGTTGCCAAATATGTTGAGGGCAAACACAAGGGCTCCAAGACTTGTGTTTGGGTACCCAAGGTGCTTGTTTCTAATGTCAAAGGACCCAAGACCGTTTAGGTACCTAAGAACAAGGCCTAAATTTATTTTGTAGGTTTATGCATCCGGGGGCTCAAGTTGGATCATTGATAGCGGGTGCACAAACCACATGAATGGGGAGAAAAAGATGTTCTCCTCCTATGAGAAAAACCAAGATCCCCAAAGAGCTATCACATTCGGGGATGGAAATCAAGGTTTGGTCAAAGGACTTGGTAAAATTGCTATATCACCTGACCATTCTATTTCCAATGTTTTTCTTGTAGATTCTTTAGATTACAATTTGCTTTCTGTTTCTCAATTATGCAAAATGGGTTACAAATGTCTTTTTACGGATACCGGTGTTACTGTCTTTAGAAGAAGTGATGATTCAGTAGCATTTAAGGGAGTGCTAGAGGGTCAGCTATACTTAGTTGATTTTAATAGAGCTTAACTCGACACTTGCTTAATTACTAAGACTAACATGGGTTGGCTCTGGCATCGGCGACTAGCCCACATTGGGATGAAGAATCTTCATAAGCTTCTAAAGGGAGAACACATTTTGGGACTAACAAATGTTCATTTTGAGAAAGATAGGATTTGTAGCGCATGCCAAGCAGGGAAGCAAGTTGGTATTCATCATCCACACAAGAACATCATGACGACCGATAGGCCACTTGAGCTACTCCACATGGATCTAATCGGCCCGATAGCTTACATAAGCATCGGCGGGAGTAAGTACTATCTAGTTATTGTGGATGATTATTCTCGCTTCACTTGGGTGTTCTTTTTGCAGGAAAAATCTCAAACCCAAGAGACCTTGAAAGGATTCTTGAGACGGGCTCAAAATGAGTTTGGCTTAAGGATCAAAAGATTAGAAGCGACAATGGAACGGAGTTCAAGAACTCTCAAATTGAAGGCTTCCTTGAGGAGGAGGGCATCAAGCATGAGTTCTCTTCTCCCTACATGCCACAACAAAATGGTGTAGTGGAGAGGAAGAATAAAACTCTATTGGACATGGCGAGGACCATGCTTGATGAGTACAAGACACCAGACCGATTTTGGGCCAAGGCGATTAACACCGCCTGCTACTCCATCAACCGGTTATATCTTCACCGAATCCTCAAGAAGACATCATATGAACTCCTCACTGGTAAAAAGCCCAATGTTTCATATTTTTGAGTCTTTGGTAGCAAATGTTTTATTCTTGTTAAAAGATGTAGAAAATCTAAATTTGCTCCTAAGGCTGTAGAAGGCTTTTTACTTGGTTATGATTCAAACACACGGGCATATAGAGCCTTTAACAAGTCCACTGGACTAGTTGAAGTTTCTTGTGACATTGTGTTTGATGAGGCTAACGGCTCTCAAGTAGAGCAAGTTGATCTTGATGAGCTAGATGATGAAGAGGCTCCGTGCGTCGCGCTAAGGAACATGTCCATTGGGGATGTGTGTCCTATGGAATCCGAAGAGCCTCCACAAGCACAAGATCAACCATCTTCCTCAACGCAAGCATCTCCACCAACCCAAGATGAGGATCAAGCTCAAGGTGATGAAAATGAATATCAAGAAGATGAGCCACCTCAAGAGGAGGACAATGATCAAGGGGGAGATGTTAATGAACAAGACAAGGAAGATGATGAGGGATCAAGACTGCCACACCCAAGAGTCCACCAGGCGATTCAAAGAGATCACCCCATGAACACCATCCTCGACGATATTCATAAGGGGGTAACCACTCGATCTCGAGTCGCTCATTTTTGTGAACATTACTCTTTTGTCTCCTCTATTGAGCCACACAAGGTAGAGGATGCACTTAAAGATTCAGATTGGGTGTTGGCGATGCAAGAGGAGCTCAACAACTTCACGAGGAATGAGGTATGGCATTTAGTTCATACACCTAAGTTTGGTCTTTGGTACCCCAAGGGATCCTCTTTTGATTTATTAGGATATTCAGATGCTGATTGGGCAGGGTGTAAAATTGATAGGAAGAGCACATCAGGGACTTGTCAGTTTCTGGGGAGATCCCTGGTGTCTTGGGCTTCAAAGAAACAAAACTCGGTAGCTCTTTCTACCGTCGAACCCGAGTATATTGCCGCATAGGCCTGCTAATGGCAAAAAATTCAATCCACTCCCACCCATACCCAAATCTAATTACTTTGATATCCATCCCACACCCAACCAAAAATACTAGAAGGAAGTTAAACCCAACCCATCCAATAACATTATTGATCCCAAACCAACCCGTAATTGGGTGGAAACCCATGGAAAACCCATGGAAGACAATTTAAAAATCACATTTTAAAGCAGTAAATTAATTCAAATGAAAAAGTTTTAAAGTACAAATTTGTATAACTCATCATGATGTACATTTTATATTTTGAACATTTCTTCATATGACAAACTAAAAATAAATTTGTTCATAAAACCTATATCTCTCTCTCGTAGTTTATGGAACTACGAGAGATATGTATAGAATTTGTGCATATTGTTAGAACTATCATGTGAGATGAACAAATGATCAAATAACCAAAATAAACTTTGTAGATCTTGAAAAGTTGTAGAAGTTTGTAGTTGACAACTTTTTCATTTGTAGTCATATTGTCGATGAAAACTATGTCTGAATTTAAAAAATTTAAAATTTAAATTTTGAAAACAACCTCGAAAGAAAAAACCACCAACATGAAAGTTGTAGGTATTGAAAAGTTATGAAACTTTGTAATTGACAATGTTTTGGTTTGAAATCATCTTGTCATGCAAAACTATGTTTGAATTTTGAAATTTGAATTTTTCAAACTACATCGGATGGAAAAACCACCAAAATAAAAGTTGTAAGTCTTGAAATGTAATGAAACTTTGTAATTGTCAACTTTTTTATTTGAAATCATCTTATCATTGAAAATTTCGTGTGAAGTTTTCAAATTTAAAATTCAAATTTTGTAAACGGCCTCGGATGTAGAAACTATTAAAATTGAATTTGTAGATCTCAAAAAGTTATGCAACTTTATAGTTGGTCACATTTTCAAATAAAATGGTACTGATAAAATGATACAGTATAGTGTGCTGTGTGTGACTAAAGAAATCAAAGACTTCTCTAAACATGAAATAAAATGGTACTGATTAGGGTGGTAGTCTAATTGGTGAATACCCATGGAAACTCATACCTATACAAATCCATTTATACCCATGGGTATCAACCATTTTGACCCGCAATATAAAATAAACCCACCCAACCCAACCCGTTAATAATTAAAACCCATCACAACCCACCAAAACAAAACCATTTCTTAAACCCACCTAAAATACCCATTTACACCCACCCCATTTGCAGGCCTATTGTCGCAGGCCATTGTTGTGCACAATTGCTTTGGATGAGGCAAACCCTTAGGGACTATGGCTACAAATTTAGCAAAGTCCCTCTCTTATGTGATAATGAGAGTGCAATCCGCATGACGGATAATCCCGTTGAACACAGCCGCACTAAGCACATAGCCATTCAGTATCACTTTTTGAGAGATCACCAACAAAGGGGGTATCGAGATAGCCTATATTAACACCAAAGATCAATTGGCCGATATCTTTACCAAACCATTAGATGAGAAAACCTTTACCAAACTTAGGAATGAGCTAAACATTCTTGATTCTCGGAATTTTGATTGATACTTTGCACACATAGCTCATTTATATACCTTTGATCATATCTCTCTTATGTCTATGAATAATGTGTTTTCAAGAGTATTCTCATGCTTAGTCATAGAATTGAAAGGGAAATGGAGTATTCGGCAAAGACGACGCTTCCACTCAACTCCATCGGTATTATCTACTCTTTGCCGGTATTCCGCATAGTTCTCCACTTTGGTATAATCTTCACTAATATTTATTTATTTACCATTAGGAGAAAGTAAAAGGGCTTATATTTCACTCACAAGTATCCATTTTTGGCGATTCATGCCAAAGGGGGAGAAAGTATTAGCCCAAAGCAAAAGGACCGCACCACCATCGAATTTTAAAAATGAAGTTTTCAAATTGGTATCTTAATGTGTTTTCAAAAGGGGAGAAAGTTCTAGTATCTTCAAAAATTTGTAAAACCCTCTTGAACACTAAGAGGAGAATTTCATTGAGGGGGAGTTTTGTTTAAGTCAAAGGAAAAGCATTTGAAACAGGGGGAGAAAATTTCAAATCTTGAAAATGCTTCTTTAATCTTATTCATATACCTTTGACTATTTGCAAAAGTGTTGAAAAGAATTTTACAAAGAATTTGCAAAGCAAAACTTGTGGTGCAAGCGTGGTCCAAAATTTTAAATAAGAAGAAAACCATCCATGCATATCTAGTAGAAATAATTATTGGTTTCTGAAAGTCGCCTAGAGGGGGGGGTGAATAGGCGGAATCTGAAAATTACAAACTCAAGCACAACTACAAGCCGGGGTTAGCGTTAGAAATATAAAACAGGTTCGAAAAAGAGGGCGAAAACAAATCACAAGCAAATAAGAATGGATGGCACGGTGATTTGTTTTACCGAGGTTCGGTTCTTGTGAACCTACTCCCCGTTGAGGTGGTCACAAAGACCGGGTCTCTTTCAACCCTTTCCCTCTCTCAAACGGTCACTTAGACCGAGTGAGCTTCTCTTCTCAATCAAATGGGACACTAAGTCCACTACAAGGACCACCACACAATTGGTGTCTCTTGTTTTGATTACAAGTGTTATGGAAACAAGAATGAGGAAGAAGAAAAGCAATCCAAGCGCAAGAGCTCAAAAGAACACAAAAGTCTCTCTCTAGTCACTAATTTGTTTTGAGTGATTCCGGACTTTGGGAGAGGATTTGATCTCTTTGTTTGTGTCTTGAATTGAATGTTATAGCTCTTGTATGAGGTTTGAAGGCTGAAAACTTGGATGCATTGAAGTGTGGTGGTTGGGGGGTATTGATAGCCCCAACCACCAAAAGAACCGTTGGTGAGGGCTTCTGTTGTATGGTGCACCGGACAGTCCGGTGCGCCACCGGACACTATCCGGTGTGCCAGCCACATCACCAGGCCATTGGGTTCCGACCGTTGGAGCACTGACAATAGGGGCCATCGGACAGTCCGGTGGTGCATCGGACAGATCCTGTAGACTGTCTGGTGCGCCTTCTAGCGCCTGCTCTGACTTCTGCGTGCGCAGGCGTGCACTGTAGCGCATTTAACGTCCTCCGCAGACGACCGTTGGCGCGAAGTAGTCGTTGCTCCGCTGGCACACCGGACAGTCTGGTGAATTATAGCGGAGCGGTCTCCAAAATTCCCGAAGCTGGCAAGTTCAGTTCAGCATCGATCTCCCTGGTGCACTGGACACTGTCCGGTGGCACACCGGACAGTCCGGTGCGCCAGACCAGGGCTGCCTTCGATATACTTTGCTCCTTTGTTTTGAACCCTTTCTTTTGACTTGTATTGGTTTGTTGTGAACCTTTGGCACCTGTAGAACTCATAATCTAGAGCTAAACTAGTTAGTCCAATTGTTTGTGTTGGGCAATTCAACCACCAAAATTCATATAGGAAAAGGTTTCCCTTTCAGTCTCCCCCTTTTTGGTGATTGATGCCAACACAAACCAAAGCCAATATAACAGTGCTGAATTGAACTAGTTTGCATAAGGTAAGTGCAAAGGTTGCTTAGAATTGAAACCAATAAACTTATTTCAATAGATGTGCATGGATGGCTTTCTTCTTATTAAAATTTTGGACCACATTTGCACCACGAGTTTTGTTTTTGCAAATCCTTTGTAAAATTCTTTTCAAAATCATTTTGCAAATAGTCAAAGGTATATGAATATGATTGAAGAAAGCATTTTCAAGATTTGAAAATTTCTCCCCTTGTCTCAAATGCTTTTCCTTTGACTAAAACAAAACTCCCCCTAAATAAAATTCTCCTCTTAGTGTTCAAGAGGGTTTTGCAAGTTTTGAAGATACTACTTTCTCCCCCTTTTGAACACAATAAGATATCAATTTGAAAAACTTCATTTTTAAAATTCGGGTGGTGGTGTGGTCCTTTTGCTTTGGGCTCATATTTTCTCCCCCTTTGGCATGAATCGCCAAAAACGGATACTTGTGAGTGAGATATAAGCCCTTTTTTCAAACTTTCTCCCTCTCTGGCAAACACAAAAATATGAGTGAAGATTATACCAAAGTGGAGAACGATGCGGAGTACCGGCAAATACAATTGGAGTTGAGTGGAAGCGCCTTCTTTGCCGAATACTTCATTTCCCTTTCAATATCTATGACTAAGCATAATATTATACTTTAAAACACATTAGTCATAGACATAAAAGAGATATGATCAAGGGTATATACATGAGCTATGTGTGCAAAGAATCAATCAAAATTCCTAGAATCAAGAATATTTAGCTCATTCCTAAGTTTGGTAAAGGATTGCTCATCTAAAGGCTTGGTAAAGATATCGGCCAATTGATCTTTGGTGTTTATATAGGCTATCTCGATATCCCCCTTTTGTTGGTGATCTCTCAAAAAGTGATACCGAATGGCTATGTGCTTAGTGCGGCTGTGTTCAACGGGATTATCCGCCTTGTGGATTGCACTCTCATTGTCACATAGGAGAGGGACTTTGCTAAATCTGTAGCCATAGTCCCTAAGGGTTTGCCTCATCCAAAGCAATTGCGCGCAACAATGGCCTGCGGTAATGTACTCGGCTTCGGCGGTAGAAAGAGCTACGGAGTTTTGTTTCTTTGACGCCCAAGACACCAGGGATCTTCCCAGAAACTGACAATTCCCTGATGTGCTCTTCCTATCAAACTTACACCCTGCCCAATCAGCATCGGAATATCCTAATAAATCAAATGAGGATCCCTTGGGGTACCAAAGACCAAACTTAGGTGTTTGAACTAAATATCTCAAGATTCTCTTCACGGCCCTAAGGTGAACTTCCTTAGGGTCGGCTTGGAACCTTGCACACATACATACAGAAAGCATAATGTCCGGTCGAGATGCACATAAATAGAGTAAGGATCCTATCATCGACCGGTATACCTTTTGATCTATGGATTTACCTCCCGTGTCGAGGTCGAGATGCCCATTGGTTCCCATGGGTGTCTTGATGGGTTTGGCATCCTTCATTCCAAACTTGGTGAGAATATCTTGAATATACTTCGTTTGGCTGATGAAGGTGCCCTCTTGGAGTTGCTTGACTTGAAATCCTAAGAAATACTTCAACTCCCCCATCATAGACATCTCGAATTTTTGAATCATGATCGTACTAAACTCTTCACAAATAGATTTGTTAGTAGACCCAAATATGATATCATCAACATAAATTTGGCATACAAACAAATCATTTTCAATGGTTTTAGTGAATAAAGTAGGATCGACTTTACCGACTTTGAATCCATTAGTGATAAGAAAATCTCTTAGGCATTCATACCATGCTCTTGGGGCTTGCTTGAGCCCATAAAGCGCCTTAGAGAGTTTATACACGTGGTTAGGATACTCACTATCTTCAAAGCCGGGAGGTTGCTCAACATAGACCTCTTCCTTGATTGGTCCATTGAGGAAGGCACTCTTCACGTCCATTTGGTAAAGCTTAAAGCCATGGTAATTAGCATAGGCAAGTAATATACGAATTGACTCAAGCCTAGCTACGGGTGCATAAGTTTCACCAAAATCCAAACCTTCGACTTGTGAATACCCTTTGGCCACAAGTCGTGCCTTGTTCCTTGTCACCACACCATGCTCATCTTGTTTGTTGTGGAAGACCCACTTGGTTCCTACAACATTTTGGTTAGGACGTGGAACTAAATGCCATACCTCATTCCTTATGAAATTGTTGAGCTCCTCTTGCATCGCCAACACCCAATCCGAATCTTGAAGAGCTTCCTCTACCCTGTGTGGCTCAATAGAGGAAACAAAGGAGTAATGTTCACAAAAATGAGCAACACGAGATCGAGTGGTTACCCCCTTATGAATATCTTCTAGGATGGTGTTCACCGGGTGATCTCGTTGGATTGCTTGGTGGACTCTCGGGTGTGGCGGCTTTTGATTTTGTTCATCCTCCTTGTCTTGATCATTTGCATCTCCCCCTTGATCATTGCCGTCTTCTTGAGGTGGCTCATCTTCTTGATCTTCTTCTTCATCATCTTGAGCCTCATCCTCATCTTGAGTTGGTGGAGATGCTTGCATTGAGGAAGATGGTTGATCTTGTGCTTGTGGAGGCTCTTCAAATTCCATAGGACACACATCCCCAATGGACATGTTCCTTAGCGCGACGCACAGAGCCTCTTCATCATCTAGCTCATCAAGATCAACTTGCTCCACTTGGGAGCCGTTAGTCTCATCAAACACAATGTCATAAGAAACTTCAGCTAGTCCAGTGGACTTGTTAAAGACTCTATATGCCCTTATGTTTGAATCATATCCTAGTAAAAAGCCTTCTACAGCCTTAGGAGCAAATTTAGATTTTCTACCTCTTTTAACAAGAATAAAGCATTTGCTACCAAAGACTCTAAAATATGAAACATTGGGCTTTTTACCGATGAGGAGTTCGTATGATGTCTTCTTGAGGATTCGGTGTAGATACAACCGGTTGATGGCGTAGCAAGCGGTGTTGACCGCCTTGGCCCAAAACCAATCCAAAGTCTTGTATTCATCAAGCATGGTCCTTGCCATGTCCAATAGAGTCCTATTCTTCCTCTCCACTACACCATTTTGTTGTGGCGTGTAGGGAGAAGAGAACTCATGCTTGATGCCCTCTTCCTCAAGAAAACCTTCTATTTGTGAGTTTTTGAACTTCGTTCCATTGTCGCTTCTAATTTTCTTGATCCTCAAGCCAAACTCATTTTGAGTCCGTCTCAAGAATCCTTTCAAAGTATCTTGGGTTTGAGATTTATCCTGTAAAAAGAATACCCAAGTGAAGCGAGAATAATCATCCACAATAACTAGACAGTACTTACTCCCGCTGATGCTTATGTAAGCTATCGGGCCGAATAGGTCCATGTGGAGGAGCTCGAGTGGCCTGTCAGTTGTCATGATGTTCTTGTGTGGATGATGAACACCAACTTGCTTCCCTGCTTGGCACGCGCTACAAATCCTATCTTTCTCAAAGTGAACATTGGTTAGTCCCAAAATGTGCTCTCCCTTTAGAAGCTTGTGAAGATTCTTCATCCCAACATGGGCTAGTCGGCGGTGTCAGAGCCAACCCATGTTAGTCTTAGCAATTAAGCAAGTATCGAGTTCAGCTCTATTGAAATCAACTAAGTAAGCTGACCCTCTAATACTCCCTTAAAAGCTATTAAATCATCACTTCTTCTAAAGATAGTAACACCTGTATCCGTAAAAAGACAGTTGTAACCCATTTTGCATAATTGAGAAACAGAAAGCAAGTTGTAATCTAAAGAATCTACAAGAAAAACATTGGAAATAGAATGGTAGGTGATATAGCAATTTTACCCAATCCTTTGACCAAACCTTGATTTCCATCCCCGAATGTGATAGCTCTTTGGGGATCTTGGTTTTTCTCGTAGGAGGAGAACATTCTTTTCTCCCCAGTCATGTGGTTTGTGCACCCGCTGTCGATGATCCAACTTGAGCCCCCGGATGCATAAACCTACAAAACAAATTTAGTTCTTGATTTTAGGTACCCAAACAGTTTTGGGTCCTTTGACATTAGATACAAGAACTTTGGGTACCCAAACACAAGTCTTTGATCCCTTGTGTTTGCCCCCAACATATTTGGCAACTACCTTGCCTGAATTATTAGTAAGCACATAGGAAGCATCAAAAGTCTTAAATGAAATATTAGGTTCATTTGATGCAATAGGAGTTTTCTTCTTAGGCAATTTAGCATGAGTGGATTGCCTAGAACTAGATGTCTCACTCTTATACATAAAAGCATGATGAGATCCAGAGTGAGACTTCCTAGAATGAATTCTCCTAATTTTGTGTTCGGGATAGCCGACAGGGTACAAAATGTAACCTTCATTATCCTGAACCATGGGAACTTTTCCCTTAACGAAGTTAGACGATCTTTTAGGAGGGGCATTAAGCTTGACATTGTCTCCCTATTGGAAGCCAATGCCATCCTTAATGCCAGGGTGTCTCCCACTATAGAGCATACTACGAGCAAATTTAAATTTTTCATTTTCTAATTCATGCTCGGCAATTTTAGCATCTAAATTTGCTATATGATCATTTTGTTGTTTAATTATAGCAATGTGATCATGAATAGCATCAACATTAATATCTCTACATCTAGTGCAAATGGTAACATGCTCAATGGTAGATGTAGAGGGTTTGCAAGTATTTAACTCAACAATCTTAGCATGCAAAATATCATTCTCATCTCTAAGATTGGAAATAGAAATATTGCAAACATCTAAATCCTTAGCCTTAGCAATTAATTTTCAATTTCAATTTTAAGGCTAGAAAGAGAGATATTCAATTTATCAATCATAGCAATTAAACTAGCATTATCATTTCTAAGATTGACAATTGAATCATCACAAATATTTGACTTCTCAACCTTAGCAATCAAATTAGCATTCTCAATTCTAAGGTTGGAAATAGTGTCATGGCAAATACTTAGCTCACTAATTAATTTTTCATTTTTCTCTACCTCCTGAGCATAAGCATTTTTAGTCTTAACATGCTTTTTGTTTTCTTTGATAAGGAAGTCCTCTTGGCTATCCAAGAGATCATCCTTCTCATGAATGGCACTAATCAAGTCATTTAATTACTCTTTTTGTTGCATGTTAAGATTGGCAAAAAGAGTAAGCAAGTTATTCTCCTCATCACTAGAATTATCCTCATCACTAGAGGTTGCATATTTAGTGGAGGATTTTGATTTTACCTTCTTCTTCTTGTCGTCCTTCACCATAAGACACTTGTGGCCGACGTTGGGGAAGAGGAGCCCTTTGTTGACGGCGATGTTGGCGGCGTCCTCGTCGGAAGAGGAGTCGGTGGAGCTCTCGTTGGAGTCCCACTCCCGGCAAACATGGGCATCGCCGCCCTTCTTCTTGTAGTACCTCTTCTTTTCTCTCCTCTTTCCCTTCTTGTTGTCGCCCCTGTCACTATCACTAGATAATGGACATTTAGCAATGAAATGACCAGGCTTACCACATTTGTAGCAAACCTTCTTAGAATGAGGCTTGTAATCTTTCCCCTTCCTTTGCTTGAGGATTTGGCGGAAGCTCTTGATGATGAGCGCCATCTCCTCATTGTCGAGCTTGGAGGCGTCGATGGGGACTCTACTCGGTGTAGAGTCTTCTTTCCTCTCCTCAGTTGCCTTGAATGTAACGGGTTGTGCTTTGGGTACGGAGGAGGAGGCGCCTTGCTCGATGATCTTCTTGGAGCCTTTGATCATTAATTCAAAGCTCACAAATTTGCCTATCACTTCCTCGGGAGAATTGGTTTATATCTTGGATCACCACGAATTAATTGAACTTGAGTGGGGTTAAGAAATACAAGTGATCTAAGAATAACCTTGACCATTTCATGGTCACCCCACTTGGTGTTTCCGAGGTTGCGCACTTGATTCATCAAGGTTTTTAGCCGGTTGTACATGGCTTGCGGGTCTTCTCCTTGGTTTAGCATGAAGCGACCGAGCTCCCCCTCGATCGTTTCCCTCTTGGTGATCTTCGTCACCTCGTCTCCTTCGTGCACCATTTTGAGCACGTCCCAAATCTCCTTGGCGCTCTTTAATCCTTGCACCTTGTTATACTCCTCTCGACTTAGAGAGGCGAGGAGTATTGTGGTGGCTTGTGAGTTGAAGTGCGGGATTTGGGCAACTTCGTCCGAATCATAGTCCTCATCCCCTACGGATGGTACATGTACACCAAACTCAACAACGTCCCAAATACTAGTGTGGAGTGAGGTTAGGTGATGTCTCATTTTATCACTCCACATGTTATAATCTTCACCATAAAAAACCGGTGCTTTGCCTAATGGAACGGAAAGCAATGGATTACGTTTAGAAATGCGAGGGTAGCGTAGGGGAATCTTACTAAAGTTCTTGCGCTCATGGTGCTTAGAAGTTACGGACGGCGCGTCGGAGCCGGAAGTGGATGGCGACGAAGAATCGGTCTCATAGTAGACCATCTTCTTCATCTTCTTCTTTTTGTCGCCACTCCGATGCGACTTGTGGGAGTGTGATTCTCCCTTTCCTTTGGAGCCGGACTCCCTTGACGGAGCCTTCCCGAGGCTTGTAGCGGGCTTCTCGCCGGTCACCATCTCCTTCTTGGTGTGATCTCCCGACATCACTTCGAGCGGTTAGGCTCTAATGAAGCACCGGGCTCTGATACCAATTGAAAGTCGCCTAGAGGGGGGTGAATAGGCGGAATCTGAAAATTACAAACTTAAGCACAACTACAAGCCGGGGTTAGCGTTAGAAATATAAAACGAGTCCGAAAGAGAGGGCGAAAACAAATCACAAGCAAATAAGAATGGATGGCACGGTGATTTGTTTTACCGAGGTTCGGTTCTTGCGAACCTACTCCTCGTTGAGGTGGTCACAAAGACCGGGTCTCTTTCAACCCTTTCCCTCTCTCAAACGGTCACTTAGACCGAGTGAGCTTCTCTTCTCAATCAAATGGGACACTAAGTCCACTACAAGGACCACCACACAATTGGTGTCTCTTGTTTTGATTACAAGTGTTATGGAAACAAGAATGAGGAAGAAGAAAAGCAATCCAAGCGCAAGAGCTCAAAAGAACACAAAAGTCTCTCTCTCTCTCTAGTCACTAATTTGTTTTGAGTGATTCCAGACTTTGGGAGAGGATTTGATCTCTTTGTTTGTGTCTTGAATTGAATGCTATAGCTCTTGTATGAGGTTTGAAGGCTGAAAACTTGGATGCATTGAAGTGTGGTGGTTGGGGGGTATTTATAGTCCCAACCACCAAAAGAACCGTTGGTGAGGGCTTCTGTCGTATGGTGCACCGGACAGTCCGGTGCGCCACCGGACACTGTCCGGTGCGCCAGCCACGTCACTAGGCCATTGGGTTCCGACCGTTGGAGCTCTGACAATAGGGGCCACCGGACAGTCTGGTGGTGCACCGGACAGGTCCTGTAGACTGTCCAGTGCGCCTTCTAGCGCCTGCTCTGACTTCTGCGCGCACAGGCGTGCACTGTAACACATTTAATGTCCTCCGTAGACGACCGTTGGCGCGAAGTAGCCGTTGCTCCGCTGGCACACCGGACAGTCCGGTGTTACACCGGACAGTCCGGTGAATTATAGCGGAGCGGCCTCCAAAATTCCTGAAGCTGGCAAGTTCATCATTGATCTCCCTGGTGCACCGGACACTGTCCGGTGTCACACCGAACAGTCCGGTGCGCCAGACTAGGGCTGCCTTCGGTATACTTTACTCCTTTGTTTTGAACCCTTTCTTTTGACTTGTATTGGTTTGTCGTGAACCTTTGGCACCTGTAGAACTCATAATCTAGAGCTAAACTAGTTATTCCAATTGTTTGTGTTGGGAAATTCAACCACCAAAATTCATATAGGAAAAGGTTTGACCCTATTTCCCTTTCAGTTTCATTCCAAGCAACCTTTGTACTTACCTTATGCAAACTAGTTCAATTCTGCACTTTTATATTTGCTTTGGTTTGTGTTGGCATCAATCACCAAAAAAAGGGAGATTGAAAGGGAAATAGGGTCAAACCTTTTTCCTAAATGATTTTGGAGGTTGAATTGCCCAACACAAATAATTGGACTAACTAGTTTGCTCTAGATTATGAGTTCTACAGGTGCCAAAGGTTCAACACAAACCAACACAAAGTCCAAGAAAGGGTTCAAATAAAAAGAGCAAAAGACAACCGAAGGCTGCCCTGGTCTGGCGCACCAGACTGTCCGGTGTGCCACCGGACAATGTCCGGTGCACCAGAAAGATCCTCTCTGAACTGCTCAGCTTCGGGAATTTGGGGAGCCACTCCGCTATAATTCACCGGACAGTCCGGTGTGCTAGCGGAGCAACGGCTACCTGCGCCAACGGTCGTCTGCAAAAGTATATAGTGAACAGTGAATACTGCAACTGCACGCGCAGAAGTCAGAGCAGGCGCCGGAAGGCGCACCAGACAGTGAACAGGACCTGTCCGGTGCATCACCGGACAGTCCGATGGCCCCACCTGTCAGAGCTCCAACAGTCAAACCCTAACGGTTGGGTGACGTGGCTGGCACACCGGACAGTGTTTGGTGGTGCACCGGACTGTCCGGTGCGCCATACGACAGCAGCCATCCCCAACGGCCACTTTGGTGGTTGGGGCTATAAATACCCCCCAACCACCACACTTTAAGGCATCCAAGTTTTTAGCCAACACATTCAATACAAGAGCTATAGCATTCAATACAAGACACAATTAGAGTGAATCAAAATCTCTCCAAGTCTCAATTCCACTCAAAGCAATAGTAACTAGAAGAGAGAGTTTTGCCGTGTTCATTTGAGCTCTTGCGCTTGGATCGCTTTTCTTCTTCCCCATTCTTGTTCTTGCAACAATTGTAATCAAAGCAAGAGACACCAATTGTGTGGTGGTCCTTGTGGGGACTAAGTGTCCTGTTTGATTGAGAAGAGAAGCTCACTCGGTCTAGGTGACCGTTTGAGAGAGGGAAAGGGTTGAAAGAGACCCGGTCTTTGTGACCACCTCAATGGGAATAGGTTTGCAAGAACCGAACCTCGGTAAAACAAATCACCGTGTCATTAGTTCTTATTTGCTTGTGATTTGTTTTCGCCCTCTCTTTCGGACTCGATTATATTACTCACGCTAACCCTGGCTTGTAGTTGTGCTTAAAGTTTATAATTTTCAGATTCCGCCTATTCACCCCCCTCTAGACGACTTTCAATTGCCCCAAGGCAGATAGGAGCCGTTGGAGACCAATCTTGGAAGGCCAATCTTGCCTTCTGTCGGGTGGTGCACCGGACAATCCGGTGCACCACTGGACAGCTACTGTAGCAGTCTGGTGCGCGATCTCTTTCCAAATCGGGCGTATTCGACCGTTGCTCCTCGGGGCTGGTTGGCGCACCGGACACTGTCCGATGCACACCGGACAGTCCGGTGCCCCCAGCCGACCGTTGGAGCTGGCCACGTGTCGCGCGTTGATCGCGCTGACGACCGTTGGCCGCTGGCGTCGTTGGCTCACCGGACAGTCCGGTGAATTTTAGCCACGCCGCCTTTTCTTTTCCCGAGAGCGACGAGTTCGTCGCGGATGACTCACCGTACAGTCCGGTGCACCACCGGACAGTCCGGTGAATTATAGCCGTACGACTCCGTCGTTTTCCGAGAGCAGCCGGTTCATCGTCGGCCAGCCTGGTGTCGGACAGTCCGGTGTGCCAGGCCGAGCTATACACAGCCAACTCTTCTTCGATTCAACCCTTCTTTTCTTGATTGTTTCTAGCACTTAGATAAACATGTTAGTATCCAAAAACCAATTTATTAAGTCTAGAAACATACCTTGTTATATGATTTGCACTTCTCACTCATTTAGCACATAAGAATTTAATCATACGTGTTGGGCATTTAATCACCAAAACATTATAGAAATTGCCCAAGGGCACATTTCCCTTTCAATCTCCCCCTTTTTGGTGATTTATGCCAACACATCAAAAAGCAACAAAAAGAAGTGCAACATCAATGCAACTGAAGACCAAATTGTTTTTTGCTTATAATTTGGCATATTTGGATCACTCTTCGCCACCACTTGGTTTGTTTTTGCAAATCAAATTATTTTTCCTATCTCCAAGTGAAACACACTTGATTGGGCAAATAGAGAGATATTGCAAAAGTAAAATTAACCAAGTGTAAAAAACTCCCCCTTTTTCCCATAATCAATATTCTTCCCCATAAGAGATCAAATTTTTGCAATAAGAGCAATAAGAGTATTTTGTACAAATCACAAATTCTAACTCTATTTATTTTCAAATTCAAAATTCACAAGTGGTTGGCTGTGGTTGGCTGGTTGGCTGATCCATTTGCTTTGGTCTTAATTTCTCCCCCTTTGGCATTAAGCACCAAAACGGGATAACTTTTAGCCCCATTTTAACCCCATTGCCTCACCAAGATGTCAAAACATGAGCAAAAAGGCAACGAGTGCATAAGTATGAACTTGGAGTAATATACACTAATACCGGAGTGCAGTGGAAGTCTTTGCGTTGTCCAAGTTCATTTTCCCTTTCAATGTACCTTCGAGACTACATCAAGTGTACTCAACTATACAGATTAGTCTCAAAGGGATCAAGTTGTAGCACATCTCCCCCTAAACATGTGCACATTTGCATACAGACTTGTGAGATCCGGGGAGGACTTGTACAACTTGAGCACCATAAATAAACAATAACTGATTAAAATGCATAAAGTAACATGAGCAAAGACATAGAACACATGTATGCTATATAGCAATCAAAGTTACGCGAATCTAAGACATTTAACTCACTACACAACCTACAAAACCTTTTCTCATCTAAAGGCTTCGTGAAGATATCGGCTAGCTGGTTCTCAGTGCTAATATGGTACACATCGATATCTCCCTTTTGCTGGTGGTCTCTCAGGAAGTGATGTCGGATGTCTATATGCTTAGTGCGGCTGTGTTCAACAGGATTATCCGCCAAGTGGATTGCACTCTCATTGTCACATAGGAGTGAGACTTTGCTCAGATTGTAGCCAAAGTCTCGAAGGGTTTGCCTCATCCAAAGCAGTTGCGCGCAACACTGTTCCGCGGCAACGTACTCGGCCTCAGCAGTGGATAGGGAAACGGGTGTGTAATACCCAAAATTGTAAAAGCATAGAAAATGATATTATTTCCCTCATATGTATTGCCTCTATTCATTTACACATGTGAACACCACATTAGAAACAAATAAATAATAAAAGACACTAAAATGGAATATGCATCATGCTGAAGTTTTGCTTTGTTTGCATTTTGTAACAATATAGAAATAATATAAAAAGAATTATGTTGGTACCCAAATTAGAATTTGAATTCTAAAGGAAATTCTATAATTTGAGAAGAGAAGAAAAATACTATAACATATAAAATAAAATTAATGACTTGCACATCATGCTAGGATCTTTGTATGTTGCATATGAATTTATTTGAATGTGAAATCCAAAACCAAGTTTGAATGTGGATTTGAAAACTGAAAATTGGAATTAGAAAACATGAAATAAGTGTTTACCTGCGTTCTGGGCAACATCCCTCGTAGCCCAGCTCCTCCCGCTCCCTATGTCTCACCGGTTGGGCCCAAATTTCCTTAACCCAGCCCATCACCGCGTTGGCATCCGTGACTGTCGCGTGGGGCCTCTCGGCCAGGCTCCAGGGGCACACTGCGGTGCGCTTCAGGTCTCGGCCAAGTGGGCCCGATTTGCCAGTCCCTGCACACCAGCACTATACTCTGCGCCCGCAATCGCCGTGGTATGCTGCCGTGTGGGCCCCCCGCTGACGGGTCTTCTTCTCCGTGGAACTCGCGTGCGGGCGCAACAGAATGCCGCTGGCTATTACGCAAGCTCGCCTGCCACCCGATTTCCACGCTCGCCCTCGTCGTTCCCCCTATAAACCAACTGCGGTGGCGGCCAACCTACCTGATCTACCCCTGGACCCCCAAAACTAGCTATCGCCGTCGGATTTGTGTTTAGTAGGGTGAAAGTTGGAGCTCCGCCGTGGTTGTCGTGGGCGATTCTCCGCTGTGCACCATCAATCGGGTCCGCGGGCATACCTGGGAGCTTCGGGTTATCCCGTAGACGATTCGTAGGCGGGGTGGTGTGCGGGTGTCTTCTGTGGGCTGGCAATTCCTCGCCGTCGCCATCGGTCCGCCGCAGACGGCATCCGCTCTGTGGCCTGAGCTCGACGCTGCGCAAGCACTGGTACGAATTCCCTTCCTGTCCTCACTGAATCCGTTTATTCGTGTTGCGCGTCTCGGTTGGTCAGTTGGAGATCGGGATAGTGGGGACACCGCTCGCCGGGATTTACTCCGCCGCGGCGCGGAGGGCGCCGCCATGCTTTGGTGCTGGTCGGTGAGGAAGAGGGCTGCTAGACGTTGATCTGGCAACGGACGACTGCGATTAGAGGAGAGCATACCGTTTTCGTTGATAGAATCCGGGCCGTAGGATCATATCGGATGGCTCAGAGTAACGCATGCTTTATAAAATCTGAATCGTTGGCCCACGATCCGACGTTCGGGATGTGGGGCGGCTTTAATCTAATCTGTAGCGTTGAGGTGTGATCGGACGGCCGTGATCCCGCGATACCCCTTCGCGGGCGCCGATTAACACAAAGGCCCCTGAGTTTTAGAGAAATGAACCCGCCATCCTTTACACCGTTCCCTGAGTCGCAGGAGTTTTACCCAGAACCCCCTGCGCTTTCTGGAATTTGAGGCCCAATCCAGAGAGCATTGAAAATCAGAAATTAATATCAGAAATCAATTTTTAGTGCATAAATAAATCTAGAAACTTGTTTAATTCATAGAAAATGCATATGAACTCCAAATTGGACCATTCCAGTTCCTATAATTTTGTAATATTATTCTCTATCAAATAGTACCACTGTTTTTTACATGAAATACTCATTAAAATTTATTTCTCACTTAACCCTATATTAAATACACAAAACCTTTGGAAATTCATAACTTAAAATATATAACTCCAAATTTAATGATTCCAGTTCCTATGATCATATTTTAATGTCTAGTTTATTACTGTATATTCTATTTGCATGTTTGATGTGTTGTTAATTTAAGCTATGCTATGTATGTATTGTGTTGATACGGTAGGCGAGCAAGCCACTGTGGAATCTGAGGTTCAGCAAGTAGAGATAGCTGAGCAGGAGCTCATTGAAGGCAAGTTGTGCCCTTGATCACTTCTTTTACCCATTCATGTTCTTATTACTCATAATGATCTGTATAGGATAATTTTGCTGGGACCCAATAGGATGCCCTAGATTTTGACTATCTTTATACCTTGCTTCACCACTGGTTTTACTACTAAAGTTTTGGGTAGTACATGCTATTGCTTTATGTGGATTGGGTATAGAGATATTCAGCACTCATTGTTATACTTCTTATTATCTGTTTTATTCTTTACTGTTCATGTTAAGATCATTATGTTAATGGGAACATGGAGAACCACCCGGGAAAACAGTGCTACCACAAGGGTTTAATGGGACGCCCTTGGCTGATTAACTATGAAAGCTAGTGGAGGGCTACCTTACCCGAAAGGGGCAAGGGCAGTAGGGGAGTGGTCAGTGTAGGGAGGTCCTTGGGTTGATTTTGCTGCGATGGCGGTCAGACAAGAACCCTGCACTGGAGCTTCCTATAAACTGTAGCGGGTAGTCTGAAGCTAGTGGAACTTTGTAAAGGCCTCGTAGTGGTACCCTGCCTCGCTTCCTAGGTAGAGGTGTATGGAGTCTGATCAACTCCGTGGCAAATGGGTAACACGACTTGTGGGTAAAGATGCGCAACCTCTGCAGAGTGTAAAACTGGTATACTAGCCGTGCTCACGGTCATGAGCGGCTCGGACACTCACATGATTAATTTATGGAACTTAAACTTAATTTGTCATATCATTGCATTTGGGGTTATTTTACGATTACTTCTACTTATTATTACTATGGTTTGGTATTCACTTACACTTAGTAATCGCTAATAAAATTTTGACCAACTTATAAAAGCAATGCTCAGCTTCAGCCTTTATTTCATTGATCAGCCTTACACTACATGAACTCCCACCTTTGGTGAGTTCATGCCACATTATTCCCCACGACTTGTTGAGCTATGATCGTATGTGAGCTCACTCTTGCTGTCTCACACCCCCCCCACAGGAGAAGAACAGGTGGTTCAGGAGGAGCCACAAGGCGAGGAGTATGATCTGATCTAGGTGGCGTTTCTCAGTTGACATTGGCGCCGACGATCCTTAGTTCGTTTTATATTTATTCTTTTATTTTGTAATAAGTCTTCCGCTATGTAATAAATACTCTGATGTTTTATGACATTTATCTCTATACACTCTGTTATTATATATGTTGTCTTCTTTGGCGCATGTATGAGATGCACCTGGCTTTGTTCCTTAAAGCCGGGTGTTACAGAAGTGGTATCAGAGGAAATGTTGACCGTAGGACGAGACCTAGATAGAAATGGACAAACCCTTTCCTACTTACCTTACTCTGACTCATTCTATACTTATCTCATCTTGATCTTGTCTCACCCTCTGCTAATCCACTCTGGTTAATCTTATCTTTTCTCCTCTAAGACAAGATGGATTTCACACCTTGGAATCCTACCACTATGATCTTTTTTAAGATATAGGGGACCTAAGACAAAATTCAAAACTACTTTCTTTAAAAATGTTGTTTGATTGTGCTGATGCTAAATGCCTGATTTGCTTCGTTGATTGATTGAATTATTATAGATGGACATCTTAGTATGTACCACCATACGGTGTTGAATTAGCTTTGGTAGGTAAAATATTAATCTGCTTAGCTAATAAAAAAATTCCCCAAAGTAACCTGCTTTGTAAATACCTGCCTTGGCTATTATTTTCTTACCATATGTATCTAACTCAGATGGTCAATACCAGGCGGGGTGGTGGAATTGATCTGCCTCCTAATCAACACACTCGAAGGATATATAGACAACCTCAGCCACAGCCAGCAGAGATGAATCCTCCTAACCCTCCACCAGGCGGAGTTGACCCACTGGTTGCTGCTCAGATGGCGGTGATGCAGCAAATGGCGGACACTATGGCTGATATGCATGCCCAGATGCAGCAAGAACGCCAAGAGATGCGTCAGGAAAGAGAAGATATACGCCAGGAGCTGCGCCAGGAGAGAGATGAGATACGCCAAGAAAGGAGGGCGCAACAACAGCAGCTGCAACAACAACTTCAACAACAGCAACAACAGCAACAAGTGCCATTGCCTCCACCACCACCACCAGTTCCACCTCGTGATAAGCACCGGGAATTTATGAGTCATAAGCCACCGACCTTCGCCAGCTCGCCAGATCCACTTGATGCAGACAATTGGTTGAAATCAATTGAGAAGATGCTGAATATTGCACAATGCACTGACCGGGAGAAGGTTTTATATGCTTCTGGACGTCTGACTGGTCCTGCTGCCGACTGGTGGGATTCTTATACTGCTGCCCATGATGCTGCTGATACTATTACTTGGGCAGAGTTCAGTACACAATTCAGGAACTACCATATTCCAACTGGTATGATAAAGATCAAGAAGAAGGAATTTCTGTCATTGAAGCAAGGCAACATGTCGGTCAGCGAGTACAGAGACAAATTCATTCAGCTGTCGAGATATGCTCCGGAGGAAGTTGCTGAGGATGAGAGGAAGCAAGAGCACTTTATTGAAGGACTTAATGGACCCATACAGTATGCACTGGTGGCACACACATTCCCATCATTTCAGAGACTACTGGATAAGGCTCTTGCTATTGAACACAAGCGTGTTCAACTGGGTGATTTGAAGAGGAAGGCTATCTCACAGGGACAGGGTAGCAGCAGTGTTCGTCCTCGCTATAGTTCACCACAGGGTACACCGACTCGACCAGGAGGACCGCGCCCAGTTCAGCAATCACCACTGAGGACACCTACTCGTCAGGCCACTCCCACTGGCACCCCGACAAAGTTTGCAGGACAGAGTCCAGGCACTACGTGTTTCAAGTGTGGGAAGACTGGTCATTATGCAAATGTCTGCCCACAGAGGATTGCTACTACTCCAGTTCAGAACAAGCAACAGACTCCTGGCAAGGGATATTCTATAGCCAGGGTGAATCAAGTCAGCGTTGATGATACTCCTGATGGTGGTGACATCGTACTTGGTATGTTTTATGTTAATGCAATTCCTGCAACAATATTATTTGATTCTGGTGCTACACATTCATTCATGTCTGCTAGATATGCCAACACAAATGAAATACCACTGCTAAATATGAGAAAACCCCTGATAGTAATTACACCTAAAGGGCCTGTTGAGGCGAATCAAATGACACGTAGATTGACCTTGACCATTATGGGTAGAGAATTTGGAGCTACTGCTATAATATTAGAGTCAAGCAGTATAGATCTGATCCTTGGTATGTCATGGCTAAGAAAGGCAAAGGCCGTTATAGCATGTGGTAGAGGTACCGTAGAACTCACTACCACCAAAGGAGAAAGATTTCAAGTTAATATTGCAGTAACCTCCTCATCCATGCGTGCAATGTTCTTTATGCCTGAGGAGTTTGTTGGTAACAACATCCGGGTGGTTAGAGATTTTCCGGATGTCTTTCCAGAGGAGTTACCAGGGATGCCACCTGATAGAGAAGTTGAGTTTGTTATTGATCTCTTACCTGGAACTGCCCCTATTTCCAAACGGTCGTATAGAATGTCCGTAGAGGAGTTGAAGGAACTGAAGAAGCAGTTGACGGAGTTACAAGAGGCTGGTTACATTCGTCCGAGTTCCTCACCTTGGGGAGCACCGGTTCTATTTGTGCAGAAGAAGGATGGTTCGCAACGAATGTGTGTGGACTATAGATCCCTTAATGATGTTACAGTGAAGAACAAATATCCCTTACCCCGTATTGAGGATTTATTTGATCAGATGCGAGGAGCCAGGGTATTCTCGAAGATTGATCTCCGATCGGGATACCATCAGATGAAGATTAGACCATCAGATATTCCTAAGACAGCATTCTCGACTCGATATGGATTATATGAGTTTACTGTTATGTCGTTTGGATTGACCAATGCACCGGCATATTTCATGAATTTGATGAATAAGGTGTTTATGGAGTACTTGGACAGATTCGTCGTGGTGTTCATCGACGATATTCTTATCTATTCTAGGAATGAAAGTGATCATGAACAACATCTAAGGTTGGTGCTACAGAAGTTACGAGATAATCAACTCTACGCTAAGTTTAGCAAGTGCGAGTTTTGGATTGACAAGGTGTCATTCCTTGGTCATATTATTTCTAATGGAGGAATAGCAGTGGATCCTGCTAAAGTGAAGGAGATAATGGAGTGGAGAGTGCCCAATACAGTTACTGAGATTCGGAGTTTCTTGGGTCTCGCAGGATATTATCGGAGATTTATTGAGGGATTCTCTAAGATTGCCAAGCCTATGACATCGCTTTTGGAGAAAGGAAAAGAATTTAAGTGGGATGAGAAATGTCAAGAAAGCTTTGATCAGTTGAAGGAGAGATTGATGTCACCTCCAGTATTGATTATGCCAGATCTGCAGAAGGGATTTGACATTTACTGTGATGCATGTGGCCAAGGACTTGGATGTGTGCTTATGCAAGAAGGCCATGTGATTGCCTATGCATCTCGTCAGTTGCGGAAGCATGAATTGAACTACCCCACTCATGATTTAGAGCTGGCAGCAGTTGTGCATGCACTGAAGATTTGGAGACACTACATTATGGGAACTAAGTGCCAAGTATACACGGATCATAAGAGTTTGAAGTATATATTCACTCAGAAGGATCTCAACCTTAGGCAACGCCGTTGGCTGGAGCTCATTAAGGATTATGATTTGGAGATTCACTATCATCCAGGCAAGGCAAATTTGGTTGCAGATGCCTTGAGTCGGAAGGAGCATGTTCACTCCGCTTTCGTTGTCCAACTGCCCGATGAATTAGCAAAAGACTTTGAGAGACTCAATTTGGGAATTGTTACTCATACTGAAGGAGTTACCATTGAGTTGGAACCTACCTTGGAGCAAGAGATTCGTAAAGGTCAGGTTGGTGACGCTAAGATTCAAGAGATTAAAGATCTGATTACGGAAGGTCGAGTGCCGGAATTCACGGAGGATGAGCAAGACACTATATGGTTCAAAGATCGGATATGTGTTCCAGAGATTGATAGCCTCCGTGAGACTATATTGAAAGAAGCCCATGATTCTGATTATTCTATCCACCCTGGAAGCACTAAGATGTATCAAGATTTGAAGCAAAAGTATTGGTGGTATGGACTGAAAAGGGATGTTGCTGCTCATGTGGCTAAGTGTGATGTGTGTCAAAGAGTTAAGGCTGAACATCAAAGACCCGCTGGACTATTGCACCCGCTTAAGATTCCTGAGTGGAAATGGGAAGAAATCGGTATGGATTTCATTGTTGGACTACCCCGCACCCCTGCTGGGTATGACTCTATTTGGGTAATTGTGGACAGATTAACAAAAGTGGCTCATTTCATACCAGTGAGGACTAATTATATGGGAGCCAAGCTCGCAGAATTGTATATGACCCGGATAGTTTGTCTACATGGAGTGCCTAAGAAGATAGTGTCTGATCGAGGATCACAGTTTACTTCTCGGTTTTGGAAGAAGTTGCATGAGAGCTTGGATACAAAGTTGAATTTTAGCTCAGCCTACCATCCCCAGACTGATGGACAGACAGAGAGGACTAATCAAGTGCTAGAAGATATGTTAAGAGCTTGTGCTCTCAAGCATGGTGGCAGTTGGGAGAAGAGCTTACCCTATGCTGAGTTTTCTTATAACAATAGCTACCAAGCCAGTTTGAAGATGTCACCATTTGAGGCTCTATATGGCAGAAAGTGCAGGACTCCTCTGTATTGGGATCAAACTGGAGAAAGACAGTTCTTTGGACCTGAGCTTATCCAAGAGGCAGAGGAACAAGTTCGAATGATAAGAGAAAATTTGAGAATTGCACAATCCAGGCAAAAGAGCTATGCTGATAATAGGAGAAGATTACTGGAGTTTAAGGAGGGTGATCATGTCTATTTGAAGGTGTCACCACTCCGGGGTATGAGGAGATTTAAAGTTAAAGGAAAGTTGTCCCCTCGCTTCATTGGACCTTTCTTGATCTTAAAGCGAGTGGGAGAAGTTGCATATCAACTAGAGCTACCCGATCATCTGTTAGATGTACATGATGTATTTCATGTGTCTCAGCTAAAGAAGTGCCTCAGGGTACCTGAGGAGCAGCTACCACTGGAGGACCTCAGTGTTCAAGATGATCTGACTTATGCTGAGTACCCAATCAAGATTTTGGACACTTTGACTCGAGTAACAAGGAATAAGGTGATTAAAATGTGCAAGGTTCAATGGAGTCACCATGGTGAAGATGAAGCAACTTGGGAAAGAGAAGAAGAGCTTCGCATAGATTTTCCCCATCTTTTCCCTAGTTCTTCCTAAATCTCGAGGACGAGATTCCTTTTAAGGGGGGTAGGATTTGTAATACCCAAAATTGTAAAAGCATAGAAAATGATATTATTTCCCTCAAATGTATTGCCTCTATTCATTTACACATGTGAACACCACATTAGAAACAAATAAATAATAAAAGACACTAAAATGGAATATGCATCATGCTGAAGTTTTGCTTTGTTTGCATTTTGTAACAATATAGAAATAATATAAAAAGAATTATGTTGGTACCCAAATTAGAATTTGAATTCTAAAGGAAATTCTATAATTTGAGAAGAGAAGAAAAATACTATAACATATAAAATAAAATTAATGACTTGCACATCATGCTAGGATCTTTGTATGTTGCATATGAATTTATTTGAATGTGAAATCCAAAACCAAGTTTGAATGTGGATTTGAAAACTGAAAATTGGAATTAGAAAACATGAAATAAGTGTTTACCTGCGTTCTGGGCAACATCCCTCGTAGCCCAGCTCCTCCCGCTCCCTATGTCTCACCGGTTGGGCCCAAATTTCCTTAACCCAGCCCATCACCGCGTTGGCGTCCGTGACTGTCGCGTGGGGCCTCTCGGCCAGGCTCCAGGGGCACACTGCGGTGCGCTTCAGGTCTCGGCCAAGTGGGCCCGATTTGCCAGTCCCTGCACACCAGCACTATACTCTGCGCCCGCAATCGCCGTGGTACGCTGCCGTGTGGGCCCCCCGCTGACGGGTCTTCTTCTCCGTGGAACTCGCGTGCGGGCGCAACAGAATGCCGCTGGCTATTACGCAAGCTCGCCTGCCACCCGATTTCCACGCTCGCCCTCGCCGTTCCCCCTATAAACCAACTGCGGTGGCGGCCGACCTACCTGATCTACCCCTGGACCCCCAAAACTAGCTATCGCCGTCGGATTTGTGTTTAGTAGGGTGAAAGTTGGAGCTCCGCCGTGGTTGTCGTGGGCGATTCTCCGCTGTGCACCATCAATCGGGTCCGCGGGCATACCTGGGAGCTTCGGGTTATCCCGTAGACGATTCGTAGGCGGGGTGGTGTGCGGGTGTCTTCTGTGGGCTGGCAATTCCTCGCCGTCGCCATCGGTCCGCCGCAGACGGCATCCGCTCTGTGGCCTGAGCTCGACGCTGCGCAAGCACTGGTACGAATTCCCTTCCTGTCCTCACTGAATCCGTTTATTCGTGTTGCGCGTCTCGGTTGGTCAGTTGGAGATCGGGATAGTGGGGACACCGCTCGCCGGGATTTACTCCGCCGCGGCGCGGAGGGCGCCGCCATGCTTTGGTGCTGGTCGGTGAGGAAGAGGGCTGCTAGACGTTGATCTGGCAACGGACGACTGCGATTAGAGGAGAGCATACCGTTTTCGTTGATAGAATCCGGGCCGTAGGATCATATCGGATGGCTCAGAGTAACGCATGCTTTATAAAATCTGAATCGTTGGCCCACGATCCGACGTTCGGGATGTGGGGCGGCTTTAATCTAATCTATAGCGTTCAGGTGTGATCGGACGGCCGTGATCCCGCGATACCCCTTCGCGGGCGCCGATTAACACAAAGGCCCCTGAGTTTTAGAGAAATGAACCCGCCATCCTTTACACTGTTCCCTGAGTCGCAGGAGTTTTACCCAGAACCCCCTGCGCTTTCTGGAATTTGAGGCCCAATCCAGAGAGCATTGAAAATCAGAAATTAATATCAGAAATCAATTTTTAGTGCATAAATAAATCTAGAAACTTGTTTAATTCATAGAAAATGCATATGAACTCCAAATTGGACCATTCCAGTTCCTATAATTTTGTAATATTATTCTCTATCAAATAGTACCACTGTTTTTACATGAAATACTCATTAAAATTTATTTCTCACTTAACCCTATATTAAATACACAAAACCTTTGGAAATTCATAACTTAAAATATATAACTCCAAATTTAATGATTCCAGTTCCTATGATCATATTTTAATGTCTAGTTTATTACTGTATATTCTATTTGCATGTTTGATGTGTTGTTAATTTAAGCTATGCTATGTATGTATTGTGTTGATACGAGTAGGCGAGCAAGCCACTGTGGAATCTGAGGTTCAGCAAGTAGAGATAGCTGAGCAGGAGCTCATTGAAGGCAAGTTGTGCCCTTGATCACTTCTTTTACCCATTCATGTTCTTATTACTCATAATGATCTGCATAGGATAATTTTGCTGGGACCCAATAGGATGCCCTAGATTTTGACTATCTTTATACCTTGCTTCACCACTGGTTTTACTACTAAAGTTTTGGGTAGTACATGCTATTGCTTTATGTGGATTGGGTATAGAGATATTCAGCACTCATTGTTATACTTCTTATTATCTGTTTTATTCTTTACTGTTCATGTTAAGATCATTATGTTAATGGGAACATGGAGAACCACCCGGGAAAACAGTGCTACCACAAGGGTTTAATGGGACGCCCTTGGCTGATTAACTATGAAAGCTAGTGGAGGGCTACCTTACCCGAAAGGGGCAAGGGCAGTAGGGGAGTGGTCAGTGTAGGGAGGTCCTTGGGTTGATTTTGCTGCGATGGCGGTCAGACAAGAACCCTGCACTGGAGCTTCCTATAAACTGTAGCGGGTAGTCTGAAGCTAGTGGAACTTTGTAAAGGCCTCGTAGTGGTACCCTGCCTCGCTTCCTAGGTAGAGGTGTATGGAGTCTGATCAACTCCGTGGCAAATGGGTAACACGACTTGTGGGTAAAGATGCGCAACCTCTGCAGAGTGTAAAACTGGTATACTAGCCGTGCTCACGGTCATGAGCGGCTCGGACACTCACATGATTAATTTATGGAACTTAAACTTAATTTGTCATATCATTGCATTTGGGGTTATTTTACGATTACTTCTACTTATTATTACTATGGTTTGGTATTCACTTACACTTAGTAATCGCTAATAAAATTTTGACCAACTTATAAAAGCAATGCTCAGCTTCAGCCTTTATTTCATTGATCAGCCTTACACTACATGAACTCCCACCTTTGGTGAGTTCATGCCACATTATTCCCCACGACTTGTTGAGCTATGATCGTATGTGAGCTCACTCTTGCTGTCTCACACCCCCCCCCCCCACAGGAGAAGAACAGGTGGTTCAGGAGGAGCCACAAGGCGAGGAGTACGATCTGATCTAGGTGGTGTTTCTTAGTTGACATTGGCGCCGACGATCCTTAGTTCGTTTTATATTTATTCTTTTATTTTGTAATAAGTCTTCCGCTATGTAATAAATACTCTGATGTTTTATGACATTTATCTCTATACACTCTGTTATTATATATGTTGTCTTCTTTGGCGCATGTATGAGATGCACCTGGCTTTGTTCCTTAAAGCCGGGTGTTACAGGGTGTTTGTTTCTTGGAACTCCAGGACATCAGAGACCTTCCTAGAAATTGGCACGTCCCTGATGTACTCTTCCTATCAACCTTGCACCCGGCATAGTCAGAGTCTGAGTATCCAATCAAGTCAAAGGTACATCCCTTCGGATACCAGATCCCGAAGCAAGGCATAGAAACTAAATACCTAAGAATTCGCTTAACAGCCATAAGGTGACATTCCTTGGGGTCAGATTGATATCTAGCACACATGCATACACTAAGCATAATGTCCGGTCTACTAGCACAAAGATAAAGTAATGAACCTATCATTGACCAGTATGCCTTTTGATCAACGGACTTACCTCCTTTGTTGAGGTCAATGTGCCCGTCAGTACCCATCGGTGTCTTCGCGGGCTTGGCGTCCTTCATCCCAAACCTCTTGAGAAGATCCTGAGTGTACTTCGTTTGGGAGCTGAAGGTGTCGTCCTTGAGTTGCTTCACTTGGAATCCAAGGAAGTAGGTCAACTCGCCCATCATCGACATCTCGAACTTTTGCATCATCACCCTGCTAAACTCCTCACAAGACTATTAGTTAGTAGAACCAAATATTATGTCATCGACATAAATCTGGCACACAAAAAGATCACCGTTGCAGGTATTTATGAAAAGAGTGGGATCGGCTTTCCCAACCTTGAAAGCATTAGAATTAAGAAATCTCTAAGGCATCCATACCATGCTCTTAGGGCTTGCTTAAGTCCATAGAGCGCCTTAGAGAGCTTATACACATGGTCGAGATACCTGTCATTCTTAAAGCCAGGGGGTTGTTCCATGTATACCTCCTCCTTGATTTGCCCATTGAGGAAAGCGCTCTTTACGTCCATTTAGAATAACTTGAAGGAATAGTGAGCAGCATAGGCTAATAGTATCCGAATTGACTCTAGCCTAGCAACAGGAGCAAAAGTCTCCTCAAAATCCAAACCTGCGACTTGGGCATAACCTTTTACCACAAGTCGAGCCTTGTTTCTTGTCACCACTCCGTGCTCGTCTTGCTTGTTGCGGAACACCCACTTGGTTCCCACAATGTTTTGCTTTGGACGTGGCACCAGGCTCCAGACTTCATTCCTTTTGAAGTTGTTGAGCTCTTCCTGCATGGCCAACACCCAGTCCGGATCCTGCAAGGCCTCTTCTACCCTGAAAGGCTCAATAGAAGAGACAAACAAGTAATGCTCACAAAAATTAGCTAAACATGAGCGAGTAGTTACTCCCTTGCTAATGTCACCTAGAATTTGATCGATAGGGTGATGTCTTTGGATCGTCGCTCGGACTTGAGTTGGAGGGGCTCGTGGTGCTTCTTCCTCCATCACTTGATCTTCCTATGCTCCCCCTTCATCCTACCCTTCTTCTTGAGGTACCTGTACATCTTCTTGAGTTGGGGGATGCACCATTGTTGAGGAAGATGGTTGATCTTCTTCATGTGGTTCCTGTGGTCGCACATAGTCTATCGCCATCGTGCGCATTACGGCCGTCCGAACTTCATCCTCATCTATGTCATCAAGATCAACTTGCTCTCTTGGAGAGCCATTATTTTCATCAAATACAACATCGCTAGAGACTTCAACTAATCTTGATGATTTGTTGAAGACCCTATATGCCTTTGTGTTTGAGTCATACCCTAGTAAAAACCCTTCTACTGCCTTGGGAGCAAATTTAGAATGTCTACCTTTCTTCACTAGAATGTAGCATTTGCTCCCAAATACATGAAAGTAAGAGACATTGGGTTTGTTACCGGTAAGGAGTTCGTAGGAGGTCTTCTTGAGAAGGCGATGTAGATAGAGCCGGTTTATGGCGTGGTAGGCTGTGTTCACAGCTTCCGACCAAAACCGCTCAGGTGTTTTGAACTCTCCAAGCATTGTTCTCGCCATGTCGATTAGCGTCCTGTTCTTCCTCTCTACCACACCATTTTGTTGTGGTGTGTAGGGAGCGGAGAACTCATGCTTGATGCCTTCCTCCTCAAGAAACTCTTCGACTTGAAGATTCTTGAACTTGGACCCATTATCGCTCCTTATCTTCTTCACCTTTAGCTCAAATTCATTTTGAGCTCTCCTTAAGAAGCACTTTAGGGTTCCTTGGGTTTCTGTCTTATCCTACAAAAAACACCCAAGTGAAGCGGGAAAAATCATCAACAATTACAAGACCATACTTACTTCCCCCGATGCTGAGGTAGGCAACGAGTCCGAAGAGGTCCATGTGAAGAAGCTCCAGTGGTCTTGATGTTGTCATCACATTCTTGATGTGATGAGTGCTTCCCACCTGTTTCCCTGCCTGACATGTTGCACAAGGTCTGTCTTTCTCAAAACAGACATCGATTAGTCCTAACACATGATCTCCCTTTAGAAGTTTATGAAGGTTCTTCATCCCAACATGTTCTAGACGGCGATGCCACAACCAACCCATATTAGTCTTAGCTATTAAGCATGCATCTAGATCAGCATTCTGTTTCGAAAAATCAACTAAATAGAGCTTGCCGTCTAATACACCCTTAAAAGCTAATGAACCATTACTCCTTCTAAAGACATATACATCTATATTTGTGAATAAACAATTATAACCCATGTTACATAACTGAATCATAGACAATAAGTTATACCCGTGCGATTCAACTAAAAACACATTGGAGATAGAATGCTCGGATGTGATGGCTATTTTTCCCAATCCTTTAACCTTGCCTTGGTTCCCATCTCCAAAGATAATCACATCCTGGGAATCCTTGTTCTTGACGTAGGAGGTGAACATCTTCTTCTCTCCTGTCATGTGGTTTGTGCATCTGCTGTCGATAATCCAGCTTGAGCCTCCGAATGCATAAACCTGCAAGGCAATTTAAACTTGGGTTTTAGGTACCCAACTCTTGTTGGGTCCTTCAAGGTTAGTCACAATAACTTTTGGAACCCAAATACAAGTCTTGGCTCCCTTGCATTTGGATGCCAACTTCCTAGCAACTACTTTTGTGTTCTTACATGAAAGTACAAATGAAGTATTGCAAGCATGGTAAATGATAGAAGGTCCATTGCACATTTTCCTAGGCGCATGATGCACAATATGATTTCTCCTAGGCCTACTTCTACCATGAACAAAAGTGGAACTAGATGCAAACATAGCATGTGAATCATTAAAAGCATGATCATAACATCTACCATTATAAGCATTCCTAGAATATTTCCTATCATAAATATAGGCATGATTCTTTTGGGAACTACTAGCCATAGGGGCTTTCCCTTTCTCCTTGTTGAGAACGGGAGCCCTTTGGCTTGTTAGGTTCTTGGTTCCCTTTCGAAAACCATGTCCATCCTTAATCAAGGGGTGTCTACCAACAGTGTAGGCATCCCTAGCAAATTTTAATTTATCAAAATCAACTTTACAAGTCTTAAGTTGAGCATTAAAACTTGCCACCTCATTGTTTAATTTATCAATAGAAGTAAGATGTTTATTACAGGCATCAACATCAAAGTCCTTACATCTATTGCAAATAACTACATGTTCTACACATGACTCAGTTTCTTTTTCTAGCTTAGCATTTAATTCATCTATTAAATTCTTTAAACTAGAGACAGTTTCATGACAAGCAGACAACTCAGAAGATAGCATCTCATTTCTTTTAATTTCTAAGGCAAGAGATTTTTTAACACTAACAAACTTGTCATGTTCCTCATACAAAATGTCCTCTTGCTTTTCTAGTAGTCTATCCTTTTCATTTAGAGCATCAATTAATTCATTAATTTTCTCTACTTTGGCTCTATCTAACCCTTTAAACAAATCAGAGTAATCTACTTCATCATCAGAGGATTTCTCATCGCTAGAAGAAGAGTACTTAGGGGTATCTCGAATATGTGCCTTCTTTTCCTTAGCCATAAGACATGTATGGCGTTCGTTGGGGAAGAGCGAAGACTTGTCGAAGGCTGAGGCAACTAGTCCTTCATCGTCGGAGTTGGATGAAGAGAAGTCAGAATCCCATTCCTTTCCAAGATGCGCCTCGCCCTTCGCCTTCATGTAATTCTTCTTCCTCTCCTTCTTTCCATGTCTTTCTTGTGCCTGGTCATTTTCATTATTGGGACATTGAGCAATAAAATGACCAGTCTTACTGCATTTGAAACAGGAGCGCTTTCCCCTTGTTTTATTCTTGTTGGGGTATTCTTTGCGTCCTTTGAGTGCGGTCTTGAAACGCTTGATGATAAGCGTCATTTCTTCCTCATTGAGCCCGACAGCCTCCACTTGTGCTACCTTGCTTGGTAGCGCCTCCTTGCTGCTTGTTGCTTTGAGAGCAACGGGCTGCGGCTCGTAGATGGATAGTGGACCATTTAGTGCGTCGTCCATGTATCGCGCTTCCTTCACCATCATGCGCCCGCTCACAAATTTTCCAAGGATCTCCTCGGGCGTCATCTTGGTGTACCTGGGGTTTTCGTGAATAAGATTGACAAGATCGGGGTCAATAACGATAAATGACCTGAGCATGAGTCGGACGACATCATGATCCATCCATCTTGTGCTTCCGTAGCTTCGGATCTTGTTGACCAGGGTCTTGAGCCTGTTATAGGTCTGAGTTGGCTCCTCTCCCCTGATCATTGCGAACCTCCCCAGCTCGCCCTCCACCAGTTCCATCTTGGTGATCATGGTGGCATCATTTCCCTCATGTGATATCTTGAGGGTGTCCCAAATCTGTTTGATGTTGTCCAAGCCACTCAGTTTGTTGTACTCATCCCTGCAAAGAGATGCTAGCAAAAAAGTAGTAGCTTGGGCATTTTTATGGATTTGTTCATTAATAATCACAGGATTATCCGTACTATCAAAATGCATCCCATTTTCCACAATTTCCGAAATACTAGGATGGAGAGAAAATAGATGACTACGCATTTTATGGCTCCAAAATGAGTAATCCTCTCCATCAAAGTGTGGGGGTTTCCGAGAGGAATAGAAAGTAAATGGGCATTCGAATTATATGGAATACGAGAGTAATCAAAAGAATAATTTTGATTGACTGTTTTTCTCTTGGACAAGGAGTCGTCGTCGTCGTCCCTTGGAGAAGAAGAGGATGCATCATTGTCGTAGTAGATGATCTTCTTGATGCATCTCTTCTTCTTGTCGTCCATCTTCTTGTGACTCGAGCCTAAGTCAGTGGGCTTGTCATCTCTTGGCTCGTTGAAGAGGGACTCCTTCTCCTTGTCATTGATCACCATCCCCTTTCCCTTAGGATCCATCTCTTTGGGCGGTTAGTCCCTTAGATGAAGAGTACGACTTTGATACCAATTGAGAGCACCTAGAGGGGGGGGTGAATAGGTGATCCTGTAAAATCAAGCACTAAATAGCCACAAATTCAATTATTAAGATGTTAGTGAAATCAAGTGGCTACAGAACACACTCGTGCGAACAAAACAATCACAAGAAGCAACACACGAGACACGCGATTTTTATCCCGTGGTTCGGCCAAGTATCACTTGCCTACTTCCACGTTGTGGCGTCCCAATGGACGAGGGTTGCACTCAAGCCCTTTCAAGCGATCCAATGATCAACTTGAATACCACAATGTTTTTATCTTTGAGTACTCTTCTCGTTTGTGAGGAATCTCCACAAGGTGGAGCCTCTCGCCCTTACAATATAGGTCACAAAGAAAGCAAAAGAGTAAGGTTGGGAGAGCAACACACACAAGACTTAAATCCGCAGCACAACCACGCACACAAGCCAAGACTTGAGCTCAACACACAGCACAGGGAGTTCGCAACTCAAACGGAGCTCAAATCACTAACACAACGAATCAAATGTGTGGAGACGGAGTCTAGGAGTCTTAGAATGTTTCTTATGAGCTTGGTACTCTGCTCCATGTGCCTAGGGGTCCCTTTTATAGCCCCAAGGCAGCTAGGAGCTGTTGGAGACCAATCTTGGAAGGCCAATCTTGCCTTCTATCGAGTGGTGCACCGGACAGTCCGGTGCACCACCGGACAGCTACTGTAGCAGTCCGGTGCGTGATCTCCTTCCAAATCGGGCGCATCCAACCGTTGCCCCTCGGGGGCTGCTTGGCGCACCGGATAGTCCGGTGCCCCCAGCCGACCGTTGGAGTTGGCCACGTGTCGCGTGTTGATCGCGCTGACGACTGCTGGCCGCTGGTGCCGTTGGCTCACCAGACAGTCCAGTGCACCACCGGACAGTCCGGTGAATTTTAGCCACGTCGCCTTTTCTTTTCTCGAGAGCGACGAGTTCATCGCGGATGACTCACCGGACAGTCCGGTGCACCACCGGACAGTCCGGTGAATTATAGCCGTATGACTCCGTCGTTTCTCGAGAGCAGCCGGTTCACCGTTGGCCAGCCTGGCGCACCGGACAGTCCGGTGTGCTAGGCCGAGCTGGACACAGCCAACTCTTCTTCGATTCAATCCTTCTTTTCTTGGCTCTATTTCTAGCACTTAGATAAACATGTTAGTATCCAAAAACCAATTTATTAAGTCTAGAAACATACCTTGTTATATGATCTGCACTTCTCACTCATTTAGCACATAAGAATTTAATCATATGTGTTGGGCACTTAATCACCAAAACATTATAGAAATAGCCCAAGGGCACATTTCCCTTTTAGACGGCTCTAAGCCTTCATCCTTCAGTAGCCCCCACTACCACCCACCAAATCGGCCATCAGGGCTCTAGGCTCTCGCGGCTGCGTCTCCATATCCATCCTCCACCAGCGGCCTCCGGCAGTCCGACACTCTAGCCAATTGCCCAGCGCCGAGCTCCCTCTAGCGATCCTTCCAGGGCTAGCATCGCCTCTTGCTCGTCACCTTGCCTTGCTCCCTCCGCTCCTCTGACCTCACACAACTCCCTCCTACTCGCTGCCTCGCACAGACCCAGGACTCTCCATCTCCGATTTTTGACTGTGGGCATTGGCGCCCCCACCACGGCACCTCCTGGCACCCCCATCAACCACTGTTGTCCGGTCCGACAGTCCACCCCCATTAGCCACTTACCCGTGTGAAAGGGAAATGTGCCATAAGGTCATTTCTACACCTATTTTGGTGATTAAGTATCCAACACACCATAATGTACTAACTATATTGATATGAGTATGAGCACAGATCCATAAAGACAGTTTAAAGAGATCAAGTCCAAAAGAGCTCAAACAGGGGCCAAATATGCAACTTAGAGTAAAATGGTATATTTGTGATGTTAGCACCTTTAGATATGTTGCATGGATATATTACAATATTTCTAGTACTTGTGTTTGGGCTCTAACCTCTTGTGTAGAGAAAAAGGCCTTTTGGACTTGAGTTGAGCCATATTGCACACCCTGGAGAAACTATAAGAAAAAGGTATGTTTTCTACACTTAGTCAATTGGATTAAGTGCTAACTAAGTTTGTCTAAATCTTAGGGAAGCTACCAAGGACAACCAAAATTTTTGGAAGAGTTTGGCTTAAACTAACCAAAGTTGGCCTGGTCTGGGTTGCACCGGACCGGGTCCATGTGACCTGGCCGTACTGATCACTCTTAGGAATTTTATTATAAAATTCACTAGACCGTGAATAATATCGGTCCGGTGTGCACCGGACCGCCTCTCTAGTGGGCTTTAGGCGCCAATGGCTAACTGGAGTCCTAGACGGTTCGATGGCACACCGGACCGGTCCGATGCCACCCAGCTAAGGAAAGGCGCCAATCAGGATCCGAGATCAGGGGCACGTGGACGCGATCTGGTGCGCCCACAGACAGGAAGGTTTTGTAGCTTCCAAATGAAGGAGGCAACAACTCCTAGGCCCGTTGGGGCTATAAAAGGATCCCCTAGTCGCCTCCAACCAGCACCCAAGTACTCCATATACAACACTCCGATACGCTGCAACGACACATACTAGATGTTTAGTGGGATCTGAGCTCCAGTTTCGAGATGTTCTTGTTGTTTGTGTTCTTGCGCTCTTGTCTTTGCAATTCTTGCTTGTGTTGCGGCTCACTGTTGTTGTGTGTGCACTTTCTCTCCCTATCTTAGTGTAAGTTGTAATCATGATCTTTTGTAAGGCCGCAAGAGACTCCAAGTTGTGGAGATTCCTTGCAAACGAGATATAGGTGATATAGGAAGACCGTGACACTCAAGTTGATCTTTGTAATCGCTTGAGTATGGTTGAGTGCAACCCTTATCTGTTGGGACACCACAACGTGGAGTAGGAGGCAAGCATATTACGTTTGATCGAACCACGAGATAAAAATCGTTGTGTCACTTGTCTTTTACTTTCTTGTGATTTTCTCTCTTCCTAAGTTCTAAACTTCACTTGTAATATTGCTCTTAGTATAATCCACATCATGAAAGAGCAATCAAGTGAAGAGAACTTTTCTCTCTTCTTATCTCAAGCTTGGTTTTAGTTTACTCTAACTTCAATATTAGATCAAGTCTGTGTTGTTTTAAGTCATTTTTGTAGGATCATCTATTCACCCCGTCTCTTTAGGTGCTCTCACCAAGCCCTGGCGATAGCGAACAAGTGAAGAGGGAACGACCGACCAGCCAACAAGTAGCAGTTCTACAGAGAAGTGAACATATAGAGAAAGAGAAAGGTGTGGTAATTCCTTTTCTCACATTAAGATTTTAGTCTGTGGCTTTAGTGGTTACTGGATTCGCCACTGCCCGCTGGTTAGAATTCTAGCCATTCACATCCATTAGAGACAGATATTTGGTGAACCACCGGACATGTCCAGTGGTATGTGGCAATCTTCAACTCGTGTTGCACAACTTCTATGAGTATTATATCCGTTGTGCTATCTAGTGTATCACCACAAATCCCCAAAAAACTTCACAGTGTAGTGCCTGACAGTTTTCATTACGACGACGGCCTTCGGCCATTTGGTACAATCAGTGCCAAAAGGTAGGCCTAGATTCTTAATAACAGGTTCTCAGATTGATGGGTCGAGTAACAAGAATATGGTATGCAGTACTGTACTTTAAAAAGATTCTAACACTACAAGAATGAGAATGTTCATGTGCTTTCGGAACAGAATGATCGTTTCTAAAACGAGGAACATGAAGACGGTCCATGTTTCCAGTTTTTAATCCTAGGTTTGATGGCCCTGCCCCTGGCACTGCGATGGGCCCCTAGCCCTGTGGCTAGGATCTCCTGCCAAAAAATTGCAGTGCTGATCACCGACCACCACGCCTGCCGGGAAGTAGATGAAGTCATGGATTTAATCTGATCAAACACTGATCGAATGATTAGTCGCGCTACTTCATGATGCTCCCCCAAAACCTTGATGATCGATGTTTACCTCAACAGATGACGACCAGCCGGCCCTAGCGGGGTCGAGCAGTGCCCTCGGCCCCTAGACCAGTGAGGCCTCAGTATATATATGCATATAATATATACTAGCATAGGGCCCGTGCGTTGCGACGACACATAATTGAGCAAGGTCAAGCCGATGAGAGCACAGACACAACAAGCGACAGGTGATCGGGGGATCCACAAGACCGGGGGCATCACAAGGGGCCCTGCAACGGACGGGCCGACGACAAGGTGGGTGAAGTTGCAACTTTGTTTACACTTCAAAAAGAGTGACAACAAAGTCATTTAGTACTTTAATGTGGGCTTGTGATCATGGAATACATTCCTAGCATCCTTGTGATTATATATTCAATTAATTGATCTTAGGATAAACACAGTTGAAAAAATGTGGCATATTGCAATTGCAAAACCTGCGGGCGAGGAGCAGATACATGCGGTCTATCACGTACATATAAGAAATGTAGAATAAATTGAACCAAATGTAACATTTTATGCTGGCGCCACAAAAGATGAAATGAAAACAAAGTGGCCACATCATTTAGCGAAAGGACCAATGAACAATTTGACCCAAAGGAATACACTGCAAAAGCTCTCACATGATTGAAGCCGGTACTTAGGATCACCATCCATATAGGTAAATTTGATTTAATGGCTACATTAATTCCTAGAGAAAAAATAATCAATCATGACATTTTTATCTGCAGCAAAACTTAGGGAAATTCAGCACAGGAGAAACAACCCCCACCCCAAACCCACACCACCATTTTAGCTCGGGACTTAGAGCCAACGGCGGTGGGCCAGCGGTGCTCCCATCACCGTGACCTTGTTCTCTTCTCTGTCCACCTCTATTGTCTCGACGCCTATACAGAGATGACGAAAGGTCGTTAAGAGCACGAGAAAACGCATATAAGTGAGCTAAAGTGTTTTATTCTAATCAGTTATCAAAACATATAAATTACAGAAATGAATGGTCAAATTCAAAATTGCCCTACAGAAATCATTGAAGAGAGTAATAAAAATATAGGCATCGTGAACTTGTGACCTTTATATTAAATGGGGTAGAAAAATGCAACCATGCAGAGAAAAAGTTCATTAACTCAGCATGCAACAGATTTTATGCATTTTTGTGGAGAAACAAGGGCACTATTCTGACTATGGCATGTCAGGAATGGTTATGGCAGCTTATCAGTACATGCGTTAGAGTTAAGATTTTTTTTTCACATCACGCTAAACAACAGTGCAAGCCATATTCATTATTATTACAAGCTATAAACTTGTAGCTGTCACAAAAATGCTTTACTTAGTTTCTACATAGACACACAGTTCTGCAAATAGGCATCTATATTATAGAATGTGAATACATAACCCTTGATGCACCAAAAATAATACCTTCACTTACCTTATAATTTGATGCTGCAACTGGCTCTGAGCATTCCGTAGAGCCTGCCTCCAAGCGCCAACATCGTTCCTCTTGTTCATTGGAGGTGGCTCCAAACCATAGCGAGACATATCTAGCATAAAAGGAGGTTTGCCAGCCCTAACACGTTCATATTCTTTAGCAAGCATAGGATGATTCTGAAACAAAAAATGATAGCATACTTTACGTTAATTACACCACACATAGATATTCAAGCAGTCAAAACTTGTGAACATCTTGATTCAGATCACGGTTCCGGTTTTGATGACACAATAGTTAAAAATCAAGTATATCTAAGATATCTATGGACTATGGAATTGAAATACATGAAAAAGAAGATAGTAGCTTCACAAGGTCCAAGTTTAATAACAGTGCTCACTAAACAGTACAGAATATTATGTTAAAAACTTCCAAGTCATGTTTCAATATTGAATTTCAATTAAAAATCCATACTTCATAAATGGTCAATGCTTGATCCTCAGACCTCAGTGTCATGACCAGATGAGGTGTAACCTCAAATCCATCAGAAGTAAACATCAATCAATCCATCGAACTAATAAAAGCATAAGCAGGTCCTTTTCTGAGCATTTTTCCTTTATCTGAGCCCGAAGTAAACATCTAGCACAAAAATCCTTGATCTGTGCAGGATCTCCATCTAAAGTACTGTAACAAAAGACAGACTACAAGAGCATGATGCCCCAGCTTAACATGCACTGTTACAGGAACGAATCACAAAACGGTGCTAGATGTTATACTTATTATACAACCCAATTAAATGGTTCGCAGGTAAAATGTAAAGGGGTTGTCAACTAAAACTTCAATTTCATATGCAATAGTTAATTAGTTATAAAGTCTAAACAATGCAGAAATACCCCCTGGGATCTCGGTGTACGGCAGTGCCCGGAAGAGCCCCCTCTGCCACACGCAGTTGAAGGAGAGAGAATGGAATTCCCCTTTATAAGGGGGAGCTCTAATCTTCCCCATTCGTTAATCAGTGCTTTTAAAACTACAAAAACTGATGTCTAAAAGTCAAATAGCTCAGTTAAAATGTATAGGGGGAATGGTTGGAGAGAAAGTGAAATAGAGGGAAGAGGGAGGTATTTAAATATGAATAGAGAATATGAATAGGGGGATTTGAGAGGGGGAATGGTTGGATTCAGCCTTAGAGCTATTAGCTGTAGGGCAATTTTGAATTTGACCATTCATTTCTGTAATTTATATGTTTTGATAAGTGATAACTATGAAATGACAGCTATAATATTATAAATCTAACAGTACCTTAGGTCACAAGTACTAATTTGTTGTCATTCTCAACTATTAAAATTAAACATAATTTTGCTACTCCTATTAGCATTTCTAGAATATTCATGCAACACCCTTTAGCATCTTCTACTCATCTATCGTGAATCACAGTGTTAATTTTTCATCAAGGACTTCTCAAGATGTCGTGGATGGGTTAAGCAATGAAAGTGATGGTGAAAGCTCAATAAAAAGAAGAGAACCCTAAGACGTGGGAGAAAGAAAACCACCACTGAAACATCGTATGGCGAAGGAGAAGAAAACCAAATCATCACTGAACAAGCGGTCGCTGAAGAGACTAAAGAAGTTAACATGAGAGGCCGCAAGAAGGGTAAATATGTACAAATTGGTTGCCACGTACGATGGAACGAACAGACCTCTGACACCTTCCTTTCACCACCACCTTTGCTGTTCTTTTGGAAGGAGTAATAGATTAGCCTGAATAAGAAATAACCTCTTGTAACCCAATCAGTAAAGGCATCCAAATAACACTCCCTCATTCCAATACCAAAAAAATAGCAAAGGTGCCAAACTCTCACCTGGTCATCATCTAAGGTCTTCCACTTGAACTGCACTGACGATTCGAGACGACTCCCTGTTCAGATCAATCAAAATTTCACTATAAATCTTTGACTCTACGAGTAATTAACCATGAAGATTATACAGAGGAGATTCCTTAAAAAAAGAACAAAGACACAGAAGTGAATAAGAAAAGGTTGAAACTAACCTTTCGTTGTTGTTAAACCAAGAACAACCGGCAAAAGTACTCCTCTAACGCATGCTGCAGTTCTTGAACAGCTGATACGTCTGCATAATCTTCCCATAGCAAAAGGTCACCGTTTACCATAACCAAGTCCAGTCTGTGAGCAGAAGAGCAGTAGTGGCCATAGATCAGTGACGAACGACATACAGATCTCTCATGTTAACTTCTTTAGTCTTTGGAGGCTCATCAATTACAGGAACAAGCAGAATGACAAATTACACAAAAATGCTACACCTGAAATGCAGCAACAGCATGATGAAAAAAGAATAATGAAGAAAACAAAACCTTCATGAAGCACCATGACCAGCACGCCATGCACCGCGTCCACCGTGCAAAGAATCGAAATACAGGACATTCAAGAAATGGACTGTCATGGGAAACAAATTTGACAGCAATGGAATATTTTACCGAACATATGGGTTTAGAAGGCCTCACTGGTAAGATAGCGCTATCAACGATTAGTGACTGCCGCATTTCAGCAAAGCACAACAATTGAGACTCTTGAAGATTAGAAAAACAGACAAATAATTTGCAACTCACCTGCTTATTTGAGTGGAAAAGAAATATTAGCGGGATGCATCATGAAAGGTCAATAACTTACCTGACATGGTATAAATAGAACCATCTGGGCACTTCTTTGATAAGAAGTCAAGTATCTTTCAGCTTGGTTAGCAGTTACACGATGGAAATCGACAACATCATCAACAAGATTAGCTTTCTCCAGCCTCTGTCTAATGCCATGAACTATGAATACCAGATGACTAACTGGAACCTGTTGAGGAGCATTTGCAGAAATGCGAATTCAGAAGGGGAAGAGAAATGCTCACCCGAAGGGGATTGGTCCACAAGCTCGGAGCCCTTGAGCACGTACTCGTCGTCGGTCGCCGGGAGGACGAGGTCGTCCTCCGAAAGGTCGTGCCACATGAACCCATTCTTGTAGCTCCTGAAACCATCGACTGATCGATCAACACCGGGGAAAAAAGAGATTGCCAAGAAAAAACAGGTCAGGAAAATGTCACGGACAAGGAGCAGTGTCGCATTACCTCTTGCAGGGCCACGAGTACATCGCTGCCATGCCCTTGCCGCGCACCATGTTGAGGTGATTAATCACATCTGAAGCCCGCCCACCGCCACCCCGAGAAAAAGAGCAGAAAATAAGCCATCGTCAATAGAACACCTCGCCCAGTAACAAGTTAAAAAAGAGGGAGAATTTCACGTAAGAAGAGGGAGAATCTTCATGGACTGGCTTCCACCAATTGGAAGTAACCAGTTAATAACAGTACCATAGTTTTTTTCCTGGAGCTAATTCCCATCAGAGATGGGTTGATTTCTAAATAAAACCAAAATGGTCACAAGCATAATGATAACAATAAGAATGAAAAGGGTAAATTTGGTCTGTAGGGAGAGATGATCATGAAACGTACTTATGGGAGGCAACGTGGAGCTCCTTGTTCTTGGACCCTTTGAGGTTCTCGGATCCGAGCTTCACCAGGAAGGAGCGCCAGTGGAGCCTCTCCTCCGTGGAAACCCCATGGAATCTGCGCAAGAGAGACGGTAGATCTCATCAAGGGGGGCAAATCGAGATCAGATCTCAGCAGAGTGAGTGGAGGGGGTGGATTGAGCGGAGGCGGGGGCAGGCACGGGGGAGGCAGCACCGCGAGGCACGCTAGCTGTAGACGTGAGGGAGGGCATTAACTTCCCCTTGCCCACTTTCAGGTTTGGAGGCTACAAGCAGCTTTGGGAGAACAATCTGAAATCACCAAGTGTACCAAACAGGAATATGATGACATTGTAAACCAGTTTAATTCTCAAAGTATTAACATTAGCCTAAGGTCCTTATCGTTGATAGATTGGACCTAAATGGTTCCTTTTATGTAAAGGGCATATGAAGTGAATATCCTTCAAATCTAAAAAATAAGAATGTAGTCACAGTAAAGGGGACTACATTTGAAGCCTTTCATATTCCTGTTTGGTCCTTTTTAGGCATTTTTCTAACCACCTCTGGTGGATTACATTTGGTGATTTCAGATTGTTTTATATACTTGAATGCATAAATTGAATTATTTGAAAGTTGAATGCCATGCCATGCAGTGAAATGGTGACGAGACAAGTAGAGAGTTTAGTGAGTGAGGAGACAACAACATCACCTTCCTGATGACCAGCAAATGCTAAAGCAACTGAGATCCTTCCGTCCTTGGACTCCACAACTACAAGAGAGGGTACACGAGCCATATAAATTAACTAAGATTTAGTAAGTCCAGATCCAAAAACAAGAAAGATATAACCCTTTGGTTAGATTAATTGTACTGGTCAGCTCATGTGAACGTTCTATTCATGAATGATGAAAAAATAGCAACCATATTATCACATATAAGCAGGCAATATGCTTTTGGAGGTAAGAAGATCAAGGCTAGCTGTTCAACGGTGCCACAAAATTTTCATTCAGAATAGGACACTCTACATTGGAAAGCACAAATCATCCATTCATATTAGTCTGTGTTTGTTTTCAGCAGCAACAAAGTGAGCACAAAAAACAAGGCTAATAAAAATTAGCTAGAGGCGTTAGATTATATACCAAGGTTGATGGACCAAAGCCTGTTTCACTGCTATCAGTCTCACCAAAATCTACACTAAATATGATATTGCTTTGGAAAATCTGAAATAACTGCATACTCATGTCAATTAAAAGAGTACAGGCACATGTTATTCCAATAATTTTTGGTAGATAACTATGAATTGTGTCGGACATCATGTTTGGTAGGAATGTCAGGTTCACTTATGTTGTTTCTATGCGTTGAAACATCAAAAACCAAGAAGTCTTATCTATCAAGACAATATTTCTCTATTTTACCGAAAAATTTTGATATTACATTTTCTCTGATCAATTCCAATAATTTTTACTTCTACGTATAATTGTGCTCCTTCAGTCTGTTCACCATTTGATGCAGCCAGGTAATCTGTAATTGTGTATGTACAACAACACAATATGAACATACTTAGTAAGTATGTAGAGAGAATTAGTTTTTTTGGCTTGTGGTACAAGAACAATGGAGATCTGTACTTCCCTTAGTTTCTTCCTCATAGACATTTTTTCTTCTCTTTCTTACATGATATATAGTATAAACAGAAGATAAATGAAATTGGATATGCCAGATTTACAAACTTATTGGAATATGTCGACTTATGTTCATGGTTAGTATTATTATAAAGGTTTGGATATGTTTGAACAACTATCCCATATAAAAATGTTTACCTATGTGATATAAAGAAAATCGTATTAATGCACGGGCACCTAACTATATGAAACATACTTCAGCTTGCCTGTATTATTGGAGTTTCCAACTGTGATCAATGGTCTGCATGCATATGCTTATTGAGTACGATGTCCACACCTGCAAGTGACTCCGCGTCTCCGCCAGTTCCAGAGCACCAACAATACCTACAGTGCTGTCAAGTTCGGCACCAAGAAGGTACTTGTTCCCTTCACATGCAACTGCTTGTATTGCTTCTTGATTTGTAATCTGTAATGGCTAATCTGAGAGTAGGGTACATTCATACTTCAAATTTCTTGATATGTCTCCTAGGCCTATTTAATTTGACAGCTTACATGCTAGGATGTATGGGCTGCGTTAGGCCTATAACACCATAGCTAACACATACACTAATACATAGAGCAGTCATAACGCAATTAAAGTCTAACACTCCGTTGCAGAGCACTTAGGGATAAACTGATTTAACTGGATAAGACTCTTAAAACAAGTTTGTTCCATGTTTATCACATTAACCTTTGGGCATATTTGGATATGGAAGGTATATACTCTTTAGATTTTCTGAATTTTGGATAATAACTGGTAAAGCCCCCCTGTGAATTTTGGATAATAACTGGTAAAGCCCCCCTGTGAATAAATATCAAACTGTATCAAAATATCATCAGTACACTAATAAAGAAATTCTACAACTGTATCAAAAGAAAGATGCTCACTTCTGTCACGAAGTCGCAAGGAACTGTCTCAAATCAAATTAGTGTATCTAGAGATACTACTAATTCATACAGACAAAAAGTAATGGTGAGACTGGGAGCAGGAGCTAAGATCATACGAGTCCTTTGTTTATCCCCATTCTGATACATGTAGTTATTGGGCTGAATTTTGCCGATTTCAGATCACATAACAGAATTGTGACAATTTGATAATAGATTCCGTGTGACAACAGAGATAACTTAACACCCCTCGGTTCATGTAAAAAATGGCTACACTTTCAGAATGTGATGACTGATAACAGATTACTGAACATACTATATCAATATCAATATCAATAAAGAAACGAGAGCAAAGGACGTAACTATTTGAAAACGGGATCCTTGCGAAACTTACCTAGAAAAGTAAATACAGGCAATGATCATTAGATAGTGGTTGAGATGACTTAATTATTTGATGCGGATCAGTGTCCATGAGCTCATAAACCAAGTAAACGTCCTTGAAGCTCCTTCTATGCGCAGCGTGCTGAGTCGAGTACAACGGCGGATCGATCGGGCTGAGAACCGAACGCACGCAAAGCAGAGAAGCGAGGAAGGGGAACCCCAACATAGTTAAAATATAACTACAACTGATGGGTAGTGGTAAAAAATAAAAAGATGCTGCGAACTACCAAGTTCGTACCAATATTTGTGGCAGTATGTTTTCTTAACAAAGACTTATCTGGTAAGTGCTATAGTACATGGAAAATTTGCAACCTGACACTGAGTTTTGGCCATGACATCCCCATCAGTATGTATGATCTTTTATTCCTGACTCCCAAGCCCATTATAGTTATTGGATATTAAATTTTAGGAATAGTACTTGCACTTCTGAAGCTGTAGGGGGTCCATGGTGCAATATCACACATGAAAAACAGTTGACTGGTAATGAAATTAGTAGTAAGAAGTAGATGGTGTCTAGAAACTACCCGTGGACTTTGAAGCAAACTGAAAGCATGGAGAATTTGAGTGTCTTGATTGGTACAAACCACGATTATACAATGTATAGGTATGCTCATCCGGCGCAAAGAACGAAACCACAAGGAAACCAAACATGAAGGTAACCAACACAGGAACATTTCAGATGCATATGATGCACATACTGAATCATCGTCATCAATCTCAGATCTAACGCCCTCTAGTACCTATTTTTCCTGAACAGAGAAGGGTGTGCATGCTGTGTTGCAGAAAGGGAAGATATGAGAGCATATTGGATATGATATGGATCATCGAGATTTAATATATGCAACATATTATGCACCTAAGACTCGTTTGCACCTGCTACGCTTTCAACCAACCTTCCTATAATTTAGCCAATATAACACAAACAAACACAGAGAATTCAAAAGCAAAGGAAAGGCAAGATACTGACATTAGCTGGGTTCATAGACGGTCCTTTGTACTCTGTGCCTACGAGGATGACGGAGACGATGGAGGTTGAGAGCAGCAAGGCCTTGAGGATGACGTTGCTGGGGCCCCTTATGATGACCCAGAGCACGGTCAGGGTGATGACGAAGGTGAGCATCCCTTCGGCTAGAGCACCGGTGTGGGGATCCACCTTGAGTGAGGGGCCCGCGAGCGTGTGCTTATACTGCGCCTGCATCAGCTCCGAGATGACCAGGGCACCACCCACAACGCCGACGGCCTAACAAAGATGTTGCCTCAGAATTCGATTGATTCCACTGAATACAGGAGGGGCAGAGGATGGGGGAAAGCCCATCGTCGTTACTTACCTGCGCCGAGAAGCGGAGCACAACAGAGAAGAGGGAAGGGCTATCGAGTCCGGCGGCATAGGAGACGGCAAAGTCGGTGGGGTTGAAGCTAGCGCACCCGAGCACACCGCAGAGGAGGTCGAAGGTGAAGAGGAGCACCGAGAGGAGGGACGTGGTGATGAGAAGCGCATAGTGGCTAGCGCCCTCATGCGCCCCTTGGTACGACGTGACGGCTACTGTGGAGGCACCGACCGTGGAGGCTCACAGCACCCATAAGAACATCACCATGGTGTCTGCGACCGCCGCGCAAAACGTCGCTCCCATCGCCATCCGCACCTGCGCTGGCGTCGGCCTTCTACCTGCCTCGTTTGGGGCTCGATCGGAAATAGAAGGCTGGATTGGGGTTTTGACAACAGCAATTCAAGCTCAACGATGCGGCGCTCCCAGTGGCCGCGCTCACGGAGGAGTTTGTTGATCTCGTCGTTGAGGTCGCGGAGGCGGTGCTCACCGAGACCCTCGTTCTGGATCTCGTCGACCTTGGCGCCGATCTCGCGGAGGATCTCGGAGCGCCAGCGCTCGGCGTCGGTGAGGTCGTGGCACTCGGAGACGAGGTAGGGCCGGCGCTCTCAGGGCTTGCGTGGGGGGTTCGCGGGGCGGGCGCGGTGCATTTGCAGAGAGAAGGCGCGGCGGGCGCGGGGCACGCGCAGAGGAGGCGTGCAGGGGGAGTCTACACTCGGATTTCGCGGCGGCGGCGGGCGTGCGGGGATGGGCATTGCGGTAGCGGAGGTCGGCGGGATGCGCGGTGAACAGGCGGGCGTGCGGGTGTGGCCGTTGCGGCAGCGGAGGTCGTGCGGCGAGATGCGCGGGGCGTGCGGTAGGGAGCGGGGGCAGTCTACACTCCCTCTTTAATAGTTAGTAGAGATTATATAGGTCTATCTGCTAGTTCTATAAAACTTTTAAAGGCCTAATTATAAGTTAACAACACGACAACAACAAGTAAAGAAAATTAGACATAGCTTATGAATCTTAATTTTTATATTCTAGTAGTAGTACTTCATAGTCTCAGGACTAGCCTCCTAGGCTCTCAGCGTGCAGCGAGACAATGACGTCGTTTCATCTCTATCTCTCGCACAGTTGCAGACAGACAAGCAATCGGCTGATCTGACAACACATTGCATCCTTTTAATCGTTGTTCGAAGTAACCTTTCGAGTCATCTAGACATATATATATATATATCACATTTTTCTGTGAGATATTAGACTATATTTTAATATTTTTATTTAATATAAATAAGTTTTTCAGATATATATAAATATTTTATTGACAATATATATATACACTATATTTATATGTAATAATTATTATTATAAAGGATCTCCTTTATTAGTCTTGTTCTGGTCTTAAAATGTCAGGACCGGATTGACGACACTGATACAACTTTGTTTTTGAGGCCCCGCTCTATCTATTATGTGTCCATAGGAATCTTTGAGGCTCCGCTCTACCTATTATGTGTCCATAGGAATCGAGACAAGGATCTAGTCTCTACTACACCATATGTTGATATCGAGGGCGTCCACATCGCCATCACCATGCCTCCGCCCTCGCCTCCCCCACCAATCTCGTAGCGGCATGCCATCCCAGCTCGACAATCTCGCATCAGCGCCCGCCCCATCCCCGTAAGGCTTAGTTCGGTTATTTTCAATCCATATGGATCGGAGGGGATTGATATGGATTGGGAAAATTTTTAACTTGCTAGGGATTAAAACTCTTTCAATCCCCTTCAATCCATATGGATTGGGGTACAACCGAACAAGCCCTAAAGTTAGCATCCGTCGACATCTTCCCCACCGCGTCGAAGCCATTCCCCAGCCATCACCAGCGTCCACACCTTCCACACCCCCGTCGTGCCCCGCCTCTGTCTCTTTCCCACACTCGCAGCCCTGCCGAGCCCCCGCCCTTGGATCTCGCCCTCGCCCCCGCCCACGCGGTGGCACATCCCCCCGCCCCCGCCTCGCGCCCCCCCGCGCCGGAGACACCGCCTGACCGGTGCCTGCTCTGGCCCAGCCCGTGCTCCACACCTCCCTAAGCGCCCTTCCACTCCCACCGCTGTCACGCTCTGCCCTTCGCACCCCCTTGTCCGCACCCTGCTACCCCACGCAACAACCACCATCCATGGTGCTCGCCGCCCGAAGGGTGAAGCAGGTCCGCAGAGGGTGAAGCGCTACATCCAGGAGATTCGTCTGGAGCGAGCACTGAAGGAGGAGGTGTCGTCCGTGCGGGCCGCGGTGAGGGAGCGGCCTAGACCGCTGGCCCTCCCTGAGCAGAAGAGGAAGTCGAACGACGCCGGCGCCGAGCCCCAGTTCCGCAGAGTGCGGCGTCGGTCATGGGGCAAGTACACAGCGGAGATCCGCGACCCCTGGCGTTGTGTGTGCATCTGACTCGTCACCTTCGACACCACCGAGGAGGCCGCACTCAGCCACCATCCAGCTACGCGGGCCCCATGCCACCAACAACTTCGAGCTTGCAGACGACGCGCCGTCCCTGTCCTCGACGAGGTCGCCGGGCGCCTCCCGCAGCCACCGGCCCCGACGTCCAAGAACATGTCCTCCTCTGCCACGTCCTACGACTCCAGCGAGTAGTCCCACGCCGTGGCGACGTCGCCGACCTCCGTGCTCCGCATGTTCCCGCCCTTCGCGGCCACTGACGACACCTACACGAAGGCCGCCTCTCAAAAACTACCAACTTCGTGAGACATCCTTCCCTCTTTGCACTCGTTGTGCCTGAGCTCGATGGTGCCTCTGTGGTATACTTTCTTGTAGATGCATTCAGAGACACTTCATTCCCTGCAGACCTATACAACAAAAGTGGATGAAAATCTGCTCGCGTCGAACAAGGAAAATAAAATGTCTGTCTTACTTTCATTTAACAAGAATGGATTGGTAAGATATAAGTACATCTCGAAGCCTTAAATAAGAAGAATGCTAAACTAAAATGACACAAGAAATGTTAGCCACAAATAGGCAAACTGATGAATTAACCTATAGTACAACAAGCACTCGAAATACAGATTGTACCTACAGGGGCTCTAATAAACTAAAGCTGTAATTTTAATTTAATCAGAGTGTGCAGTGTTAAGCTTCAGCGAGTGCACGGTTGTTCATTCTGGATGTGAGATGAAGGTTGCGCCGACGGTGCCAATGGACAGGGTGTGCTTGGCTGCTTGCTGAGCTGCGGTGTGTCTGCAAGTAAATCCTGAGGTTCAAAGCTTCAGATATCTTAGAAAGCCTGCGTTAACTTGTCTGTTTGCAAGAACCAGTGCCTTAGTTACCTTGCATGGTTGCATATTTTTGTGGTTTATAATCATCTTTCTTTTGTTCATGGTTATGTCTTTACCACTAGGTGTAGTCTGGAACGTAGCAAATGTATCAAAGGGCTCAGGTGTACCTATATTTGATTTTGGGACCATAGAACTTTCTGTGGGTACCTAATGAACGTAGGACTCATGATTCATTAACTGTTTCCCCTTGCATACTACCAATTGGAGGCACGAAAGTTTCTGCAAACAATTGCAAGAAAAAGAATAAGCACAATCTATTATATGCAATCATACTTTTTCCTCTTTGCTTGTTGCAATAGATTGGTAGACACATATATTAATAGAGGCTGGAAAGAAGTGATCGTGTTGATGATATGGGACAAAGACAGACAAGTGTCTACGCTTCAATATATGAATGAGATATTTAGAAGTTTCTGTTGGCTCATTTATAACCATGTCAAATTCTTTGCAGGCATTTCAAAGTTAATATATGTGTCCAATCTTGTCTTTAGAGATGCATATGCAATCCTACTTCCTTGGAACGTCTTTTCTACATACCTTCTCTCAGTTTTATGCTTTGATCTTGAGAAGCAAGGAAAGAGTTTGCTATCTGCTATGCTGTCAAGTTGTACACTCTGCTTTTGGCCCTCTTGTTGTTAATTATTTTATTCCTGGTACAGGGGCATCACTTGGTGTCACAGATTTTATTAGCCCGGATGAATTGAGTGAACCTATTCAACATGTATTTTATAGCACACAAATGCTTGTCTGCTCATCTGTCACACCCGGATTTCGGGGCACCAAGACCCGGGCGCGAACATAAACACCAGGTATGCTGGGACCAAGTCTTACACATATGATGTATAGTGGCACAGGATCGAATGTCACATATTTATAAATAACAGGAGTTCTATACAAAATAAATAATTACATTATAAGGAGACAATGGTCCAGCAACCCAAAGTTGACTGGGAGACGACGGCCTAGACCTCTCACGAACACATCTCAGCATCCTCCAAGCGCCTCATCCTGTGGTACCTGTTCTTGACCTGTGGGGGGGTGTGAGACAGCAAGAGTGAGCTCACATACGTTCATCGCTCAACAAGTTGTGGGGAATAATGTGCATGAACTCGCCAAAGGTGGGAGCTCACGTGAAGTGTAAGGCTTACCAAAGAGGATGGTTAGAGCTGAGCATTGCTTTTAAAGTTAGTCAAAATTTTATTAGCAGTTACTAAGTATAAGTAAATACCAACCCAATTAAATAGTAGAACAAAAGTAACAACATCACCTGCGATGCAATACATATGACAAATTGAATTTAGTTTCATAATTTAATCATGTGAGTGTCCGAGCTGCTCATGACCGTGAGCACGGCTAGTATACCAGTTTTACACTCTGCAGAGGTTGTGCATCTTTACCCACAAGTCGTGTTACCCATCTGCCAAGAGACGGCCAATCCCATACACCTCTACCGAGGAGGCGAGGCAAGGTAACACTACGAGGCCTTTACAAAGTTCCACTAGCTTCAGAAAACCCGCTACAGTTTATAGGAAGCTCCAATGCAGGAATCCCTTGCAGGACCGCCATCGCAGCAAAATCCTCCCGAGGGCCTCCCTACACTGACCACTCCCCTACTGCCCTTGCCCCTTTCGGGTAAGGTAGTCTTCCACTAGCTTTCCTAATTAATCAGCCAAGGGCGTCCCATTAAACCCTTGTGGTAGCACTGTTTTCCCGGGTGGTTCTCCATGTTCCAATTAACATAATGATCTTAACATGAACCATAAATAACAACTGACAATAAAAGGATAATCATGAATAGTAATGTGTATCTCTATACCCAAAACCACATAAAGCGATAGCAAGTACTACCCAAAGATTCAGTGGTGAACAAGGTATAAAGATAGTCAAACTAGGGTAACCTATTGGGTCCCATCAAAATTAACCTATGCAGATCATTATGATTAATTAGAACATGAGTGGGTAAAAAGAAGTGATCAAGGGCACAACTTGCCTGGGACTTGAGATTCCAGGTACCAGGATGATCTTCAGGTGGCTCGTAACCTCACGTTAGTCGTAGCAATACAAACAAGCAGTGTATAGGCAAAATTAACATCACACCAAACATGTAAACAAAATACATAATAATAACCTACACATTAAAATAAGATTCTAGGAACAGGAATCATTAATTTTGGAGTTATAGATTTTAAGTTATGGATTTCCAAAGATTCTATGTGCTTAGTACAAGATTAATTAAGATAACAATTTTAATGTGACTTTTATGTAAAACCAGTGGCACTTAATGATAAACAATAATATTACAAAATTATAGGAACTGGAATGGGCTAATTTGGACTTAATATGAATTTTATATGGATTATACAAGTTTTACAATTATTTCTATACTAAAAATCAATTTCTAAATCTCTTTTTCCTATTTTCTTTAATTACTGGACTGGGCGCACCATTTCCAGAAAGTCCAGGGGCTAGTGGGTAAGTTTTCTCAGACCCAGAGAACAACGCTGATGGACGACGAGTTCATTTTAAAATTACCGAGGGGCGTTTATGCAAAGATGGTTCGGTGAAGGGGTATCGTGCATCTAAGGCCGTCCGATCCCAGATCAGTGATCCAGATTAGATCGCGCGAAGGGATATGCAGCATCAAATCGTGACCGCCCAACAAGCGATCCACGGCACAGAGGATAAAGCGCTCAGATCCAACTCCGGCCGCACGCTACTCGATCAACGGTCAAGATCTGATTTACCAAAAAGGTATCCGATGGCCAGATCTCGCCCGCCCGTTACCATCTCAACGGTTGAGGACATACCACGCGCTAATCTAATCTGATCCGCACGCTGCCACATCGATGGTTCAGGTTTCGTCTTCCCCATCCCAGCCATTCGTGGCAGCGCCGCCCGCCTACTGCGGTCGAGACATCGCCGACGAAGGCCAAATCGACGACCACAACGCTATCTATCCTGAGGTTTAGCGCCACGCAAAGAGTAGAGGTAGGCGAAGCTAGCAGAGGTATCTCACCGGAGTATTTTAGCTGCGAAGGCACTCGTCCAGGGCGGGATGCGGTCCAGAGCTGTTCGCCGAGCTCCGGTGAGCGATTGGCCACGCCGTGCTTGACGCCCGGCCCTGGTAAGCCCCTGTACATCTTCGTTGAATCCCATCGAACCTCACAGAGCAGCCATCGAAGGTTCAACGACGGCACACGCGAGAGACGGCGACCGCGGCGGACAAACACCTCCGATGAGCAATGCACGATGCGCCACCCCCCTCACTTTCCCAGCCATGCAGCGGAAACCATCCGGTGGTACGCGTGACACACCAGGTTACCCTGCAGGCACCGTATGGCCATTCAATCGAGTTACTCGCACGGTGGAATCTCACCCCAATCTCTCTCTTTCCTGCCTGCCCGATGGCGCTATGCCCCCCCCCCCCCCCCGATGGCTTTGATGCACAATATATAGATCACAGGGCAAGGGTGAGTCCGAGCTTGGCCGACCTGGTTCCGAGGTCCGCGCCCGTCGGCTTGAATCTCGCGGCATTCAGTTGGGGGATCGCCAGGCTTCCTCGCAGGTCGTTGGGGAGGAAGACAACGCTGACCACGCGGGCCCATCCGTCATTGCCACAGCACGAAGCAGCCCACGCACAGCAGAACCATGTGCGGCTGCCACCCCGGGCCCACGTGTCGACGCGCAGGTGACAAGCTGGGCCGTGCGCGCGGAGAAAAGCGGAAGATGGGCCGCGGGGGGGGAGAGGAAATCGGCCCAGTGAGGTTCAGCTGAGCCCTTTTTTTTCTCTCTTCTTTTTTTTATGTTTTCTTTTCTTATTTCTTTACCAAATTTGAAACTTCAATTCAAATTTAAATCCTGTTTGAACTTCAACTTTCCAAATATATCCAAAAAAAAATCCTAACATGAAGAAAACTCCTATTATTTATTTATAATATTTTTATTTTCTTTATAATATATATTCCTTTCCTCCTCTTCTCTCTTCTTTCCTCCATTTTTGAATTCTACTACTATTATTATTATTAATTTTATTATTTTTAAACTTGTCTCGTGAATTTAAACACAAATGCACAGCTACAAGAACCTCAGCATGGGATGCATATTTCCATATTTATTTATTTGCTATTTGACTACTTTAGTTCTCATAGTTGGGTTTGCAAGAAAATCAAATAATTCCCAAAACACTTTCATATAAATACATGTATTTATTTATTCAATTACTTTCACCTTGTAAAGATTTTGGGCTCTACATCATCATCTCTCTTTTGATAGCAAATGTTTGTGGATTCCACCACCAGATAGTGAATAGAACAATCCCTGTAGAGGCACTTTGCTATTTTGGTGTCTTGGTAAAAGATTTCTGGTGTGAATTTTCTTGTTATCTAGATTGCTATGCAGTCGCATCTCTTTATCTTAGTGAGAAAGAAAATATTCTAATCATGGCTCCCAGTTGCAGACCTGCAACCCTAACCAAATTGTTACGTCTGCAGCTACTTGTTTCCGACAAGCTGTTAGTATTTGGTTTCCAAACTGCTTGCTTGAGGTCATTGTTCCTTTATTCTTCTTTTTGTTCTGGATGGACTTAGGGTAGTCAGCAATGAATAATTCAGATTAAGGCATTTAACTCGGTGGATAATATTAAGATTAGTTTGACCATTGACAGCATATGGCAACATGACTGATTGTTGTAGAAGCAGTTTCTCCTCTTAAACCATGTTGCTTCCAAATAAATTTTAGAATTGCCGCTTTCTGGCTTCAAGTCCGAAACTGCAGCAATATGGCCATAATTTGGGATGAGCCATGATAGCACTTCAATTACAGAGTATTTATGTAGGGCCAACCTCTCTCATCACTATAAATCTATCTATGAAAGATGTGTGGTATGGTTGGTGCCTACATCTTTACATATTTTTACCATTCTCCTAGGTAACAACTAACAACCATATGCTTACAACCATTTAATTGTGTCCAACTATATGCAGAAAACATCATCGAAAGGATCCTGAAGCTCTGCAGTCGAAGGGATCTTGAGAAACAACTAACTGAATTCTCCTAGGTAACAACAAACTTCTCAGTTCATCATCAATTTTTTTATTTTTTATCCATTGTGCCACATGCAAGCATGTTCATCATCTACAATTTTACATTCCTATGTAGGCTAAAGATTTGGATTTCACCATGGCTCCTGCATTTGGAGTTGTCTCCAAAGGCCCCGTGGGTTCTTATGCACTTGTTAGATAACATACTAATGTTATTCCTAATCGGCATCAACAACTTATGCTAGATTTATGTCTGGAGTTGAAGGCATGACAATCTTTTATCGAATATATGAACAGTAACAGATTGACAATAAAATATTATGTCACACTCACGTTTTCAACTTGACATTGGATCTGGAATATGGCTTGGTTTGAGGGTGTTCGTAGCTCGATAACTTTGTAGTTCAAGCAGGTATCTGGACCAACATGAACAAGCTCATGCTCTGGCACAGTACATGAGGTTGATTTTTCTCCAAGAGTAACTTTCTGCTTTGTTTATTTACATTTCATTACAGATGTATTGAAAAACAAATAATACCAAACTGGGGAGCTCAAAGGTACAATGTGTTGATTTAATGACAAAACCACATAAAAGTGGACACTCAGATGACCAATTATGGATGAAGCACAAAAGTTATATGAGGCAAAATATGGAAAGCCTTTTGCTTTGGTGCATTGGTGGAATAAATTAAAAGATGAACCAAAATGGTGTGTCTCATTAGAGAAAAAACAAGAGCATCCATGATGAGGTAGAAGGTGTTGGTGTCCTCAAAGATATATCCTGTAGATTGCTACTTGTATTGGCACAATTGCAAGTGTTCACATGTATTGTGCTTACTAACTTAAATTTTCTATTTTTTTGGATTTCCTTAATCCGTTGCACAATTCATGCGGGTTGCTGAATTTAGGTTTGTACTCTGCAGTCTGCTGTATACTTGTAGCAGTAGCACCATTGAATTGTTTCATGGTTTACTTCTGAAAATAATATGGATAGCTTGTTATTGAGCAGCAGATCCTTTTCTATCTGTCGTGTTCTGTCTGCCTGGTACATTTGGAAGAATGGGGGTTTACCTTAGCACTCCGAAAACTAAGAAGGTATCCGAAGATGGGGAAAATGATAAACTTAAAATCAGACTTTCATCTATGCAAGGGTGGCGTAAAACTATGGAAGATGATGTAAGTTTCTATTCATCATTTACATTTGCTTCTTGTGATTTTCTTTGTTGCTTGTTCCTAGCCTTATGCGTCTTACCTGGATACTAATACACCGACACAAGTGATGGAAACCGACTCAGACTCGGATATCCAACTCAACATGATTTTACTGAACTTCCCAATTGTGACTTGGAATCCAATTGGGTGTGAAGAGTCTGATTCGCCAAAAAATAAATGTGCTTTCAATGTTCTGGGTGTACTTATATTAAAACTTGTAGAATGTCCTAGGAAGTAGAGAACAAAGAATACATTGAAAAATAGGACGATAATTTTTACTGCGCATGATGGATTTATTCTATGTGTAATGCTTTTAAGGTATGTAAATTTTTTTAATTTTTAAAAGATGTTAACAAGAACGTAAAATGGTAATTAGTATTTTTGAATTTCAATGCATCTTATCAGAATATGTTCATTCGGTAGCAACGTACTGGCATTTAACTAGTTGTAGTAGAAGCAGTGAAAGGTTTGTGCAAGAGAAGACAAATGGATGAGACGATTGAATGTTGGGATCAGCCACACGTAAGTCTAGGTAGACATCTCTGCTCTTTATTTTGTGCGCTATATATTTTTACCATTCGTGTCGGCTCGCCTTCGAAAACCAAACCCTAGAACCCGGGCCGCCGCCGCCGCCGCAGCCGCAGGTCCTCACTGCTCGCCGCGCGTTGTAGTGCCGTCTAACCTCCTCGCAAGCTTCTCGTCTCCGGTAACCATGGACCGTTGTCCGTATTTGATACATAGCCTACTTTCCTCGTGCCAAGCAGGGTATCGACCTAGTCGCCGCCGGCCGGAACAAGAAGACCGAGCGCACTGCGCCCAAGTCCGACGATGTCTACCTACCTCAAGCTCCTCCTCAAGGTACTTTCTATCCTGGCCCCTATCTGATGGCACCAGCATAGGCCTCACTGTTCCTGGCTCGGATCTGGATTCGGCCGCTATCGAGTGAGTCCCGCCCCCCTGATCTGTGCGTGTGTTGTCGCAGCTGTACCGCTTCAACGCCGTGATCCTCAAGCGGTACTTCATTAGCGAGACCAAACGCCCTGCCTCTCTCGCTCCACCGTCTCATCAGCTTCATGGAAGGGGAGGTCTCGCTTCGGTTTCCATTCAGATTTTATTTGCTGAATGTGTTTTCCAGTTATGTGTCACATTGCAGGAGAATCAAATTGCTGTGATCGTGGGAAACGTGAGTGACGACAAGAGGGTCTACGAGGTATCTGCAATAAAGGTGGCTGCGTTTCAGGTTCACTGAGACGGCAAGGGCACGGATTCTGAGCGCGGGTGACGAGTGCCTCACCTTTGACCATTGTCAGGTTGATGGTCATCTATTGATGTACGCTCTATTTTTGTATCTGAATGTGCAGAATTAATAGTTTTATGCAAAAGGCAAACATCTTTCGTATCAAAATGAACTCTTGAGACATTCACATTTTCCTTGTTCTCTCTCAATGATGAGATCAAAGCAGACTGTAATACTCAAAATTATATACAAATAATAATAGAGAGTTATTCTCATTTTGTGTGTCTTATTTGCCCCATGAAAAAGAACATACCTATAATTAAGAGATGAACTAAAACAAATGATACAAAAAGAAAGTGCATCTTGTTGGAATTTTATGTGTTTGTGCAATACATAAAATAATAAGGATAATAATAATAAGACAATAATTACTAGAAGATGGATTAAACCCTAAATTGAAATTAGAGTTTGGAAATAAGAAAAAAAAAGAAAGGATACATATAAATAAATAAAATATATAAATAAATATTTTCAGACTTGGTATTGTTATTGCACAAATATAGTCGAGAATGAAGAGCCACAAAGTTTGAATTCAAATTGAAGTTTGAATTTGGAAAGAAGGAAAAGATAAAAGAAAAGGAAAACAAAAAGGGAAAAAGGATAAAACCTAACTGGGCCGGCTTAACCGTTATCTGGCCCAGTTCCGAATTGGCTCCGCGCGGCCCACTGGCCACGGTCTCCTGCGCGCGCGCCTAGACACCGACCATGCGGGCCCACCTGTAAGTCATACGCGTGCGCCTGCCTTCTTTCCGCGCTGCGCGCGCGCTCGGTCGCTGACACCGTGGGGCCCAGTCGTCGGGTTCGTCTTCTCCCTGAAACCGAACTCGCGCTGGATCTTCGCCTGAGCTCGGCGCGCGGACTCCGCGGAGCAAAATGCGCCCTGGATCCCGGGGTTGGCCGAACTCCACCACCATGCGTCCCTATAAAACCCGCTGCCCCCTCCTGGAACCCAGCCGACCACCGTGGGCTCCTCGCTTGGTGAGAGATCCGCCGCCACCGGTGATTCCCCTCCTTGACGACGCCCGGGGATCCATCTTGTGGTCGTGGGGGATCGCCTGCATTCACCGCGCGTGTTGGTGGCTGTCCCGAGCATGTTGGTGCGCTGGGGCTCCGTGAATCGCTCGTCGTTGTACGAACACCACCGCGCGTCCGCCAAGCTCCGTGGGACGGTTCGTCCATTGCCGGAATCAAGGTAAGATTTCCTCCGTTGAGTTCGCCGTCATCTCGGCAACGCATAGGAACTTTTGGTTTGGGGGATTTGTGCCCGATGCGGCGGATTGTGTTCTCTCCGGTGGCTTTCCGCCGCCGTGAACTATGCGCCGCCGTCTACTGCTCGGGGGGAAGAAGATGGCCCTGTTACCGTTAGATGGGGGATTGACGGCTGGGATTAGAAGCCGGATACCTCTTCGTCGTATTAAAATCCATGCCGCAGAACCTTGATCGGGCGGTTCAGATTTACTGATTGCGTGGATGGCTTTTGTCCGTGGATCCTCAATCCAATGGTGGCCGCTGCGTACCGGTTCGTTTAATAAGCGATTTAATCTGGGCCGCACACTGGTGATCCAACGACCGAGATCCCGCGATACCCCCCTTCGACCACCACTTTGCAAATGAGCCCCTGTGTTTTATACGAATAAAACCCGCCGTCCACCGCGGGTGTAGTCTGAGTCTGTGGAGTCTTACCCCGAGCCCCCTGTGCTTTCCAGTTATTGAGGCCCAGTCCAGAGACATTTAAAAACAGCGAAATAATATTAGAAATTCATTTTTAATACAAAAACAAATCTAGAAACTTGTAAAATTCATAGAAAATCCATTTTAGCTCCAAATTGAACCATTCCAGTTTCTAAAATTTTGTAATAATATTCTTCATCATTTAGTGTCTTTGTTTTGACATGAACTCTGTCAGAAAATTTATTTATCATTTAATCATATTTTAATCACATTAAACCTTAGGAAAATCATAACTTAAAATCTATAATTCCAAAATTAATGATTCCTGTTCCTGTGATCTTATTTTAATATGTAGATTATTAATATGTATTTTGGCATACATGTTTGGTGTAATGTTAATCTTGCCTATACCATGTTTGTTTGAATTGCTACGACTAGCAGTGAGGATACGTATCACCTGAAGATCATCCTGGTACCTGGATCTCAAGGCCCAGGCAAGTTGTGCCCTTGATCACTTCTTTTTACCCAGCCATGTTCTGATTAATCATAATGATCTGCATAGGTTAATTTTGATGGGACCCAATAGGTTACCCTAGTTTGTCTATCTTTATACCTTGTTTACCACTGAACTTTTTGGGTAGTACTTGCTAGTGCTTTATGTGGTTTTGGGTATGAAGATCACACTGTTCATGATTATACTTTTGTTATCAGTTATTATTACTGTTCATGTTAAGATCATTATGTTAATTGGAACATGGAGAACCACCCGGGAAAACAGTGCTACCACGAGGGTGGAATGGGATGCCCTTGGCTGATTAATTAGGAAAGCTAGTGGAAGACTACCTTACCCGAAAGGGGCAAGGGCAGTAGGGGAGAGGTCAGTGTAGGGAGGCCCTCGGGAGGATTTTGCTGCGATGGCGGTCCTGCAAGGGATTCCTGCACTGGATCTTCCTATAAACTATAGCGGGTTTTCGGAAGCTAGTGGAACTTTGTAAAGGCCTCGTAGTGGATCCCTAGCCATTCACCTCGGAAGTGTCTAAGGGCTTTGCAAACCCTGGCGACATGGGATACACGACTTGTGGGTAAAGATGCGCAACCTCTGCAGAGTGTAAAACTGGTATACTAGCCGTGCTCACGGTCAAGAGCAGCTCGGACACTCACATGATTAATTTATGGAACTAAATTCAATTTGTCATATGCATTGCATTGCAGGTGGTGTTGTTCCTTTTGATCTATTACTTAATTGGGTTTGGTATTTACTTATACTTAGTAATTGCTAATAAAATTTTGACCAACTTTAAAAGCAATGCTCAGCTCTAACCATCTTCTTTGGTAAGCCTTACACTTCACGTGAGCTCCCACCTTTGGCGAGTTCATGCACATTATTCCCCACAACTTGTTGAGCGATGAACGTATGTGAGCTCACTCTTGCTGTCTCACATACACCACAGGTCAAGATCAGGTACTGCAGGTTGATGCTCATGAAGGATGCTGCGATGAGTTCGTGAGAGGTCTAGGCCGTCGTCTCCCAGTCAACTTTGGGTTGCTGGACCGTTGTCTCCTTATAATGTAATTATTTATTTTGTATAGAACTCTTGTTATATGTAAAGTTGTGACATTCGATCCTGTGCCACTATACATCATATGTTTGAGACTTGGTCCCAGCATACCTGGTGTTTATGTTAACCCCGGGTTTTGGACCCCTAAAATCCGGGTGTTACAGAAGTGGTATCAGAGGAATGTTGACTGTAGGACGAAACCTAGATAGAACTGGACAACCAATACTTACTTACCTTGGCTACTCTGATTCTTTCTAGACTTTTCTTAATCTTTTCTCATCTAATTCCGCTTTACTCTGATTATTCTTACCTTTTTTTTCTTCTAAAGACAAATGTGGATTTCACACTTTGAAATCCCGTGCCTAAAGTGACCTTTAGGAATAAGAGACCAAATCTTAGGAACAAAAACAAAACTATTTTTATGGTTATCTATGCACTTGAATGTTTGTTCTTATGATATTTGTTTGATTTGGATTTTTGATTGAGTGTGATGGGTTGCGGAGTGATGTCCACAATTACATCTGCGTATACGTATGGGCATAAATAGAATTCATAAGAAAACTAAGCCACTTCGATTATCCTCCATTAAAATGTATCTATCCCTCTAATCTTAAAAGACTCACCCATACCTTAATAGATTCATCGTATCTTATAAGATTCTCTCTTGTCTTACTAGATCCACCTCATCTTAAAAGATTCTTCTTACCTTAATAAATTCACCTTACCTTGAAGAGATTCTAACCTACCTACATTATATAATCCATCTTATCCTAAAAAGATACTCATCTTATCTTAAAAAGATTTTATCTCATCCTAATAGATCTAACTGACCTCAAAAGATTCTATCTTATCTTTATGGATCCATCTTATCCTAATAGGCATACTTATTCACCCTAGTTTATCAACCATGATCTAATGCAAATTAATTAGACCTTATCTAGTTAAACTAGTCATACCAATCTAATTTAGATCTCATCTAACCTAATATGATCTAATCTAAAGTGGCTTATCAAACATGTTAGATAGTACTAGTGAAATGGATTAGACCTCACTCCTATAAAAATGATTTAAGCTAAATTGATGCCCTAGATTAACTTGACCATATACATATGCAACTACCCTACCCATCCGATAGTTGCATAATCCCTCTGTGATTAACCTAATAGAGCTTCTGACCTACCTACACCATATACCCCATCCTATCTCAAAAGATTCTAACATATCCTAACAAGATATATCTTACCCTGATAAATCTATCTAACTTAAACTAGTCTAATCTAGATCATATCCAATTTAATATGGTCTAATCTAGTGTGAGTTACTTAATGCTGGTAGAAAGGATAAGGCCATACTCCTAAATCACTTAAGCCTAATTTGGAGACTTATATCAACCTGGCCATACACAACAACTCGACCTATAAACAAGTTACATAACTTACCCAATCAATAGAGTCTTAGTTGATTGCATAATCTATCAACCACCACCTGACATCAAACCAGATTTTGACCTATATCATGTAGTCTATCTTATCACATATATCTTAACCATATGTCCTTAACTTGGATGGCAACTCCAAGAAGAAAGGCCAAAGGAGACCAACCACGTCAAAGAAGGATGAACACCAACCCAAGTCTTCAAGGATCAAGTGAGGTCACCAAGATGAGTCAAGATCCACAATCTTGGATGGAGTCTTTCTTTACCCCACTCTTTCTTGCCCAAACCTATATAGGCTTTAAAAGATATCTTTTATCCTGCATAATAAAGTGTCTATAACTATATATACCTATGCTCTCCTAATAGCTAACTAATAAAAAAAAAGAGAGAGAGAGAGACTCTTGATTTTGAACTAATTAGAAACTAAAAGCTAGATTTCAAATCACTCTTCCTATATCCTCTTTCTTACAAATCTCGAGGACGAGATTATTTTTAAGGGGGGTAGGATTTGTAATACTCAAAATTATATACAAATAATAATAGAGAGTTATTCTCATTTTGTGTGTCTTATTTGCCCCATGAAAAAGAACATACCTATAATTAAGAGATGAACTAAAACAAATGATACAAAAAGAAAGTGCATCTTGTTGGAATTTTATGTGTTTGTGCAATACATAAAATAATAAGGATAATAATAATAAGACAATAATTACTAGAAGATGGATTAAACCCTAAATTGAAATTAGAGTTTGGAAATAAGAAAAAAAAGAAAGGATACATATAAATAAATAAAATATATAAATAAATATTTTCAGACTTGGTATTGTTATTGCACAAATATAGTCGAGAATGAAGAGCCACAAAGTTTGAATTCAAATTGAAGTTTGAATTTGGAAAGAAGGAAAAGATAAAAGAAAAGGAAAACAAAAAGGGAAAAAGGATAAAACCTAACTGGGCCGGCTTAACCGTTATCTGGCCCAGTTCCGAATTGGCTCCGCGCGGCCCACTGGCCACGGTCTCCTGCGCGCGCGCCTAGACACCGACCATGCGGGCCCACCTGTAAGTCATACGCGTGCGCCTGCCTTCTTTCCGCGCTGCGCGCGCGCTCGGTCGCTGACACCGTGGGGCCCAGTCGTCGGGTTCGTCTTCTCCCTGAAACCGAACTCGCGCTGGATCTTCGCCTGAGCTCGGCGCGCGGACTCCGCGGAGCAAAATGCGCCCTGGATCCCGGGGTTGGCCGAACTCCACCACCATGCGTCCCTATAAAACCCGCTGCCCCCTCCTGGAACCCAGCCGACCACCGTGGGCTCCTCGCTTGGTGAGAGATCCGCCGCCACCGGTGATTCCCCTCCTTGACGACGCCCGGGGATCCATCTTGTGGTCGTGGGGGATCGCCTGCATTCACCGCGCGTGTTGGTGGCTGTCCCGAGCATGTTGGTGCGCTGGGGCTCCGTGAATCGCTCGTCGTTGTACGAACACCACCGCGCGTCCGCCAAGCTCCGTGGGACGGTTCGTCCATTGCCGGAATCAAGGTAAGATTTCCTCCGTTGAGTTCGCCGTCATCTCGGCAACGCATAGGAACTTTTGGTTTGGGGGATTTGTGCCCGATGCGGCGGATTGTGTTCTCTCCGGTGGCTTTCCGCCGCCGTGAACTATGCGCCGCCGTCTACTGCTCGGGGGGAAGAAGATGGCCCTGTTACCGTTAGATGGGGGATTGACGGCTGGGATTAGAAGCCGGATACCTCTTCGTCGTATTAAAATCCATGCCGCAGAACCTTGATCGGGCGGTTCAGATTTACTGATTGCGTGGATGGCTTTTGTCCGTGGATCCTCAATCCAATGGTGGCCGCTGCGTACCGGTTCGTTTAATAAGCGATTTAATCTGGGCCGCACACTGGTGATCCAACGGCCGAGATCCCGCGATACCCCCCTTCGACCACCACTTTGCAAATGAGCCCCTGTGTTTTATACGAATAAAACCCGCCGTCCACCGCGGGTGTAGTCTGAGTCTGTGGAGTCTTACCCCGAGCCCCCTGTGCTTTCCAGTTATTGAGGCCCAGTCCAGAGACATTTAAAAACAGCGAAATAATATTAGAAATTCATTTTTAATACAAAAACAAATCTAGAAACTTGTAAAATTCATAGAAAATCCATTTTAGCTCCAAATTGAACCATTCCAGTTTCTAAAATTTTGTAATAATATTCTTCATCATTTAGTGTCTTTGTTTTGACATGAACTCTGTCAGAAAATTTATTTATCATTTAATCATATTTTAATCACATTAAACCTTAGGAAAATCATAACTTAAAATCTATAATTCCAAAATTAATGATTCCTGTTCCTGTGATCTTATTTTAATATGTAGATTATTAATATGTATTTTGGCATACATGTTTGGTGTAATGTTAATCTTGCCTATACCATGTTTGTTTGAATTGCTACGACTAGCAGTGAGGATACGTATCACCTGAAGATCATCCTGGTACCTGGATCTCAAGGCCCAGGCAAGTTGTGCCCTTGATCACTTCTTTTTACCCAGCCATGTTCTGATTAATCATAATGATCTGCATAGGTTAATTTTGATGGGACCCAATAGGTTACCCTAGTTTGTCTATCTTTATACCTTGTTTACCACTGAACTTTTTGGGTAGTACTTGCTAGTGCTTTATGTGGTTTTGGGTATGAAGATCACACTGTTCATGATTATACTTTTGTTATCAGTTATTATTACTGTTCATGTTAAGATCATTATGTTAATTGGAACATGGAGAACCACCCGGGAAAACAGTGCTACCACGAGGGTGGAATGGGACGCCCTTGGCTGATTAATTAGGAAAGCTAGTGGAAGACTACCTTACCCGAAAGGGGCAAGGGCAGTAGGGGAGAGGTCAGTGTAGGGAGGCCCTCGGGAGGATTTTGCTGCGATGGCGGTCCTGCAAGGGATTCCTGCACTGGATCTTCCTATAAACTGTAGCGGGTTTTCGGAAGCTAGTGGAACTTTGTAAAGGCCTCGTAGTGGATCCCTAGCCATTCACCTCGGAAGTGTCTAAGGGCTTTGCAAACCCTGGCGACATGGGATACACGACTTGTGGGTAAAGATGCGCAACCTCTGCAGAGTGTAAAACTGGTATACTAGCCGTGCTCACGGTCAAGAGCAGCTCGGACACTCACATGATTAATTTATGGAACTAAATTCAATTTGTCATATGCATTGCATTGCAGGTGGTGTTGTTCCTTTTGATCTATTACTTAATTGGGTTTGGTATTTACTTATACTTAGTAATTGCTAATAAAATTTTGACCAACTTTAAAAGCAATGCTCAGCTCTAACCATCTTCTTTGGTAGGCCTTACACTTCACGTGAGCTCCCACCTTTGGCGAGTTCATGCACATTATTCCCCACAACTTGTTGAGCGATGAACGTATGTGAGCTCACTCTTGCTGTCTCACATACACCACAGGTCAAGATCAGGTACTGCAGGTTGATGCTCATGAAGGATGCTGCGATGAGTTCGTGAGAGGTCTAGGCCGTCGTCTCCCAGTCAACTTTGGGTTGCTGGACCGTTGTCTCCTTATAATGTAATTATTTATTTTGTATAGAACTCTTGTTATATGTAAAGTTGTGACATTCGATCTTGTGCCACTATACATCATATGTTTGAGACTTGGTCCCAGCATACCTGGTGTTTATGTTAACCCCGGGTTTTGGACCCCTAAAATCCGGGTGTTACACAGACGGGCGGTCAGAACCTGATGTTGTGTTGAGTGTCTGCATTTTTATGCATTCCTCTTACGGGATGCATCAGAGAGTGAGAACAAGGCATTTCACTTGCATCCATATTTGCCTATTAATATGGCGTTTATCTTGGATGGGTAACATTGTAGTTTGCTTGAGCAAACAATCATTCGCCATGTTGTGCATATATCCTTGTAAGTGCTGTCTCTTCCAATGTACACATGATTGTTGATTTGTTTACTTTTGAGCATGCACCTGCATTAATTATTTTCTTCTTGGAGATTTCTGAAGGCCAAGGAGGTATAACTGGTGCATAGATTTATATGGTTGTCTTACCAGCCCATTGCATTACTACATGGTTGCTTTGGTGCCAAATGGTCTAACCGAAACTTTTCTGTCATCTTTCTATTTGTTTGCTTTCTTTTGATGGTTGATTTTATCATGTTATCATATCAGTTTTTTTTTGCTGATGTGATAATTTAATACATTCTTCAAGCGTTGTTTACTGTACTCTTTCTTTCTTTTTTTTTGTTTCACTGCTATGTGATAATAGAATGGCAGATGATGGATAATCTTATCCTACACACTGAATCTGATGTGTTGACCAATACTCCGCTTATTGTCTGATGCCATCAATTAACAAGATCTCTGTTCATTGCTTCTTGGGCATTTGAAGGAACTTTGTGGACTAAAAGGGAGCAAATTGAGGTTTGATTGTTCTGCATTTTTTCTTGCAATATTTATTAAATCATCGGGGTGTTTACTGTTAAAATACTTGCATACATTCCCATCTGTTTGCGACATGAATATCTTTATGGTATAATGGGTTGTAAAAGTTTAGGGTGGGAAGCGGTGTTTGGATGGTTACTCTTGTTTATTCTTTTGGTTATTTGGATGAAAAATAGATTTTGTTGTCCCATATTAAGGCCCCGTTTCAATCTCACGGGATAAACTTTAGCTTCCTGCTAAACTTTAGCTATATGAATTGAAGTGCTAAAGTTTAGTTTCAATTGCTACCATTAGCTCTCCTGTTTAGATTACAAATGGCTAAAAGCAGCTAAAAAAAAGCTGCTAAAGTTTATCTCATGAGATTGGAACAGGGCCTAACTTATGTAACATCTGAATCTCACTACTAAGAATGCTAGGGAAGCTGTGAAGCACTTTGGCTCTGCGTCTGGTGTGTCACATAACCACACGGGCGCTCCAAGGGAAGGAAGCTTGAGAAGGCAAGGGGGAGGAGGAAAACCTCTGCCTCCACCCATTCACCTCGGAAGAGAAGCAACGAGACAGCGAAGGGATGAAAGAGAATAGCATCAAAGAGGGGTGACTGGGTGAGTGCAACATATATTTATTTGGAAGGAGAGGGAGGACTAGAGATGTCAATAGGAGGAAATTCAGGGATGACTTGTAAACGTTCATGGGGAGCCTTTTTTTTCATCCTCGCCCCCGCACGTGGACTTTTCCCCATGGGGAACCCATCCCAATTATAAAATGCATATATTTGGAGGCAAAAACTAAGTTGATTATATCAAACTAATTTTAATTAAACAAGCAATATTTAAAATAACAAGAGACATTTACTTACATTTACTTTAGAGTTTAGTTTACTAATTATCTCTATCCCTACTACTATTAAGACTCTAGTGTGGGCGGCGGGCGACACCATGCCCCCGCACATCGCGCTAACATCACGTTGCCCGCTCCGATCCATGCGATGCCTGCCCCTGCGACCCTGTCTGCCCCCGTCCCTGTGACCCCGTCGGCCCGTCCTGACCTAGCGCGCCCTGCCCCCATCCTCGTGATGCCCACCCATCCCCACACGATTCCCACGTCGCACCCTTGCGATGCCGTCCCACTCATCTTCAAGGCCCTCGCCCTAACCTCCACGGCAACCGCATGACGAATCTTGCCTCCGCGACGACATATCTCGCGGACGCGACGCAACGGAGGCTCCTTGGACAAGCGAGCCCAGATCCCATGGGCAGGTGAGCGCGAGTCTGTCTTTCGACAGTAGCGCAGGAGATGGCGATGGGGAGGTGAGCGGGCATAGCTTTTCGAGTGAAGGACAGCGAGACACTGGTGCTGCTTGTCTGAATTGCAGCAGCATGTATGAGTGGAGTCGAGGCCATGTATGAGTGGAGTCGAGGCCGTCGATTGATCTGGAGGGAGAGGAGATAGGGAGGAGTGGCGCTTGAAACTGAGGCGTGGAGGGAGAGGGTCTGGTGGGTGGGAAGGCGTCGACGGACCGAGCAGTGTCATGCCCTGAGGAAAAGAAGAAGAGATAGGTATGTCGTATGTTCCTTTTGTCCTTTATTTTCTTCCTTTTTCTTTATTAATTTTGGGGATAACATTAATGAAAAAACGATAATATATGAGAATATAATATTGGTAAATAAATTATTAAGAACGTATACTCTAAGTCGATTCACTCGTTGGTCCGAGACTTACATTTTTGTGTATTATATTATTATATTAATTAATTTGCATATATAATTATAAATACCTTACAATATTAACCGTATTTGTTAATTTGGTAACGAGAGACGTTAGTTGCAGCCAGATGGATAAAATATTAGGTAATTGGATGCATCGAAAAGATATAGCGTAACACTAAGTGCTAAAGAAACTCATATTTAGTAGAGTAGCGGTCATATTTAGTAGAGTAGCGGTGGAAAACAAGAAAAAGAGTATTGTTTTACTTCTCATAATAACATAGGCAATTTGGCTACACAGTGGCCGGATAGCGGATAATTGATAGCTATTGGCTGACCCAATCCCCAATCCCCAATCGTTGCTGATCCAAAACCAAGATTGGGGAAAAAACAATATAGCAAAGTATTAATAATGTTTCCTTTGTGTTTTTTTAAAGCTCGACATTGTTCAGTGTCTCCATATAATAGTATAGATTTATATTGTTTTACTTCTCTTTGCTACAACAGGCTTATATCCAGCAACTCGACTCTAGCAGAATCAGGCTAGCTCAGCTCAAACAAGAATTACACACTACATGTAATCCTATTTTTGTGTCATCCATAATTTGAAACAATTTATTGTGTTTTGCAAACAACAGTGTCTGGTCTATTTGTACTGTTGGGTGAACATTTTGTATTGCATGATTTGTAAAATGGAAAGGTATAAAAGATGAATTATAGATCTAAAATGGCTGAATGAAACAAATGTTGGGTGTTTATTCTGTGCACATCCCTGATCTTAAAAAGTGTATGCTCAGTGTCAACTTAAATCACTACAAAAAAATCACATTGTAGATTAGTTTATATGTAAAGCTATCCACATTGTACGTACACAGTTCTTAATTATCTAAGATTATTGTATGAAACAAAAAATGTCTTGAATCAAAACTAACTTGGAGAACAATGAACTTGGTATTCAAATTTTGGGAGTTCTGTTGAATATGATATGTAGCATGCCTATGAAAAACAGTAACAACAAATAAGCATGTTGTATATTGATATTAACGTGTAGTCAGGAATAGTAATAATACACAATGAAATGCATAATCTTGCAAATAATGAAATAAAATTGGGATTATTTTTCTTACAGACATAACTTCATTAGGTTCATATTTTTCAATTATTATATCCTTCTTTTTCCATGTTCATACTTGCTTTGTATGTACTTAAGAAAAAATGTTGGTAATATATCTGTGATGCATCAGCATACATGTACTTAAGAAAAATATTGGTAATATATTTGTGATGCGCGTTATTAGTTATTAGTGTTTCTAGTTGTGAAGTGGATCTCAATGCGTCACAGATTAATTTCATTTTTTACTGGTATGGTATTGGTAATATATCTTTGATGCATCAACATACATGTACTTAAGAAAAATATTGGTAATATATTTGAAAGGGAAATAGGGCTAACCTTTTCCTACGATTAATTTTGGTGGTTGAATGTCCAACACAAACATATGGACTACCTAATTTGTCTAGAATTCATGTATTACAGGTGCATAAAGTTCAACACAAACCATTAAAATATTCAAGTTATGGACTCAATTAAAACAGAGCAAAAGGACTTGAGTGTGCTGTGGACTAGCGCACCGGACTGTCCGGTGTGCCACCAGACAGTGTCTGGTGCACCAGAATCGTACATGGATCAACCATCGGGGAAACACAGGCGCGCTCCGCTATAATTCACCGGACTGTCCGGTGTGCCACCGGACTGTCCGGTATGCCAACGGAGCAACGACTAACTTGAGCAACGGCTAACTCGTGCAACGGTTGACTCTGACACGAGCTACAGTGAGCTACAGTGCAGCGGCAGAAGTCAGAGCCGCGAAGTCAGAGGGCACCGGACTGTCCGGTGCCGCAAGAAGACAAAGCTTCAACGGTCGATTTCGCTCCGAACCCTAACGGTTGGGTGACGTGGCGGCGCACCGGACACTAAACAGTGTCTGTCCGGTGGCACACCGGACTGTCCAGTGCCCCATCGTCAGCAGCCTCCCCAACGGCTACCTTGGTGGTTGGGGGCTATAAATACCCCCCAACCACCAGAACTTCAAGCATCCAAGTTTTTTGAAGATAACATTCAATACAAGAGCTCTAGCATTCACTCCTAGACACAATTCAAAAGATCAAAGCCTCTTCAAGTCCCAAATTCACTCCAAACACTTAGTGGCTTGTGAGAGAGAGATTTTTGTGTTCATTTGAGTTCTTGTCGCTTGGATTGCCTTTCTTCTTTTTCATTATTACTCTCAAGTGCTTTGTAAGCGAGGCAAGAGACACCAAGTGTGTGGTGGTCCTTGTGGGGTCTTAGTGACCCATGAGATTAAGGAAGAAGGCTCACTCGGTCTAAGTGACCGTTTGAGAGAGGGAAAGGGTTGTGGCCTTCTCAACGAGGACTAGGTTCTTTGGAACCAAACCTCGGTAAAACAAATCACCATGTTCATCCGCTCGATTCTCATTTGATTTGTTTTCGCCCTCTCTCCTGGACTTGATTTTAGTTCTAACGCTAACCCCGACTTGTAGTGTGTGTTTAAAGTTGTAAATTTCATATTACGCCTATTCACCCCCTCTCTAGGCGACTTTCAATTAGTAACAAAGCTAGTGCTTCATTAAGAGTCTAACAAACTCAAAGTGATGTCTGGAGATCACGCCAAGAGGGAGATCATGACTGGCGACAAACCCACAAGCTCGGGGAGAACCCTATCAAGGGAGTCCGGCAACAAGCATAAGAAGGAATCATCTTCCTCCATCAAGTCACATTGGAGAGGTGACAAGAAGAAGAAGATGAAGAAGGTGGTCTACTAAGAGACCAACTCTTCGTCACCCTCCACATCAAGCTTCGAGTCATCCGTCGCTTCTAAGCGCCATGAGCGCAAGAAGTATAGTAAGATGCCTCTTCGCTATCCCCATATTTCAAAACGCGCTCCATTACTTTCCGTTCCCCTAGGTAAACCACCATATTTTTATGGTGAAGATTATTGTATGTGGAGTGATAAAATGAGGCGTCATCTAACCTCACTCCACGAAATCATATGGGACATAGTTGAATTTGGAGCGCAGGTACCACAGGTGGGGGACAAGGACTATGACTCGGACGAGGCCGCCCAAATCTGGCACTTTAACTCCCAAGCAACTTCTATACTCCTCGCTTCTTTATGTCGAGAGGAGTATAACAAGGTGCAAGGAAAGACCGCCAAAGAAATTTGGAACGTCCTCAAAACCGCGCACGAAGGGGATGAGGTGACCAAGATCACCAAGCGGGAGACGATCGAGGGGGAGCTCAGTCGATTCGTCCTCAACAAAGGAGAAGAGCCGCAAGCCATGTACAACCGGCTCAAAACGATGGTCAACCAAATGCGCAACCTCAGGAGCACCAAATGGGATGACCATGAAATGGTCAAGGTTATTCTAAGATCCCTCGTTTTTCGTAATCCTACTCAAGTTCAATTAATACGTGAGGATCCTAGATATAAACTAATGTCTACCAAGGAGGTTATTGGCAAGTTTGTGAGCTTTGAGCTTATGATCAAAGACTCCAAACATATTGTCAACTTGGAGCAAGGCGCCACCTCTACACCCGAGGTGCAACCCATTGCATTCAAAGCAACAGAAGAAGAAAAGAAGGAGTCTACACCAAGTAGGCTTCCCATCGACGCCTCCAAGCTCGATAATGAGGAGATGACGCTCATCATCAAGAGCTTCCGCCAAATCCTCAAGCAAAGGAGGGGGAAGGACTACAAGTCCCGCTCCAAGAAGGTGTGCTACCGGTGTGGTAAGTCCGGTCATTTCATAGCAAAATGTCCAATTTCTAGTGGAAGTGACAGGGATGACAACAAGAGAAGGAAGAAGAAGGAGAAGAAGAGATACTACAAGAAGAAGGACGGCGATGCCCACATATGTCGGGAATGGGACTCTGATGAGAGCTCCACCGACTCCTCCGACGAGGATGCCGCCAACAACATCGTAAAAAAGGGTCTCCTCTTCCCCAACGTCGGCCACAAGTGTCTTATGGCTAAGGATGGCAAGAAGAAGAAGGTACACTCTAGAGCCACCCCTAAATATACAACATCTAGTGATGAGGGTAGCTCTAGTGATAGCGAAGACAATTTAATGTCTCTTTTTGCCAACCTTAGCATGGATCAAAAGAAGAAATTGAATGAATTAATAGAGGCCATTAATGAGAATGATGAACTTTTGGATAGCCAAGAGGACTTCCTAATTAAAGAGAACAAAAAATTTGTTAAATTGAAAAATGCTTATGCTCAGGAAGTAGAAAAATGTGAGAACTTAACTAAGGAGCTTAGCATTTGTCATGATTCAATTACTAGTCTTAGAAATGAAAATGCTAGTTTAATTTCTAAGGTTAAAGAATTGAATGTTTGCAATGATTCTATTTCCTGTCTTAGAGATAAAAATGTTAGATTAAATGCTAAGATAAAGGATTTAAATGCTTGCAAACCCTCTACATCTACTGTTGATCATGTTTCTATTTGTACTAGATGTAGAGATTTTAATATAGAAGATACGGATGATCACCTTGCCATGATTAAACAACAAAATGATCACATAGCTAAATTAATTGCTAAAATTGTCGAGCATGAGCTCGAAAATGAAAAATTTAAATTTGCTCGTAGTATGCTTTATAATGGGAGACGCCCTGACATTAAGGATGACATTGGTTTCCAACAGGGAAGCAATGTCAATCTTAATGCCCCTAAGAGATTGTCTAATTTTGTTAAGGGCAAGGCTCCCATGGTTTAGGATAATGAAGGCTACATTTTATATCCTGCTAATTATCCTGAGCATAAAATTAGGAAGATTCATGCTAGGAAACCTCATACTGTTTCTCACCATGCATTTATGTATAAAAGTGAGGCTTCTAGCTCTAGGCATACCACACATGTTAAAATTGAAAGGGAAATGTGCCTTTGGGCCATTTCTATAATGTTTTGGTGATTAAGTGTCCAACACATATTAAGTGAGCTGTTTATGTGCCAAACAAGCAAGAAGTGCAAATCATGTAGCAAGGTATGTTTCTAGACTTAGTACATTGTTTTGAGTACTAACATATATTGTCTAAGTGCTAGAAACAGAGAAAAGAACAGAAAAAAAGAAATGCAAAAGACTTGGCTTGGTACAGCCAAATTCCAGCTCGGCTTGGCACACCGGACTGTCTGGTGGTGCACCGGACAGTGTCTGGTGGTGCACCGAACAATGTCCGGTGCGCCAGGCCAGTCTCCGGTGAACAGGCCGCTCTCGGGAGTCGACGGCGGCGTACGGCTATAATTCACCGAACTGTCCGGTGGTGCACCGGACTGTCCGGTGAGTCGTCCGCGGCGAACTCATCGCTCTCGGGAAGAGGATCAGCGGCGTACGGCTAAAATTCACCGGACTGTCCGGTGGTGCACCGGACTGTCCGGTGAGCCAACGGTCGCCAGCGCAATGGTCGGCCGCACAATCTGCGGGTGACACGTGGCCCGCGCCAACGGTCGGCAGGGGGCACCAGACTGTCCGGTGTGCACCGGAAAGTGTCCGGTGCGCCAACTGCCACGAATTTGCAACGGTCGTCTATGCCAGAATAGGAAAGAGATCGGCACCAGACCATCTACAGTGACTGTTCGACGGCGCACAGGACTGTCCGGTGCGCCACCCGACAGAAGGCAAGGATAGCCTTCCTTGTTGGCCTCCAACGGCTCCTAGCTGCCTTGGGGCTATAAAAGGGACCTCTAGGCGCATGGAGGAGTCACCCAAGCATTCAAGAAACATTCTAAGACTTCTAGACTCTGACTTCGCACATTTGATTCTTTGAGATAGTGACTTGAGCTCCATTTGAGTTGTGAACTCCGTGGGTTGTGTTTTGAGCTCAAGTTGTGACTTGTGTGCATGATTGTGCTGTGATTTGAGTCTTGTGTGCGCTGCTCTCCCCTCCCTTACTTCTGTGCTTCTTTTGTGATCATCATTGTAAGGGCAAGAGGCTCCAAGTTGTGGAGATTCCTCACAAACGGGAGAAAGGCAAAGAAAGGAAAAACCGTGGTATTCAAGTTGATCATTGGATCACTTGAAAGGGGTTGAGTGCAACCCTCGTCCATTGGGATGCCACAACGTGGAAGTAGGCAAGTATTACTTGGCCGAACCACGGGATAAAAATCGCGTGTCTCTTGTGTGCTTTACCTTTGATTATCTATGGTCACAAGAACTCGCTTCTAGCTACTTAGTTGTTCTAACTTACATAACAAAGCTATGTGGCTATTAGTTGTTGAATTTTATAGGATCACCTATTCACCCCCCTCTAGGTGCTCTCAAAAATGCCTAGAAAGAAAATTCCTGCTGCATTAAATGAACATAATGTTTCTTTTAAGACTTTTGATGCTTCATATGTTTTAACTAACAAATCAGGCAAAGTAGTTGCCAAATATATTGGGAGCAAACACAAGAGCTCCAAGACTTGTGTTTGGGTACCCAAGGTGCTTGTTTCTAACGTCAAAGGACCCAAGACTGTTTGGGTATCTAAGAACAAGGCCTAAAATTGTTTTGTAGGTTTATGCATCCGGTGGTTCAAGTTGGATAATCGATAGCGGGTGCACAAACCACATGATAGGGAGGAAGAGAATGTTCTCCTCCTATGAGAAAAACAAAGATCCCCAACGAGCTATCACATTCGGGGATGGAAATCAAGGTTTGGTCAAAGGTTTGGGTAAAATTGCTATATCTCCTGACCATTCCATTTCTGATGTTTTTCTTGTAGACTCTTTAGATTACAATTTGCTTTCTGTTTCTCAATTGTCTAAAATGGGCTACAATTGTCTATTTACAGATGTAGGTGTTACTGTCTTTAGAAGAAGTGATGATTCAATAGCATTTAAGGGAGTGTTAGAGGGTCAACTATATTTAGTTGATTTTAATGAAAACAAAGCTGAACTTAACACTTTCTTAATTGCTAAGACTAATATGGGTTGGCTCTGGCATCGCTGACTTGCCCATGTTGGAATGAAGAATCTTCACAAACTTCTAAAGGGAGAACACATTTTAGGACTAACAAATGTTCATTTTGAGAAAGACAGGGTTTGTAGCGCATGCCAAGCAGGAAAGCAAGTTGGCGCCCATCATCCACACAAGAACATAATGATAACTGACAGGCCACTCGAGCTACTCCACATGGATCTATTTGGCCCGATTGCTTACATAAGCATCGGCGGGAGTAAGTACTGTCTAGTTATTGTGGATGATTATTCTCGCTTCACTTGGATGTTCTTTTTGTAGGAAAAAACACAAACCCAAGAGACCTTAAAATGATTCTTGAGACGGGCTCAAAATGGGTTCGGATTAAGAATCAAAAAGATAAGAAGCGACAATAGGACGGAGTTCAAGAATTCACAAATTGAAGTCTTTCTTGAGGAGGGCATCAAGCATGAGTTGTCTTCTCCATACACACCTCAACAAAATGGTATAGTGGAGAGGAAGAATAGAACTCTACTGGACATTGCAAGGACCATGCTTGATGAGTATAAGACACTGGACCGGTTTTGGGCCGAGGCGATTAACACTGCATACTACTCCATCAACCGGTTATATCTTCACTGAATCCTCAAGAAGACATCATATGAACTCCTCACTGGTAAAAAGCCTAATGTTTCATATTTTAGAGACTTTGGGAGTAAATGTTTTATTCTTATTAAAAGAGGTAGAAAATCTAAATTTGCTCCTAAGGCAGTAGGAGACTTTTTACTAGGATATGACTCTAACACAAGGGCATATAGAGTCTTCAACAAATCCACTGGATTAGTTGAGGTTTCTTGTGACATTGTGTTTGATGAGACTAATGGCTCCCAAGTGGAGCAAGTTGATCTTGATGAACTAGATGATGAAGAGGCTCCGTGCGTTGTGCTAAAGAACATGTCTATTGGAGATGTGTGTCCTAAGGAATCCGAAGGGCCTCCACAAACACAAGATCAACCATCATCTTCCATGCAAGCATCTCCACCAACTCAAGACAAGAATCAGGCTCAAAATGATGAAGAAGAATATCAAGGGGAGGAGCAACCTCAAGAGGAGGACAATGATCAAGGGGGAGATGATGATAAAGACAAGGAAGATGAGCAAGAAATACAGGGTCAAAGACCGCCACACCCAAGAGTCCACCAAGCAATTCAACGAGATCACCCCGTCAACTCCATCCTTGGTGATATTCATAAGGGGGTAACCACTAGATCTCAAGTGCACATTTCTGTGAGCATTACTCTTTTGTTTCCTCTATTGAGTCATACAGGGTAGAGGATGCACTAAGAGATCCGGATTGGGTGCTGGCAATGCAAGAGGAGCTCAACAACTTCACGAGGAATGAGGTATGACATTTAGTTCCATGTCCTAATCAAAATGTTGTAGGTAGCAAATGGGTATTCCGCAACACGCAAGATGAGCATGGTGTGGTGACAAGAAACAAAGCCCGACTTGTGGCCAAAGGTTATTCACAAGTCGAAGGTTTGGACTTTGATGAAACTTACGCACCCGTAGCTAGACTTGAGTCAATTCATATATTACTTGCCTATTCTACTTACCATGGTTTTAAGCTCTATCAAATGGACGTGAAAAGTGCCTTCCTCAATGGACCAATCAAGGAAGAGGTCTATGTTGAGCAACCTCCCGGCTTTGAAGATAGTTGTTGGGGACTTGTTCTCAAATGCTTCGGATTAAGAACAAGGCAACATAAAAAGTGTTAAATGCTAAAGTCCTTCGTCCTTTGAAACATTATGCCCCTTCGGGAAATAATGATTTTAGGACGAAGGTCATAAGAAACGTACCTTCGCAAATATAATAAGTAATGACGAAGGATTCATATAAAGCGTGAAATATAAACATCAACATAGAATCATTTCTATTTTATTAACATGGAGAAATAGAAATGATTTCGAATTACAAATGTACCTTCGGTCCTGAGAGAAGGTAGAAAGTACAAGCGTGACGCAAAAGCGAATGCCAAGTCAGCGTGAACAGTACGGGAGTACTGTTCATCTATTTATAGACGCAGGACGCAGCCCACGTAAAATTACATCCATGTCCATTACATTTGTTAATGGCTTATGGAAATCTGTCAAGGCCCACGTAGTCTTTTCATCTTTAAGTCGGTTCCCCTTTCCACTATCGCGACGAAGCTTCCCTGCGCACAGCTTCGGCTATGCACCACCCTTCGTAGAGCTTGGTAATCAGTTCGTCCTTCGTCTGGTTCAGGCTTCGTCCTGACCGTGCTTTATGTTCATAATTCTGAGTCCGAAGACACCTGTTCACATAATCCACTTGGAAAACATTGTCAAATCATGTTTTTGAGGACCTTCGGAGGACGAAGGCCCCCAACAGTAGCCCCTCGCAATATTAATTTGTTAACAATAAATTCAGATTGCGATATGGACGAAGGCCTTGAGCCGAAGGTCCGAAAAAACACCTTCCCTTTGCTAGAATAGCAATATTCACTGACAAGCGGGGTCTTTCAATTTTCAACGCCCTGGGCGTATAAATAAGATCATACCGCCAATTCATTTGGTACGCACACTTGCCATCTGCTTCGGTCCACTAAATTTTTAGCTCTTGTGCATTAAGATTGGTGACCTTTTTGATTTCGAAGCTTCGGCCCTGAAAATAATTTTTTAGCGTTTCCGAAGATGTCTGAAGGCAAGAAGATTCCTGCTGATACGAAGCTGAGTCTCGAGGAAGAGAAGAATCTGGGGTTCCTGATTGCGATGGCGGAGACCAATACAGAGAAAATCACCAAAGAGATTCTCGAAGGTTTGTCCGAAGATACTGATGACAGCGACAGCTATGATGTAGAAAGTGGTGGAGAAGAGGCCGAAGATCGACCATGGCGGCCAAGTCACACGGTTTTCGGGAAGACCAGTATCAAGCAGAGTCATATTGATAATATGAGGGGGCGGTATTTTCGAGATATATCTATTGTGAGGGCTGACGCTGGAGAAAAGACTTCTCCCACCCCCGAAGAAGATGAAGTTGTAATCTTCCGAAGCTTTCTCAAGGCTGGACTTCGATTCCCCCTGAGCAACTTTGTTATTGAGGTACTGAAAACATTTCAAGTCTACCTTCATCAACTTACTCCTGAAGCTATCATAAGAATGGGGATGTTTGTCTGGGCTGCAAGAAGCCAAGGTTTAGAACCAAATGCTAAAAGTTTTTGCAGCATTCATGAACTGTTATATGAGACGAAGCCGTGGGGAAAAGAACAATATCACAATAATTTTGGGTGTTACAGCTTCGGTGCCCGCTCCGGGTCAAGCCGCCCTGTGCCAACCTTTCGGAAGAGATGGCCCGGAGCCTGGATGACTGAATGGTTCAATGTAAAAAATGACTTAACAGTGCAAGAAAATGTCAAGAGTATCATTATGCGCCCCATCTGGCAACGCTTCGGACTTTGAAGGCCGAAGGTTGAAATGGACGAAGCAGCCGAGGAATGCCAAAGAGCCTTCGGCATAGTCTGCTCTTTCATTGGGACAAGGGACTTGGTCCAAGAGCACATTGCCTTCAGGGTATGGCCACTTGCAGAAAAGTGGGAAATGCCGAAGGAGACCATTAAAGAGTCCGACGAAGGCGGACTGGTAAGACTGAAATACACATTCAAATATGCAGATAAATTTGTTGAACCTGATGATGACTGGTTGAAAAGCATTGAAACATTAAGTGACGAACTGCTTGGGGCATACTCGAAGGCCGAAAATACTGCGCTATCAGCAGCCTTCGGAGGCCGAAAGAAGAAAAGGCTCAACCGTGTGTTTGACGCAGTCGGGTTCATCTACCCTGACTATCATTATCCGGTATTGGGTCGCAAAAGGAAAAATGCTTCTCCTGCAACAGAGGCTACCCCAAGTGCCACTAGTGAGCCAGCACCTCAAAGGAAAAAGATGAAGGTGCTCACCCACCGGACACGTTTTATTGAGCCGGCCACAGTGCCCGAATTTATTGGTGAAATTTCTTTAGCATTTGAAGCTACAGAACCAGCTCCAGTGCCGAAGATAGTAGAGAAAACTGAAGCGCCTTCAGCAGTAGAAAAACCAAAGACTGAAGGGCCAAAAACATCAGAAATTTTAAGTCCTTCAGCAAATGTCGAGACAGCAAAAAATCAAAAGGGCCCATTGGTGACCCCAAGAAGAAAAAGAATGGTGAACGTGCTGGATGTCTTGGAGACAATTAAGTCTTCAAGCACAACCGCAAAGGAGTCTGTTGAACTCGCCGAAGCATCTACTAAAGCTTCGAAACAACAAGCTGAAGCTGAAGCTGAAGCTGAAGCTGGGCCTTCAGAGCCCGCCAAGGAACAATCCGAGAAAATATCAGAACCAACTTTAGTTGAAAAAATTGACACTGCCGCCCCCGAAGCTTCCTCCAGCATACGCGATTACATCGTGCGACATGCTTCGGGGAAGAAACTATCTGCGGAAGAAACTTATGAAGCCAACCATTATGCGAAAGAGCTAAAATATCCGAAGGGGGCAGTAATATTCAATGGGACAAATGAAGATGACTTCCTATACTGCCTACCTGATAATAAAGAACTATCTGTCTGCCGAGAGATGGCCAGGAGTATAGGCTTCCCGAAGCTCGAAGCTGGATTAAGCGCCATGACGAAAGAGGATCTCGCAGACAGTCTTGCATACAATAGCCTAAAGGTTTGGGAATTAAGCGTTTGAAAAAACTTTTTTAATACGTAATTCATTCCTATATTCTTATATGGATTCTTTTTCGTACAGGGCTTAATTCTAAGCAACGCATTAAGAGCCCAAAAAAGCGCCGAAGATGAAAGCTATGAGATTGCGTTTAACAATTTACGCTCCGAAGTTATCAAACTAAGAAACGAAGCTTTGGAAAAAGATAAGATTCTGCTTACATTGGTGGATAAAGTAAAGAAAGACGAAGCTGCTTCAAAAACCCAGGCCGAAGCCCAAAAGCGTGAAATTAAAGATCTTCAGAAACAGCTGGCTAGAGCTAAAGAGGAACGTGTGCTTGAGGAAACAAAACGAGAACTCAGTGATCATATGGTCAACAAATTGGAGTTAAGAGTTAAAGAGCTTCGTGCATCTCAGAGGAAATGTTATATTAAATCTGTAGAATGCGTGAAAAAGATAAAATCAAGCTTCGCCAGCGTTGGCGCCTTTTCTAGTGAAGAGGACTTTTCAAGAGGCAATCCCGAAGGTCCACTGGACTGGATTAGCCACGAAGCAGAAGCCTTCGAAGAAATCCTGAGCAGCCGCGGTGATATCTGCGCTTTCTCAGGCGCCAGAGGAATTGCTGCTGTTCTGGAGAAAAAAGGTTGTGAACATATAAAATCCTTAGCTCAGGCCGAAGCTGCCCTATCCTCTGAAGATATCAAAGATCCCTCGACCGAAGCCAGCATGGTTGGCGGTAAATTCTTCACTGATATCTGGGACAATGGCGGCCGAGAAATGGCGCAAGAAATAATCCAAAGAAGCGAAAAAGGCATCCACGATGCTAGGAAAGTGGCAGAAGCTGCCGAAAAAAGTACAGAGCCCGAAAGGCAATTAGGTATTAATTAGTCGTTCTTATTGTGTTGTAATTTTTGTTTCAAACTTTGCTCACGGTTTGTAATAGTAATGAAGAAATGTTCTCTTCCCTTAGAAGCTGCTGGATCGACTGCCGACCCCCACACAAAAGGGGATGACGAAATTAAACAAATGGCCGAAGCTATCATGGACAAAGTTGTTGATCAACTTCTAAATGAAGCCGCCGAAGCAGTATTAAGAGAAGACTAGATGCTATTAGAAAAAACATTTAAATTGTGATCTATGTAACATTTTGTACATTTGAATGTAATATACAAGTTTCTTTTCATTATTCAATTCTTTACGATGCATGAAACTCTACATACATACCTTTTTGAGCCTTCGGCGAAAAAACACCTTCCCTTCTTTTCATGCTTCGTGAAGAAGACATTCTCCGTTAAAATTATTCTGATGAAACACGTTCATACTTCATGAAAACATTCTCCGAAGCTATACAATTTCGATATTGCTCTGATGAAGCTTGTCCATGCTTCGTAAAAATATTCTCCGAAGCTGTATTCCGAATCTATACAATTTCGATATTGCTTTCTCAAAGCATCCTTTCGAAGGTTGATACTGTGTACCCTTCTCTTGCAAAATGCAATATGATGTATGATGCTTATGCTATGCAAGATGATGTGATGATGTTATGTTATGCAAATGACATTTGTTCCGAAGATACACACAAAATTTATTCGTAAGCTCTGCATTCCCTTAGGAACGTCTTTGGAGCTTCTTCGCCTTTTACTTAGACGGTATAAGCTCTGCATTCCCTTAGGAACGTCTTTGGAGCTTCTTCGCCTTTTACTTAGACGGTATAAGCTCTGCATTCCCTTAGGAACGTCTTTGGAGCTTCTTCGTCCTTTACTTAGACGGTATCAGCGTTGACTTTTCGCTGTAAGCTCTGCATTCCTTTAGGAACGACTTTTGAGCAGAAAACTTACACTGCGCTCCCTTTGGAACGGCTTTTTGTGACTTCATGAACTTACTCTGCGTTCCTTAGAACGACTTTCTGTTACTCCGAAGGATTTTTAATACTTCGAAGGTCCTCCTTGTTAACACAAAAACTTAAGCCTGTGGAGAAAATAGATTTTCTTCGTGGGAAACAGCGAAATTATTACATGGAAACTATCAATGTTTTTTGCTACAGAGAATAGAACTGAATGGAAAAGACTGCTATCAAAGGTAGGATATGTGTCAATAAATGTGCTTCGACTCTGGCACAGTGCTGTTGACTGTGCGAGCTTCGGATTGTTCTCTGAAGTCCCTTTGATGTGGAGCATATTGACTCCCTTCTGGCTGTTGACCCTGTTGCAATGGAGGTGGAGGCGGGGGCTGTTGCCAGGAAGCTTGAGGTTGACTCGCCGAAGCAACAGAAGCTGCAGGGTGGTTGTCTATGTATTGTGGGATGTAAGGCGGATGATACGAAGCAGTATGCATGACCTGCTTCGGCTGAACTTGTTGAGATGCAGCTTCGGCTATCTCCCTTTGCTTCTGGATTGTAATATGGCACGTCCTGGTGGTATGGCCCTTGCTTTCTCCACAGAACAAGCAAAACAATTTCCTTGGTTGGTCTCCGAATCTTCCGCCGAAGCCCCTGGCGCCTCTGCCTCTCGGAGCTGGTGGCCGGAAGGAAGCTTGTTGTTGCCCCGAAGCCTGTGAGGAGCACTGCGGTCTGCTCTGCTGACTCCCCTTATCATCATTCTGAGTGGAGCTGTGAATGGACCGGACATGCCTCGGGTAGTATCTTCCTCCGAAGCCCCTGGTCATTTCAGAAAATCTGAAGGCGTCCTCCCTTCTTTGGCGAAAGTCATTGTCAGCACGAATGTACTCATCCATCTTTTGGAGCAGTTTCTCCAGGGTCTGAGGCGGCTTTCTAGCAAAGTATTGAGCTGCAGGCCCAGGACGAAGCCCCTTGATCATGGCTTCGATAACAATTTCATTGGGCACCGTTGGTGCCTGCGCCCTCAAACGTAAGAACCTTCGGACATACGCCTGAAGGTATTCTTCATGATCCTGAATGCACTGGAACAAGGCTTGAGCTGTGACCGGCTTCGTCTGAAATCCTTGAAAGCTGGTCAGTAACATATCCTTCAGCTTTTGCCATGAAGTGATCGTTCCTGGCCGAAGGGAGGAATACCAGGTCTGAGCAACACTCCTGACGGCCATAACGAAAGACTTTGCCATTACTGCAGCATTGCCACCATACGAAGACACTGTTGCTTCGTAACTCATCAAGAACTGCTTCGGGTCCGAATGGCCATCGAACATGGGAAGCTGGGGTGGCTTATAGGACGAAGGCCAAGGTGTAGCCTGCAGCTCAGCAGACAGAGGAGAAGCATCATCGAAAACAAAATTTCCATGATGGAAATTTTCATACCAGTCATCTTCGTTGAAGAAACCCTCCTGACGAAGGTCTTTTTGCTGAGGCCTTCGGTCTTGCTCATCATGGGTAAGATGACGGACTTCTTCAGAAGCTTCGTCTATCTGCCTTTGCAGCTCAGCTAGCCTGGCCATCTTCTCTTTTTTCCTCTGCACCTGTTGATGAAGCATCTCCATATCCCTGATTTCTTGGTCTAGTTCATCTTCCTGAAGCGTCGGGCTGACGGCCTTCCTCTTCTGGCTTCGGGCCTCCCGAAGAGAGACGGTCTCCTGGTTGGGGTCCAGTGGTTGCAGTGCCGCAGCCCCAGCCGCTGAAGCTTTCTTCGGCGCCATAGCGAAGGTCTATAGCTTCCGAAGGTGTTCAAAAAACTCAAAGTGGAAGTGAGTTCACCGGAGGTGGGCGCCAATGTTGGGGACTTGTTCTCAAATGCTTCGGATTAAGAACAAGGCAACATAAAAAGTGTTAAATGCTAAAGTCCTTCGTCCTTCGAAACATTATGCCCCTTCGGGAAATAATGATTTTAGGACGAAGGTCATAAGAAACGTACCTTCGCAAATATAATAAGTAATGACGAAGGATTCATATAAAGCGTGAAATATAAACATCAACATAGAATCATTTCTATTTTATTAACATGGAGAAATAGAAATGATTTCGAATTACAAATGTACCTTCGGTCCTGAGAGAAGGTAGAAAGTACAAGCGTGACGCAAAAGCGAATGCCAAGTCAGCGTGAACAGTACGGGAGTACTGTTCATCTATTTATAGACGTGGGACGCAGCCCACGTAAAATTACATCCATGTCCATTACATTTGTTAATGGCTTATGGAAATCTGTCAAGGCCCACGTAGTCTTTTCATCTTTAAGTCAGTTCCCCTTTCCACTATCGCGACGAAGCTTCCCTGCGCACAGCTTCGGCTATGCACCACCCTTCGTAGAGCTTGGTAATCAGTTCGTCCTTCGTCTGGTTCAGGCTTCGTCCTGACCGTGCTTTATGTTCATAATTCTGAGTCCGAAGACACCTGTTCACATAATCCACTTGGAAAACATTGTCAAATCATGTTTTTGAGGACCTTCGGAGGACGAAGGCCCCCAACAATAGTGAGTGCCCTAACCATGTTTACAAACTCTCAAAGGCACTTTATGGGCTCAAGCAAGCCCCAAGAGCATGGTATGAATGCCTAAGAGATTTTCTTATCACTAATGGCTTCAAAGTTGGAAAAGCTGATCCTACTCTCTTTACTAAAATTGTTGCAAAAGATTTGTTTGTATGCCAAATTTATGTTGATGATATTATATTTGGGTCTACTAACAAGTCAACTTGTGAAGAGTTTAGTAGGATCATGATTCAAAAATTCGAGATGTCTATGATGGGGGAGTTGAAGTATTTCCTAGGATTTCAAATCAAGCAACTTCAAGAGGGCACCTTCATCAGTCAAACTAAGTACATTCAAGACATACTTAAGAAGTTTGGAATGAAGGATGGCAAACCCATCAAGACACCCATGGGAACAAATGGTCATCTCGACCTCGACACGGGAGGTAAGTCCGTAGATCAAAAGGTATACCGGTCGATGATAGGATCTTTACTCTACTTATGTGCATCTCGACCAAATATTATGCTTTCTGTATGCATGTGTGCAAGATTTCAGGTTGATCCTAAGGAAGTTCACCTTAGGGCCGTGAAGAGAATCATGAGGTATTTAGTTTACACTCCTAAGTTTGGGCTTTGGTACCCCAAGGGATCCACTTTTGATTTAATAGGATATTCTGATGCCGATTGGGCAGGGTGTAAAATTGATAGAAAGAGCACAAAGAGACTTGTCAGTTTCTGGGAAGATCCCTGGTGTCATGGGCTTCAAAGAAACAAAACTCAGTAGCTCTTTCCACCGCCGAAGCCGAGTATATTGCCGCAGGCCATTGTTGTGTGCAATTATTATGGATGAGGCAAACACTTAGGGACTATGGCTACAAATTGAGCAAAGTCCCTCTTCTTTGTGATATTGAGAGTGCAATCCGCATGGTGGATAATCCCGTTGAACACAACCGCACTAAGCACATAGACATTCGGTATCACTTTCTGAGAGATCACCAACAAAGGGGGATATCGAAATAGCTTATGTAAACACCAAGAATCAATTAGCCGATATCTTTACCAAGCCACTAGATGAGAAAACCTTTAGCAAACTTAGGAATGAGCTAAATATACTTGATTCTCGGAATTTTGATTGAAACATTGCACATATAGCTCATTTATATACCTTTGATCATGTCTCTTTCACTTGGTACAAATGCATATTTCTTATTATTCTTGTACCAAGGCTATGACTAATGTGTTTTCAAGTTTATTTCTATACTAAGTCGTAGATTGAAAGGGAAATGGAGTATTCGGCAAGGACAAGGCTTCCACTCAACTCTAACGGTACCATTTACCCTTTGTCGTTATTCCACAAACTCTCAATGGTATGACATTTCACTCATATTTACATTACCATTTGGGAGAAAGATGGAAAAAGGGCTCCAACATTCTCCGTTTTTGGATATTAATGCCAAAGGGGGAGAAATTATTCAGCCCAAAGCAAAAGGACCGCACCACCACCATTTCAAAATTTTCGAAATAAAAGTTTTAATTGGTATTTCTCAATTGGTATCTATGCTTCACTTCATTTGTGAAAGTAAAATTTCAATTGGTATCTAATTTACAATTATTCCTTCAATTGGTATCTTTTCAATTTTCAAATTGGTATCCATTTCAAAAAACCCTCTTGAAAGCTAAGAGGAGAATTTCATTCAGAGGGAGTTTTGATTTAGTCAAAGGAAAAGTATTTGAAACAGGGGGAGAAATTTCAAATCTTGAAAATGCTTCTTGCAAACTCATTCATATACCTTTGACTACTTGCAAAAAGAATTTGAAAAGATTTTTACCAAAAGAATTTGCAAAAACAAACATGTGGTGCAAAAGTGGTCCAAAATGTTAATTAAAAGAAAAGCAATCCATTCATATCCAGTGAAATTGTCAATTAGTTTAACTCCAAGTAACCTATGCACATTCCAAAATGCAAACTAGTTCATTTCTGCACTTTATATATTTGCTTTGGTTTGTGTTGGCATCAACCACCAAAAAGGGGGAGATTGATAGGGAAATAGGGTTAACCTTTTCCTACGATTAATTTTTGTGGTTGAATGTCCAACACAAACTTATGGACTAATTAGTTTATCTAGAATTCATGTATTACAGGTGCATAAGGTTCAATACAAACCAATAAAATATTCAAGTTAGGGACTCAATTGAAACAGAGTAAAAGGACTTGAGTGTGCTGTGGACTAGCGCACCGGACTGTCCAGTGTGCCACCAGACAGTGTCCGGTGCACCAGGACCGTACATGGGTCAACCAGCCACTCTTGGGAAAACACAGGTGCGCTCCGCTATAATTCACCGGACTGTCCGGTGTGCTATGGGACTGTCTGGTGTGCCAGCGGAGTAACGGCTAACTCGCGCAATGGTCGACTCCGACAGGAGCTACAGTGCAGCGGCAGAAGTTAGAGCCGCGAAGTCAGAGGGCATCGGACTGTTCGGTGCCGCAAGAAGACAAAGCTTCAACGATCAACTTCGCTCCGAACCCTAACGATTGGGTGACGTGGCGGCGCACCCGACACTGAACAGTGTCTGTTCGGTGGTACACCACACTGTCCGGTGCACCCATCGTCAGCAGCCTCCCCAACGGCTACCTTGGTGGTTGGAGGCTATAAATACCCCCAACCACCATAACTTCAAGCATCCAAGTTTTCTGAAGATAACATCCAATACAAGAGCTCTAGCATTCACTCCTAGACACAATTCAAAAGATCAAAGCCTCTCCAAGTCCCAAATTCACTCTGAAAGGGAAATAGGGTTAACCTTTTCCTACAATTAATTTTGGTGGTTCAATGCCCAACACAAATAAATGGACTAACTAGTTTGCTCTAGAATACATGTTTTACAGGTGCTAAAGGTTCAACACAAATCAATAAATATTCAAGTTACGGATCAAATACAAAGGAGCAAAAGAAACATAGTGTGCTGTGGTCTGGCGCACCGGACTGTCCGGTGTGCCACCGGACAGTGTCCGGTGTGCCAGGTCCGTACAGGGCTGAACCAGCCACTCTCGGGTTTTAGCAGGCGCACTCCGCTATAATTCACCGGACAGTCCGGTGTGCCACCGGACTGTCCGGTGCACCAGCGGAGCAACGGCTAACTCGCGCAACGGTCGACTGCAAAAGCGCACTAACAGATGAATAGTGAAGAACAGTGCACGCAGAGTTAGAGTCGCAGAGCCAGAGGTGCACCGGACAGTGAACAGGACCTATTCGATGTGGCACCGGACTGTCCGATGCCACAATAAGACAACAGCACCAACGGTCGACTGCTCCAGAACCCTAGCGGTTGTGTGACGTGGCGGCGCACCGGACAGCCTACAGTGCATGTTCGGTGGCGCACCGGACTGTCCGGTGCGCCCATCGACAGCAGCCTTCCCCAACGGCCATTTCGTGGTTGAGGGCTATAAATACTCCCCAACCACCACAACACCAACAACCCAAGCATTCTGAACATTGCATTCAATGCAAGAGCAATAGACTTCACTCTAAGACACAATCAAAGCGATCGATCCACTCAAAGTCCCCAAATCAACTCTAGTGCATTAGGACTTGTGAGAGGATCTCTTGTGTTTCTTTGTTGCTCTTGTTTGCTTGGCTTGGCCTTCTTTTTCTTTTCAATTCTTACTCTCAAGTGCTTTGTAAGCAAGGCAAGAGACACCAATTGTGTGGTGGTCCTTGCGGGGTCTAATTGACCCATGAGATTAAGGAAAAGCCTCACTTGGTCTAAGTGACCGTTTGAGAGAGGGAAAGGGTTGAAAGAGACCTGGTCTTTGTGACCACCTCAACAGGGACTAGGTTCTTTAGAACCAAACCTCGGTAAAACAAATCACCGTGTTCATCCGCTTGATTCGCTCTTGATTTGTTTTCCCCCTCTCTCCCGGACTCGGATTTAATTCTAACGCTAACCCTGGCTTGTAGTTTGTGTTTTAAGTTGTAAATTTCAGATTATGCCTATTCACCCCCATCCCCTCTAGGCTACTTTGAATTGGTATCAGAGCTCGATGCTTCATTAGAGTCTAACAACTTGAAGTGATGTCGGGAGATTACGCCAAGAAGGAGATCGAAACCGGTGACAAGCCCGCAAGCCTTAGGAAGGCTCCATCAAGGGAGTCCGGCAACAAAGTCAAGGAGGGATCCCCTCCCCCCATCAAATCGCATCGGAGTGGCGACAAGAAAAAGAAGATGAAGAAGGTGGTCTACTACGAGACCGACTCATCGTCGCCCTCCACATCAAGCTCTGAGGCATCCGTCACTTCTAAGCGCCATGAGCGCAAGAAGTATAGTAAGATGCCCCTTCGCTATCCCCGTATTTCAAAACGCGCTCCTCTACTTTCCGTTCCATTAGGCAAGCCACCATATTTTGATGGTGAAGATTATTTTATGTGGAGTGATAAAATGAGGCATCATCTAACCTCACTCCATGAGAGCATATGGAACATTGTTGAATTTGGAGCGCAGGTACCTAAGGTGGGAGACAAGGGCTACGACTCGGACGAGGTCGCCCAAATTAGGCACTTTAACTCCCAAGCCACAACTATACTCCTCACCTCCTTGTGTTGAGAGGAGTATAATAAAGTGCAAGGGTTAAAGAGTGCCAAAGAAATTTGGGATGTCCTCAAGACGACACACGAAGGGGCGAGGTGACCAAGATCACCAAGCGCGAAACGATCGAGGGAGAACTCGGTCGATTCGTCCTCAACAAAGGAGAGGAGCCACAAGCAATGTACAACTGGCTCAAGACCTTAGTCAATCAAGTGCGCAACCTCGGGAGCACAAAATGGGATGACCATAAAATGGTCAAGATTATTCTTAGATCCCTCGTATTTCGTAATCCCACTCAAGTTCAATTAATATGTGGTGATCCTAGATACAAGCTAATTAATGTCTCCCAAGGAGGTAATTAGCAAGTTTGTGAGCTTTGAACTTATGATCAAAGACTCCAAACATATTGTCAACTTGGAGCAAGGTGCCACCTCAATACCCGAGGTGCAACCCATCGCTTTCAAAGCGACGAAAGAAAAGAAAGAGGAGTCTACATCAAGTAGGCTTCCCATTGATGCCTCCAAGCTTGACAACGAGGAAATGGCGCTCATCATCAAGAGGGGGAAAGATTACAAACCCCGCTCCAAGAGGGTGTGCTACAAATGTGGTAAGCCTGGTCATTTTATCGCTAAATGTCCAATGTCTAGTGATAGTGATAGGGGCGAGGACAAGAAGGGGAAGAAGAAAGAAAAGAAGAGGTACTACAAGAAGAAGGGCGGCGATGCCCACGTGTGCCGGGAATGGGACTCCGACGAGAGCTCTACTGACTCCTCTTCCGACGAGTACGCCGCCAACATCGCCATCAACAAGGGCATCCTCTTCCCCAATGTCGGCCACAAATGTTTCATGGCAAAGGACAACAAAAAGAAGAAGGTACAATCTAGAGCCACCCCCAAATATACAATATCTAGTGATGAGGGTAGCTCTAGTGAAGACGAAAATGATTTACTTACTCTTTTTGCCAGCCTTAACATGCAACAAAAGGAAAAATTAAATGAACTAATAGGAGCTATTCATGAAAAGAATGAACTCTTGGACAACCAAGAGGAATTCCTTATTAAAGAAAACAAAAAGCATGTTAAGTTGAAAAATGCTTATGCTCAGGAAGTAGAAAAATGTGAAAATTTATCTAAGGAGCTTAGCATTTGCTATGAGTCTATTTCTAGCCTTAGAAAAGAAAATGCTAGTTTAATTTCTAAGGTCAAAGATTTAAATGTTTGCAATGATTCCATTTCCTGTCTTAGAGATGAAAATGTCATGCTAAAATCTAAGATAGATGAATTAAATGTTTGCAAACCATCTACATCTAATGTTGAGCATGTTTCTATCTGCACTAGATGTAAAGATGTAGATGTTAAAGCTATTAATGATCACCTTGCTATAATTAAACAACAAAATGATCATATAGCTAAACTAGATGCTAAAATTGCCGAGCATGAACTAGAAAATGAAAAATTTAAATTTGCTTGTAGCATGCTTTATAATGGGAGACGCCCTGGCAATAAGGATGGCATTGGTTTCCAACAGGGGAGCTTAATGCCCCCAAAAGATTGTCTAATTTTGTAAAGGGCAAAGCTCTCATGGTTCAGGATAATGAGGGCTATATTTTATATCCTGCTAATTATCCTGAGCACAAAATTAGGAGAATTCATGCTAGAAAACCTCACACTGTTTCACATCATGCTTTCATGTGTAAAAATGAGGGTTCTAGCTCTAGGCATTCTACACATGTTAAAATGCCTAAAAAGAAAACTCCTGCTGCATCAAATGAGCATAACATTTCATTTAAGACTTTTGATGCATCATATGTGCTTACTAACAAATCAGGCAAAGTAGTTGCCAAATATGTTGGGAGCAAACACAAGGGTTCAAAGACTTATGTTTAGGTACCCAAGGTGCTTGTTTCTAACGTGAAAGGACCCAAGACTGTTTGGGTACCTAAGAAGAAGGCCTAAATTGTTTTGCAGGTTTATGCATCCGATGTTCAAGTTGGATAATTGATAGCGGATGCACAAACCACATGACAGGGGAGCAAAGAATGTTCTCCTCCTACGAGAAAAACGAAGATCCCCAACGAGCTATTACATTTGTAATACCCAATTTGTAAGGAAATATAAAAGGAGAAATTATTTTCCTTTATATATATGTGTGTGTTATCTCTATTTACCATCACATGTTAACACCTCACTTAAACAAATAAATAATTAACAAAAGACACTCAAATAACTTATGCATCATGTTGGAGTTTCCTTGTGTGTGCATTTGGTAACAATAATGTTAATAGAAATATATAATTAGCCAATTTGGAATTAAAGGTCTAAATTGGAAACCTAGAATTTGAGAGAAAACTTAGAGAAATACTATACAAAGTAGATAAAATAAATATATAAATAAATAAATTAGGATCATATTGTTATTCTAAATGCAGACATTTAACCTAAGTGTGAACTCCACAAATATGAATTCAAATGTGAAACTCAAAACTGAAAATGAAAGTTTGCATGGCACATTTTGAGCCTTTAACTAAACAAAGGAATAAAATAATTAATATAAATATATAGAAAAGTGTACTTTGCATTTCATACCAATATTTTGGATTGTAGCATTTGAACATAATTCGAAGTTGTATTTTTATGTGAATTTGAAAACTGAAAAGCAAAGCAAATAGAAAAGAAAAAGTGTGGTTTTCATAACTGAAAACATTTTAGCATAAATAAATAAACTAAACTATTATGTTTTACAAGAATTTTCTGAAATGTGCATTTGAATTTATAATAGAAAATCGAATTTGGAAATTTAAATTAGAAAACAACAAAGAAAATAGAAATAAGTAAAAATAAAAGAAAAGAGCAACAAACCTTGGCTCAGCCGAACCCCAATCGTGCGGCCCACTCCTCCACTCCCGCGCACCCCCACTGCTTTCACCATGACCTGCACTATCTTGTGGGGCCCGCATCTCAGTCTCTCTCTCCTAGCCCCACACGCTCGAACCCAGGTATTTCTGAAGTGTGGGCCCGCTGGTCAGCCGATACCCACGCTGGCCATGTTCCTTTCTCCCTTCTCCCCCAAATCCGCACCGGAGCTCAACAACCCCGCGGATTCCGAACGCTGTTGCGGGTTGTGCTCACCTGATTGTGGCTATAAGCCAATCGCCGTGTGCCTCTTACTTCCCCTGCTCCATTTTCCCCAAATTCTAGCGATCGTTGCAAGGGCGATGCGATGTGAGGTTTGAGAAGCGGCGGTCGTCGCCACCAACGTCGTGCCCTGACGTCGCGGTCCACCACGCCCGGCGGAAGAACCTCGCCTAGTCTCGTCGGGTGTGTGTGCACCGAATCTGTGAAGGACTGGTGGAAGTTCGTGCGACAATCGCTCACCGGAGTGGGCGATACTCCGTGGCGCCGCACCTCGTCGTGGTCCGGCCTCAGTGCAACCTAAATTCTAGTAAGAAACCCCCCTCACATTACTCGTAGCTCTAATTGGGGTTTACTTCTGCCCTATGTTGTGGGGAAACGTCGGTGCGCCGGGGAGAAAGATCGCTGGTGTGCTCTGCCGCAGAGGCGCGTCTATGCGTCTCTCGCTGGTTCTACTAGGGAAGATGATATCTGGGCGGTCAGATCCGATGTGGACGGACCAAATCGGTTTGGGGGCGAACGGAAACTCGAGTGATAAACCAGAGCCGTTAGATGGTGATCCAACACGCGGAAACCATGGGCGGTTCAAGTTCTTTTAGTTGCCGTTGGATTATGATCCGATGGCCAGAATTTCATACCGATTCGGTGAGGTAACAATCTAATCCGAGCCGTAGGAACCAGATCGTGCGGCCACCATTCAACGACACCCCTTCGCGTGGCTTATTTCCTAAAGAGACCCCGAATTATTTTAGAATCAACCCGCAGTCCAGCCTTACTGTGCTCTGTGTCTTGGGAAAATTAGGATTTGGCCCCTGTGCTTATCTGTTATGTGCGCGAAGTCCAGAGGGCAGGAAAAATCATATAAATAATTATAGGAATTGAATTTTAGTGCAAAAAAATTTAGAAACTTTATTAATTCATAGAAAATTCATTTGAAGTTCAATTAATCCATTCTAATTCCTATAATTTTGTAATATTATTGTTTATCATTTAGTACCACTGTTTTGACATGAAAGTCACATTAAAATGTATATCCTATTTAATCTTGTACAAACACATAGAATCTTTAGAAATTCATAACTTAAAATCTATAACTCTGATTTGATCCATTCAAGTTGCGTTAGTCTCGTATAAATATTTAATATGCAATAACAACATTTATTGTACCATGACTCATTATCTTGTAATTAGATCTTTATTTAACTTATGATGGTTAGTCTTGTTAATTTGCTTATTGTTGGGGGCTTGTTCTCAAATGCTATGAATTAAGAACAAGACAACATAAAAGTATTAAATGTTAAACTCCTTCGTCCTTAAAAACATTATATCCCTTTGGATATACTGAATCTCGAACAAAGGTTACCAAAGAAAAAATCTTCGTAGGGCTGATAAATGGTAAAACATAGCATCCGTATATAATATGCGAGTACTAATACCAGTATTATTATTAATGTATTTCCATCATTGAATTCATAAAATAAAATTACAAATGTACCTTCAGATCGATGTAAAGTAAAGGTACAGACGTGATGTGAAAAAACGTATGCCAAGTCAGCGTGAACAGTACGGGAGTACTGTTCACCTATTTATAGCCACGGGACACAGCCCTTGTAAAATTACATTGATACCCCTTACATTTATCAATAACTCTATAGTAATTCTTCAAGGTCCAATTTGGCTTTTCATCTTTAAGTTGGTTCCTCTTTTCTGTCATTACGCCGAAGCCTTCCTGCACATAGCTTCGTGATCGTTTTATCCTTCGTCATGATTGTTTTTCGTTCCAGTCAAGCTTCGTCTTAACCCTGCCCTTGTATATCCGCGACCTGACTCCGAAGGTGCCTGTTCACATATTACACTCGGAAAACATTGTCAAACTATGTTTTTGAGGACCTTCGGGAGCCGAAGGCCCCCAACAGTAGCCCCTCGCAATATTAATTTACTGTAATGATAAATTCATATTGCGAAATGGACGAAGGCTTTATGCCGAAGGTCCAAAAAAACACCTTCCTTTTGCTAGAATAGCAACAGTCATTGACAAGCGGGGCCCTCCAGTTTTCGACACACTGGGTGTATAAATACGAGCTCACCACGAGTTTATTTGGCACACTCTTTTGCCATCTGCTCTTTACGCACCCAGCTTTTCAGCCTGCACGTGACAGCATTTGCTCGGTTTTAAATTTTTAAGCTTCGGTTTCAAGTCTGGTTTGCCAGCATTCGCGAAGATGTCTGAGGATAAAAAAGTTGCTGGTGCTTCGAAGCTAAGTCTTTCTGAGGAAATGCACCTGGGTTTTCTTGAATCAATGTCGAAGACCAATACGGAGAAGATTGTCAGGGAGACTTTGGAGGGTTTATCTGAAGATACTGGCGACAGTGATAGTTATGATGTGGATAGTGGTGGGGAGGATTCCGAAGATCGCCCGTGGCGGCCTAGTCACTCAAATTTCGGAAAATCAACTATAAAGCAGAGTCACCTTGAAAATATGAGGGGGAGATATTTCCGAGATATGTCCATTGTGAGGGCAGATGACGGAGAGAAAACTACGCCGACTCCCGAAGATAATGAAGTCGTGATCTTCCGAAGCTTTTTTAAAGCTGGGCTACGATTCCCTCTAAGCAGATTTGTGGTAAAAGTTCTGAAAATATATCAGGTTTACCTTCATCAACTTACCCCTAAAGCAGTGATAAGATTGGGAGTCTTCGTCTGGGCCATGAGGAGCCAGGGCCTGGAGCCAAGTGCAAAAAGCTTTTGCAATATTCACGAGCTAGTATATGAGACGAAGCCCTGGGGTAAGGAGCAATATCATAATAATTTTGGTTGTTATAGCTTCGGTGCCCGCTCTGGGTCAAGCTGTCCCGTGCCAACTTTTCGGAAGAGATGGCCCGGGGAATGGATGAAGGAATGGTTCTATGTGAAGAACGATTTGAAGGTTCGAGAAGATATTAAAGATATCATCATGCGCCCTATCTGGCAGCGCTTCGGACTCCGGAAACCGAAGGTAGAAATGGACGAAGCAGCTGAAGAATGTTAGAGAGCCTTCGGCGTAGTCTGCTCTTTTATTGGGACCAGGGACTTAATGCAAGAGCACGTTGCCTTCAGAGTGTGGCCACTTGCAGATAACTGGGAAATGCTGAAGGAGACCGTTAAAGAAGCTGACGAGGGTGGGCTAATCAGGCTGAATTATACATTCAAGTATGGAGATAAATTCGTTGAACCAGATGATGATTGGCTAAAAAGCATTGAGAATGTAAGTGATGAATTGCTTGGGGCATACTCAAAGGCCGAAAATACTGCATTGGCAGCGGCTTTCGGAGGCCGAAAGAAGAAGAGACTCAACCGAGTATTTAATGCAATTAGGTTTATCTACCCCGATTACCATTATCCAATGCGAGGCCAAAAAAGGAAAAATACTTCTCCTGCAAAGGAAATTGCTTCAGCTGCTGCTAGGGAACCAGCTCCGAAGAGGAAGAAGGTAAAAGTGCTCACCCACCCTCCACGCTGTATTGAGCTAGCCACAGTGCCTGAGTTTATTGGTGGGGCTTCTTCGGCCAGCGAAGCCAGAGAACCAACTCTAGCGCCAAAATCCGTAGAAATGGCCCAAGCACCAGCAATAGAGAAAACGGAAGAACCGAGAACTGAAGAAGGAAAAACATTAGACATTTTAAGTCCTTCATCAAAAGTCGAGGCAGCTAAAAGCCAAAAGGGGCCAGCAGCGACCCCAAAAAGAAAAAGGATGGTTAATGTGCTGGATGTTTTGGAGACAATTAAATCTTCAAGCATAACTCCAAAGAAAACCGTTGAAACTTCTGAAGTGTCTACTGAAGGCTTTGTTGCTGAAACTTCGAAGCCACAATTTGAAACTGAAGTTGGGCCTTCAGAGCCCACCAAGATACAACCTTTGGAAGCCGAAAAAATGTCAGAGGCAAGTTTGGAAGCTGAAAAAACAAAAACAATAGAGCCGATTTTGATTGAGGAAATCGACACTGCCACCCCCGAAGCATTTTCCAAAATACGTGATTATATTGTGTGACATGCTTCGAGGAAAAAACTATCCGAAGAAGAGATTTTTGAAGCCAATCACTATGCCCGAGAACTGAAGTATCCGAGGGGGGCCGTAGTGTTTAATGGAACAAACGAAGATGACTTCCTATACTGTCTCCCAGACAATTAAGAATTATCCGTCTGTCGGGAAATGGCTAGAAGCATGGGGTTCCCGAAACTCGAAGCTGGCCTTTGCGCCATGACGAAGGACGATCTTGCGGATAGCCTGGCATACAATAGTCTGAAGGTACAAAAATTGTGAATTTTGAAGTTTATGAATTTCGAATTAGTTTTTTGTTCTTATGTTAACTCATTCATTCTTTTGAATAGGGCTTAATACTCAGCAATGCCTTAAGGGCACAAAAGAATGCCGAAGATGAGAGCTGCACCATTGCTCTTAACAACCTTCGAACAGAGGTTATCAGGCTAAGAAACGAAGCCTTGGAGAAGGACAAAATCCTGCTTACGTTGGTGGAAAAAATGAAGGAAGACGAAGCTAACTCTAAAACTCAAGCCGAAGCTCAGAGGCGCGAAATCGAAGATCTTCGGAAACAACTAGCCCGAGCTAAAGAAGAACGCATTCTTGAAGAAACAAAGAGAGAACTAAGCGATCAATGGGCAAATCATTTGGAAATAAATGTCGAAGAGCTTCGTGCTTCGAAGAAAAGGTATTATGACAAATCCATAGAGTGTGTTAAAAAGATAAAATCCAGCTTCGTCAGCGTCGGCGCATTTTCTAGCGAAGAAAATTTCACAAGAGGGAATCCAGAAGGCCCGATTGAATGGATCAGTCGCGAAGCTGAGGCCTTCGAGGAAATCTTGAATAGTCACGGGGACATTTGTGCTTTTTCAGGCGCCAGAGGAATTGTTACTATTTTGGAAAAGAAAGGATGCGAACATGTGAAATCTTTAGCACAGTCTGGAACTGCTTTATCCTCCGAAGATATCAAAGACCCTTCAGCCGAAGCAAGCCAGGTTGGTGGAAAATTTTTCACAGACATTTGGGACAATGGCGGTCGAGAAATGGCTCAAGAAATTATTCAGAGAAGCGAAAAAGGCATCCATGATGCTAGAAAAGTAGCGGAGGCTGCTGAAGAGGGCACAGGGCCCGAAGGGCGAATAGGTATTAGTCAGTGGTTTTTATTCTGTTGTGATTTTTGATTTTAAACTTTGTTCGCGATTCTGTAATAGTAATATAGTCGTATCCTCTCCTCCCTCAGAATCTGCTGGGGCAGCTCCAGACCCCCCCCGAAGGGGGACGACGAAATTAGACAAATGGCCGAAGCCATTATGGACAAAGTTGTCAATTAGTTATTAAACGAAGCTGCAGAAGTAGTTCTTAGGGAAGATTAAGTGTTAATGTAAAAAATACTTGGAACATGACGTGTAAAACTTTGCAACTTTGAATGTAATATATAATCTACTTATGGTTCAATTCTTTACGATGCATGAAATTTTACATACATACCGCTTTTGAGCCTTCGGCGAAAAAAACACCTTCCCTTCTTTTCATGCTTCGTGAAGAAAAATCTTTTATGTATCATAATAATTTTCATACTTCTCTTGATGAAGAATATCCAAGCTTCGCGCAAACATTCTTCGAAGCTATAAAAGAGTTTTATGTTGCCTCTCTGACGAAGCTATACTTCTTCATAATACATTCTTCAAAACATTCTTCGAAGATTAATACTGTGTTGCCTTCTCGTTTTTCATGCAATATGATGTATGATGCTTATGTTATGCAAAATGGTAGGATGATGCTATGCTATGCAAAATGATATTTATGCTGAAGATACACACATCTCTGCAATGGAGCACATAATCTTTTTATCTCAGCGCTGACTTTTCGCTGTAAGCCTCCCTTAGGAGCTTCTTCGCCTTTTACTTTCAGCGGAATCAGCGTTTATTTCTCGCTGTAAGCCTCCCTTAGGAGCTTCTTCGCCTTTTACTTTCAGCGGAATCAGCGTTTATTTTTCGCTGTAAGCTCTGCATTCCCTTCGGAACGACTTTTGAGCAGAAAACTTACACTACGCTCCCTTAGGAACGACTTTTGAGCAGAAAACTTACACTGCGCTCCCTTAGGAACGACTTTTTTACTACTTTGAAGAAATTGCACTGCGTTCCTTAGAACAATTTTTTGATAATTCGAAGGTTCTCCGTGCCACCATAGATTCTTATGCTTCGGCAATTCAAACCGATGGAGAAGATATATTTTCATTATGATAATAAGCTAAACTGTTACAAGAATTTGAAAAACAACAAAAAAGACTTAAACTTCCCATAATTGTTCTTTACTGCGAAGAAAGTAAAACTGAACGCGAAAGTGCAAAAAGCTGGTGTCGAGGTAGGATATTTTGTCAGTAAATGTGCTTCGACTCTGGCACAGTGCTATTGACTGTGCGAGCTTCGGATTCTTCTCTGAAGTCCCTCTGGGGGTGAGAATGCTGGCTCCCTTCTGGCTGCGGAGCTCGTTGTATTGGTGGTGGCGGTGGAAGCTGTTGCCAGGAAGCTTGGGGTTGGCTTGCCGAAGCAACAGAGGCTGCAGGGTGATTGCCTACATATTCTGGAATGTAAGGCGAATGGTACGAAGCAGTATGCATAACCTGCTTCGGCTGACTCTGTTGCGCTGCAGCCTCTGCTAGTTCCTTTTGCTTTTGAATGGTAATATGGCACATTCTGGTGGTATGGCCCTTGCCTTCACCGCAGAATAAGCAGTAAATTTTTCTTGGTTGATCTCCAAATCTTCCTCCGAAGCCCCTGGCGCCTCTGCCTCTTGGCGCTGGCGGCCGAAAAGAGCTTTGCTGTTGCCCCGAAGCTTGTGAGGAACACTGTGGCCTTTGCTGGTGACTCCCTTTGTCATCATTTTGAGTAGAATTGTGAATTGACCTGACATGCCTCGGATAAAACCTTCCTCCGAAGCCCCTGGTCATTTCAGAGAACCTGAGAGCTTCCTCCCTTCTTTGGCGAAAATCATTGTCAGCTCGAATATACTCGTCCATCTTCTGGAGCAGCTTCTCCAAAGTTTGAGGAGGCTTCCTGGCAAAGTACTGAGCTGAAGGTCCTGGCCGAAGCCCCTTGATCATGGCCTCAATGACAATTTCATTGGGCACTGTTGGTGCCTGTGCCCTCAGACGTAGGAACCTTCGGACATACGCCTGAAGGTACTCTTCGTGATCCTGGGTGCACTGAAATAAAGCTTGAGCAGTGGCTGGCTTCGTCTGAAAGCCTTGGAAGCTGGTTATCAACATATCCTTCAGCTTTTGCCATGAAGTGATTGTTCCTGGCCTAAGGGAAGAATACCAGGTTTGTGCCACGCTCCTGACAGCCATGACAAAGGACTTTGCCATGACCGCTGTGTTGCCACCATACGAAGATATAGTTGTCTCATAGCTCATCAAGAATTGCTTCGGGTCTGAATGACCGTCGTACATGGGGAGCTGAGGTGGCTTATAAGACTGTGGCCAAGGTGTAGCCTGCAGTTCTGTTGACAGAGGAGAAGTATCATCAAAAGCAAAATTTCCATGATGGAAATCTTCATACCAGTCGTCCTCGTTGTAGAAACCCTCTTGATGAAGCTCTCTGCGCGGGGGCCTTTGATTCTGGTCATCTTGAGCGAGGTGTCGAAGCTCTTCAGAGGCTTCATCTATCTGCTTTTGAAGATCAGCTAGACGAGCCATCTTCTCCTTCTTCCGTTGGACCTGTTGATGGAGCACCTCCATTTTTTGGATTTCTTGGTCCAAGTCGTCTTCCGGAGGCATTAGACTGGTGGCTTTCCTCTTCTGGCTTTGGGCCTCCCTAAGAGAAACGACATCCTGATTGGGGTCCAACGGCTGCAGAGTGGCAGCCCCTGTCGCTGAAGCTTTTTTCGGCGGCATGACGAAGGTGATGTTTGCCGAAGGTTTTCAAAACTCAAAAAATGGAAGTGAGTTCACCGGAGGTGGGCGCCAATGTTGGGGGCTTGTTCTCAAATGCTATGAATTAAGAACAAGACAACATAAAAGTATTAAATGTTAAACTCCTTCGTCCTTAAAAACATTATATCCCTTCGGATATACTGAATCTCGGACGAAGGTTACCAAAGAAAAAATCTTCGTAGGGCTGATAAATGGTAAAACATAGCATCCGTATATAATATGAGAGTACTAATACCAGTATTATTATTAATGTATTTCCATCATTGAATTCATAAAATAAAATTACAAATGTACCTTCAGATCGATGTAAAGTAAAGGTATAGACGTGATGTGAAAAAACGTATGCCAAGTACTGTTCACCTATTTATAGCCACGGGACACAGCCCTTGTAAAATTACATTGATACCCCTTACATTTATCGATAACTCTATAGTAATTCTTCAAGGTCCAATTTGGCTTTTCATCTTTAAGTCGGTTCCTCTTTTCTGTCGTTACGCCGAAGCCTTCCTGCACATAGCTTCGTGATCGTTTTATCCTTCGTCATGATCGTTTTTCGTTCCAGTCAAGCTTCGTCTTAACCCTGCCCTTGTATATCCGCGACCTGACTCCGAAGGTGCCTGTTCACATATTACACTCGGAAAACATTGTCAAACTATGTTTTTGAGGACCTTCGGGAGTCGAAGGCCCCCAACACTTATCATTATAATCTGCTAAAATATGATCTATGGTCAATTTATAACTTAGATTAAAGTAGAGATAATTATTTATAGAATAACCTCTCAAATGATTTATATTAACCAAATTATAATATAGTTTAATATTTTAATCACATAGATCTTCTATAAAATCATAACTCCTTAACCGTAACTCCGGTTTTAGTGGTTCTCGATCCCATGATCTCGTTACGACGTGTAGATCATTATTATTCAGTTTGTACTTATGCTTGGTGTGATGTTAATTTTGTCTATACCATATTTATTTGTATTGCTCCGACTAGCGCGAGGTTTTGAGGATCTGAAGAATCATCTTGGTACCTGTAATCTCAAGTGCCAGGCAAGTTGTGCCCTTGATCCACTTTTGTTACCCAATAATATTCTTTATTATCACTATTCAATGCATAGGTTTAATTTTGATGGGACCCAATAGGTCACCCTAGTCTGTTTATCCTGTTTACCATGTTTACCCCTGAATCATATGGGTAGTTTTTGCTATTGCTCTATATGGTTTTGGGATCAATATTTCATTATATCCATGTACCAATTGTTATGTTATTTTATTTATGTTCATGTCAAGATCATTATATTATTGTTAATTGGAACATGGAGCTTAACTTGAGAAACACGTGCCACCACAAGGGAGGAATGGGACCCCTTGGTTAACTAATTAGGAAAGCTAGTGGAAGACTACCTTACCCGAAAGGGGCAAGGACAGTAGGGGAGTTGCATGCAAGGAGGTTCTTGGGTTGATTTTGCTGCGATGGCGGTCAGACGGGGGATTCTTGCAAGTGCTCTTCCCATAAACTGTAGCGGGTTTTTGAAAGCTAGTGGAACTTTGTAAAGGCCTCGTAGTGGATCCCTAGCCATTCACCTTGGTAGTGTCTAAGGGTCTAGCTAACCCTGGCGACATGGGAAACACGACTTGTGGGTAAAGGGTACAACCTCTACAGAGTGTAAAACTGGTATACTAGACGAGCTCACGGTCATGAGCAGCTCAGGACTCTCGCATGATTAAATTATGGAACCTAAACTCAATTTGTCATATGCATTGCATGGGATTTGTTATTAATTTTGTTCTATTATTTATTATGGTTTGGTATTTACTTACATTTAGTAACTGCTAATAAAATTTTGACCAACTTTAAAAGCAATGCTCAGCTTTAACCATTCTCTTTGGTAAGCCTTACACTTCACATGATCTCCCACCTTTGGTGAGTTCATGCCACATTATTCCCCACAACTTGTTGAGCGATGAACATGTGTGAGCTCACCCTTGCTGTCTCACACCCCCCACAGGAGAAGAATAGGTGGTTCAAGAGGAGCCACTCGGCGAGGAGTTCGATTCGATCTAGGTGGCGTCTCCCAGTTGACTTTCTGGCGCCAAGGATGGGTTTTAGATCCTTTTATATTTATCTTTTATTTTTGTAAGACTTCCGCTATGTAATAAGTACTCTGATTATATTGTGACATTTATCTCTATACACTTTGTTATTATATATGTTGTCTTCTTTAAAGCATGTATGAGATACACCCGGCTTTGTCCCTTAAAACCGGGTGTGACAATTCGGGGATGGAAATCAAGGACTGGTCAAAGGTTTGGGTAAAATTGCTATATCCCCTGACTATTCCATTTCAAATGTCTTTTTTATAGATTCTTTAGATTATAACTTGCTTTCAGTTTCTCAATTATGTAAAATGGGTTGCAACTGTCTTTTTACTGATATAGGTGTTACTGTCTTTAGAAGGAGTGATGATTCAGTAGCATTTAAGGGAGTGTAAGAGGGTCAATTATACTTAGTTGATTTTAACAAAGCTTAACTTGACACTTGCTTAATTGCTAAGACTAATATGGGTTGGCTCTGGCATCGCCGACTAGCCCATGTTGGGATGAAGAATCTTCACAAACTTCTAAAGGGAGAGCACATTTTAGAACTAACCAATGTTCATTTTGAGAAAAATAAGGTTTGTAGCGCATGTCAAGCAGGAAAGCAAGTTGGTGCCCACCATCTACACAAGAACATCATGATGACCGACAGGCCGCTTGAGCTACTCCACATGGATTTATTCGGCCCGATTGCTTACATAAGCATCGGCGGGAGTAAGTATTGACTTGTAATTGTGGATGATTATTCTCGCTTCACTTGGGTGTTCTTTTTGCAGGAAAAATCACAAACCCAAGAGACTTTAAAGGGATTCTTGAGATGGGCTCAAAATGAGTTCGGATTGAGAATCAAGAAGATAAGAAGCGATAATGGGACGAAGCTCAAGAATTCACAAATTGAAGGTTTTCTTGAGGACGAGGGCATCAAGCATGAGTTCTCTTCTCCCTACACACCTCAATAAAATGGTGTAGTGGAGAGGAAGAATAGAACTCTACTGGACATGGCAAGGACCATGCTTGATGAATACAAGACACCAGACCGGTTTTGGGCGCAAGCAATCAACACGGCTTGCTACTCCATCAATCGGTTATATCTTCACCGAATCCTCAAGAAGACATCATACGAACTCCTTAGCGGTAAAAAGCCCAATGTTTAATATTTTAGAGTCTTTGGAAGCAAATGTTTTATTCTTCTTAAAAGAGGTAGAAAATCTAAATTTGCTCCTAAGGTTGTAGAAGTTTTTTACTTGGTTATGACTCAAACACAAGGGCATATAAAGTCTTCAACAAATCCACTAGATTAGTTGAAGTTTCTTGTGACATTGTGTTTGATGAGACTAATGGCTCCCAAGTGAAGCAAGTTGATCTTGATGAGCTAGATGATGAAGAGGCTGTGCGTCGCGCTAAGGAACATGTCCATTGGGGATGTGTGTCCTAAGGAATCTCAAGCTCAAGAAAATGTAGATGAAGATCAAGAGGATGAGCCACCTCAAGAGGAGGACAATGATCAAGGGGGAGATGAAGATAATGAAGACAAGGAAGATGAGCAAGAAATATAGGGTCAAAGACCGCCACACCCAAGAGTCCACTAAGCAATCCAACGAGATCACCCCGTCAACTCCATCCTCGGTGACATTCATAAGGGGGTAACCACTAGATCTCGGGTTGCACATTTCTGTGAGCATTACTCTTTTGTGTCCTCTATTGAGCCATACAGGGTGGAGGATGCACTAAGAGATTTGGATTGGGTGCTGGTAATGCAATAGGAACTCAACAACTTCACGAGGAATGAGGTATGGCATTTAGTTCCACGTCCTAACCAAAATGTTGTAGGAACCAAATGGGTATTCCGCAACAAACAAGATGAGCATGGTGTGGTGACAATGAACAAAGCCCGACTTTTGGCCAAGGGTTATTCACAAGTCGAAGGTTTGGACTTTGGTGAAACTTATGCACCCGTAGCTAGGCTTGAGTCAATTCGTATATTACTTGCCTATGCTACTTACCATGGCTTTAAGCTTTATCAAATGGACGTGAAAAGTGCATTCCTCAATGGACCAATCAAGGAAGAAGTCTATGTTGAGCAACCTCCCGGCTTTGAAGATAGTGAGTATCCTAACCATGTTTATAAACTCTCAAAGGCGCTTTATGGGCTCAAGCAAGCCCCAAGAGCATGGTACGAATGCCTGCGAGATTTTCTTATCACTAATGGCTTCAAAGTCGGTAAAGCCGATCCTACTCTCTTTACTAAAACTGTTGCAAAAGATTTGTTTGTATGCCAAATTTATGTTGATGATATCATATTTGGGTCTACTAACAAATCAACTTGTGAAAAGTTTAGTAGGATCATGATACAGAAATTCAAGATGTCTATGATGGGGGAGTTGAAGTATTTCCTAGGATTTCAAATCAAGCAACTCCAAGAGGGCACCTTCATCAGCCAAACCAAGTACATTCATGACATACTTAAGAAGTTTGGAATGAAGGATGCCAAACCCATCAAGACACCCATGGGAACTAATGGGCATCTCGACCTCAACACGGGAGGTAACTCCATAGATCAAAAGGTATACCGGTCGATGATAGGATCTTTACTTTACTTATGTGCATCTCGACCGGATATTATGCTTTCCGTATGCATGTGTGCAAGGTTCCAAGCCAATCCTAAGGAATTTCACCTTAGGGCCATAAAGAGAATCATGAGGTATTTAGTTTATACTCCTAAGTTTGGGCTTTGGTACCCCAAGGGATTCACTTTTGATTTAATAGGATATTTCGATGCCGATTGGGTAGGGTGTAAAATTGATAGGAAGAGCACATCAGGGACTTGTCAGTTTATAGGGAGATCCCTGGTGTCTTGGGCTTCAAAGAAACAAAACTCAGTAGCTCTTTCCATAGCTGAAGCCGAGTACATTGCCGCAGACCATTGCTGTGCGCAATTACTTTGGATGAGGCAAACCCTCAGGGACTATGGCTACAAATTGAGCAAAGTCCCTCTCCTATGTGACAATGAGAGTGCAATCCACATGGCGGATAATCCCGTTGAACACAGCCGCACTAAGCACATAGATATTCGGTATCACTTTCTGAGAGATCACCAACAAAGGGGGGATATCGAAATTGCTTATGTTAGCACCAAAGAACAATTAGCCGATATTTTTACCAAGCCATTAGATGGGAAAACCTTTAGCAAACTTAGGAATGAGCTAAATATTCTTGATTCTCGGAATTTTGATTGAAACATTGCACACATCGCTATTTTATATACCTTTGATCATATCTCTTTCATTTGGCACATATACATATTTCTTATTCTTCTTATGCCTAAGCTAAGACTAATATGTTTCCATCAGCATCTTTTGTATTAAGTCTTAGATTGAAAGGGAAATGGAGTATTCGGCAAAGACAACGCTTCCACTCTACTCCATCAGTATTTTTTACCCTTTGCCGGTACTCCGACATCTCTCCGATTAGTATAATATTTCACTCATATCTCTTTTATCAATGGGGGAGAAATTCAAATAGGGCTCTCAAAGTCTCCGTTTTGGCGGTTAATGCCAAAGGGGGAGAAAATATTAAGCCCAAAGCAAAAGGACCGCACCACCACCAAATTCAAAAACTTCATTTCGAGAATTTTTCAATTGGTATCGTTGGTGACTTGTTCTCAAATGCTATGAGGTAAGAACAAGGCAACATAAAGAATGTTAAATGTTAAAATCCTTCGTCCTTTGAAGCATTATTTCCCTTAGGATATAACGACTCGGACGAAGGTTACAGAAAGCGTACCTTCGTAAATACAACGTATATAAAAATGAAGAAGGGTTTACACGAAACATGAACAATGCGAACAATCAAATATGTTATCATTATTGTATTATTTTTGTGCTATTATCATGAATAAGTAAAGATAATGATTTATTACAAGTATACCTTCGGCTTGAAGGAAGTAAAAATACAAGCGTGACGCAAAAGCAAATGCCTAGTCAGTGTGAACAGTACAGGAGTACTGTTCATCTATTTATAGGCATGGGTCACAGCCCATGTAAAATTACATTCAGGCCCTTTGCATTTGATAACAACTCTATAGTAATTCATCGGGGTCTAGATAGCCTTTTCCTCTTTAAGTCAGTTTCCTTTTTCCTGTCATCATGCCGAAGCTCCCTTGCGTACAGCTTCGGCTCTGTTCCATCCTTCGTTCCCCTTGTGTTTCTTCATACAGTGATTTTGACTCAAGTCCGAAAGCTCCATGCCCGAAGGTACCTGCTCATGTATTATACTCCAGAAACATTGTTAAATCACGTTTTTGAGGACCTTCGGAAGCCGAAGGCCCCCAATAGTAGCCCCTCGCAATATTAATTTGTTAGAATGATAAATTTAGATTGCGACAAGGACGAAGGCTCTGAGCCGAAGGTCCGAAAAAACACCTTCCCTTTGCTAGAATAGCAACAGCCACTGACAAGCGGGCCCTCCAGCACGCAATGCACCAGGCGTATAAATAAGAGCGCACCACTAGCTCATTTGGCACGCTTTCTTGCCATCTGCTTTGCCTGCTCAAATAGCTCTTTGCTTACAAACGCTTGACCAGATTTTTAAATTTTTAAGCTTTGACTTTGAGAGCACTTTTCTCAGCACTTTCGAAGATGTCTGAGGATAAGAAAGCTACCGTTGAAACGAAGCTGAGCCTTTCTGAGGAGATGAATCTTGGCTTTTTTGAGTCGATAGCAAGGACAAATGCAGAGAAGATTGCTAGGGAAACTTTGGAGGGTTTGTCTGAAGATACTAGTGACAGTGATAGCTATGATGTGGAGAGCAGCGCGGAAGACTCCGAAGATCGACCCTGGCGACCAAGCCATGCAGTTTTTGGAAAATCAACTATTAAACAAAGCCATCTTGACAACATGAGGGGGAAATACTTTCGGGATATGTCTGTTGTGAGGGCTGACGATGGAGAAAAAACTTGTCCTACTCCAGAGGAGAATGAAGTCGTGATCTTTCAGAGCTTTTTGAAGGCTGGGCTTCAGCTTCCTCTTAGCAGCTTCGTAGTCGAGGTTTTGAAGATATTTCAGATTTACCTTCACCAGATTACCCCCGAAGCTATTATAAGAATGGGAATCTTCGTGTGGGCTTTAAGGAGTCAAGGCTTGGAACCAAATGCAAAAAGTTTTGCAGCATGCATGAATTGTTATATGAGACGAAGCCCTAGGGTAAAGAATAGTATCATAATAACTTCGGTTGCTATAGTTTCATTGCTCGTTCTGGTTCAAGCTCCCCAGTACCGACTTTTCGGAAGAGATGGCCCGGAGACTAGACAAAAGAATGGTTTTATGTAAAGAATGATTTAAAGGCACGAGAAGACATTAAAGATATAATCATGCGCCCTATCTGGCAACACTTCGGGCTCTGGAAACCGAAGGTAGAAATTGACGGAGCGACCGAAGAATGCCGCAAGGCTTTTGGGTTAGTCTGCTCTTTCATTGGGACAAGGGACTTAGTTCAAGAGCACGTGGCCTACAGGATATGGCCATTGTTAGCCGGCTGGGAGGTGCCAAAAGAATCCATCAGCAATCCCCATGAAGGTGGTCTGGTTCGACTAAAATATACCTTCAGATTCAGAGACCAGTTTATCGAGCCAGACGATGACTGGCTGAAAAGCGTCGAAGCTACAAGCGATGATCTGCTTGGGCTGTACTCTAGAGCAGAAGATAACGCATTATCTGCGGCCTTCGGGAACCGGAAAAAGAAGAGACTAAACAGAATTTTTGACGCCATTGGGTTCATGTATCCTGACTACCGCTACCCGGTACGGGGTCAGAAAAGAAAAGGTGCAGTTTCTGTGAAGGAAGTTGCTTTGGCCGCTTCTAGTGAGCCTATGCCGAAGAGAAAAAAGGTGAAGGTTCTTACACACCGGCCACGCTACATTGAGCCAGCCACAGTGCCTGATTTCGGTGGTGAGACCTCTTCGGCCACTAAAGCCAGAGAACCTATGCTTCTGCAGAATATTGAGGAACTGGCTGCAATGCCGAAAATGGAAAAAATTGAAAAACCGAGGGCTGAAGGGATAAGGACATCGGAAGTTTTAAGTCCTTCGGCAAGGGTTGAGGTGCCTGTGCCGAAGACACAAAAGGATCTTACAACAACCCCCAAGAGGAAGAGAATGGTCAACGTGTTAGATGTATTAGAAACAATAAAAACTTCAAGCTCTACTCCGAAGAGAGCTGCCGAAACTTCAAAACACAAATTGAGGCCGAAGCTTCCAAAAGCCGGGTCGAGACCGAAGTTGGGCCTTCAGAGCCCGCTAAGGAGAGATCCTTGGAAATTGGAAAAGAAACGGAAAAAGAGTCTGCAGAAGAAATTTTACCTGAGAAAACTGTCATTCCTATTCCCGAAGCATCTTCCGAAACTCTCAACTATATTTTACGTCATGCTTCGGGTAAAAAATTGACTGAAAAAGAAAAGCGAGAAGCTCAATTCTATGCCCAAAAATTGAAATGTCCAAAAGGGGCGTTGATATTCAACGGTAGCGGAGAAGAAGACTTCTTGTATTGTCTCCCAGACAGCAAGGAGATTTCTGTCTGACGGGAGATGAGCAAGAGCTTCGGATTCCTGACATTAAAAGACAGGCTTTCGGTGTTATCAAAAGATGAGTTGGCTGACAGCTTAGCATACAATAGTTTAAAGGTGAGAAAATGAGATTTTTGTATTTAAAAACAAAAATTTCCATTTGCTTACACTTAATACCGTATTTTTTGCAGGGCCTTATTCTTAGCAATGCCCTCAGGGCACAAAAAGATGCTGACGATGAAGGGTATACCATAGCCTTGAACAACCTTCATTCTGAAGTAATTGAACTAAGGAACGAAGGTCTTGAAAAAGATAAAATACTATATTCATTGTTGAGCAAAATAAAAGAAGACGAAGCTATTTCCAAAGCCCAAGCCGAAGCTCAGAAACACGAAATCGAAGATCTTCGGAAACAACTATTCGAAGCTAAAGAAAAATATGCTGTTGCAGAAGCTAAACGAGAAATTAGCGAACAAAGGAGAAATCGTTTAGAGAAAAACATTGAAGAACTTCGTATGTCCAAGGAGAAATGTTTTGAGAAATCTATGGATTGCGTGAAGAGAATAAAAATTAGCTTCGCCAATGTTGGCGCATACTCAAGCGAGGAGAATTTCATATGGGGCGATCCCGAAGGCCCAATTGAATGGATCAGCCACGAAGCTGAAGCTTTTGAGGAAGTTTTGAGTGGCCGCGGGGACATATGCGCCTTCTCGGGTGCTAGGGGGATTGCTGCTATCTTGGAGAGGATAGGCTGCGAACACGTAAAATCTTTGGCGCAAACCGAAGCTGCCTTATCCATTGAAGATACAAAAGACCCGTCGGTCGAAGCAAGCTTAGTTGGTGGAAAGTTTTTCACCGACATCTGGGAAAATGGCGGTCGAGAGATGGCTCAAGAAATTATAAGGAAAAGTGAAAAAGATACTCACGATGCTAGAGAAGCATCAGAGGCCGCTGAGAAAACTGCGGATCTCGAGAGGCGAATAGGTATTGATTAACAGCTTTTGACATTGTGTTCTAATTTTAGGACTTCGAACTTATTTACGCTTTGCGTCACAGCCGCACTATCTCCTCCCCCAGAACCCGTCGAGCCATTGGCGGACCCCAAAGCAAAGGAGGATGATGAAATTATAAAAATGGCCGAAGCTATTATGGATAAAGTTGTTGATCAACTATTATACGAAGCTGCAGAAGTAGTTTTAAAAGAAGATTAGTTGTTATTGTAAAGACATTTGGAATGTAATATTTGCTGGACAATGTGTGTAATATTTTATAATTTTGAATGTAATATATAAGCTGTTTATAATTCAATTCTTTACGATGCATGAAACTTTACGTACATACCGTTTTTGAGCCTTCGGCGAAAAAAACACCTTCCCTTCTTTTCATGCTTCGTAAGGAATATCCATATTCGTGAAAATATTATGCTTCGTAAGCAATAGATTTCCCCCGATACTAAAGTTGGCAAAACTGCACTTCTTCAAACTTTATTTTGTGCCTTGGCATAATTTCTTCGAAAACAATTTCCGAAGATTATCATTGTATTCCCCTTCTTGTGCCATTGATGCAATATGATGTATGATGTCATGTTTATGTGAATGATGTGATAATGCTATGATATGCAATGAAGATATTTGTTCCGAAGGTACACACACATCCTCACAGTAGAATACAATCTCTTTGCCGTTTATTTTTCGGCTTCACCGTTTATTTTTCGGTGTATCAGCGTTGACTTTTCACTGTAAGCCTCTCTTAGGAGCTTCTTCGCCTTTTATTTCGGCGGTATCAGCGTTTATTTTTCGCTGTAAGCCTCCCTTAGGAGCTTCTTCGCCTTTTACTTCGGCGGTATCAGCGTTTATTTTTCGATGTAAGCTCTGCATTCCCTTTGGAACGACTTTTGAGCAGAAAACTTACGCTGCTTTCCTTAGGAACGACTTTTTGTTGCTTTGGAAAACTTACGCTGCGTTCCTTAGAACGACTTTTCTAATGCTTCGGCAAAACTTGTAATGTGATTGTGAACCCCTCGCTCTCTTGAGAGTAACTTTCGTGCTTTACCAACTTTTTGGACTTCGTGAGTCTGTAAAAGAGATACATTTCCACTATGGCTAAAACGAAGCTATTACAAGGAATTGAAAATGACAGGAAAAACTTAGGCTTTTAAGGATTGTTCTCTATTGAAAAAGGAAAAATGATAACGAATGCCAGAACTATTTCAGAAGTAGGATATCCTCTTAGTAGATGTGCTTCAATTCTAGCATAGTACTGTTGACTGTGCGAGCTTCGGACTCCTCTCTGAAGTCTCGTTGCTGATGAGTGTGGTGGCTCCCTTCTGGCTGCTAGCCTCATTGCAATGGTGGTGGAGGTGGAGGCTGTTGCCAAGATGCCTGAGGTTGGCTTGCCGAAGCAACAGAGGTTGCAGGATGGTTACCCACATACTCTAGAATGTACGGTGAGTGGTATGAAGCAGTATGCATGACTTGCTTTGGCTGATTCTGTTGGGCTGCAGCTTCTGCTATCTCTTTTTGTTTCTGGATGGTGACGTGGCACATCCTGGTAGTGTGGCCCTTGTCCTCACCGCAGAATAGACAATAAATTTTCCTAGGCTGATCCCCAAACCTTCCTCCGAAGCCCCTAGCGCCTCTGCCCCTTGGAGCTGGGGGCCGAGGACAGCTCTGTTGCTGCCCCGAAGCCTGGGAGGAATATTGCGGCCTCTGTTGTTGACCTCCCCTGTCGACATTCTGAGTGGAATGAATTGATCTAACGTGCCTGGGGTGAATTCTCCCTCCGAAGCCCCTGGCCATTTCGGAGAACCTGTAAGCTTCCTCCCTTCTCTATCGAAAATCATTGTCAGCGCGGATGTATTCATCCATCTTCTGAAGCAGTTTCTCCAGGGTTTGAGGGGGTTTCCTGGCGAAGTATTGGGCTGAAGGTCCTGGACGAAGCCCCTTAATCATGGCCTCGATGACAATTTCATTGGGCACTGTTGGCGCTTGTGCCCTCAGACGCAAGAACCTTTGGACATACGCCTGGAGATATTCCTCTTGATCTTGCGTGCACTGGAACAAGGCCTGAGCAGTAACTGGCTTCGTCTGAAACCCTTGAAAACTGGTGACCAGCATGTCCTTCAGCTTCTGCCATGATGTGATTGTTCCTGGCCGAAGAGAGGAGTACCAAGTTTGTGCAACATTTTTGACTGCCATGACGAAGGATTTCGCCATGACTGCAGTGTTGCCACCATACGAAGATATAGTTGCTTCGTAGCTCATCAGAAACTGCTTTAGATCTGAGTGTCCGTCATACATGGGGAGCTGTGGTGGCTTGTAAGACGGGGGTCAGGGCGTAGCCTGCAGTTCTGCTGACAGAGGAGAAGCATCATCAAAAGCAAAATTTCCATGATGGAAATCCTCATACCAGTCATCTTTGTTGTAGAAGCCCTCTTGGTGCAGCTCTCTGTGATGAGGCCTTCGGTGCTGCTCATCTTTAGCAAGATGACGCACTTCTTCGGTAGCTTCGTCAATCTGCCTTTGCAGGTCAGCTAACCGAGCCATCTTCTCCTTCCTCTGTACCTGCTGATGAAGCATCTCCATATTCCTGATTTCTTGGTCCAACTCATCTTCTTGTGGTGTTGGACTAGTGGCCTTCCTCTTCTGGCTTCGGGCCTCCCGAAAAGAAAGGGTCTCCTGGTTCGGGTCCAACGGCTACAGAACGGCAGCCCCTGTTGCCGAAGCTTTCTTTGGCGGCACGATGAAGGTCGATGGTTGTCGAAGGTGGTCGAAAAGGGGTTCACCGGAGGTGGGCGCCAATGTTGGTGACTTATTCTCAAATGCTATGAGTTAAGAACAAGGCAACATAAAGAATGTTAAATGTTAAAATCCTTCGTCCTTCGAAGCATTATTTCCCTTAGGATATGACGACTCTCGGACGAAGGTTACAGAAAGCGTACCTTCATAAATACAACGTATATAAAAATGAAGAAGGGTTTACACGAAACATGAACAATGCGAACAATCAAATATGTTATCATTATTGTATTATTTTTGTGCTATTATCATGAATAAGTAAAGATAATGATTTATTACAAGTATACGTTCGACTTGAAGGAAGTAAAAATACAAGCGTGACGCAAAAGCAAATGCCCAGTCAGCGTGAACAGTACGGAAGTACTGTTCATCTATTTATAGGCACGGGTCGCAGCCCATGTAAAATTACATTCAGGCCCTTTGCATTTGATAACAACTCTATAGTAATTCATCGGGGTCTAGATAGCCTTTTCCTCTTTAAGTCGGTTTCCTTTTTCCTGTCATCATGCCGAAGCTCCCTTGCATACAGCTTCGGCTCTGTTCCATCCTTCGTTCCCCTTGTGTTTCTTCATACAGTGATTTTGACTCAAGTCCGAAAGGTCCATGCTCGAAGGTACCTACTCATGTATTATACTCCAGAAACATTGTTAAATCACGTTTTTGAGGACCTTCGGAAGCCGAAGGCCCCCAACAGTATCTAACTGTGTTTTCAATTAGTATATATTCAAATTGGTATCTAATTGATCTTTCAATTGGAATTTTCAAAGATAGATTTTCAAAAATTGGTATCTATTAAAACCTTCTTGAAAACTAAGAGGAGAATTTCATTCAGGGGGGAGTTTTGTTTAGTCAAAGGAAAAGCATTTGAAACAGGGGGAGAAATTTTCAAATCTTGAAAATACTTCTTGCAATCTTAATCATATACCTTTGACTACTTGCAAAAAGACTTTGAAAAGATTTTCCAAAAGAATTTGCAAAAACAAAATATGCGATGCAAACATGGTCCAAAATGTTAAATAAAAGAAAGCAATCCATTCATATCTAGTAAGATTATCAAATTGGTTCAATTCTAAGTAACCTATGCACTTACCTTATGCAAACTAGTTCATTTCTGCACTTTATATATTTGCTTTGGTTTGTGTTGGCATCAATCACCAAAAAGGGGGAGATTGAAAGGGAAATAAGGTTAACCTTTTGCTACAATTAATTTTGGTAGTTGAATGCCCAACACAAATAAATGGACTAACTAGTTTGCTCTAGAATACATGTTCTACAGGTGCATAAAGGTTCAACACAAATCAATAAATATTCAAGTTAGGGATCAAATATAAAGGAGCAAAAGAAACCAAGTGTGATGTGGTCTGGCGCACCGAACTGTCAGGTGTGCCACCGGACAGTGTCTGGTGCACCAGGTCCGTACAGGGCTAAACCAGCCACTCTCGGGTTTCAGCAGGCACACTCCGCTACAATTCACCGGACTGTCCGGTGTGGCACCGGACTGTCCGGTGCACTAGCGGAGCAACGACTAACTCGCGCAATGGTCGACTGCAAAAGCGCGCTGACAGATGAACATTGAAGAACACTGCACGCAGAGTCAGAGCCGCAAAGCCAGAGGCGCACCGGACAGTGAATAGGACCTGTCCGGTGTGGCACCGGACTATCCGGTGCCACAAGAAGACAACGGCGCCAACTTTCGACTGTTCCAGAACCCTAGCGGTCGAGTGACGTGGCGGCGCACCGGACAGCTTATAGTGCATGTCCGGTGGCGCATCGGACTGTCCGATGCGCCCATCGACAGCAGCCTTCCCCAACGGCCATTTGGTGGTTGAGGGCTATAAATACCCCCCCCAACCACCATAACTCCAACAACCCAAGAATTCTAAACATTGTATTCAATACAAGAGCAATAGACTTCACTCTAAGACACAATCAAAGCGATCGATCCACTCAAAGTCCCTAAATCAACTCTAGTGCATTAGGACTTGTGAGAGGATCTCTTGTGTTTCTTTGTTGCTCTTGTTTGCTTAGCTTGGTCTTCTTTTTCTTTTCAATTCTTACTCTCAAGCGCTTTGCAAGCAAGGCAAGGGACACCAATTGTGTGGTGGTCCTTGTGGGGTCTAAGTGACCCGTGAGATTAAGGAAGAAGGCTCACTCGGTCCAAGTGACCGTTTGAGAGAGGGAAAGGGTTGAAAGAGACTCGGTCTTTGTGACCACCTCAACAGGGACTAGGTTCTTTAGAACCGAACCTCGGTAAAACAAATCACTGTATTCATCCGCTTGATTCGCTCTTGATTTGTTTCCCCCTCTCTCTCAGACTCGGATTTAATTCTACCGCTAACCCCGGTGTGTAGTTTGTTTTTTAAGTTGTAAATTTTAGATAACGCCTATTCACCCCCTCTAGGCGACTTTCACACTCCAAACACTTAGTCTTGTGAGAGAGAGATTCTTGTGTTCATTTGAGTTCTTATCGCTTGGATTGCCTTTCTTCTTTTTCATTTTTACTCTCAAGTGCTTTGTAAGCGAGGCAAGAGACACTAAGTGTGTGGTGGTCCTTGCGGGGTCTTGGTGACCAGTGAGATTAAGGAAGAAGGCTCACTCGGTCTAAGTGACCGTTTGAGAGAGGGAAAGGGTTGAAATAGACCCGGCCTTTGTGGCCTCTTCAACGGGGACTAGGTTCTTTGGAACCGAACCTTGGTAAAACAAATCACCATGTTCATCTGCTCGATTCTCATTTGATTTGTTTTTGCCCTCTCTCTCGGACTTGATTTTAGTTCTAACGCTAACCCCGGCTTGTATTGTGTGTTTAAAGTTGTAATTTTCAGATTACGCCTATTCACCCCCCCTCTAGGCGACTTTCAATATTTGTGATGCGTGTTATTAGTTATTAGTATTTCTAATTGTGAAGTGGATCTCAATGTGTCACAGATTAATTTCATTTTTTACTGGTATGGTTAGAATTCTGCAGTATGATAGCCTTACCATTGGAATAAAATTACTGTTTGAGGACACTATACGCTTTAATAAAATATGCAATAGAAATTGACCTCTTTCTTTCATCAACATGGTGATTGTTCACTGTTCTGTATTCTAGCTGGCTGCTACTTGTTCATAGCAGTGAAATGGTCTAGAGAATAGCATAAACTAATGTACCATAATCATTTCAAAAGGCATGCAGAATTCTAGATGTGCCAATAAAAAAGTGAAACTAAATGAAAAAAGGTGATAAACGCCAACAAATCTGAGTATTGCACTGGTTTACTGAAAGGGAAATGTGCCCTTGGGCCATTTCTAAAGTGTTTTGGTGATTAAGTGCCCAAAACATGTTCTCTAAGTGTTAATTTGTGCCAAAGATTGAAGAAGCGCAAATCATGTAACAAGGTACGTTTCTAGACTTAGTACATTGATTTGGGTACTAATGTATTGTGTCTAAGTGCTAGAAACAGGAAAAAAGAAGTTGGAAAAGAGTTGGCTTTGTACAGCCAACTGCTGCTCGGTCTGGGTGCACCGGACAGTGTCCGGTGCGCCAGACCAGTCTCGGTGAACAGGCCACTCTCGGGACTCGACGGCGGCGTACGACTATAATTCACCGGACTGTCGGTGGCGCACCGGACTGTCCGGTGAGTCGTCCGCTGTGAAGTCGTCGCTCTCGGGAAAAGTTCAATGGTGTATGGCTAAAATTCACCGGACTGTCCGGTGGTGCACCTGACTGTCCGGTGAGCCAACAGTCGACTGCGCAACTGTCCGGTGAGTCGTCCGCTGTGAAGTCGTCGCTCTCGGGAAAAGTTCAACGGTGTATGGCTAAAATTCACCGGACTGTCCGGTGGTGCACCGGACTGTCCGGTGAGCCAACGGTCGACTGCGCAACGGTCGGCAGCGAAATTGGCGGGCGACATGTGGCCCGCACCAACGGTCGGAAGGGGGCACCAGACTGTCCGGTGTGCACCGAATAGTGTCCGGTGCGCCAACCAACGCCGAGGTGCAACGGTCGTCTGCGCTAGAAAAGGAAGGAGATCCGCACCGGACCGCCTACAGTGGCTGTCCGGTGGCACACCGGACTGTCCGGTGCGCCACCCAAGAGAAGGCAATCTTAGCCTTCCTTGTTGGTCTCCAACGGTTCCTAGCTGCCTTGGGGCTATAAAAGGGACCCCTAGGCGCATGGAGGAGTCACCCAAGTATACTCTAAGCATTCTAAGTCGTCCACACTTCGTCTCCACGCACTTGATCGACTGTGTTAGTGATTTGAGCTCCGTTCTAGTTGTGAACTCGTTGTGCTTCATTTTGAGCTCAAGTCGTGGCTTGTGTGCGTGTGTATTGCTGCGGATTTGTGTGTGTTGCTTCCCACCCTTACTCTTGTGCTTTCACTGTGATCTTTGTTGTAAGGGCGAGAGACTCCAACTTGTGGAGATTCCTCGCAAACAGGAAAAAGAGATAAGCAAAGAAAAGCCATGGTATTCAAGTTGATCATTGGATCACTTGAAAGGGGTTGAGTGCAACCCTCGTCCATTGGGACGCCACAACGTGGAGGTAGGCAAGTGTTATACTTGACCGAACCACGGGATAAACTCGAGTGTCTCTTGTGATTGTTTCTCTGTGATACTTGTGTGTTCGCAAGAGCTCACTACTTAGCCATACTAACACTTAACCAAGTTTTGTGGCTATTAGTATTTGAATTTTACAGGATCACCTATTCACCCCCCTCTAGGTGCTCTCAATTGGTATCAGAGCCGTTCTCTTCACGAAAGGGACTAATCGCCCGAAGAGATGGATCCTAAGGGAAAGGGGATGGTGGTCAACGATAAGGAGAAGGAGTCCATCTTCAACGAGCCAAGGGACGACAAGCCCACTGACTCTGGCTCGAGTCATAAGAAGAAGGACGGGAAGAAGAAGAGATGCATCAAGAAGATCGTCTACTACGACAGCGACGAGTCTTCTTCTTCCCCAAGAGATGATGACGATGAGAAAAAGAAACCGGTTAATTCAAATTTTTCATTTGATTATTCTCGTATTCCTTATAATTCCAATGCTCATTTGCTTTCTATTCCTCTTGGTAAACCTCCACACTTTGATGGAGAGGACTACGCTTTTTGGAGTCACAAAATGCGTAGTCACTTATTTTCTCTCCATCCTAGTATATGGGAGATAGTTGAAAATGGAATGCAATTTGATAGTGCGGATAACCCTGTATTCATTAACGAACAAATTCATAAGAATGCACAAGCTACCACTATTTTGTTAGCATCGTTGTGCAGGGATGAATACAACAAGGTGAGCGGCTTGGACAACGCCAAGCAAATATGGGACACCCTCAAGATATCGCATGAGGGGAACGACACCACCATGATCACCAAAATGGATTTGGTGAAAGGCGAGCTAGGAAGGTTTGCCATGATCAGGGGAGAGGAGCCAACTCAAACATACAACAGGCTCAAAACCCTGGTCAACAAGATCAGGAGCTATGGAAGCACAAGATGGATGGACCACGACGTCGTCCGACTTATGCTCAGGTCTTTTACTGTTATTGACCCTCATCTTGTGAACCTCATCCGTGAGAATCCTAGGTACACAAAGATGACGCCCGAGGAGATACTCGGAAAGTTTGTGAGCGGGCGTATGATGGTCAAGGAAGCAAGATATGTTGATGATGCATTGAACGGCCCAATGCCATCTATGAGCCCTAGCTTGTTGCACTCAAGGCAACAAGCAACAACAGGGAGGCGCTACCTAGCAAGGTGGCACAAGTTGAGGCTGTCGGGCTAAACGAAGATGAGATGGCTCTCATCATCAAGCGCTTCAAGACCGCGCTAAAAGGACGCAAGGAGCATCCCAACAAGAGCAAAGCAAAGGGAAAGTGCTCCTGTTTTAAATGCGGTAAGACTGGTCATTTTATAGCAAATTGTCCTGATAATGCTAATGATCAGGAATAAGAAAAGAGCGAGAAGAGGGAGAAGAAGAAGGCCTACAAGAAGGCGAAGGGCAAGGCGCACCTTGGCAAAGAATGGGATTCGGACTGCTCTTCTTCCGACTCCGACGACGAAGGACTCGCTGCCTCAGCCTTCAACAAATCGACACTCTTCCCCAACGAGCGCCACACTTGCCTCATGGCAAAGGAGAAAAAGGTAAGCGTTCGAGAAACCCCTAAGTATACTACTTCAAGTGATGATGATTCTAGTGATGATGAAGTAGATTATACCGATTTATTTAAGGGCTTAGATAGAGCAAAAGTAGATAAAATTAATTTGTTAATTGATGCCTTGAATGAAAAAGATAGATTGTTAGAGAAGCAAGAAGATATTTTGTATGAAGAGCATGACAAGTTTGTTAGTGTGCAAAAATCTCTTGCTTTAGAGGTTAAAAGGAATGAAATGCTATCTTCTGAATTATCTGCTTGTCATGAAACTGTGTCTAGCTTAAAGAGTATTAATGATGATTTAAATGCTAAGCTAGAAGTAGCTAATAAAACTAGATCTTGTGTAGAACATGTTGCCATTTGTAATAGGTGTAAGGATTTTGATGTTGATGCTTGTGTTGAACACCTTACATCGATTACTAAATTAAATAATGAGGTGGCAAGTCTTAATGCTCAACTTAAGACTTGCAAAATTGACTTTGATAAGTCAAAATTTGCTAGGGATGCCTACACCGTTGGTAGACACCCCTCAATTAAGGATGGACTTGGCTTTCGAAAGGAAGCCAAGAACTTAACAAGCCAAAGGGCTCCCATTCCCAACAAGGAGAAAGGGAAGGCCCCTATGGCTAGTAGTAATCAAAAGAATCATGCCTTCATGTATAATGATAGAAAATTTTCTAGAAATTCTCATTATAATAGGAGTTATAATGCTTTTGATTCACATGCTATGATTGCTTCAAGTTCTAATTTTAATGGTAGGCCTAGGAGAAATTTTGTGTCTCATGCTCCTAAGAAAATGTGTAATAAACCTACCACTGTTTTTCATGCTTGCAACACTGCGTATGTACTTTCATGTACAAATGAAAAAGTGGTTGCTAGAAAGTTGGGGTCCAAATGCAAGAGAGACAAGGCTTGTATTTTGGTCCCAAAGGCTATTGTAACTAACCTTGTAGGACCCAACAAGAGTTGGGTACCTAAAACCCAAGCCTAATTTGCCTTGCAGGTTTATGCATCCGGGGGCTCAAGCTGGATTATCGACAGCGGATGCATAAACCACATGACGGGGAAGAAGAAGATGTTCACCTCCTACGTCAAGAACAAAGATTCCCAAGATTCGATCATCTTTGGAGATGGGAACCAAGGCAAGGTTAAAGGACTAGGAAAGATAGCCATTTCATCCGAGTATTCCATATCCAATGTGTTCTTAGTTGAATAGCTCGGATACAACTTATTGTCTGTTAGTCAACTATGTAATATGGGTTATAATTGTCTATTTACCAATGTAGATGTGTCTGTCTTTAGAAGGAGTGATGGTTCATTAGCTTTTAAGGGTGTACTAGACGACAAACTCTACTTAGTTGATTTTTCGAAAGAGGAGGCCGATCTAGATGCATGCTTAATTGCTAAGACTAGCATGAGCTGGCTGTGGCATCGCCGTCTAGCACATGTTGGGATGAAGAACCTTCATAAACTTCTAAAGGGAGAACATGTGTTAGGTCTAACCAATGTATTTTTCGAAAAAGATAGACCTTGTGCAGCTTGTCAAGCAGGTAAACAGGTGGGAAGCACTCATCATAGCAAGAATGTGATGACCACATCAAGACCTCTGGAGCTACTTCACATGGACCTCTTCGGACCCGTCACCTACCTCAGCATCGGGGGAAGTAAGTATGGTCTTGTTATTGTTGATGATTTTTCCCGCTTCACTTGGGTATTCTTTTTGCAGGATAAATCAGAAACCCAAGGGACCCTAAAGCGCTTTCTAAGGAGAGCTCAAAACGAATTTGAGCTCAAGGTGAAAATGATAAGAAGCGACAACGGGTCCGAGTTCAAGAACTTACAAGTGGAGGAGTACTTGAGGAGGAAGGAATCAAGCACGAGTTCTCCGCTCCCTACACACCACAGCAAAACGGTGTGGTAGAGAGGAAGAACAGGACGCTTATCGACATGGCGAGGACGATGCTTGGAGAATTCAAGACACCCGAACGGTTTTGGTCGGAAGCTGTGAACACAGCTTGCCACACCATAAACCGGGTCTACCTTCATCGCCTCCTCAAGAAGACCTCGTATGAACTTCTAACTGGTAATAAACCCAACGTTTTATACTTTCGTGTATTTGGTAGTAAATGTTATATTCTAGTAAAGAAAGGTAGAAATTCCAAATTTGCTCCCAAAGCTGTAGAAGGGTTTTTGCTAGGTTATGACTCAAATACAAAGGCGTATAGAGTCTTCAACAAATCATCGGGTTTGGTTGAAGTCTCTAGCGACGTTGTATTTGATGAAACTAATGGCTCTCCAAGAGAGCAAGTTGATATTGATGATGTAGATGAGGATGATGTTCCAACGGCCGCAATACGCACCATGGCGATTGGAGATGTGCGACCACAGGTATAACAAGAGCAAGATCAACCCTCTTCCTCAACGATGGTGCATCCCCCAACTCAAGATGATGAATAGGTTCCTCAAGAGGAGGCGTGTGATCAAGGGGGAGCACAAGAAGACCTAGCTATGGAGGAAGAAGCACCACGGGCCCCTCCAACTCAAGTTTGAGCGATGATTCAAAGGAATCATCCCGTCGACCAAATTCTGGGTGATATAAGCAAGGGAGTAACTACTCGCTCAAGATTAGCTAACTTTTGTGAGCATTACTCGTTTGTCTCTTCTATTGAGCCTTTCAGGGTAGAAGAGGCCTTGCAAGATCCGGACTGGGTGTTGGCCATGCAGGAAGAGCTCAACAACTTCAAGAGGAATGAAGTTTGGAGCCTGGTGCCACGTCCCAAGCAAAACATTGTGGGAACCAAGTGGGTGTTACGCAACAAGCAAGACGAGCACGGGGTGGTGACACGAAACAAGGCTCGACTTGTGGCAAAAGGTTATGCCCAAGTCGCAGGTTTGGATTTTGAGGAGACTTTTGCTCCTGTGGCTAGGCTAGAGTCTATTCGTATTCTATTAGCCTATGCCGCTCACCACTCTTTCAGGTTGTTCCAAATGGATGTGAAGAGCGCTTTCCTCAACGGGCCAATCAAGGAGGAGGTGTACGTGGAGCAACCCCCTGGCTTTGAGGATGAACGGTACCCCGACCATGTGTGTAAGCTCTCTAAGGCGCTCTATGGACTTAAGCAAGCCCCAAGAGCATGTTATGAATGCCTTAGAGATTTCCTAATTGCTAATGCTTTCAAGGTTGGGAAAGCCGATCCAACTCTTTTCACTAAGACTTGTGATGGTGACCTATTTGTGTGCCAAATTTATGTCGATGACATAATATTTGGTTCTACTAACCAAAAGTCTTGTGAGGAGTTTAGCAGGGTGATGACACAGAAATTTGAGATGTCGATGATGGGCGAGTTGAACTACTTCCTTGGGTTCCAAGTGAAGCAACTCAAGGACGACACCTTCATCTCCCAAACGAAGTACACACAAGACCTGCTCAAGCGGTTCGGGATGAAGGACGCCAAGCCCGCGAAGACACCAATGGGAACCGACGGACATGTCGACCTCAACAAAGGAGGTAAGTCCGTTGATCAAAAGGCATACCGGTCTATGATAGGTTCCTTGCTTTATTTATATGCTAGTAGACCGGATATTATGCTTAGCGTATGCATGTGTGCTAGATATCAATCCGACCCAAGGGAATGTCACCTTGTGGCCGTTAAGCGGATTCTTAGATATTTAGTTGCTACGCCTTGCTTCGGGATCCGGTATCCAAAGGGGTCTACTTTTGACTTGATTGGATATTCAGACTCCGATTATGCCGGGTGCAAGGTTGATAGGAAGAGTACATCAGGGACGTGCCAATTCCTAGGAAGGTCCCTGGTGTCTTGGAGTTCAAAGAAACAAACTTCCGTTGCCCTATCCACCGCTGAGGCCGAATATGTTGCCGTAGGACAGTGTTGCGCGCAACTACTTTGGATGAGGCAAACCCTCCGGGAATTTGGCTACAATCAGAGCAAAGTCCCACTCCTATGTGACAATGAGAGTGCAATCTGCATGGCGGATAATCCTGTTGAACACAGCCGCACTAAGCACATAGACATTCGGCATCACTTCCTGAGAGACCACCAGCAAAAGGGGGATATCGAGGTGTACCATATTAACACCGAGAACCAGCTAGCCGATATCTTCACCAAGCCTTTAGATGAGAAAAGGTTTTGCAGGTTGCGTAGTGAGCTAAATGTCTTAGATTCGCGTAACTTGGATTGATCTATAGCATACATGTGTTTTATGCCTTTGATCATGTTAATTTATGCATCTCAATCTATTTTTGTTCATTTGTGGTGCTCAAGTTGTACACATGATCCCCGGACCTCACAAGTCCATTTGCAAGTGATGCACTTATTTAGGGGGAGGCATGCTACAACTTGACCCTTTTGAGACTAACCTTTGTGTTTGAGTTTACTTGATTCAGTCTCAAAAGTGAATTGAAAGGGAAAGGTGAACTCGGACCATGCAAAGACTTCCACTGCACTCCGGTAATAACTCCAAGTTCATATCTATGCTCTTATTGCCTTTTTGCTCTTAATTGATAATTTTGGTGAGGCAATGGGGTTAATGGGCCAAGAATGATCCTGTTTTGGTGCTTAATGCCAAAGGGGGAGAAATTAAGGCCAAAGCAAATGGATCAGCTACCACTTGTGAAATTTCGAAAAGAGTAGAGTTAGAACTTTTTGATTTGTCCAAAACACTCTCATTGCAAAATTTGGTCTCTTGTGGGGAGAATTTATGACTATGGGAATAAGGGGGAGTTTTGGCTCTTAATCAATTTTACTCGTGGATTATCTCTCTTTGTGCCCAAACATGTGAGTTTGATGTAGAGATAGGAAAATGAATTTGATTTTCAAAAACAAACCAAGTGGTGGCAAAGTATGATCCAAATATGCCAAATTAGAGACAAAAACAATTTGGTTCTTATTTACATTGATATTGTACTTCTTTTGGTTGCTTTTGGATGTGTTGGCATAAATCACCAAAAAGGGGGAGATTGAAAGGGAAAAGTGTTTTGGTGATTAAGTGCCCAACACATGTTCTCTAAGTGTTAATTTGTGCCAAAGATTGAAGAAGCGCAAATCATGTAACAAGGTACGTTTCTAGACTTAGTACATTGATTTGGGTACTAATGTATTGTGTCTAAGTGCTAGAAACAGGAAAAAATAAGTTGGAAAAGAGTTGGCTTTGTACAGCCAACTGCTGCTCAGTTTGGGTGCACCGGACTGTCCGGTGGTGCACCGGACAGTGTCCGGTGCGCCAGACCAGTCTCGGTGAACAGGCCACTCTCGGGACTCGACGGCAGCATATGGCTATAATTCACTGGACTGTCCGATGGCGCACCGGACTGTCCGGTGAGTCGTTCACGGTGAAGTCGTCGCTCTCGGGAAAAGTTCAACGGTGTTAGGAAAATAGACCCCAGGCCATTTAGCTAATTAAGTTTTGGTGTTTGATGAACAACACAATCCGTGAACTAATAAGTTTTCTAGTGTTTATGTTTGTAGTTCACAGGATGCAAGATTTACTTGGACTAAGGAATTGAGGAAAGCAACACCTCAAAAGAAGACATTAAGAAGATCCAAGAAAAGTCCAAGTGTGCTGCTACGGACTGTCTGTGCGAAGGCGCACCGGACTGTCCGGTGGCACACCGGACTGTCCGGTGCCCACACGCCGGACTGCCCGGTGCACCAGGGAACTCTAGCCCAACGGCTAGTTCCAGGTGGCACTCGGAGAGAAGACCACCGGACTATCCGGTGTGAGCACCTGACTGTCCGGTGTGGAAAAGCCTGCGGCGCCAACGGTGTAACACCCGGTTTTAAGGAACAAAGCCGGGTGCATCTCATACATGCGCCAAAGAAGACAACATATATAATAACAGAGTGTATAGAGATAAATGTCATAAAACATCAGAGTATTTATTACATAGCGGAAGACTTATTACAAAGTAAAAGAATAAATGTAAAACGAACTAAGGATCGTTGGCGCCAATGTCAACCGAGAAACGCCACCTAGATCAGATCAAATGCCTCAGTGTTAGGCAGCTCCTCTTTGACCACCTGCTCTTCTTCTGTGGGGGGTGTGAGACAGCAAGAGTGAGCTCACATACGTTCATAGCTCAACAAGTCGTGGGGAATAATGTGGCATGAACTCACCAAAGGTGGGAGTTCATAAAGTGTAAGGCTGATCAATGAAATAAAGGCTGAAGCTGAGCATTGCTTTTATAAGTTGGTCAAAATTTTATTAGCAATTACTAAGTGTAAGTAAATACCAAACCTTAATAATAATAAAGAAAAGTAATAGTAAAATAATCCCAAATGTGATGCAAATGTCAAATTAAATTTAAGTTCCATTTTTAAATGCAGTTCTCTGGTTTTATTTGTTCTCTGGACTGGGCCCCGAATTCCAGAAAGCTCAGGGGCCCCGGGGTAAAAATCCCCAGACCCAGCGAACAGTGGAGGTGGATGGCGGGTTAATTCCCTTAAAGCCCGAGGACTCATTTGTTAAACCGACTGGCCGAAGGGGGTAACAGTGGATTTGAGCCGTCCGATCACAGATCGACCGCCTAGATTAGATCCACACTTATCACGAACCGGTACGCTATATTCACCGTCGGATCAACGATCGAGCGCCTAGACTTAAAATCCTAAGGTTGCTTCTCACGCGCCCGATCCGCATCGGACGTCCGGGATGAGTTTAGGCCAAACCAGTATCAGGATCTAATCTGGGCCGTTCGCCTTGCATCCAACGGTCCACACTCGCGCCGGTCCTCAACCCCACCGAGCGGCGGCGTTCCCCGCAGGACCACGGCGGCGCCATTGCCAGAGGTCTCCAGCCTCGCTGCCCACGCGTTTAAACTCCGATTCCTACGTCCTACGCGCCGCAGAGATTGAAACAAGGAGGATGGGAGTGGATCTACCTCAAATCGGGATGGCGACTGCCCTGTCCACGTGACAGTGCTGTACCGCGGTGGAGATTGAACGACGACGAGGAATTCGTGGCGGTCCGATGGGCTATTCCGCCTGAATGTGCCGCAGAACGCTTCCGTGGTCACCCGCGAACACTCCGGATACCTTGCTAAGGTCGGTCACCCACGCGGTGTGGTTTTAGCCGGCGGCGGCATGCACGGGGGAGCTTTCTCGGTCACGGGGAGGACGACTGGTTTCATGTAGTTTTAGGGTGGAGGGTTCGTGGGCAAGCACGACATTTAACGCCCCAACCCTACAGACTCGGAGCCACGGCCAGCAGCTCCGGAAGAAGGGGAGGGGAGACTGCGCCGCCCGCCATGCGCGGATTTCCGTTGAGGAAGGAGCTGACACCGTGACCCCACACGGCAGCGACGGTCCAGCCCAGCTCGGATCAGTGGCACGCTGACCCCACGGACCCGCACGTCAGTGTCTTCCTCGGAAGAGCAGTGAGGTCACTGCTGGGCCGCGCGGAAGCAAGGCGAGGTGGGCTGCGCGAGAGGTGGAATGGGCCGACAGTGGTGTTTTGGCCCAAGCAGTGCTTTTCTCATTTTTCCTTTCTCCTTTTTTTATTTCTATCCCAACTTCAATTTGAATTCAAATTTTAAATTCAAACCTTGTGCAGAACTTGTCCTCGAATTTTATTGTGAACTTAGGAAGTACCAATTTGGGACATTTATGAAATTTGTTTTATATTTTATATACTTTCTCCTTCTCATTTTCAAAACCCTATTTTCAAGTTTAGGGTCTAATTCTACTTCTAGAAATTATTATATTATTATCATTAACCTTATTTTTTATTTAATGCACAAACATATAAATTCCAACATGATGCATTTTATTTTATTTTAGTATCATTTGTTTTAATTAATCCCTCATAATTTTATGTATGCTCTTTTTATGATGCAAATATGGCAATACAATAGGGAATTCACTATTTATTCCATGTAAACAATTTTGAGTGTTACAAATCCTACCCCCCTTAAAAATAATCTCGTCCTCGAGATTTAGGAAGATCTAGGGAAAAGGTGAGGAAAATCTATACGAAGCTCTTCTTCTCTTTCCCAAGTTGCTTCATCTTCACCGTGGTGGCTCCATTGCACTTTGCACATCTTTATAACCTTATTCCTCGTGACTCGAGTCAAAGTATCCAAAATCTTGATGGGGTACTCAGCATAAGTCAGGTCATCTTGAACGCTAAGGTCTTCCATTGGTAACTGTTCCTCAGGTACCCTGAGACATTTCTTCAGCTGAGATACATGAAAAACATTATGAACATCCGCAAGATGATCCGGTAACTCCAATTGGTATGCAACCTCTCCCACTCGCTTTAAGATCAAGAAGGGTCCAATAAAGCGAGGGGACAACTTTCCTTTGACTTTGAATCTCCTCATACCCCGGAGTGGTGACACCTTCAAATAGACATAATCTCCCTCTTTAAACTCTAGCAGTCTTCTCCGGGTATCAGCATAGCTTTTCTGTCTTGACTGCGCAGTTCTCAAATTCTCCCTTATTTGCTGGACTTCTTCTTCTGCTTCCTGTATAATCTCAGGCCCAAACAACTGCCTTTCACCAGTTTGATCCCAGTACAGTGGAGTCCTGCACTTTCTGCCATACAAAGCCTCAAACGGTGACATCTTCAAACTGGCCTGATAGCTATTATTGTAAGAGAACTCTGCATAAGGTAAACTCTTATCCCAACTTCCACCATGTTTAAGGGCACAAGCTCTTAACATATCTTCCAGTACTTGGTTAGTCCTTTCTGTCTGCCCATCAGTCTGGGGGTGGTAAGCCGAACTAAAATTCAATCTCGTATCCAATGACTCGTGCAACTTCTTCCAATACCGAGAGGTAAACTGTGATCCCCGATCAGACACGATTTTCTTTGGCACACCATGCAGACAGACAATCTGTGCCATGTACAATTCTGCCAACTTGGCTCCTGAATACGTGGTCTTCACTGGAATGAAGTGGGCTACTTTAGTTAGCCTGTCCACAATCACCCATATAGAATCATATCCAGCAGACGTGCGAGGTAATCCAACAATGAAGTCCATGCCAATCTCTTCCCATTTCCACTCAGGTATCTTCAGTGGATGCAGTAGTCCGGCTGGCCTTTGGTGTTCAGCCTTAACTCTTTGGCACACATCGCACATAGCCACATGTGCCGCCACATCTCTCTTCAGTCCATACCACCAATACTTTTGCTTCAAATCCTGATACATCTTAGTGCTCCCAGGGTGAATAGAATAAACCGAGTCATGTGCCTCCTTCAATATAGTTTCCCGAAGGCTATCAATATCGGGAACACAGATCCGATTCTTGAACCATATCGTGCCTTGCTCATCCTCCATGAATTCCGGGCCTCTACCCTCTGTTATCAGATCCTTGATCTCCTGGATTTTGGCATTCACCAATCTGTCCTTTGCGGATTTCTTGCTCCAAGGTGGGTTCCAATTCTATGGTAACTCCTTCCGTATGTGTAACAATTCCCAGGTTGAGTCTCTCAAAATCTTTTGCTAATTCATCAGGTAGCTGGACAACGAAAGCGGAGTGAACATGCTCCTTCCGACTCAAGGCATCTGCAACCAAATTTGCCTTGCCTCGGTGATAGTGAATCTCCAAATCATAATCCTTAATGAGCTCCAACCAACGGCGTTGCCTAAGGTTGAGGTCCTTCTGAGTAAATATGTACTTCAAGCTCTTATGGTCCGTGTATACTTGGCACTTAGTTCCCATAATGTAGTGTCTCTAAATCTTAAGTGCATGCACAACTGCTGCCAGCTCCAAGTCATGAGTGGGGTAGTTCAATTCATGTTTCCGCAACTGACGAGATGCATAGGCGATCACATGACCTTCTTGCATAAGCACACATCCAAGTCCTTGGCCACATGCATCACAATAAATGTCAAATCCCTTTTGTAGATCTGGCATAACCAATACTGGTGACGACATCAACCTCTCCTTTAGTTGGTCAAAGCTCTCTTGGTATTTCTCATCCCACTTGAATTCTCTTCCTTTCTCCAAAAGCGAGGTCATAGGCTTGGCAATCTTAGAGAACCCTTCAATAAATCTCCGATAATATCCTGCGAGTCCCAAGAAACTCCGAATCTCAGTAACTGTAGTGGGAACTCTCCACTCCATTATCTCCTTCACTTTAGCAGGATCCACTGCTATTCCTCCATTAGAAATAATATGTCCAAGGAATGGCACTTTGTCAATCCAAAACTCACACTTGCTGAACTTAGCATAGAGTTGATTATCTCGCAGCTTCTGTAGCACCAACCTTAGATGTTCCTCGTGATCACTATCACTCTTGGAATAGATAAGAATATCATCGATGAATACCACGACGAATCTGTCCAAATACTCCATAAACACCTTATTCATCAAGTTCATAAAATAAGCTGGTGCATTGGTTAATCCAAATGACATAACAGTGAACTCATATAATCCATATCGAGTCGAGAATGTTGTCTTAGGAATATCCGATGGTCTGATCCTCATCTGATGGTAACCGGATCAGAGGTCAATCTTCGAGAATACTCTAGCACCTCTCATCTGATCAAATAAATCCTCAATATGGGGCAACGGATACTTGTTCTTTATCGTAACATCATTAAGTGATCTATAGTCCACACACATCCGTTGCGATCCATCCTTCTTCTGCACAAATAACACCGGTGCTCCCCAAGGTGAGGAACTCGGACGAATATACCCCGCCTCCTGTAACTCAGTTAACTGCTTCTTAAGTTCCTTCAACTCCTCTACGGACATCCTATATGGCCGTTTAGAAATAGGGGCGGTTCCAGGTAAGAGATCAATAACAAACTCAACTTCTCTATCAGGTGGCATCCCTGGTAACTCCTCTGGAAAGACATCCGGAAAATCTCTAACCACCCGGATGTTGTCTCCAACAAACTCCTCAGGTATAAAGAACATTGCACGCATGGATGAGGAGGTTACTGCAATATTAACTTGAAATCTTTCTCCTTTAGTGGTAGTGAGTTCTACGGTACCTCTACCACATGCTATAACGGCCTTTGCCTTTCTTAGCCATGACATACCAAGGATCAGATCTATACTGCTTGACTCTAATATTATAGCAGTAGCTCCAAATTCTCTACCCATAATGGTCAATGTCAATCTACGTGTCATTTGATTCGCCTCAACAGGCCCTTTAGGTGTAATTACTATCATGGGTTTTCTCATATTTAGCAGTGGTATTTCATTTGTGTTGGCATATCTAGCAGACATGAATGAATGTGTAGCACCAGAATCAAATAATATGGTTGCAGGAATTGCATTAACATAAAACATACCAAGTACGATGTCCCCACCATCCGGAGTAGCATCAACGCTGACTTGATTAACCTTGGCAATAGAATATCCCTTGCCAGATCCTGGAGTTTGCTGCCTGTTCTGAACTGGAGTGGTAGCAATCCTCTATGGGCAGACATTTGCATAATGACCAGTCTTCCCACACTTGAAACAAGTAGTGCCTGGATTCTGTCCTGAAAACTTCGTCGGGGTGCCAGTGGGGGTAGCCTGTCGAGTAGGTGTCCGTGGAGACCCCTGTGGAGCATACTAAGCTGTACATGGCCCTCCTGGTCGAGTCGGTGTACCCTGTGGTGGGACGTAGCGGGGACGAACACTGCTGCTACCCTGTCCTTGTGAGATAGCCTTCCTCTTCAAATCACCCAATTGAACACGCTTGTGTTCAATAGCAAGAGCCTTATCCAGTAGCCTCTGAAAGGATGGAAAGGTGTGTGCAACCAGTGCATACTATAAGGGTCCATTAAGTCCTTCAATGAAGTGCTCCTGCTTCCTCTCATCCTCAGCAACTTCCTCCGGAGCATATCTCGACAGCTGAATAAATTTGTCTCTGTACTTGCTGACTGACATGTTGCCTTGCTTCAATGACAGAAACTCCTTCTTCTTGATCTTTTTCATACCAGCTGGAATATGGTAGTTCCTGAACTGTGTACTGAACTCTGCCCAAGTAATAGTATCAGCAGCATCATGGGCAGCCGTATAAGAATCCCACCAGTCAGCAGCAGGACCTGTCAGACGACCCGAGGCATAAAGAACTTTCTCCTGGTTTGAGCATTGTGCAATGTTGAGCATCTTCTCAATTGACTTCAACCAATCATCTGCATCAAGGGGATCTGGCGAACTGGCGAAGGTCGGTGGCTTATGACTCATAAACTCCCGGTGCTTATCACGCGGTGGAACCGGTGGTGGTGGGGGAGGCAATGGCACTTGTTGCTGTTGCTGCTGTTGTTGAAGTTGTTGTTGCAGCTGCTGTTGTTGCGCCCTCCTTTCTTGGCGTATCTCCTCTCTCTCCTAGCGCAACTCCTGGCGTATATCTTCTCTTTCCTGACGCATCTCCTGGCGTTCTTGCTGCATCTGGGCACGCATATCCGCCATAGTGTCCGCCATTTGCTGCATCACCGCCATCTGAGCAGCAACCAGTGGGTCAACTCCGCCTGGTGGAGGATTAGGAGGATTCATCTCTACAGGCTGTGGCTGAGGTTGTCTATATATCTTTCGAGTGTGTCGATTAGGAGGCAAATCAATTCCACCACCCCTCCTGGTATTGACCATCTGAGTTAGATACATATGGTAAGAGAGAGTAGTAGACAAGGCAGTAATTACAAATCATGTTACTTTGGGGGATTCATTAGCTAAGCAGTTTAATGTTTTACCTACCATAGCTAATTTATTACCTTATGCTGGCACCTGCTAAGATGTCCGTATATAATATTTCAATCAATCAAAGAAGCAAATCAGGCATTCATCATCAGAACAATCAACCAACATTTTTAATAGAGAAAATAGTTTTAATTTTGTCTTAGGCTTCCTATCTCTTAAAAATGTCATAGGGGTAGGGATTCCAAGGTGTGAAATCCATCTTGTCTAAGAGTAGAAAAGGTAAGAATGATCAGAGTAGAATAGTAGAAGGTGAGACAGGATCAAGATGAGTGTAGAAAGAATCAGAGTAAGGTAAGTGTAGAATGAATCAGAATAAGATAAGTAGGTAAGGGTTTTGTCCATTTCTATCTAGGTTTCGTCCTACAGTCAACATTCCTTTGATACCACTTCTGTAACACCCGGTTTTAAGGAACAAAGTCGGGTGCATCTCATACATGCGCCAAAGAAGACAACATATATAATAACAGAGTGTATAGAGATAAATGTCATAAAACATCAGAGTATTTATTACATAGCGGAAGACTTATTACAAAGTAAAAGAATAAATGTAAAACGAACTAAGGATCGTTGGCGCCAATGTCAACCGAGAAATGCCACCTAGATCAGATCAAATGCCTCAGTGTTAGGCGGCTCCTCTTCGACCACCTGCTCTTCTCCTGTGGGGGGGTGTGAGACAGCAAGAGTGAGCTCACATACGTTCATAGCTCAACAAGTCGTGGCGAATAATGTGGCATGAACTCACCAAAGGTGGGAGTTCATAAAGTGTAAGGCTGATCAATGAAATAAAGGCTGAAGCTGAGCATTGCTTTTATAAGTTGGTCAAAATTTTATTAGCAATTACTAAGTGTAAGTAAATACCAAACCTTAATAATAATAAAGAAAAGTAATAGTAAAATAATCCCAAATGCGATGCAAATGTCAAATTAAATTTAAGTTCCATAAATTAATCATGTGAGGGTCCGAGCCGCTCATGACCGTGAGCACGGCTAGTATACTAGTTTTACACTCTGCAGAGGTTGCGCATCTTTACCCACAAGTCATGTTACCCATCTGCCAAGAGACGGCCAATCCCATACACCTCTACCGAGGAGGCGAGGCAGGGTAACACTACGAGGCCTTTACAAAGTTCCACTAGCTTCAGAAATCCCGCTACAGTTTATAGGAAGCTCCAGTGCAGGGTTCTTGCCTGACCGCCATCGCAGCAAAATCAACCAAGGACCTCCCTACACTGACCACTCCCCTACTGCCCTTGCCCCTTTCGGGTAAGGAAGACCTCCACTAGCTTTCCTAGTTAATCAGCCAAGGGCGTCCCATTAAACCCTTGTGGTAGCACTGTTTTCCCGGGTGGTCGCTCCATGTTCCCATTAATTTAATGATCTTAACATGAATAGTAATAATAACAAGATAATAACAGAATAATCATGAGTAGTGTATCTCCATACCCAATCCACATAAAGCAATAGCAAGTACTACCCAAAAACATTTCAGTGGTGAACAAGGTATAAAGATAACCAAAACTGGGGTAACATAAAGGGTCCCATCAAAATTAACCTATGCAGATCATTAAAATTAATAAGAACATGGCTGGGAAAAGTAAGTGATCAAGGGCACAACTTGCCTTCAATGAGCTCCTGCTCAGCTACTTCTACTTGTTGAACCTCAGTTTCCACAGTGGCTTGCTCGTCTACTCGCATCAACACAATACATACATAGTATAGCACAAATTAACATCACATCAAATGTAACACCCGGTTTTAAAGGACAAAGCCGGGTGCATCTCATACATGCGCCAAGAAGACAACATATATAATAACAGAGTGTATAGAGATAAATGTCAAAAACATCAGAGTACATATTACATAGCGGAAGACTTACAAAAATAATAAAAGATAAATATAACACGAACTAAGGATCGTCGGCGCCAATGTCGACTGAGAAACGCCACCTAGATCAGATCAAACTCCTCGATACTTGACTCCACTTGAAACCACCTGTTCTTCTCCTGTGGGGGGTGTGAGACAGCAAGAGTGAGCTCACATACGATCATAGCTCAACAAGTCGTGGGGAATAATGTGACATGAACTCACAAAGGTGGGAGTTCATGAAGTGTAAGGCTGATCAATGAAATAAAGGCTGAAGCTGAGCATTGCTTTTATAAGTTGGTCAAAATTTTATTAGCAATTACTAAGTGTAAGTAAATACCAATCCATAGTAATAATAAGTAAAAGTAATAATAAAATAATCCCAAATGCAATGACATGACAGGTTAAGTTTAAGTTCCATAAATTAATCATGTGAGGGTCCGAGCCGCTCATGACCGTGAGCACGGCTAGTATACTAGTTTTACACTCTGCAGAGGTTGCGCATCTTTACCCACAAGTCATGTTACCCATCTGCCAAGAGATGGCCAATCCCATACACCTCTACCGAGGAGGCGAGGCAGGGTAACACTACGAGGCCTTTACAAAGTTCCACTAGCTTCAGACTACCCGCTACAGTTTATGGGAAGATCCAGTAAAGGGTTCCTGGCTGATAGCCATCGCAGCAAAATCAACCAGGGACCTCCCCGCACTGACCTCTCCCCTACTGCCCTTGCCCCTTTCGGGTAAGGTAGCCCTCCCCTAGCTTTCCTAGTTAATCAGCCAAGGGCGTCCCATTCCACCCTTGTGGTAGCACTGTTTTCCCGGGTGGTCGCTCCATGTTCCCATTAACATAATGATCTTAACATGAACAAGGAATAATAAAACAGATAACAATAAATAGTATAACAATGAGTGATGAATATCTCTATACCCAAATCCACATAAAGCAATAGCATGTACTACCCAAAACTTTAGTAGTAAAACCAGTGGTAAAACAAGGTATAAAGATAGTCAAAATCTAGGGTATCCTATTGGGTCCCATCAAAATTATCCTATGCAGATCATTATGATTAATAAGAACATGAATAGGTAAAAGAAGTGATCAAGGGCACAACTTGCCTTCAACGAGCTCCTGCTCAGCTATCTCAACTTGTTGAAGCTCAGGTTCCACAGTGGGTTGCTCGTCTACTCGTATCAATACAATACATACATGGCATAGCATAAATTAACATCACATCAAACATGCAAATAGAATATACAGTAATAAACTAGACATTAAAATAAGATCACAGGAATTGGAATTATTAATTTTGGAGTTATAGAATTCAAGTTATGGATTTCCTAAAATTTAATGTGCTTGAAATAGGATTAAATGATAAATTAATTTTCTTACTGTGTTCATGTCAAAACAGAGATACTAAATGATAGAGAATATTATTACAAAATTTTAGAAATTGGAATAGTTCAATTTGGAGTAAAAATAAATTTTCTATGCATTTTACAAGTTTCTGGAATTGTTTTTGTATTAAAAATGAATTTCTAATATTATTTCTCTGCTTTTAAACGCCTCTGGACTGGGCCTCATTTTCCAGAAAAGCTAGGGGGCTCGGGGTAAAAATCCATAGACACAGTATGCAGTGAAGGTGGATGGCGGGTTGATTAGCCCGAACCCGAGGGACTCTTTTAGAAAACGGCTTCGATGAAGGGGTATCCAGGGTTTCAGGCCGTCCGATCTTCACCCAACGGCCCAGATTAGGCTTGCGCAGCAGATAACGTATAACACTTCTCGACCGCCAGATCTAACATCCACGGATGAGGAACGATCTCACCCCGATCAATCCACCACCGTCCGATATCGCGCTATCGTTTCAGATTCAATCTGACTGAAGGGGGTAACTTGCTTCTAATCGTGGCCGTTCACTCTAATCCAACGGTCACCGCACCGGCTGGACACCTCCGAGCGCCACCGGCGGCGCCGCCCGCACCCTACGGCGGAGCCATTGCCGACGCGCGGGCCGTCCGCCGATCTGAGCGCGAATCCCCAAATCCAAGTGGTGGTGGATGGAGCAGAGAAGAAGGCGAGCCGTACGGAGGCGTTCACAGCGTCGGTGGCGACGAGGAATAAGCTATCGACGCGATTCGGCGGAGCAGCAGCGATGGTGGCGTGCCGATGAGGAATTCCCCTCCCCCAACATCTCTATTCTTCTAATCCACTAATGTAACGCATTGAGAATGTACAGGCGTCGGGTTTTACGGTAGATTATTACCGGTGAGGGAAGCGAAGACGCATTCCACCCGCGAGGTCGAGCGACGCGTCGCCAGCGGCCGACTCCGGTAGGCTATCGACGATGTCCGACCAGGCTTCCGGGTTGGGGATGAAGTCCACGAGCGCGGAACGGTTGGGCAACGCCCCAGCACCCACCGAGGTCACGACGATGGCACAACGACAGTCAATGGCGATGTGGGGAGGTCTCGCACACGGTGGAATTGGAATCCCAGGGTTTGGTGAGGCAGGTGAGGTGCCGGGTTTTAACCGAAGATAGGGATGCGCACCAGGGCTTCATGCCGCGCGAATCGGACGGGTGGTTTGCCAGCTGGTGCTAGGGAATTTGGCGTCTCGGCGGGGATCTCGCGGAGGCTGTTAGGCCCGCCGCGCGTACGCTTCGGTGACGAAGAAGCTGCAGACGAGCGGGTCCCAGCGGCCGGTGAAACACACGCTTCAACCGGATAGGAAGCGCGGCTGCCAAGCGGCCCCACGCGCAAGTGAGTCCGGTCGTGGTGACGTTGGGCTGGCGGGGAGTGGGTGTGTAGTGGGCCGAAATGCGGCTAGCCGGCCCAGGTAGAGCAGTTCTCTTTTTCCTTTTATTTTCGGTTTTATTTCATTTTTGTTTTTCATTTAAACTTCCAAATTTGTGTGTGGACCAAAATTCAAATCCAATTTCCAAATCACTTATGTTTTGAACTTCAAATTTTTCCAGTAACTATAACTTCTACAATCTTAGTATTTAATCATTTTTATCCACACCCTTTTATTCTCTTTTCTAGATTCAAGAATTCCTTTTATTTTTTTCCAATTTTAAATTTTAGGAATTTAATATATTTCTTCTTCAAATTATTTTATGTTGTCACAAAATGCACACAAAATAAAATCCAGCATGATGCATGATTTGGTGGCTTACATTTTTATTAATTATTTGTTTTCAAATGAAGTGTTCACATGTGATGATAAATATGGATGACACATATATGCATAAAGGAATATAATTTCTCTTTCTACACTCTTATTACAAAGTGGGTATTACAAATCCTACCCCCCTTAAAAATAATCTCGTCCTCGAGATTTAAGAAGATCTAGGGAAAAGGTGGGGAAAATCTCTACGAAGCTCTTCTTCTCTTTCCCACGTTGCTTCATCTTCACCGTGGTGACTCCATTGCACTTTACACATCTTTATAACCTTATTCCTTGTAACTCGAATCAAGGTATCCAAAATCTTGATGGGGTACTCAGCATAAGTCAAATCCTCTTGAACACTAAGGTCTTCCATTGGTAACTGTTCTTCAGGGACACGAGACGCTTCTTAAGTTGAGACACATGGAATACATTATGTACATCCGATAGACTATCCGGTAACTCGAGTTGGTATGCCATCTCTCCAACTTGCCTAAAAACTCAAAATGGTCCAATATAGCGAGGGAACAATTTGCCCTTAACTTTAAATCTCCTCATCCCACGAAGTGGTGACACCTTGAGGTACACATAATCTCCTTCTTCACATTCCAGTGGCCTCCTTCTATTATCAGCATAGCTCTTTTGCCTGGTTTGAGCTACCCTCAAATTCTCCCAGATTATACGGACTTGCTTTTCTGCCTCTTAAGTAAGTTCGGGCCCAAAGAATTGTCTTCCTCTAGTCTGATCCAATATAGAGGAATCCTGCATTTCCTGCCATATAGAGTCTCGAACAGTGACATCTTCCGACTGGCTTGGTAACTATTATTATATGAGAACTCAGCACAAGATAGACTCTTGTCCCAACTACTACCATGCTGAAGGGCACAAGCTCTCAACATATCTTCCAGTACTTGGTTAGTCCTTTTGGTCAGTCCATCAGTCTGAGGTAGGCCAAACTAAAATTCAACTTCGCATCCGTATTCTCATGAAAACTTTTCCAAAATCTGGAGGTAAACTGTGATCCTTTATCCAAAATGATCTTCGATACACCATTTAGAGACATAATCCAAGCCATATATAACTTCGCCAATTGAGATACCTTATAAGTAGTCTTGACCAGAATGAAATGAGCCACTTTAGTCAGTGTATCCACAATCACCCATATATACTCATATCCTTTCGAGGTGCGAGGCAATCCAGTCATGAAGTCCATACCAAACTTTTCTCACTTCCACTTGGACATCTTTGGTGGGTGTAATAGTCCAGCTGGCCTCTGGTGTTCAACCTTAACTCTTTGACACACCTCGCTCATAGCCACATGTGTAGCCACCTCTCTCTTCAATCCATATCACCAGTACTTCTGCTTCAAATCCTGATACATCTTGGTACTTCCAGGACGAATAGAATAATCCAAGTCACGGGCTTTCTTCAATATAATCTCACGAAGGCTTTCAATCTCCGGAGCACATATCCGATCCGTGAACCATACGGTGCCTTGCTCATCTTCCATGAATTCTAGACCCCGACCTTCAGTAATAAGATCCTTAATCTCTTGTACCTTAGCATCACCAATTTGTCCTTTGCGGATTTCTTGCTCCAAAGTAGATTCCACATCAATAGTAACTCCTTCAGTGTGAGCAACTATCCCCAAGCTAAGTCTCCTGAAACTCTCAACAATCTCATCGAGTAGCTGGGCAACAACAGCTAAATGAACATGCTCCTTTCGACTCAAGGCATCTGTAACCAATTTTGCCTTGCCCGGGTGATAGTGAATTTCCAATTCATAATCCTTAATAAGCTCCAACCAACAGCGTTGCCTAAGGTTGAGATCCTTCTGAGTGAATATATACTTCAAACTCTTATGATCCGTATATACTTGGCACTTCTCGTCCCACTTGAATTCTCTTTCCTTCTCCAAAAGCGAGGTCACAGGCTTAGCGATCTTTAGAAAATCCTTTAATAAATCTCCGATAATATCCTGCAATTCCTACGAAACTTTGGTCCTCCGTAACCGTAGTGGGTATGCTCCACACCACTACCTCCTTGACTTTAGCAGGATCCACTGATATCCCTCCATTAGAAATGATATGTCCAGGAAATGGCACCTCGCCAATCCAAAACTCGCATTTACCATACTTGGCGTAGAGTTGATCATCTCGTAACTTCTGTAGCACCAATCTTAGATGTTCTTCATGGTCACTCTCATTCTTAGAATAGATAAGAATATCGTCGATGAACACCACGACGAATCTGTCCAAATACTCCAAAAACATCTTATTCATCAAATCCCTAAAATAAGCTGGTGCATTAGTTAATCCAAACGACATAACGATGAACTCATATAATCCATATCGAGTCGAGAAAGCCGTCTTAGGAATATCTGATGGTCCAATCTTCATCTGATGGTAACCCGATCGGAGGTCACTCTTCGAGAGTACCCTGGCTCCTCTCATCCGATTAAATAAATCCTTAATGCAGGGTAACAGAAACTTGTTCTTCACAGTGACATCATTAAGGAATCTTTAATCCACCCACATCCGCTGCAATCCATCTTTCTTCTTTACAAACAAAACTGGTGCTCTCCAAGGTGAAGACTCGGACGAATGTACTCAGCCTCTTGCAAATCCGTTAAGTGCTTCTTGAGTTCTTTTAACTCTTCTACAGACATCCTATATGGCCGTTTAGAAATAGGAGCAGTTCCACGTAAGGGATCTATGACAAACTCAACTTCCGTATCTGGTGGCATCCCTGGTAACTCTTCTAGAAAGACATTCCGAAAAATCTTTAACCACCCGGATGTTGTCACCCAAAAACTTCTCATCTACTAAGAATGTCGCTAGTCTGATGGTGGTAGTTACTGCAACTTCAACTTCAAAACTTTGTCCTTTAGAACTGGTGAGTCCTACGGTTCCTTTAGCAGAGTGCATAAACTGTCTTTACCTTTCTTAACCGTGACATACCAAGGATCAGATCTATACTGCTTGGCTCCAATATTAAAGCAGTAACTCCAAATTCTCTACCCATAATGGCCAATGTCAATCTACGTGTCATTTGATTCACCACAACAGGCCCTTTAGGTGTAATTACTCTCATGGGTTTTCTCATATTGTCCAACACATTTGCACAAACCCAAAATCTCAGCATGTCGCATAATTTTATTAGCAACTCATGGGGACAAATGGACCCTTTTATTCCTCCTAAAATGGTATCATACCGAATACTAACTAAAGGAACATGTAGATCCTACAAATAGTAGTAATTTACATATATGTTTATGTAGCTTGGTGGAGCCGGTGGTGGTGGAGATGGTGGTTGCTCTTGTTGTTGTCTCTCCAACCGTGATTGCCTTATTTCTTGCTGTATCTCCAGACGAGCCTGACGTATTTCCTCGCGTTCTTGTCTTATCTGGTTTTGCATTTCGGTCATCATGTCTGTCAATTGCTGTATTACCAGCCTTTGGGTTGCGATCACTTGCTCGGTTTCAACAGGTGGGGGATTTGGAGGATTCATTTCTGTTTGCTGTTGCGTGATAATCTTTCCTTTCCTGGTATTGACCATCTGAGTTAGATACATATGGTAAGGGAGAGCAGTAGACAAGGCAATAATTACAACTCATGTTACTTTGGGGGACTTATTAGCTAAGTAGATTAGTGTGTCACCTACTAAAGCTAATACAATACCTTATAGTGGTACATGCTAAAATGCCCATCTATACTATTTCAATCAATCAAAGAAGCAAATCAGGCACTGATCATCAGAACAATCAACCAATATTTTTAATAGAGAAAATAGTTTTAATTTTGTCTTAGGTTCCCTATCTCTTAAAATGTCATAAGGGTAGGGATTCCAAGGTGTGAAATCCATCTTGTCTCAGAGTAGAAAAGGTAAGGATGATCAGAGTAGAACAGTAGAAGGTGAGACAGGATCAAGATAAGTGTAGAAAGAATCAGAGTAAGGTGAGTGTAGAATGAATCAGAGTGAGATAAGTAGGTAAGGGTTTGTCCAGTCTATCTAGGTTTCGTCCTACAGTCAACATTTCCTCTGATACCACTTCTGTAACACCCGGTTTTAAAGGACAAAGCCGGGTGCATCTCATACATGCGCCAAGAAGACAACATATATAATAACAGAGTGTATAGAGATAAATGTCAAAAACATCAGAGTACATATTACATAGCGGAAGACTTACAAAAATAATAAAAGATAAATATAACACGAACTAAGGATCGTCGGCGCCAATGTCGACTGAGAAACGCCACCTAGATCAGATCAAACTCCTCGATACTTGACTCCACTTGAAACCACCTGTTCTTCTCCTGTGGGGGGTGTGAGACAGCAAGAGTGAGCTCACATACGATCATAGCTCAACAAGTCGTGGGGAATAATGTGACATGAACTCACAAAGGTGGGAGTTCATGAAGTGTAAGGCTGATCAATGAAATAAAGGCTGAAGCTGAGCATTGCTTTTATAAGTTGGTCAAAATTTTATTAGCAATTACTAAGTGTAAGTAAATACCAATCCATAGTAATAATAAGTAAAAGTAATAATAAAATAATCCCAAATGCAATGACATGACAGGTTAAGTTTAAGTTCCATAAATTAATCATGTGAGGGTCCGAGCCGCTCATGACCGTGAGCACGGCTAGTATACTAGTTTTACACTCTGCAGAGGTTGCGCATCTTTACCCACAAGTCATGTTACCCATCTGCCAAGAGATGGCCAATCCCATACACCTCTACCGAGGAGGCGAGGCAGGGTAACACTACGAGGCCTTTACAAAGTTCCACTAGCTTCAGACTACCCGCTACAGTTTATGGGAAGATCCAGTAAAGGGTTCCTGGCTGATAGCCATCGCAGCAAAATCAACCAGGGACCTCCCCGCACTGACCTCTCCCCTACTGCCCTTGCCCCTTTCGGGTAAGGTAGCCCTCCCCTAGCTTTCCTAGTTAATCAGCCAAGGGCGTCCCATTCCACCCTTGTGGTAGCACTGTTTTCCCGGGTGGTCGCTCCATGTTCCCATTAACATAATGATCTTAACATGAACAAGGAATAATAAAACAGATAACAATAAATAGTATAACAATGAGTGATGAATATCTCTATACCCAAATCCACATAAAGCAATAGCATGTACTACCCAAAACTTTAGTAGTAAAACCAGTGGTAAAACAAGGTATAAAGATAGTCAAAATCTAGGGTATCCTATTGGGTCCCATCAAAATTATCCTATGCAGATCATTATGATTAATAAGAACATGAATAGGTAAAAGAAGTGATCAAGGGCACAACTTGCCTTCAACGAGCTCCTGCTCAGCTATCTCAACTTGTTGAAGCTCAGGTTCCACAGTGGGTTGCTCGTCTACTCGTATCAATACAATACATACATGGCATAGCATAAATTAACATCACATCAAACATGCAAATAGAATATACAGTAATAAACTAGACATTAAAATAAGATCACAGGAATTGGAATTATTAATTTTGGAGTTATAGAATTCAAGTTATGGATTTCCTAAAATTTAATGTGCTTGAAATAGGATTAAATGATAAATTAATTTTCTTACTGTGTTCATGTCAAAACAGAGATACTAAATGATAGAGAATATTATTACAAAATTTTAGAAATTGGAATAGTTCAATTTGGAGTAAAAATAAATTTCCTATGCATTTTACAAGTTTCTGGAATTGTTTTTGTATTAAAAATGAATTTCTAATATTATTTCTCTGCTTTTAAACGCCTCTGGACTGGGCCTCATTTTCCAGAAAAGCTAGGGGGCTCGGGGTAAAAATCCATAGACACAGTATGCAGTGAAGGTGGATGGCGGGTTGATTAGCCCGAACCCGAGGGACTCTTTTAGAAAACGGCTTCGATGAAGGGGTATCCAGGGTTTCAGGCCGTCCGATCTTCACCCAACGGCCCAGATTAGGCTTGCGCAGCAGATAACGTATAACACTTCTCGACCGCCAGATCTAACATCCACGGATGAGGGACGATCTCACCCCGATCAATCCACCACCGTCCGATATCGCGCTATCGTTTCAGATTCAATCTGACCGAAGGGGGTAACTTGCTTCTAATCGTGGCCGTTCACTCTAATCCAACGGTCACCGCACCGGCTGGACACCTCCGAGCGCCACCGGCGGCGCCGCCCGCACCCTACGGCGGAGCCATTGCCGACGCGCGGCCGTCCGCCGATCTGAGCGCGAATCCCCAAATCCAAGTGGTGGTGGATGGAGCAGAGAAGAAGGCGAGCCGTACGGAGGCGTTCACAGCGTCGGTGGCGACGAGGAATAAGCTATCGACGCGATTCGGTGGAGCAGCAGCGATGGTGGCGTGCCGATGAGGAATTCCCCTCCCCCAACATCTCTATTCTTCTAATCCACTAATGTAACGCATTGAGAATGTACAGGCGTCGGGTTTTACGGTAGATTATTACCGGTGAGGGAAGCGAAGACGCATTCCACCCGCGAGGTCGAGCGACGCGTCGCCAGCGGCCGACTCCGGTAGGCTATCGACGATGTCCGACCAGGCTTCCGGGTTGGGGATGAAGTCCACGAGCGCGGAACGGTTGGGCAATGCCCCAGCACCCACCGAGGTCACGACGATGGCACAACGACAGTCAATGGCGATGTGGGGAGGTCTCGCACACGGTGGAATTGGAATCCCAGGGTTTGGTGAGGCAGGTGAGGTGCCGGGTTTTAACCGAAGATAGGGATGCGCACCAGGGCTTCATGCCGCGCGAATCGGACGGGTGGTTTGCCAGCTGGTGCTAGGGAATTTGGCGTCTCGGCGGGGATCTCGCGGAGGCTGTTAGGCCCGCCGCGCGTACGCTTCGGTGACGAAGAAGCTGCAGACGAGCGGGTCCCAGCGGCCGGTGAAACACACGCTTCAACCGGATAGGAAGCGCGGCTGCCAAGCGGCCCCACGCGCAAGTGAGTCCGGTCGTGGTGACGTTGGGCTGGCGGGGAGTGGGTGTGTAGTGGGCCGAAATGCGGCTAGCCGGCCCAGGTAGAGCAGTTCTCTTTTTCCTTTTATTTTCGGTTTTATTTCATTTTTGTTTTTCATTTAAACTTCCAAATTTGTGTGTGGACCAAAATTCAAATCCAATTTCCAAATCACTTATGTTTTGAACTTCAAATTTTTCCAGTAACTATAACTTCTACAATCTTAGTATTTACTCATTTTTATCCACACCCTTTTATTCTCTTTTCTAGATTCAAGAATTCCTTTTATTTTTTTCCAATTTTAAATTTTAGGAATTTAATATATTTCTTCTTCAAATTATTTTATGTTGTCACAAAATGCACACAAAATAAAATCCAGCATGATGCATGATTTGGTGGCTTACATTTTTATTAATTATTTGTTTTCAAATGAAGTGTTCACATGTGATGATAAATATGGATGACACATATATGCATAAAGGAATATAATTTCTCTTTCTACACTCTTATTACAAAGTGGGTATTACATCAAACATGCAAATAAAATATACAGTAAAAATCTATACATTAAAATGAGATCATAGGAACTGGAATCACTAAATTTGGAGTTATAGATTTCAAGTTATGAATTTCTTAAGATTTAATGTGATTAAAATAGGATTAGATGAGAAATAAATTTTCTTACTGTTTTCATGTAGAAACAGAGACTCTAGATGATAGAGAATAAAATTACAAAATTTTAGGAACGGGAATGGCTCAATTTGGAGCTAACATGAATTTTCTATGGATTATACAAATTCTGGCATTTAATTAATACTAAAAATCCATTTTTAAATGCAGTTCTCTGGTTTTATTTGTTCTCTGGACTGGGCCCCGAATTCCAGAAAGCTCAGGGGCCCCGGGGTAAAAATCCCCAGACCCAGCGAACAGTGGAGGTGGATGGCGGGTTAATTCCCTTAAAGCCCGAGGACTTATTTGTTAAACCGACTGGCCGAAGGGGGTAACAGTGGATTTGAGCCGTCCGATCACAGATCGACCGCCTAGATTAGATCCACACTTATCACGAACCGGTACGCTATATTCACCGTCGGATCAATGATCGAGCGCCTAGACTTAAAATCCTAAGGTTGCTTCTCACGCGCCCGATCCGCATCGGACGACCGGGATGAGTTTAGGCCAAACCGGTATCAGGATCTAATCTGGGCCGTTCGCCATGCATCCAACGGTCCACACTCGCGCCGGTCCTCAACCCCACCGAGCGGCGGCGTTCCCCGCAGGACCACGGCGGCGCCATTGCCAGAGGTCTCCAGCCTCGCTGCCCACGCGTTTAAACTCCGATTCCTACGTCCTACGCGTTGTGGAGATTGAAACAAGGAGGATGGGAGTGGATCTACCTCAAATCGGGATGGCGACTGCCCTGTCCACGTGACAGTGCGGTACCGCGGTGGAGATTGAACGACGACGAGGAATTCGTGGCGGTCCGATGGGCTATTCCGCCTGAATGTGCCGCAGAACGCTTCCGTGGTCACCCGCGAACACTCCGGATACCTTGCTACGGTCGGTCACCCACGCGGTGTGGTTTTAGCCGGCGGCGACATGCACGGGGGAGCTTTCTCGGTCACGGGGAGGACGGCTGGTTTCGTGTGGTTTTAGGGTGGAGGGTTCGTGGGCAAGCACGACATTTAACGCCCCAACCCTACGGACTCGGAGCCACGGCCAGCAGCTCCGGAAGAAAGGGAGGGGAGACTGCGCCGCCCGCCATGCGCGGATTTCCGTTGAGGAAGGAGCTGACACTGTGACCCCACGCGGCAGCGACGGTCCAGCCCAGCTCGGATCAGTGGCACGCTGACCCCGCGGACCCGCACGTCAGTGTCTTCCTCGGAAGAGCAGCGAGGTCACTGCTGGGCCGCGCGGAAGCAAGGCGAGGTGGGCTGCGCGGGAGGTGGAATGGGCCGACAGTGGTGTTTTGGCCCAAGCAGCGCTTTTCTCATTTTTCCTTTCTCCTTTTTTTATTTCTATCCCAACTTCAATTTGAATTCAAATTTTAAATTCAAACCTTGTGCAGAACTTGTCCTCGAATTTTATTGTGAACTTAGGAAGTACCAATTTGGGACATTTATGAAATTTGTTTTATATTTTATATACTTTCTCCTTCTCATTTTCAAAACCCTATTTTCAAGTTTAGGGTCTAATTCTACTTCTAGAAATTATTATATTATTATCATTAACCTTATTTTTTATTTAATGCACAAACATATAAATTCCAACATGATGCACTTTATTTTATTTTAGTATCATTTGTTTTAATTAATCCCTCATAATTTTATGTATGCTCTTTTTATGATGCAAATATGGCACATACAATTGGGAATTCACTATTTATTCCATGTAAACAATTTTGAGTGTTACAAACGGTCACCTGCTCTGACAGAGCAACGGCTAGGCGCACCGGACAGGCTACAGTGCGCTGTCCGGTGCTCCACCGGACTGTCCAGTGTGCCGCAGAGAACTGCAGCTTTTCTCCAACGGCTATTTTGGAGTTGGGGTCTATATATACTTCACCCAACCGGCCATTTGAAGGTGTGGGAGCCCAAGTAACATACCAAGGCATATAGTGCACATTTCCAAGAGCTCAAACACCCAAGTGCTTAATAGAATCACTCGGTGATTAGCGTAGGTGCTTTGCGAAGTGCTTAGGTTAGTTAGACCGCTTTAGCGCTTGCTCTAGGTGAACTCTAGTTAGTTGAGTGAGTTTTATAAAACCACACAACCCCTCGGCTCTTGTGTGAGCTGTTGTAATTGTACCGAGTGGGGCGAGAGTCTTGCGAGACCGTGACAACCGCGTTTGTGTCACGGCCGCCACCGTGTACCGGAGGGAACGAGGCCCGCGACGTTTCGGCCGGAAGCTCGATAGTGGAGACGGCGGGGAGCGTCCGAGAGGAGCCGGAAGCGGAGCACCACTTGCGCGTGGAGAAGGCCCACGGCTTTCTACGGAGTTACTCGACTGTGGTGCTTGGCCCTCGCGTGGGCTTCCCTTTGCGTAGGGGCACCAACGAAGATTAGTCAGGACCTTGCGTGGTTCCGGATACCTCGGTAAAATACCGGCGTAATCCACGAGAGTTTGCTTCTCTACTTTGCTCTTTAAGTTTCCGCATTTATATTAAGCATTTAAGTTTCAATCTTGTATTCATACTTATATAGTGTAGATTGAAACTTAGCCTTTGCGGTAGAGATAGCAACACTTAGACAAAACCTAGTTTGCACATTCTAGTTTGATTATTTGCATAGGTTTTGCTCTAGGGATTTATTTGTGGCCTAGTTATTAAAAGTTTTAGAAGTCCTAATTCACCCCCCCCCCTCTTAGGCGTCACCCGTTTCCTACAAGTGGTATCAGAACCGGTTTGGCTCATTTGAAACGCTTTAGCTTCACCGCTAAAAGAGCCGATGCTTTTTAGAGGAAGGGATGGATACCCATAGGCCACCACACTTCGACGGCACTAACTTCCCATATTATAGTGCTAGAATGGCTTGTTACCTAGAGGCCGTTGATCTAGGTGTTTGGAGAGTCACTCATGACGGGATGAAACCCCTCAAGAATCCCGAGAAACCCACCACGAGTGAGGAAAAAGAATTAATTTAAATGCTAGAGCCAAAAATTGCTTGTATGAATCTCTTAGCATGGATATTTTTAATCAAGTATTTACCTTGAAAACTGCTAATGAGATTTGGCTAAAATTGCATGAGCTCCATGACGGCACATCCAATGTCCGTGAGCAAAAACATTGCCTAGTCTTAAATGAGTATAACTCTTTTGCTATGAAAGATGATGAGCTTGTTAGAGACATGTATTCTCGTTTGAATCTAATTATCAATGAGCTCAATTCTATTGGCATTAATAAGCTAGGTGATGCGGACATTATGAGGAAGATTATCTCCCTGCTACCACAACAAAGATATGGGAGCATCATCACCATCCTTCACAACATGGAGGACTTGAGCAACATGACCCCGACCATTGTGATTGGGAAAATCGCGGCTTTTGAGATGTCGCGAAAAATGTGTCGGGGAGAGGAGCCAACTTCCTCAAGACCATATGCTTTTGCATGTGATGAAAGGAAGGGAAAAAAGGCTCCCACTCCAAGTTCCTCAAGTGAAGAAGAGGAAGAAGAAGAAAGTGATGATGATGAAGATAATCAACCATGCACATCATCCTCCGAGGACGAAGAAACAATCCGACGTGTCGGAAAGGTAATGAGGATGATCCGCAAGATTAATCTCATGGGTGTGTGTAACACCCTGAATTTGGGGGTATAAAATTTCTTTGCTCATATTCACAAATTCAGGTGTTACTTCTCTTTTTACACCCTTCCCAATCCCCTCTTTCTCTTTTCTATAGAAGAAAAGGGGCTATTTACTTTGTGTAATTAAAGTTTATTAGACTAAAACTCCAAGGGGTATGAAATGTTGCATCATGTCAAACCCTAAATTCTACTTTTGTTTGGTGCATAATTCTTAGAAATGCTAATTTGAATTTGTGGCTTATTTGGATTTGAATCAAATAGAGTAAATAAAAAGAAAAGGGAAAACAAATGCCAGAATAAAAGAAAAAGGAAAGAAGCCCGCTCCCCCCGCCCCCTCGGCCTTTCGGCCCATCTGACCCATCCCGCGCGCGCCTTCCCCCCCCCCCCCCCCTCTTCTCTCTCTGCCCTGGCGGGCCCACCCGTCATTGCAGCCGCTTTCCCCGCGTCCGCGCCCGCTTCCCCCGCTCTCTCTGCTCGCGGGCCCGGGCTGTCAACTTCCTCGTCCCCGCGTAACCGCTGCCCGAGCTACGCGTGCCGCGGACTCCGCGCCCACGTCGCGCGTGGAGCTCGCCACCACCCCGCCCTCGGCCACTTGAGCCTAGAGCCTCGCCCACCCTCTCTCCCTCCCTCATTTGCGCACCTGCAGAACCCCCCTTTCCCTCTCCCCCACGCTGCGCGCACGCCAAAGCGCTGCCGCCATTAAACCACCGCCGCCCGAGCTCGTTTCTCCGTCGCCGTTGGAGCCCCGCCGTGCCCTCTACCACGATGAGCTTCGCCCCGGCGTCCGCAACCCGGGACGCGCCCCAATTTCCCCTCTCCCTCCCCGAATCCCTCTGCCCGCGCTCACCGCCGTTCTCTGCGCAGCCGCCGAGGTCCGCCACCGTCGACTCGGGCTGCCGCCGCGTCTCCGTCGCCATCGAGGGGTCCCCGGAGTTCGCCTTGAGGTAAGGAAACTCTCTCGCCCTCTCCCGTCCTTTTTATTGCCCCCCGTCGCGTTTAATTGCTCACCGGGGTCCCTTAGCGCCACCGCCGAGCCGCTTCGCCGTGGGCCGCCCCCCTCCAGTGCCCCTGCCCCGACCCAGTCCCCACCGGAAGGTTCCCCGCGCCCTCCCCAATCTCCCCGGCCGCCCAGGTCATCCCAGGGACCCGCAGAGCCCCTGCGCCCCTCGTCTCCGGCGAGTTCTCCGCCGCGGGGACGGGCGCCGCCGCCTCTGCTAGCCGGAGGAGAAGACAGAAGTCGGCCACCCAATCCTCGCCGTCCATCCCAGATCGAACGGCCCTGTTTCAAATAGGCTGAGCCCAATCCTAGCCGTCCGCCTGAGATCCAACGGCCAGGGCCCTTCCCCCCCCCCCCCCCCCCCCCCCCCCCCCGCACTCCGCCTTCCTGCCATTTGGGCCCCGCCTGTCAGCCGTCCGCCCGCTCTGCCCGCCCGGCCCCGCATGTCAGCCGCTCTCACCGCCGCGCGCTCGCGCGCCCGCCCGCGGATCTAATCTCGGGCGTTGATCTGAGATCCAACGGCTATGAGAGCCCGATACCCCTTCGCCCGCGCATTTTTCTTAAAGAGACCCCCGCCTTTCTGCAAATTAACCCGCCGTCCCTAGATCTTCGCAGTTAGGTCCTCGGACCTTTCATTTAATCCAAAATAAGTATTTAAGGCATATTTTTAATCCCTAATCTTGTAAAATTCATAACTTTGTCATATGAACTCCAAATTGGGTGCTTCAAATTGCAAAATGCTCACAATATTTTTATATATCTATTTAAACAATGTTTCCCTGCTGTTTTTATGTCCCAATTAATAGTTGATCATTAGGGTAAAACTAATGTTATTGGAACCCCTATTTGAGATAAATAAAGGATAGAAGACTTTAATAAAAGTTGGAGCACCTAAGTTTATGGACTTAACACCATGTAATGATTTAACCCCACCACTGACTTAGATCTGATTAGTGGATAATGAATCACTTTGTAGTCATCTACCCTAGACCTAGGGAACACCAGATTACCAATCCTTTTCTCCTGTGAACTTGTGATCTCTCTGCTGCATATGTTTGGTTTATTGCTTTTGTTTGTTATTTCCCAAGTGCATAGAATGAATGATTACTTTACGTAGACAATGGGCAGTCTGTGTTTCCCGAGGAAGTTGCAGAAGAAGTTCCTGATCAGCAGTTTGGTGAAGGCAAGTGTCCTCTGACCCATTATGTCCCATTCACTTATAATTCACTTTCCCGCATTACTTAATTGAAACCTAAGGATTGACTAGCTTTATACTTTACCTTATCCTTGATGACCTTTTGGGTTATTATTATGGTTAGCATTTTGCTATTGCCTTAACCTAATCAATGAACATGATGTGTCTATTTATGATACGATACTGTTATCCTGATGATATTGATGATCTTGTGATACTCTAGGGGGCTCAGGCTGTTTCCTGAGTACCTCTCCGTAAGGACCTGTTCGTTGAGAGACCACCCGGGATAACAGTGCAACCATGAGGGTGAAATGGGATGCCCTTAGCTAATTAATTAGAGGAACTAGAGGTGTAGTTGCTTCGCCGTCGTGCCGTCAATGGGGTCCAGGCACAGTGCTTGCTCTGCCGAGGCTGAGTGCCGAGGTTCTTTCGTTTTGCTTTTTGTTAGTCACTCTCCTGCGGGGAGGGGTACTGTGTTTATCAAACTGGAGAAACCTAACGGGCGGCTATAACCTCTAGAGAATCTTTGTAAAAGCTACGTAGTGATACCCTGCCGGACCACCTAGGAAGTGATCAATGGGGATTAGCTCTCCCCGGGCAAAATGGGAATCACGGCTCATGGGTAAAGTGTGCGACCTCTGCAGAGGGTAGTGAAACTGATATATCAGCCGTGCTCACGGTTAAGAGCAGCCTTGGGATCCTCTTTGATTAGAGATACTCCGGATACACCTCAGATGATGACTTTAATGATGATGGTTAACGATGGTGACTTTAATTATGCATTCTAGTATTCCCTCTCTGAGGAGGTTCTTTTTGGGATTATAACTTGGGCTTGGTGATAAAATCTGGCTTCTACTAACAATGAATACTTGACCAACTAAAAGCAACTGCTTGAGCCTAACCCCACATAAAGCTAGTCCACTTCAGCCAAACGGGGCATTTGCTGAGTACGTTGATGTGTACTCATCCTTGCTTTACCACAAAACACCAGGTTGTCCACATTGCAACCACTGCTCAGGAGAAGATGAAGTCGTGGAAGGAGACTTCCAGGAGTTCCAAGACTACGACGAGTTTTAGGTGTGGGTTGGCGGCAACCCCCAGTCAGCTGCCTGTGAAGGCCTTATCTTTACTGTGTTTCGCTAGCACTTTAATTTATCTGTTAAGTTGATGACTATGTGGATGTCTCTGACTCTGTGATGTAATAAGTTAATACTCTTTTATGTTATTATTCGAGCATTGTGCGATGATGTTCCTTTATGTAATCGCTGTGTACGTGAGTTCTGATCCTGGCACGTACATAGTTCGCATTCGGTTTGCCTTCTGAAACCGGGTGTGACAGTGTGCCCCTGCAGGTCGAGGATCTTCTCTTTAACATTGACAGGAAAAAGCAAAGGAAGAGAGGATGCTTCGCATGTGGGGAGAAGGGCCACTTCAGGGACAACTGTCCAAATATGGCCAAACCCAAAAAGGAGAGGAGCAAAGGTAAGGCGCTAACAAGTGTTAGAACTTGGGATGATTCTTCAAGTGAAGATGAACCTCCAAGGACGCGCAGCCACCGGTCCTCGTCACGCTCATCACGGTCATCACACAAATGCCTTATGGCAAGAGGTAACAAAAGCATTCCATCCTCTAGGATGAAAGTAGTAGTGATGATGAAGGTGAGGGAAAGCCCTCTCTAGATGAGCTTGCGGAAGCCGTAGAATTTTTCCAGGATGTTTGCACTAAACAAAAAGCTCAACTTAAAACCTTGAAAAATAAGTTGGTTAGCTCTCAAAATGATTACAAAGGTTTGCTAGAAAAATTTGAAACTTTTGCAAACCTAAATAGTGAGCTATCAACTAAAATTGAGCTATTAGAATCTAGTGCTCCATCCACTGCTACCGATGATAGCCTTATTAGAAAGAATGAAAAACTTAAGGATAAGTTAGCTAGCTCCCAAGAAGCTATTGAAAATTTGCTAGAGAAAATGGAAATTCTTAGCATACATAATAATGAGCTAACTACTAAGCTAGAAAACATTGGCAGCATCCCAGCAACATCTTTAGTTGAAATACCTGAAATAATTAAGAAAGATGCTTCTACTTCTGCTTTGATTTAATTGATGATTCTAACCCCTGCAACCAAGTCGTTGTTGAGAATATTGTTGTAGAAACATGTTCGGATGAGGTTGCAAAGGAAAATGAACAATTAAAGCAAGAAGTGGCTCGCCTTGGCAAGGCTTTGTATGACAAGAAAGGCAAAGCCAAACAAATCCGACCTCCACAGGATAACACCACTACGGAAGTGAATAAGCCTATGGAGGGAGAAACTGTGATTTGTAGGCTATGCCACATGGAAGGCCACAAGTCTTTCCAATGCAAGGCGATGACCGGGGATAAACAAAGGCAAAAGCTCAAGCAAAAGCCATCAAGCAAAATCTCCAACACCTACATCAAAAAGGTGAACAAAAAGGATGCTACACCATATTTGATCAAGAAGAAAAAGAATGGAAAGGTGATAGCAATCAAGGCCAACAAGCAAGCCAACAAAGGAAAAGGGGCCAAACGCATCTGGGTGCCAAAGGAAATAATTTCAACCATGAAAAGCACCAAGAAGGTTTGGATCCCGAAAGGGAAGTGAGTGGACCGAAGGTCATCGGGAAATTTGGAGACTTGGCAAAGTTGGGATGTATATCATGGGATACATCAAATTGGATCAAGTTTATTGCCAAGTGGGTTAGTGAAAATTATGGACCCAAATTTCCCACCCATGACTAAGGTAACTAGTTTTATTGTATCTCTTATTTTTAGATATGCGTATCTATTTACCTTGTATCTAGTTTACCTTTCTTGCCTAGTATTACATTTGTCACTTACTTTTGTTTAAAATCATGCATACTAGGTAAATCACATGGTAGGATTGCTTGCTTTCAATTCATATACTTAAGCAAACCTACATGGTTTAAAATGTTTAGCTAAAAGCACGACACATAGCTTTTATATCACTCCATAGTAAATGATGCATAAATTGAAATTTTTTTATTTCTACAAGTTGTATCATTTAACTTATATGTGCCAAAGTTCGAATTGTAGATAATCTGCCCCTCTTGATATCAAATCAAAGTGCAAGTCTCCTACAAGTATTCAAAACTTGTATGCACACCTTTAGGGGGAGGTTACTCTATAATCTAATACTTTGAGACTAACACCTTTTCAAGTCTATTTCATGTGATAGTCTCATTGAAAGGAAAATAAGGTCCCCGGAGAAAGACAACAATCTTCCACTGCAAAATCTCCAAGAACTCTCATGTCTCTCAAGCTCGCCATTGACTTTCAATTGGTATCTTTTGAGACTACATATAGTATCATTTACATGTCTTCTCCAATGTTTGATTAGACTATATTTCATATCATATGCTTCCATGTTGCTAAAAATGCATAAGTAGTTAACTCATATTCTGTTACCTATGCATAAGGGAAGTTAGTCTTTTCAAATCATGTCTTGCACCTCTAATTTTTCACATGCTTTTTCCTAAGTAGAGGATCTATGTCGGGGGGAGTATTTCTTCATCTCTAAAAAGGGGGAGAAACTTCTTTCTAAAGAGAACACTCGTTTCGGGGGAGCAATCTTTTCAACTGCTACCATACATGTGGTTTAATTTAGCATCCTTCTAGTGGTATCACCTGAAAAAATTCTTGTTGAGGGCAAGCCTTTATTTACTTCCTACATGCTTTTAATGTCTTCCTTTTCGGTGGTTGATGCCAATGGGGGAGAAGTTTAGGGATCAAAGCAATGAAAACTATATCAAACACCAAACACCACCAAATTTAAAATTTTATATCTACAAATGGTTTTTCAAGTGGTTTTGGTTATTTGGTCCTAAAATAGGAAGTAAGTGATTTATGGAGTTAGGGGGAGGCTTAAGTCCATAATATCACATTGTGGGGACAAACATGCATCCTAGCAAGTAGATTGCATATTTTCATTCAAATACTTGTAATATTTGTTTGCTTTGGTTGTGTTGTCATCAATCACCAAAAAGGGGGAGATTGTAAGGAAAATGGACCCCGGGCCATTTGGCTAATTAAGTTTTGGTGTTTGATGAACAACACAATCCGTGAACTAATAAGTTTTCTAGTGTTTATGTTTGTAGTTCATAGGATGCAAGATTTACTTGGACTAAGGAATTGAGGAAAGCAACACCTCAAAAGAAGATATTAAGAAGATCCAAGAAAAGTCCAAGTGTGCTGCTGCGGACTGTCTGTGCGAAGGCGCACCGGACTGTCCTGTGCCCACACGCCGGACTGTCCGGTGCACCAGGGAACTCTAGCCCAACGGCTAGTTCCAGGTGGCACTCAGAGAGAAGACCACCGGACTGTCCGATGTGAGCACCAGACTGTCCGGTGTGGAAAAGCCTGTGGCGCCAACGGTCACCTGCTCTGACAGAGCAACGGCTAGGCACACCGAACAGGCTACAGTGCGCTGTCCGGTGCACCACCTGACTGTCTGGTGTGCCGCAGAGAACTGCAGCTTTTCTCCAACGGCTATTTTGGAGTTAGGGCCTATATATACTTCACCCAACCGGCCATTTGAAGGTGTGGGAGCCCAAGTAACATACCAAGGCATATAGTGCACATTTCCAAGAGCTCAAACACCCAAGTGCTTAATAGAATCACTCGATGATTAGCGTAGGTGCTTTGCGAAGTGCTTAGGTTAGTTAGACCGCTTTAGCGCTTGCTCTAGGTGAACCCTAGTTAGTTGAGTGAGTTTTGTAAAACCACACAACCCCTCGGCTCTTGCGTGAGCTGTTGTAATTGTACCGAGTGGGGCGAGAGTCTTGCGAGACCGTGACAACCGCGTTTGTGTCACGGCCGCCACCGTGTACCGGAGGGAACGAGGCCCACGGCGTTTCGGCCGGAAGCTCGATAGTGGAGATGGCGGGGAGCGTCCGAGAGGAGCCGGAAGCGGAGCACCACTTGTGTGTGGAGAAGGCCTGCGGCTCTCTACGGAGTTACTCGGCCGTGGTGCTTGGCCCTCGCGTGGGCTTCCCTTTGCGTAGGGGCACTAACGAGGATTAGTCAGGACCTTGCGTGGTTCCGGATACCTCAGTAAAATACCAGCGTCATCCACGAGAGTTTGCTTCTCTACTTAGCTCTTTAAGTTTCTGCATTTATATTAAGCATTTAAGTTTCAATCTTGTATTCATACTTATATAGTGTAGATTGAAACTTAGCCTTTGCGGTAGAGATAGCAACACTTAGACAAAACCTAGTTTGCACATTCTAGTTTGATTATTTGCATAGGTTTTGCTCTAGGGATTTATTTGTGTCCTAGTTTAGTAAAAGTTTTAGAAGTCCTAATTCACCCCCCCCCCCTCTTAGGTGTCACCTGTTTCCTACAAACGGCGTACGGCTAAAATTCACCGGACTGTCCGGTGAGCCAACGGTCAACTGCGCAACGGTCGGCAACGAAATTGGCGGGCGACACGTGGCCCGCACCAACGGTCGGAAGGGGGCACCGAACAGTGTCTGGTGCGCCAACCGATGCCGAGGTGCAACGGTCGTCTACGCCAGAAAAGGAAGGAGATCCGCACCAGACCGCCTATAGTGGCGGTCCCGGTGGCGCACCGGACTGTCCGGTGCGCCACCCGACAGAAGGCAATCTTAGCCTTCCTTGTTGGTCTCCAACGGCTCCTAGCTGCCTTGGGGCTATAAAAGGGACCCCTAGGCACATGGAGGAGTCACCCAAGTATACTCTAAGCATTCTAAGTCATCCACACTCCGTCTCCGCGCACTTGATCGACTGTGTTAGTGATTTGAGCTCCGTTCTAGTTGTGAACTCGTTGTGCTTCATTTTGAGCTCAAATCTTGGCTTGTGTGCGTGTGTATTGCTGCGGATTTGTGTGTGTTGCTTCCCACCCTTACTCTTGTGCTTTCACTGTGATCTTTGTTGTAAGGGCGAGAGACTCCAACTTGTGGAGATTCCTCGCAAACAGGAAAAAGAGATAAGCAAAGAAAAGTCGTGGTATTCAAGTTGATCATTGGATCACTTGAAAGGGGTTGAGTGCAACCCTCGTCCATTGGGATGCCACAACGTGGAGGTAGGCAAGTGTTATACTTGACCGAACCACGGGATAAACTTGAGTGTCTCTTGTGATTGTTTCTATGTGATACTTGTGTGTTCGCAAGAGCTCGCTACTTAGCCATACTAACACTTAACCAAGTTTTGTGGCTATTAGTATTTGAATTTTACAGGATCACCTATTCACCCCCCCCCCCTCTAGGTGCTCTCATTTACAGAGCACAAACTTGTGTTGTCATTTCTTGTATTATGACCCAAGACTGTTGGGTTGGATTTTGAGGGAATGATAGCTGGCATTAAGGTACTTGGATGTTCTTATTTGTCCCACTACTGCTATTTTTGCTAGGTATCTTCCATTTTATAAACTTTGTTGGGTCTGAGGAGTAATGTTTTAATAGATTAGACATGAATTCATCTAAAGTGTTTTTTTGTTCTGCAAACGAATAATTTGCTTTCAATTGATTGTTTATGCCATTATCTATTCATTTCCTTTCACAATAGGCTGCTCCTGAAGGATCTTTTGTTCTGCTACATGGTTGTGCTCACAACCCAACTGGAATAAACCCCACTCTTGAACAGTGGGAGAAAATTGCAGATGTCATTAAAGAGAAAAAGCATATGCATTTCTTTGATGTTGTATATTAGGTGAATTGTTTTTGCGTGAGTACCTTGTCTCCTACGTATGTATTGCAGTATGTCTTCCGCTAATTGGTAGGTTTTCCTTTTAGGGTTTTGTGGATGGAAGCCTTGATGAAGGTGCATTTTCTATCAAGCTTTTTGTTAAGCATGGCGTGAAAGTGTTTGTTGCACAATCTTACAGCAAGAACCTTGGTCTATATTCTGAAAAGACTGGTGCAATAAATGTGTGTGCTCAGCACCAGAAGTTGCAAATAGGTATTCTTTTTTTACTTATTGCTTGCGTGGTACCCTCGGCCCAATGTCATTCAGTAGTTGCAAATGCTTAAGCAAGCACAATAGGCAACCCATTTGTATTTTTCCCTTCATTAACAATCATTTTTTCCAACCGTTGCTTCGTCAATTATAGAATTGACAAGTAATAGTCTTCCTGTTGTTGCAATTAACTTATCTTCTTACGGCATTCCACCACACTTCCTTTCAAGGTAAAGAGCCAACTGAAAAGATTGACACGACCCATGTACTCGAACCCCCCTATTCATGGTGCCAGGATAGTTGTTAATGTTGTTGGTGATCCAACCATGTTTAGTGAATGGAAACAAGAGATGGAGCTAATTGTTAGGCGAATCAAGAATGTAAGATGGAAGCTCTACGACAGTTTGTTTGCGAAGGACAAGAGCGACAAGTACCGGTCTTTCATTCTGAGGTAGATTAGCATTTTCTCCTACACTGGCTTGAACAAAGCGTAGGTAACACGCTGTTGTTGCGCAACCATCACAAGCTAAATTAAGTTCCAATCACCAGTTGCACACTCTTTGTTGTCTGCAGAGTACCATCGTATGCATAATTTCGATTTTTTATCTGCAGAGTGACAACATGACGGATAAGTGGCATGTTTACATGACCAAGGATGGGCAGATCTCATTAGTTGGGCTGTCTCTGGAAAAGTGTGATTACAGGAGTGCCCTGCCACTCTACAAGCTGGAGAGGTTATTGCTACCCAAGGGTCAACAACACCCATCCAAATCCAATGTGACCGCTCAGGGTTACCGCGTAGCAGGAAATTTTTGTATGACCGCTGAGTGGTACTCCTCCCACCTAAACATGCACTAACTAATTATTTTATTGAAGATTTTGTATGCCCGTTGCAACACACGGGCACCTAACTAGTACTAGATTATGTGTTGATTTTTAGTATAATTTTAACACATCAAAGGACTAATTTTGAGCAAGAGAATATCATGGGATAGGTAAATGGGGAACCTTCATCCCGTTCGCTTGGGATCGAGCGAGGACATGAATTCTTCACTAGGACGAAGTCCTGTTTAGTTAGAGGGACTAATCTTTAGTCTCTGGTTTCTAGTTTCGTTTGGTCCTTGTCGGTGTTTCGAAACCCGGGGGGTCCCTGGACCGACGAGTGAATTGTCGCCGCGTGCCCCAGCCCAGATGGGTCGATGCAAGGCGGAACGCGAAGGGGGGAAAGGAGGTAGCCAGAGGGAGGCAGGCGTAAGAGAGTGTGGATCCCGCGGCCTTCGTGTTAGCCCAGCGCCTGAGTCGGGTGCGCTTGCAGTAGGGGGATACAAGCGTCCACGCGGGAGTGGGAGCGAGAGGCCTTGAGCGAGCACCGTCCCGTCCTTCCCCGCGCGGGCCAACCCTCTGTAAGAGGGCCCTGGTCCTTCCTTTTATAGGCGTAAGGAGAGGATCCAGGTGTACAATAGGGGGTGTAGCAGAGTGCTACGTGTCTAGCGAAGGAGAGCTAGTGCCCTAAGTACATGCCATCGTGGCAGTCGGAGGGGTTTTGGCACCCGGTTCGTGTGGTGTCGTGGTCGTCGGAGGAGCGCTGGAGCCTGGCAAGAGGGGCAGCTGTCGGAGCTGTCGAGTCCTTGCTGACGTCCTCTTGCTTCCGTAAGGGGGCCGAGAGCCGCCGTCGTCACGGAGTGTGCGGGGCGCCATCATTGCCTATCTGGCGGAGCGAGCCAGATGGGACGCCGGTCTTGTTCCCCGTAGCCTGAGTCAGCTCGGGGTAGGGTAATGATGGCGCCTCCTATCGACGTGGTCGGTCCGTGCCCTAGGCTGGGCGAGGTGGAGGCTCCTCCGAGGTCGAGGTCGAGTCTGTCTTTCGTGGCTGTGGTCGAGTCCGAGCCCCTGGGTCGGGCGAGGCGGAGACCGTCGGCTGTGGCCAGGGCTGAGTCCGAGCCCTGGGGTCGGGCGAAGCGGAGTCCGTCTTCTTCCGGGGCTGAGCCCGAGTCCGAGCCCTGGGTCGGGCGGAGCGGAGTTCGCCGTCTTCCGGGGCTGAGCCCGAGTCCGAGCCCTAGGTCGGGCGGAGCGGAGTTTGCCGTCTTCCGGGGCCGAGCCCGAGTCCGAGCCCTGGGTTGGGCGGAGCGGAGTTTGCCGTCTTCCGGGGCTGAGCCCGTGTCCGAGCCCTGGGTCGGGCGGAGCAGAGTTCGCCGTCTTCCGGGGCCGAGCCTGAGTCCGAGCCCTAGGGTCGGGCGAGACAGAGTTTCTTATGACGCCCGAGGTCGGCCTTGGCTGCTGTCAGCCTAACTCTGTCGGGTGGCTCAGCAGTCGAAGCGGCGCAGGCGGCGCTGTCCTCTTGTCAGACCGGTCTGTAGAGCGGCGAAGTGACTGCGGTCACTTCAGCCCTGTCGACTGGAGGGCGTGCGTCAGGATAAAGGTGTCAGGCCACCTTTGCATTAAATGCCCCTGTGATTTGGTCGGTCGGCGTGGCGATGTGGCCAAGGTTGCTTCTCGGTGAAGACTGGGCCTCGGGCGAGCCGATAGTGTGCCCGTTGCTGGAGGGGGGTCCTCGGGCGAGACGTTGGTTCTCCGGGGTCGACTTCCCTTCCCCGAGGCTAGGCTCGGGCGAGGCACGATCATGTCCCTTGAATGGACCGATCCTTGGCTTAATCGCACCCATCAGGCCTTTGCAACTTTGTGCTGATGGGGGTTACCAGCTGAGATTTAGGGGCCTTGAGGGTACCCCTAATTATGGTCCCCGACAGTAGCCCCCGAGCCTCCAAGGGAGTACTAATACTCGCTTGGAGGCTTTTGCCGCACTTTTTTGCAAGGGGACCCGCCTTTTTCGGTTGCATTCTGTTCCGGTGGGTGCGCGCGAGCGCACCCGCCGGGTGTAGCCCCCGAGGCCTCGGAGGAGTAGTTTTACTCCTTCGAGGTCTTAGTGCGCTTCGCAACACTTCGGCTGGTCTAGTTGTTCCCTCATGCGAGCTGGCCGTAGCCCGAGTGCACGGTCGGGTCCCAAGTTCTCGGGCTGGTATGTTGACGCTGTCAACGGTTTGGCCAGAGCCGGGTTTGCGAGAGCAGCCCCCGAGACTCTGCACAGGGCGAGAGGATGGTCAGGGATAGACTCGACTTTTTTACATACGCCCCTGCGTCGCCTTTCCGCAAGGAGGAGGGGGGGAAAGCGCCATGTTGCCCTCAGGTGGCGCCGAATATGGTGTCTCCGGTGAGCTGCTGGCGGGTAATCCGAGCGGACGTCCGTGCCCCATTTGATAGGGGTCGGCTAGAGGCCTAGAGGCGCGCCCAAAAGTACTTGCGGGTGATCTGCCGGACCCGGTCCCCTGTCGACGGGGTCCGAGGGCTTGATGCCTCCCTCTGATGGGATTCCGTTACAAGATCGTTCCCGCTGGTCTCGGAAATGTCCTAGGGTACCTCGGGAGCGCAGCCCGAGCCTTGGTTATGTATCGAACGTACCCATGGTCATCCCTCGCTCTGTGTCTGAGGCGACTGTGAACCCTTCGAGGGCCAGCCTACGAACCCCTGATCAGTAGTGGGCGCTAGCTCGAGTGGCCTGAGGCGGCCGTTGAACCCTCCAAAGGGCCAGCCATCGAACCTCTGACCAGTAGTGGGTGTGGAGCCCACGTGCTCTGAGGCGGCTGTTGAACCCCTCCGAGGGGCCAGCCTTCGAACCTCTGATCAGTAGGGAGGCTCGGAGCCTGTTTCCTTCACGGAGAAGGGTCCTTTTCGGGGTATCCCCCTTTCCCGGTCCCTGTTGAGAGAGAGAGAAAGAGGAAAAGGGAAAGGACACGAAATCGAATGACACGGCGTACCTCTTTCGACGCGGTCATTATGGCAAAGGCGAAGCGTCGCTTGCTTCTCCCGCCTGAGACGCCGCCTGTCCCGTCGCGAAGTTAATGCGACGGGGCGAGCGGTTCGCGGGGCGGCCGTTGCGCGTGCGCGAGCCGTTCGAGGAACGGATCACGGGCGCGTCGTCTTCACGCCGTGGGAGAGGGCTTCCCCGCTGCCCCTGGATGGGACGTGAGCTTGGCTGGCGATGTGACCGCTGCTGCTGCCCGCCTGTCACCGCCATTACTGCCAGCCCATTTTTGACCGCGTTTGACCGTCGCGCTTGGCTGGTACTGCAGGGTTGCCTCGAGTCGCGGTATTGACTCCACAGTCGAGGAGGCGCGGTAGTGGCGTGAGTGGCGGTGCAGTTGTTCACACGTAGCAACCGGCGCGCCGGTTGCATGACGCGTGGGCCTGGACCTCCATGCTGGGCTCGTTGGAGTCGAAGGGGTGTGCCCACTTGGCACGGTTGCATGCCTCCTGCATGGTTGTCCGCCCTTTCACCCGCTGGTCTGGGCGAAAGTGGAGGAGTGCTTGTAACCGCCGGGTGGTTGCATGCACCGCGCGCGCGCGGCGGTTTGGCGTCTTCTCCCCTGGACCGGCTTGCATGACGTGTGGGACCCAGCCCCTGCACCGTGGGGGGTGAATCTTGGAGCGTGTTGGAGAAGATTCGACCTGCAACGGTTGAGGGCGCAGGTAGGGAGAGTCGCCTTTAAAAGGGGGGCGACCCCCTTGGAGGGCAACCATGTCTTCGCGCTCCCCACATGCATCGTGTCTTTCCACCTTCCGAGCCCCCGGGCGGGGGACGCCCGAAGCCCTTCCGTCTTGTCGTTGGAGGAACGCAACTTCGTGGAAGTTGGTACCTTTCAGCCATCATTCGGCTTCAAGGATTTTCATCAGGCAACCCGGCTGCACCCCTCCGCCGGCGGTCACCCAAGACGGTGACCTCCAGTTCGATGGAGGGGGAAAGCGAGCCGGGCTGCGGCCTCTGCCCCTCCCTCAGCCTCAAGGATTTTCACCACTAGTGCTGGGGAGGAGAGTGTGCCGAGTTGGGGTCGGCCCCTGCGTGGGCGGTGGTCCGCTCCTTCCCTCAGTGATCGGGGGGAAGGGCGTCCGCCGTTCACGGCATGGGCAGCTGCAGCATGCCCGGCTCTCTGAGCCGAGCGGCTTCGGAGCCGCTCCCGGTGCCGCCTTTCGCCACGGCAGCTGGAAGAGGTTCCGCCGCCGATGAGCTTGCCGGCGACACCCGCGGACCGACCTCCAACTCTACGGCCTTCTGCCCGTCCTTGCCTCTCGAGTTGGGGGCATGGGTGAGGGCCTCACGGCAGCGGCATCCGCCCTAAGGTCATCGCTGCCGCTGTTCGGCCCTCCGGAGCAGAAGTCGTCGTCGTCGCCGCTGCTGGGGCGGGCGACGACGAGCCGTTCGTCGGTCTTCTGTTACTCCGCAGGCCCCCCCAGTTGCGTGGGGTTGTTCGTACCTGCGGAGGTGGAAACGGAGTTCCGTTTGTAATGGCACCTAGAGTGCCGGTGTTTTGTTCATTGTGGCTGTCGAGGCCTGAACATGTACGTATTTTCGGCGCGGAGCCGTGTTTTTTCTTCATTTCGAGCACTAAGACTCGCCTTGTTGATTATCTGAGCCGCTTCACCGAGCGTGAGTTGCCTCGTGCAAAGGTGACGAGTGAGGTATCTGTATCCCGGAGGAGTAGGAGTCCCTCGGCTCGGTCGGCCTTGCTGTCCGAGGCCCCTCTTGCTTAGTTAAAGGAACCCCTCGGCCGCTCTTCAATGAGCCGAAGCCGGAGGTAGCGGTGTCAGCACGGACGGAGGCAGAGTTGGCTTCGAAAAGGAGGTGTAGTTGGCCAGAGTTTGGCCGGGTCGTCCACTGGTGGAGCCGACGCCGGAGTTGAGCTGCCGAGGCCACAAGCCGAGCTGATGTCTTGGGGGGTCAGCTGGTCGAGGCCTCGGGGTGGCCGACCGAGCCGCCTGCTCGGGCCAGATTCTCGAAGAAGACCCTGGCGGCGATGGCCCGGGTGTGGTGCTGATGTCGTCCTTCAGAGTGGGGGCCCTCCGACCGCGTCGCTGTCCGAGGCTAGGTCAGACCCCGCCGAAGGTGTAGTTGATGCCGAGGGTGCTGCTGCCCCCTTCGGTTGTCGACGTCCGAGCCTGCAGGATCAGGTCGTCTTGTAGTGTGTGTATGTTTTCTGCGGCCGCCGAGGCCTAAACACACCGTTGCCGTGTTGTAAAGCTGTGCTTCTTTTCCTCTTGTTTCGAGTACCCGGACTCACTTGTCGGTAACAGAATTGTTTGTGCGGGCGAGAGTTGCTTTTCACGGAAGGTGATGAGTGAGGTATCCGTGTCCCGGAGGCGTAGGAATCCCTCGGCTCGGTCGGCCTTACCGCTTACACGCGCTCTTACTCGTCCATAGGGTTCTGTTACCGACGCAGTCGAGAAGGCCCGAAAAATCATTTCAGCAGAGGAGCTTCTCGAGCATGAAGACTTGTTCGGTCCGCGGAATCACTTATCCGAGCGCGAGTTACTTATCGCAGAAGGTGATGAGTGAGGTATCCGTATCCCGGAGGCGTAGGAGTCCCTCGGCTCGGTCAGCCTTGGCTGCTTACGTGTACTCCGCCGTTTTCAGGATCCACTTTTGAAGTAGTCGAAGAGCACGAAAAGCATTCTGGCAGAAAAGATTTTTTTTCTTTTTTCAGGAAAATTTTGACACAGAGGGGGTTGCCCCCTTCTAGCCCCCGAGGGAGGGTCGGGCTTTGCCGAGGCAAGGCTGACCCTTCCTTGATGACCAGACTTGGTGTGTGAACAAAGTATACAAGCAACTTGAAAACATCTTAACGGTAGAAGCGACGTAGCTGTTGGATGTTCCAAGCGTTGTTGTAGACCTCGCCTTGGCTGTTGGCCAGCTTGTATGTCCCGGGCTTCAAAACCTTGGCGATGATGAACGGCCCTTCCCAGGGAGGTGTGAGCTTGTGCCGCCCTCGGGCGTCTTGTCGCAGCCGAAGCACCAGGTCGCCCACCTGGAGGTCTCGGGACCTAACCCCTCGGGCGTGGTAGCGTCGCAGGGACTGCTGGTACCGCGCCAAGTGTAGTAAGGCCATGTCCCGAGCCTCCTCCAGCTGGTCCAGTGAGTCTTCTCGGTTGGCTTGGTTGCTTTGGTCGGTGTAGGCCCTCGCCCTCGGGGAACCGTATTCTAGGTCTGTGGGCAAGATGGCCTCGGCCCCATAGACTAGAAAGAACGGTGTGAAGCCCGTGGCTCGGCTCGGCGTTGTCCTCAGACTCCAGACCACCGAGGGGAGTTCCTTCATCCACCGCTTGCCGAACTTGTTGAGGTCGTTGTAGATCCGAGGCTTGAGTCCTTGCAGGATCATGCCGTTGGCTCGCTCCACTTGCCCATTCGTCATGGGGTGAGCCACGGCAGCCCAGTCCACCCGGATGTGGTGATCCTCGCAGAAGTCCAGGAACTTTCTGCCGGTGAACTGGGTACCATTGTCGGTGATGATGGAGTTCGGGACCCCAAAGCGATGGATGATGTTGGTGAAGAACGCCACTGCCTGCTCGGACCTGATGCTGTTTAGGGGTCAGACCTCGATCCACTTGGAGAATTTGTCGATGGCGACCAACAGGTGCGTGTAGCCCCCGGGTGCCTTCTGCAAGGGGCCAACGAGGTCCAGACCCCACACAGCAAACGACCAGGTGATGGGTATTGTCTGCAGAGCTTGAGCGGGCAGGTGGGTCTGCCTCGCGTAGAACTGACACCCTTCGTAGGTGCGGACAATTCTAGAAGCGTCGGCCACCGCCGTCGGCCAGTAGAATCCTTGTCGGAAGGCGTTTCCAACGAGGGCTCGAGGTGCTGCGTGATGGCCGCAAGCCCCCGAGTGTATCTCTTGCAAGAGCTGCTGGCCTTCGGCGATAGAAATGCATCGCTGGAGGATGCCTGAGGGGTTGCGATGGTACAGCTCCTTCCCATCCCTAGCAAGACGAAAGACTTGGCACGCCGCGCCAACCGCCGAGCTTCGGCTTGGTCGAGGGGCAGCTCCCCTCGGTGGAGATATTGCAGGTACAGGGTCTGCCAGCTTTGATTAGGCGTGACCTCGCTTGGTTCCCCTTCGACGCGCAGTGCCTCACCCTCGGGGGTCGAGGGTACCTCGGGCTGAGCCGAGGGTACCTCGGACCGTGCCGAGGGTACCTCGGACTGGGCCGAGGGTACCTCAGACTGAGCCGAGGGTGCCTCGGGCGGAGCCGAAGGTGCCTCGGGCTCGGGCGTGTCCTCAGTCTTGACGGAGGGTTGATGCAGGCCTCGGGAGAATACGTCCGGGGGAACTGTTGTTCGTCCCGAGGCTATTTTAGCCAGCTCGTCCGCAGTCTCATTGTAGCGTCGGGCGATGTGGTTGAGCTCGAGCCTGTATAACTTGTCTTCCAGGCGCCGAACCTCATCGCAGTAGGCTTCCATCTTCGGGTCGCGGCAGTGGGAGTTCTTCATGACTTGGTCGATGACGAGCTGCGAGTCACCGCGAGCGTCGAGGCGTCGGACCCCTAGCTCGATGGCGATTCGCAACCCGTTTACCAGAGCCTCGTACTCCGCCACATTGTTGGACGCCGGGAAGTGGAGGCGTAGCACGTAGCATAGGTGCTTCCCGAGGGGCGAGACGAAGAGGAGGCCTGCGCCGGCCCCTGTCTTCATCAGCGACCCGTCGAAAAACATGGTCCAAAGCTCTGGTTGGATCGGAGCCGTCGGGAGCTGGGTGTTGGCCCATTCAGCCACGAAGTCCGCCAGGACCTGGGACTTGATGGCCTTCCGGGGGGCGAACGAGATCGTCTCGCCCATGATCTCCACCGCCCACTTCGCGATCCTACCCGAAGCCTCTCGGGACTGGATGATCTCTCCCAGGGGGAAGGATGACACCACCGTCACCGGATGAGACTCGAAGTAGTGTCGCAACTTCCGCCGTGTCAGGATCACCGCGTACAGCAGCTTCTGGATTTGTGGGTAGCGGATCTTGGTCTCGGACAGTACCTCACTGATGAAGGACACTGGCCTCTGGATGGGCAGTGCATGCCCTTCTTCTCGTCTCACAACCACGATCGCGGCGCTAACCACCTGGGTGGTCGCGGCGACGTAGATCAAGAGGGCTTCTCCGGCAGCGGGGGGCACCAAGACGGGCGCGTTCGTGAGGAGCGCCTTCAGGTTCCCGAGGGCTTCCTCGGCCTCGGGAGTCCAAGTGAAGCACTCAGCTTTCCTTAAGAGGCGGTACAGAGGCAGGCCTCTTTCGCCGAGGCGGGAGATGAAGCGGCTCAGAGCCGCGAGGCATCCCATAACCCTCTGTACGCCTTTCAAGTCCTTGATTGGCCCCATGCTGGTGATGGCTGCAATCTTCTCCGGGTTGGCTTCGATGCCCTGCTTGGAGATGATGAACCCCAAGAGCATGCCTCGGGGGACCCCGAAGACACACTTTTCGGGATTAAGTTTCACGCCTTTCGCCTTGAGACATCGAAACGTCGCTTCAAGGTCGGAAAGGAGGTCGGAGGCCTTCCTCGTCTTGACTACGATGTCATCGACGTAGGCCTCGATCGTTCGACCGATGTGTTCGCCAAACACATGGTTCATGCATCGCTGGTACGTCGCCCCCGCATTCCTCAAACCAAACGGCATTGTAACATAGCAGTACATGCCGAAGGGTGTGATGAACGAAGTCGCGAGCTGGTCGGACTCTTTCATCTTGATCTGGTGATACCCTGAGTAGGCATCGAGGAAAGACAGGGTTTCGCACCCAGCAGTGGAATCCACGATCTGATCGATGCGAGGCAGAGGGTAGGGAACCTTCGGACATGCTTTGTTTAGACCAGTGTAGTCTACACACATCCGCCATTTCCCCCCTTTCTTTCTTACTAGCACAGGGTTGGCAAGCCATTCGAGATGGAATACCTCTTTGATGAACCCTGCCGCCAGTAGCTTGTGGATCTCTTTGCCTATGGCTCTGCGCTTTTCTTCGTCGAATCGGTGCGAAGGCTGCTTCACGGGTCGGGCCCCAGCTCGAATATCCAGAGAGTGCTCGGCGACTTCCCTCGGTATGCTGGGCATGTCCGAGGGACTCCATGCGAAAACGTCGGCGTTCGCGCGGAGAAAGTCGACGAGCACTGCTTCCTATTTGGGGTCGAGCTCGGAGCCGATCCGGATCTGCTTGGAGGCGTCGTTGCAGGGGTCGAGAGGGACGGACTTGACCGTCTCCGCTGGATCGAAGTTGCCGGCGTGGTGCTTCACGTCGGGCGCCTCCCTAGAGAGGCTCTCCAGGTCAGCGATGAGGGCCTCGGATTCGGCGAGGGCCTCGGCGTATTCCACGCACTCCACATCGCATTCGTATGCGTGTCGGTACGTGGGCCCGACGGTGATGACCCCGTTGGGGCCCGGCATCTTGAGCTTGAGGTAGGTGTAGTTGGGGACGGCCATGAACTTGGCGTAGCATGGCCTCCCCAGCACTGCGTGGTAGGTTCCTCGAAACCCGACCACTTCGAACCTGAGGGTCTCCTTTCGAAAGTTGGAGGGCGTCCCGAAGCAGACGGGTAGGTCGAGTTGTCCGAGGGGTTGAACGCGCTTCCCGGGGACGATCCCGTGGAAAGGCGCAGCGCCCGCCCGGACCGAGGACAGATCGATCCACAGGAGCCCGAGGGTCTCAACGTAGATGATGTTGAGGCTGCTGCCTCCGTCCATGAGGACCTTGGTGAGCCTGACGTTGCCGATGATGGGGTCGACAACGAGTGGGTATCTCCCGGGCTCGGCACGTAGTCTGGATGGTCGGCCTGGTCGAAGGTGATGGGCTTGTCGGACCAGTCTAGGTAGACTGGCGCCGCCACCTTCACCGAGCAGACCTCCCGGCGCTCTTGCTTGCGGTGCCGAGCTGAGGCATTCGCCACTTGCCCGCCGTAGATCATGAAGCTGTCGCGGATCTCGGGGAACCCTCCTGCCTTGTGATCTTCCTCCTTGGCGTCGTCGAGGGCCTTGCCACCCTCCGCGGGTGGCCCGGCCTTGTGGAAGTGTCGTTGAAGCATGGCACACTCCTCGAGGGTGTGCTTGACGGGCCCCTGATGATAGGGGTACGGCTCCTTGAGCATTTTGTCGAAGAGGTTGGCACCTCCGGGAGGTTTCCGATGGTTCTTGTGCTCGGCGGCGGCGACAAGATCCGCGTCGGCGGCGTCGCGTTTCGCTTGCGACTTCTTCTTGCCCTTCTTCTTGGCGCCGCGCTGAGTTGACGCCTCGGGAGCATCTTCCGGTGGGCGGCCCTGGGGCTGCTTGTCCTTCCAGAAAATGGCCTCAACCGCCTCCTGGCCAGAGGCGAACTTGGTGGCGATGTCCATCAGCTCGCTCGCCCTGGTGGGGGTCTTGCGACCCAGCTTGCTCACCAGGCCGCGGCAGGTGGTGCCGGTGAGGAACGCGCCGATGACATCTGAGACGGTGACGTTGGGCAGCTCCGTGCGCTGCTTCGAGAATCGCTGGATATAGTCTCGGAGAGACTCTCCCGGCTGCTGGCGGCAGCTTCGGAGATCCCAGGAGTTCCCAGGGCGCACGTACGTGCCCTGGAAATTGCCGGCGAAGGCTTGGACCAGGTCGTCCTAGTTGGAGATCTGCCCCGGAGGCAGGTGCTCTAACCAGGCTCGAGCGGTGTCGGAGAGGAACAGGGGGAGGTTGCGGATGATGAGGTTGTCATCGTCCGTTCCACCCAGTTGGCAGGCCAGCCGATAGTCCGTGAGCCACAGTTCCGGTCTCGTCTCCCCCGAGTACTTTGTGATAGTAGTCGGGGTTCGGAACCGGGTCGGGAACGGTGCCCGCGGCTGAAAGCCTGCGGACCAGGTGGTTCGGGCGAAGGACTCCGATCCTCCCCGCTGTCGTAGTGTCCCCCACGCCTGGGGTGGTAGCCTCGGCGCGCCCTGTCGTCGAGGTGGGCCCGACGGCTGTGATGATGACGCTCGTTGCCGAGGGGACCTGGGGCCGCAGGCGCTGTGTTGCGCGTGCGCCCGGAGTGGACCGAGGCTTCCCGCGTAAATCGGGAAGTCGCGGCGCGATGTCCCGAGGGGAAACCCTGCCTTTGGGAGGCAGAGCTTTCGGCCCATCGGACCGCGGCGTCCTCCAGGAGATTCTTGAGCTCTCCCTGGACACGTCGCCCTTCCGTAGTCGATGGCTCCGGCATCGCGCGGAGGAGCATTGCTGCTGCAGCCAGGTTTTGGCCGACTCCGCTGGAATCCAGCGGCGGCCTCACCCTGACGTCGTCGGCGATGCGGTGCTGGATGTCGTGGGGGAGATGACGCGCTTCTCCGGCCGGGGGTTGGATCGCCCATTCCTGCCCGACGTCCCTGCGGATCGGCACAAGCGTTCCTGCTCCCCCGTCGAGCCTGGCCTGCCTCTCGCGGGTTTGCTCGAGCTGTGGGTCAGGACCCCCCGCCGGGACGGGGACCATAGCTAGCTCCCGAAGGATGTCAACGCGAGGCGCGGGCCTAGGGGGATCACTGTTCTCTGGCATACCAAGATGGTTGCCTTCGCCGGGGCCCCTAGATCGACGTGGAAACATTCACAACTTGGGTCGCGGTCCTCATTGTCGAGGCCGCGGCTGCCGTCGGAACAGTCGAAAAGGCAGTAGTCGCATGCGGTCATGAAGTCCCGCACGGCACTGGGGTTACCAAGTCTGGAGAAATCCTAACAGATGTCGGGCTCGCCATCTTCCTCGGACCCCGAGGACTCGTAGGTCGAGTCGGCCGTCAGTCGGTCCCAGGGTGACCGCACACGATACCCCAGAGGGTTTGGACTCGCCTCTATGAAAGTGCTCACCGAAGCGGAGTCGCTTGGTGGGTCGAGGCCGAATCCAAAAGACACGAGATGGGAATCGGTCGGTACCTTTCGGTCGACGGTCGGTGACGAGGTCGCGTCTGGGACTGACTGCACCATTGTCTCGGGTACAAGGGTGACGCCCAGCAAGTCCTTCGCGAGCGTGCTGGCGTCGTGCGTTTGCTTGAGATCGGCGTGTTGCGGGGAGGCGGCGCTCGTCTTCGTCTCAGACGCGAGATCGATGCCCGACGCGCCCTCCGTTGGGGCGCCGGCGCCGTCGACTCGCTCGACAGCCAACGAGGTGTCGCTTCCCGCTTGGCCTTGGTTGCCCCGCCTCCTCCTCCGTCGGCGGGGGAGGGGACGGGACAAGCCCGAATGTCGTCCTTCCACCACGTGGGGAAGGCGTCGTCGATTTCCCCGCGGGCGAGCGGGTTGTCGATCGCCATTGGCGCGGCGGGGGAAGGAGTATCATGTCGTAGCTGCCGTCGAGGGACATGAACTCGAGATTCCCGAAACGGAGCACCGTCCCGGGCTAGAAAGGTTGCTGGAGACTGCCCATCTGGAGCTTGACGGGAAGCTATTTGTCAACACGCAGCAGGCCCCTACCTAGCGTGTCAACTGTCGGTGTTTCGAAACCCGGGGGGTCCCTGGACCGACGAGTGAATTATCGCCGCGTGCCCCAGCCCAGATGGGTCGACGCAAGGCGGAATGCGAAGGGGGGAAAGGAGATAGCCGGAGGGAGGCAGGCGTAAGAGAGTGTGGATCCCGCGGCCTTCGTGTTAGCCCAGCGCCTGAGTCGGGTGCGCTTGCAGTAGGGGGATACAAGCGTCCACGCGGGAGTGGGAGCGAGAGGCCTTGAGCGAGCGCCGTCCCGTCCTTCCCCGCGCGGGCCAACCCTCTGTAAGAGGGCCCTGGTCCTTCCTTTTATAGGCGTAAGGAGAGGATCCAGGTGTACAATGGGGGGTGTAGCAGAGTGCTACGTGTCTAGCGAAGGAGAGCTAGTGCCCTAAGTACATGCCATCGTGGCAGCCGGAGGGGTTTTGGCACCCGGTTCGTGTGGTGTCGTGGCCGTCGGAGGAGCGCTGGAGCCTGGCGAGAGGGGCAGCTGTCGGGGCTGTCGAGTCCTTGCTGACGTCCTCTTGCTTCCGTAAGGGGGCCGAGAGCCGCCGTCGTCACGGAGTGTGCGGGGCGCCATCATTGCCTATCTGGCGGAGCGAGCCAGATGGGACGCCAGTCTTCTTCTCCGTAGCCTGAGTCAGCTCGGGGTAGGGTAATGATGGCGCCTCCTATCGATGTGGTCGGTCCGCGCCCTAGGCTGGGCGAGGTGGAGGCTCCTCCGAGGTCGAGGTCGAGTCTGTCTTCCGTGGCCGTGGTCGAGTCCGAGCCCCTGGGTCGGGCGAGGCGGAGACCGTCGGCTGTGGCCAGGGCTGAGGCCGAGCCCTGGGGTCGGGCGAAGCGGAGTCCGTCTTCTTCCAGGGCTGAGCCCGAGTCCGAGCCCTGGGTCGGGCGGAGCGGAGTTCACCGTCTTCCGGGGCCGAGCCCGAGTCCGAGCCCTGGGTCGGGCGGAGCGGAGTTCGCCTTCTTCCGGGGCTGAGCCCGTGCCCGAGCCCTGGGTCGGGCGGAGCGGAGTTCACCGTCTTCCGGGGCCGAGCCCGAGTCCGAGCCCTAGGGTCGGGCGAGGCGGAGTTTCTTATGACGCCCGAGGTCGGCCTTGGCTGCTGTCAGCCTAACTCTGTCGGGTGGCTCAGCAGTCGAAGCGACGCAGGCGGCGCTGTTCTCTTGTCAGACCGGTAGTAGAGCGGCGAAGTGACTGCGGTCACTTCGGCCCTGTCGACTGGAGGACGTGCGTCAGGATAAAGGTGTCAGGCCACCTTTGCATTAAATGCCCCTGCGATTTGGTCGGTCGACGTGGCGATGTGGCCAAGGTTGCTTCTCGGTGAAGACTGGGCCTCGGGCGAGCCGATAGTGTGCCCGTTGCTGGAGGAGGGTCCTCGGGCGAGACGTTGGTTCTCCGGGGTCGGCTTCCCTTGCCCGAGGCTAGGCTCGGGCGAGGCACGATCATGTCCCTTGAATGGACCGATCCTTGGCTTAATCGCACCCATCAGGCCTTTGCAGCTTTGTGCTGATGGGGTTACCAGCTGAGATTTAGGACCTTGAGGGTACCCCTAATTATGGTCCCCGACAGTCCTTATTTTGTCAAACGTAATGACTAAATTAGAGATTAACTGGCTTTAATCTCTAGTCCTTCACATGGTGCTAAAGAGGACTAAAAGGCAATATTTATCACAATTATCCTTGTCTAAAAAACTGACGTCATACACAGTAAAAAATGAGTATTTCGGTACACCGATGTTAGCCTAGGACTAATGGAACTAAACTAAACGGGGCGAAGTCCATTATATCCTCAAAACAAACACCGGTACACCTGTGTTAGTGATATCGCCCCACTCCATCTCGTCCTGTCCTCAACCAAACGCCAACCCATCCTCTAAACCAAATGCTGCCTAAAAAAGTCGAACTATATTCATTACAAAGTTCATGATTTGGAGAAGTTGAACCCATTTTATTTCACAGTCCAAACAAAAACACATTAGAAGTGGTCCATCATCATCTTATTTGGAGATGTTCAGGAAATGAATTTTTCAGGTGATGATAGATCAACTTATTATATTTCATAAACCAAACAAAAACCTAAAAACCTAGAGTGAGATGGTAATATACCACTTCATATGGATCACTAAAAAAATCCACATTTTCTCCCGTAATAGATAAATATTAACACTGAACTCTTCTGGGATAGAGTAAGACATGCATACGAACACTTTCGCCTTCCCTCTAAACCTCTACACAGGCCTGAGCAACTAATTATGGTTATCGTCATCTAATTATACAATTAATCAGTCACCATCCAGAGCGAAATTAGCATGCATCAGAGCCAAACCTCCAGTTTAAGTTACCATTCATACTGCGGAAAATGGCAAGTAATTCAGGCGTGCATCTACCAGTTAACTTTGTTCAAATTTTCACTGGCAAAATTGAAGCTGTACAATAACATTTACAGGCGGAGTGAGAAAATTAAACAGGCAAAATTTGGGATCAGTGTCCAGGTCAAAATTCTAGCTGCACATTTAAGCAAACTAGTATATGCGAACCACAAAGTGGGGAGAAGAACGAACTGCCCTTAACAATCTTTTGTAAGGCCTTCTGTACAATCAAAACAATCCCTGCACTAACAGTACCCTACTCGCTCTGCTATGTACACTCACTTTCAGAATGACATCTGGTTCTACTTCGATCACCCCCACTTTCTGATTTGACAGAGAAAAGGGTTCCACTCGCTCACCAGTCACCAACCATGATCTGACCAACAAAATTTTGAGCCACCGATGTCTTAGTGCTTCCAAAATTATCTCCATCTTGGAGAAGACAGTGGTGAACTATTGTGGTACACGTCTCTTGGTACCGATTAGCACTCAAGAACACCCAATGGACACCAGCTACATCCCACAGACCAACCAAGAACACCAAGAATCATGTCAACACTTGAACACGCACTGACCTGCAAGTACAAAGATTATTATGTAGAACGGTCACGAAAATGAACATGCTTGAAAGACAAATACTAGTATCAACTATCAATTAAGCAAGCATACCACGTTCTCATAGCTTCCCTCAAAATGGAACAGCATCACACCCATTCCCCTCCTTTTATTGACTTCTGCCTGGAAAACACAATATGATGATGACTGGCTAAAAATACAAAGTGTGTATCCATTTAAATGGATGCAAAAATCTGTAAATAACTCAGAAAATAACTGAATGGTCATTGCTTAAAGTACGGCACAAGACAGAAGAAGACATTTCACACTATTGAGAATCAAAGAAATTTGGATTCACATACCACACAAGACCATATGGTAATTCCACAAGCTGTAAGAGCCGATGTAACCTCCGCCATCATCCCTGTGAATGTCACCAAATTAATTCATGAGATTTTACAAAAATTGCCAGAAAAAGCTCAATAATAATATAGCAAATGTGATAAGCTAGTAGCAGCTAAAGGGCTATAGCTAAGCAGTGTTTCATTTGCCAAAACAATTGAATGTATATTTGTTGAATCAGTCTCTTGAAGGTCGAAAGGCAAATAGCTATGCTTAGAGAGCACACTAAGGGCTTGTTCGGTTAGCTCTCAATCCATGTGGATTGAGTGGGATTGGGTGGGTTTAAATCCCAAGCAAGTTAAATTTCTTCTCAATTTTTTCCAATCACATCCAATCCATAGGTAACGGGATTAACCGAACAAGGCCTAAAGGAATGAAGGCTTGGAAAATTTCCACAAAGATTAGCGTTGTAGCCTTGCAATGCTTGAATAACACATGGCAGGCAAAGAATCAGGAACCATTTACAAGGTGCTACCATAGTTAAATGCTACTGCCCGATAACTAATTTAGGCAATCAAGCTATAAACTATTCTTAAGGCCTGATTGATTGTGATCTTTACAAGGCTATAATTAGCTGGATTCAAATATGTAGAATGAAACCCTGAAACCCTAGCAAGGGTTGGGTGCTATATTAATAGCCTTAAGTAACTGGGCTTAGCCCATTACAGAGGGGTAAAAGAGTAATTACACGGGAAAAACCCCAAACCCTAAACGGGTAATCTAACAACAGAGGGGTAAAAGAGTAATTACACAGGGAAAACCCCAAACCCTAAATGGGTAATCTAACACCCCTGCAGTCACAACTCTATCCTGTACAGATGTTGAGACTGGAGCGGAAGTCTAAAAATACACTCGACAGTAACCCTTGGTGAAGATGTCGGCGAACTGAAGCGTGGTGGGGACGCTGAGAACCCGAACGTCACCGGCGGCGACACGCTCGCGGACGAAGTGCAGGTCGATCTCCACGTGCTTCGTGCGCTGATGCTGCACGGGATTGGTGGAGAGGTAGACTGCGTTGACGTTGTCGCAGTAGACGAGGGTGGCACGCTGGAGGGGACTGTAGAGCTCGTGGAGGAGCTGTCGCAGCCAGGAGGCCTCTGCCACGCCGTTGGCCACGGTGCGGTACTCGGCCTCAGCATTGGAGCGAGAGACGACGGGCTGCCGCTTGGCGGCCCAGGAGACGAGGTTGGCACCCAGGAACACGTCGTAACCGGAGGTGGATCGGCACGTGTCTAGACAACCAGCCCAGTCGGCGTCGGTGTAGACCACGAGTTCCGACGTCGGGGATGGTCGAAGTAGGAGGCCGTAGTCGAGGGAACCATGGAGGTAGCGCAGGATCCGCTTGAGAGCGGTGAGATGAGGCTCCCGCGGCCCGTCGTCCTCTGAGAGCTTCGCCTGAGTGTCGACAGGCGTGGAGCAGAGCTTGCAGTCGGACATGCCAGCCCACTCCAGTATGTCGATGGCGTACTGGCACTGATGGAGGACCCTGGGACCGGCGCTCGGCGGTGATGCCGAGGAAGTGGAGGGGCCCCAGGTCCTTCATCGCGAACTCTCGCTGCAGGGCGACGATCGTGCGCTGTAGGAGGTCGGCGGTGGATGCCGTCAGCACAATGTCGTCGACGTAGAGCAGAAGGAAGACGGTGTCGTCGCCGCAGCGGTAGATGAAGAGGGACGTGTCCGACTTGGCCTCGACGAAGCCGATGGAGGTCAAGTAGGAAGCGAAGCGACTGTACCAGGCCCGCAACGCCTACTTGAGGCCGTAGAGGGAGCGGTTCAGCCGGCAGACCAGATCCGGACGGGCTTTGTCGACGAAGCCGGTGGGCTGGCTGCAGTAGATAGTCTCCGTCTGAGTGTCGTGGAGGAAGGCATTCTTGACGTCAAGCTGATGGATCGCCCAGTCCCGAGAGAGGGCGAGGGAGAGGACGGTGCGAACAGTGGCGAACTTGACGACGGGGCTGAAGGTCTCGTCGTAGTCCACTCCGGGGCGTTGGGTGAAGCCCCGAAGGACCCAACGGGCCTTGTAGCGGTCGAGGGAGCCGTCCGAGGTAAGCTTGTGACGAAATAGCCACTTGCCGGTGACTACGTTGGTGCATGGTGGACACGGCACCAGGTCCCAGGTGTGGTTGGCCAGGAGGGTCGCGTACTCCTCCATAGCGCGTCGCTAGTGTGGGTCGGCGAGAGCGATACGAACGGAGGAGGGGACCAGGGAGGCGTCCGGTGGAGTGGTAGTCGTATCAGCTGCCAAGATCAGCTGATCGACAGGTCAAAGAACGCCGGCGGCGCGCCGAGTCACCATCGAGTGGACGTGCCCGGGGTCGCGGTGGATGGCGACCCGGTGGTACACCGGTGGCTCGGGGCGATCTGCCTGGACGTCGGGGGCCGCGGGCGTGGCCGACTCGCGGCGGTGATAGACGACGGCGGGGTCGGCGAAGCGCACCGGGCTCGTCGACGAGCCCAGGTCGGCAGGTGCCGAGGTAGTGACGTGGCGGTGGTGGTGGTAAACGAGCGCGGGGTCGGCGAAGCGAGCCGTGGGCGCCAACGGGGCCGCGCATGGTGCGGGAGGGGTCGGTGGGGCCGCGCGTGGCGCAGGCGTGGTCGACGAGACCGCGCGTGGCGCAGGCGTGGTCGGCGGGGCCGCGCGTGGCGCAGGCGTGGTCGGCGGGGCCGCGCGTGGCGCAGACGTGACCGACGGGGCCGCACGTGGCGCGGAAATAGGTGCGAGCCGCGGCGTCGAGGCCGCACGGGGCGCGGGTAACGGCGCAAGGCGGGGTGCCTGGGAGGAGACTGGATCGGACTTGAGGAGGGAGTCGAGATCGGTGGGTGGGGAGGGCCCAGCAAGGGAAAACACATCCTCGTCGAAGACGGTGACGAGAGATGATGATGCGATGGGAGGCGAGGTCCAGACACCGATACCCCTTGTGGTCAGATGAGTAGCCAAGGAAGAGGCAGCGGGTGGAGCGAGGAGAAAGCTTATGAGGGGTAGTAGCAGAAGTGTTAGGGTAGCAGGCACAGCCGAACACGCGAAGGTGGTCGTAGGTGGGGGTTGTGCCGTACAGGGCGAAGTAGGGAGTAGGGTGGCTCACCGCCTTGGAGGGAAGACGGTTGAGAAGGTGTGTGGCGGTGTGCAGGGCCTCTGCCCAGTTGCTGGCAGAGAGAGATGCCTAGAAGAGAAGGCAGCGAATCATATTGGTGGTGGTGCGAATCATGCGTTCGGCCCGGCCGTTTTGGGCAGAGGTGTGTAACACCTAAAAAAATTATTTTTTGGGGGGTTTTATGAAAACTCCTCCAGAAATATTTGAGTCTAAATGACTTTTTATATGGATTCTCTTTTCTTTCCAAAATTTAGAAAGGACTAACATAAAAATGTTTGGGAAAATTTCTGAACCTTGAAACTAAAATTTAATTCAAAACTCCAATGGAAATAAAACCAAAATATCCCCAGTTATTCAATAGAACTATTATTTTACTAGCCTCTCTAAGTTAAGTATATCCTACTAGAGATTCTATAATAGAAATTAAGTTCTCCTAATGTAATTAGGTAGTAAATATTGAAATCTCGAATGAACTATTCTATCACACGTTTTCCAAAAAGAAGATTGTCTGTACTTCATAATTGAAATATTTAATAAAGCAATGTATATATATATATCTAAATATAATTGCGTTCATACTGTTTTTTTTGTTTATGCATATAATTATATTGATGAACTAGACTCGTATTTCAATTTAATCTGAAAGCAAATAAAAAAACAATATATATATATATAATACAAGAAAGAAAAAAAACTTTGCTAGGCCGAGACTCCCACGTTCAGCCATTTATTTTAACCCTGCTAGCCCAAAAGACCACCGTTTTTCATTTTCTCGTTTGTTCTAGCCGCCATCGAGATATGTTGGATCAGCTTCATGGAAGGCTGGCAACAGCCGTTTCTTCCCTGGAGTCACTACCACGCAGGGCAATTACATAGAAGCTTCTTTCCTCGTATGGCTGCGTCTGCTACCGAGCGAAGCTTACTCGGCAACAAACTTGGCCGGAAAACTCGAGCTCGATCTGGCTGTTGCTGCCGCATAGATCTCACAACAGAACACCTGGGTCGTCAGCATTCTCATCTCTAGAGCTCGGCACAAACACGGTCTCGAACCATATCAATTCCATAACAAACTTGGGCTTGCTCGGTTAGTGAACCAACAGCTGCATGCCGACTGATTCGTGGGTCCTGACCGCTGGACGCTGTGATTGCGCACGCCCGCTCATGTGAAGTCTGCAACCGAGCATCCGCCGAGCGACTATGGTGGAAGGCGCAGGCGCTGATCTGTGGCCCCCCTGGCCAACCTCTTTATTTCGTGGCCTGAAGCATCTTGGTCTGGTGGGCCAATGCTGTCGGCTGTTTCCTCTCCTCGACGAATCCATCTAGAAGTTGGCCGCATAAAACGACGTAGGTTCGTTGCGATTAGCTTGAATCACGTAACTACCTGGCCAGGTTCCGCCGCGTTATAAGATAGCACAGGGCCCTTGCTCCATCCTATGGCTGACGTGTTCACATGGTGATGAAGCCGAGCGAGAAGCGTCGAGTTAGGAGAGAGAGGGCAGTGAGATCTGTCGTGGGCTAGATGGGAGCCATGTCGGTGATAGGCCCGTGGCAGGCTCAAGGTTAATCCCGGGCGTCCTCGGCGCTGCTCCAATCGCTCACCGGAGCGCGGCAGTCGCCGTGGGAGCGCTCCTCGTTGTTGGTAGACCTACTCGCTACACGGTAAGTCTTCCCTCAAACGGTTCACCTTCATCTCTAGCTCGCGTAGCAGCGGTGGGAGTCGTGGTATGGTGTTGGGGCGCCTGTGTGCTCATCGCCATGGGACCACTTCGCGTCAGGTGGCCATGGCTAGCTTGTAGGGAGAGAAGGAGCGGCGGGAGGCCGAGAGGAAGATGACGTGCGTTGCGCCGTCAGATTTTAGAGTAACGGCTCGGATAACCCCCAGGGATAACGTTTCAGTGGATTAGATCACGGTCGTCCGATTCTAATCCTGCGTAGGTTATGCTTTGGCGCCATTTTAAAATCATGACCGTCCGATCGGGATCGGACAGTCCGGATTACATACCGGTTCAGTAAATACTTCAATCTATTTGCAGCCGTCCGATGATGATCCAACAGCCCACAGTTGTCGATACCCCTTCGACCAGCCTTATTTCAAAAGAGACCCTAAGAAATTAAATAATTAACCCGCAGTCTTCTCTAGGTGTTCACTGAGTCTAGGAAAACTTGCGAGATAGCCCCTGCACTTTCCAGAAATTGGCGCGCAGTCCAGAGGGAGATAAAAATAGAGAAATAATTAGGAAAATTGATTTTTAGTACAAAAATAAATTCATAAACTTGTTTAATTCATATTTAATTCATTCTAACTCCGAATTAACCATTCCAGTTTCTATAATTTTGTAATATTATTGTTTATCATTTTGTGTCACTGTTTTGACATGAAAGCCATATTAAAATTGATATCCTAATTAATCTTGTACCAAGCACATAGAATCTTTAGAAATCCATAACTTAAAATCTAGAACTCCAAAATTAATAATTCCTGTTCCTGTGATCTTATTTAAATATGTAGATTATTAATATGTATTTTGCATATATGTTTGGTGTAATGTTAATTTTTGCCTATACCATGTTTGTCTATATTCATACGTTTAGCAGTGAGGACACGTGTCATCCGAAGAGCAAGTTGGTACCTGGAATCTCAAGTGCCAGGCAAGTTGTGCCCTTGATCACTTCTTTTTACCCAGCCATGTTCTGATTAATCATAATGATCTGCATAGGTTAATTTTGATGGGACCCAGTAGGTTACCCTAGTTTGTCTATCTTTATACCTTGTTTACCACTGAACTTTTTGGGTAGTACTTGCTAGTGCTTTATGTGGTTTTGGGTATGAAGGCACATTATTCATGATCACACTTTTATTATCTATTTATTATTATTGTTCATGATAAGATCATTATGTTAATTGGAACATGGAGCGACCACCCGGGAAAACAGTGCTACCACAAGGGTTTAATGGGACGCCCTTGGCTGATTAATTAGGAAAGCTAGTGGAAGACTACCTTACCCGAAAGGGGCAAGGGCAGTAGGGGAGTGGTCAGTGTAGGGAGGCCCTCGGGAGGATTTTGCTGCGATGGCGGTCCTGCAAGGGATTCCTGCATTAGAGCTTCCTATAAACTGTAGCGGGTTTTCTAAAGCTAGTGGAACTTTGTAAAGGCCTCGTAGTGTTACCCTGCCTCGCCTCCTCGGTAGAGGTGTATGGGAAGTCGCGATCCCTTGGCAGATGGGTAACATGACTTGTGGGTAAAGATGTGCAACCTCTGCAGAGTGTAAAACTGGTATACTAGCCGTGCTCACGGTCATGAGCAGCTCGGACCCTCACATGATTAATTTATGGAACTAAATTCAATTTGTCATATGCATTGCATCGCAGGTGATGTTGTTACTTTTGTTCTACTACTTAATTGGTTTGGTTTTTACTTATACTTAGTAATTGCTAATAAAATTTTGACCAACTCTAAAAGCAATGCTCAGCTTCAACCATCTTCTTTGGTAAGCCTTACACTTCACGTGAGCTTCCACCTTTGGCGAGTTCATTCACATTATTCCCCACAACTTGTTGAGCGATGAACGTATGTGAGCTCACTCTTGCTGTCTCACACCCCCCACAGGTCAAGAACAGGTACCACAGGATGAGGCGCATGGAGGATGCTGCGATGTGTTCGTGAGAGGTCTAGGTCGTCGTCTCCCAGTCAACTTTGGGTTGCTGGACCGTTGTCTCCTTTTGATGTAATTATCTATTTATTTATTTGTATAGAACTCTTATTATATAGTAAAGATGTGACATTCGATCCTGTGCCATGAATCATCATATGTGTGAGACTTGGTCCCAGCACACCTGGTGATTATGTTCGCGCCCGGGTTTTGGACCCCTAAAATCCGGGTGTGACAAGGTGTAAGGGCACGAGAGACACAACTGGACGCCATGAGTGAGAAAGAAAGAGCGGGAGGCGTGATTGTCGAACTCGCGGTCGTTATCACATTGCAGGACACGGACCGGACGGTGAAACTGGGTGGAGACCCAAGCGAAGAAGTGTGTGAGGGTGGTGAACGTGTCGAACTTCAATCTAAGAGGAAAAGTCCAAAGAAAATGGGAAAAGTCATCCAAAATCACCAAATAGTATTTATAACCAGAAAGACTTGAGTACAGGAGAGGTCCAGAGATCACAATGAACCAGGTCAAAAGCCTGCTCAGCCCGAGAAGAAGTGGTGAATGGGAGACGAGTATGCCGGCCTAACTGACAAGCATGACAGAGGCCCTCAAAATGTCCCCTATTACATGAAGGATCTAGGCTACTGGTAATCTTGGTCATGATGTCAGGTCCGGGATGTCCGAGACGACGATGCCAAGTGGTGGAGGTGGTGGTGGAGACCAGGGCAGGAGGCGGAGACGCGCCGGAGGTGGATGGCCGAAGCGTGTAAAGGGGCCCCGAGCTGTCACAGCGGGCGAGGGGAGTCCTGGTGGCTAGATCCTTCACAGAGATACTAGAGGGGTCAAACTCGATGGAACAAGAGTTGTCAGTGATGAAACGACGAACAGAAAGGAGATTATGAATGATGTGGGGGGCTACGAGAACGTCGTTGAGGTAGAACGGTCCAAGGAGAACCGAAGCACCTACAGAGGTGACGGGCAAAGTGGAACCGTTCCCAACGACGATCGATGAAGGATGATAGGAATGGGGGATGGGAGCGGGAGAGCGTGCATGTAGTGGGAGTGGTGTGGTAGGAGGCACCAAAGTCGATCACCCAGTCGGAGGAAGGGGGGTCATCGCCATGGTGCTGAAAGTGACGGCGAGGGAGGCGTTGTCCCAGCCTCCAGACAGTGGGGACCAAGTCGTCGTGGGGGTCCCCGGGGGCAGGAGTAGGGGCGGAGCCGGATGCGATGCAGGCACGCCGTAGGGAGGCGTGGGAGGCACGCCGTAGGGTGGCACAATCAAGAGGGTCGGCGCAGGGGGACGGGAGGCACGTGGGGCCTGGCCCGGCCACATGGCGATGGTCCCGGTCCATGGGTTATAGAGTGACGGCCACGCCTGGCCGCCACCCCGGCCGGGGGGACCACCACGAGAGGAGCCACCACCCCCACGGCCGCCCTTGCGGGAACGACGACTGTCGTCGGTGGCGAACGCCTAACGAGGGGCCGCAAGGACGGCAGGTGTGGGGCGGGTAGGGGCCCCGGTCGACAGAGGGCGAGGGGCCTAGCCCCTGAAGGTGCCTGACCACCGGGAGGAGCGCTGTAGAGCGCCGGAGCCGGAGCAGTGGCCTCAGACGCCATGGTGAGCTCCTCGAGGAGAAGATCGTTCCTGACGGCATGGAATGTGGGAAAGGGAACGGTCCTCTTGATGAGAGCCTTCAGGTGGCCATAGCGAGGGTTGAGGCCACGCAGAAGGTTTAACACCAAGGTCCGGTCGGCGACAGGCTCGCCGAGGTCGCGGAGAGAGTCTGCCATGCCCTTCATCTGGCGGCAGTACTCGTCCACAGAGAGGTCCCCCTGAGAGAACAGGTGGAACTGGGCGTCGAGGTGCAGGGCGCGAGCGTCTCGGTTCCCGAGGAACTGTTCTTCGAGGGTGAGCCACGCCTGACGACCCGTGTCCGCCTGGTCGCGGATGATGTCCTGGAGCTCGACGGTGATGGCTCAAGCAGCAGGGGGCTGGTGCTGTCCTCCAGAAAGGGACGAAATCGGGGGGGGCGCGGCCGGCGAGGAGGAGCAGCAGGGGCAGGGAAGTGAAGGGAGTATGCGAGGCTGGCGGCGGGTCACCGACGCCGCCGGCGCGGGTGACGGGTCTGGGGGCCCGCGCGGAGCTGGAGGCGACGAGGCGGAGCGCCTGGTGTCGGGTGGACTGGAGGCAGCAGGGCGACGGGCCAGGGGTTGGCGGCGGGCGGCCAGGGGTGGCAGTTGATGGAATAAGTCATGTGGTCAGCGGCAGTTGCAGTTTTGACTGCTGTAGGACAGCAGCAGTTGCAGCAGGACAGCATGCAGCAGTCTTTTGACTGTGCAGGACAGCAGTAGCAGCAGTCTTTTGACTGCGCAGCAGCAGCAACTTTTTGACTGCTGCAGGACAGCATCAGTTGCAGCAGGACAGCATGCAGCAGCAGTCTTTTGACTGCGCAGGACAACAGAGGACAGCAATAGCAGCACAGCAGTTTTTGACTGCACTTTAGTATCTAAAGGACAGCACCTGTGCGCTGCAGCGTGTAGTGTAGTGTGTAGTGCAGTGTAGTGCAGCCCCTAGGGCTATAAATATGTGTCCCCAACCCCTCTAAGGGTATGGCATTGTGTAGTGTTTGAAGAAATAAAACAGAAAATTGCCCCAACTCATAGTGTCATCCTCTTGATGAGAGTTAGAGTCCCTCTACTTACAATTGGTATCAGAGCCAAACTATCCTGCAGCCTAAACATCTCGTGCTCATCTCCTTCCGGCGCCTCTCCCCACACTCAGTCGGCAGCAAGAGCTCCAACTGTTCCTTCCTCCCCTGCTCAGACGAGCAGCCTTTCGTCTGAGACAGCCTCTTCCACACGCAGCGACCCCTCACTAGCCCACCATGTCCCTACGCTCGGCCACTTCGAGTGCGCGGCGCCAGCAGGAGGCCGAGGTCGCCGCGGCACAAGAACGCGAGCGAGCAGCAGCAGCGGCTGCAGCTACAGCGGCGAGGGCAGCACGGTTGGCGGCGGCGGAACTGGCAGCGGCGAGAGCGGAAGTAGAAGCAACGGAGGCGGCGGATGCTGCACGTGCGGCGGCAGCAGAGCTCGAGGTTCTGCGCGGCAGTAGAGCTGGCAGCTCTGCTTCTGTCGACGACAACACCGACGAAGAGCTCAGGCTGGCGAGGGAAGTAGCGCGAGAGCAGGCGGCACAGTGGGCAGCCGCGCATCCCCATGGGGGCGCGCGTGGCGGCAGCCCAAATAGGCGCCGACGCGCTGACGGCGCTCTGGGCGAGGGCGCACGCGGCGGCAGCCCAGACGGGCGTAGACGCGCCGGTGGTGCTCTCGGCGGCGGCGACCGGGTCGACGGAGATCGCGGCCTCTACAGGCGGCGCGACTCTCCCTCCCCGGATCGGTACCATGGTCGCCGCATGGCCCAGGCCATTGTCAGGGACATCGGTCCCGGCGGTGGGTGGCCTACCCTCACCAAGACCAACTACGTCGAGTGGGCCGCGGTGATGAGGGTACGGCTCCAGGTTCGCCAAATGTGGGAAGCAGTTCGGTACGGCGACGTCGACTACCACGAGGATCGGCGGGCGCTAAATGCCCTCATTGTTGCAGTCCCGTCCGAGATGCAGTTTTCGCTTTCCCAGAAGCGGACTGCCAAGGAGGCCTAGGACGCCATCGCTGCGGCCCGCATCGGCAGCGACCGTGCCCGCAAGACCACACTGCAGGCACTTCGCAAGGAGTGGGAGAACCTGGCCTTCAAGCAAGGTGAGGACGTTGATGACTTTGCTCTCCGCCTCAACACTCTGTTGCAGAAGATGGTGCAGTTCGGCGACGACACCTACGATGAGGAGAGAGCTGTTGAGAAGCTCTTCCGTTGCATCCCCGAGAAGTACAAGCAGATCGCTCGCTCGATCGAGTCTCTGCTAGACCTCTCCACGATGACGATCGAAGAGGCGATAGGTCGTCTCAAGGTGGTCGACGGCGACGAACCACAGGCTCCCTCTGGCCCTATCACTATTGGCGGGAAGCTACATCTCACTCGGGAGCAGTGGGAGGCCTGCCAGGGTGACCAGAAGAAGGGGGAGTCCTCCTCGACACGAGGCCGCAAACGCGGCAAGCCGCGCAAGGCGCGTGGAGGCGCTCAGGCCGGGGCGCGAGGACATGCTGAGGGCGGTGCCCGTGAAGGTGCCCAAGGCGGCGCTGTCGGCAACAAGAAGCCGGCACGAGACGACGGCTGTCACAACTGCGGCAAGCTTGGCCACTGGGCCAGGGACTGTCGACAGCCACGACGTGGCCAGGCCAACGTCGCACAGGCGGAGGCGGAGGAGGAGGCTCTGCTCCTAGCACATGCAAGCATCGAGCTATCTCCAGCGGCACTCCTCCACCTTGATGAGTCGAAACCACGTGCTTTCCTCGGCGACGGCTCCAGCAAAGACATGATCGAAGGATGGTGCCTCGACACCGGCGCCACTCATCACATGACCGGCTGACGGGAGTTCTTCACCGAGCTTGACTCTAGCGTCCGAGGCTCCGTCAAGTTTGGGGACGCCTCCGGCGTTGAGATCAAGGGCGCCGGCTCAGTCGTCTTCACCGCCGCATCTGGTGAGCACAGGCTGCTCACCGGAGTCTACTACATCCCCGCGTTGAGGAACTCTATCATCAGCTTGGGACAGCTGGATGAGAACGGTTCGCGCGTGGAGGTCGAGCACGGAGTCATGAGGATCTGGGACCCCTCTCGTCGCCTTCTTGCCAAGGTACGCAGGAGTCCAAATCGGCTATACATCCTCAATGTGAAGGTGGCACAACCTTGCTGCCTTGCTGCTCGTCGAGACGATGGGGCATGGCAGTGGCACGAGCGCTTCGGGCACCTTAACTTCGAGGCCCTGAAGCGGCTCAGTGCCAAGGAAATGGTACGAGGCCTGCCGTGCCTTGACCATGTGGAGCAATTCTGTGATGTCTGCGTGTTGACAAAGCAGAGACGGCTCCCCTTTCCCCAGCAGTCGAGTTTCCGAGCCAAGGAGAGGCTCGAGCTCGTGCATGGGGACTTGTGTGGCCCGGTGACACCAGCCACACCAGGAGGACGACGCTACTTCTTGCTGCTCGTCGACGATCTCTCCCGCTACATGTGGGTGATGATCCTTGGTAGCAAGGGAGAGGCTGCGAACGCCATTAGGCGTGTGCAGGTCGCTGCGGAGGCGGAGTGCGGCCGCAAGCTGCGCGTGCTGCGCACCGACAACGACGGCGAATTCACGACAGCTGAGTTCGCGTCGTACTGCGCGGATGAGGGCGTTCAGCGCCAATACTCCGCGTCGTACAGCCCACAGCAGAACGGCGTCGTCGAGCGGCGCAACCAGACGGTTGTGGGGATGGCTCGGGCTCTCCTCAAACAGAGGGGAATGTCGGCTGTACTCTGGGGAGAGGCGGTGGTGACAGCAGTCTACATCCTCAACCGCTCGCCCACCAAGGCACTCAACGGGATGACACCGTACGAGGCTTGGCATGGGCGCAAGCCGGCGGTCTCTCACCTACGGGTCTTCGGTTGCCTCGCGTTCACCAAGGAGCTTGGCCACATCGGCAAGCTCGACGACAGGAGCACCCCGGGTGTGTTCATTGGCTACACGGAGGGCTCGAAGGCCTACTGCATCCTTGACCCAGGAACACAGCGTGACGAAGGGCGAGGATGGGCGTGGGACAAGGCGGTGGACGGCGGCACGACTCCGACGTACGACGACTTCACCATCGAGTACGTCCACTTTGAGGGAGCTGGGGAAGTAGGCAACTCTTCTCCGAGCAGGTCTACCCCAGCCCCAAAGTCTCCACCTACTCCAGCGCCACGCTCTCCAGCTCCGGCTACAACGAGCTCTTCATCACCACGCACTCCAGCCACGACTCCGGCTACAGCGAGCTCTTCGCCACCACGTACTCCAGCACCGGCGGTACCCTCTCCGGGAACGTCCACTTCGACACCAGCTCGTGTCGAGCACGACCCAGTGGAGCTCGTGACCCCGCTCTCCCGCGACGAGGAGCGCGTCGACGCGTGCTACGACGGCGAGCCGTTGAGGTATCGAAGGGTGGAGGGCCTTCTCATCGACCCGTCGGTGTCGGGCCCTATGTCTCGCATTCTGGCAGGAGAGTTGCATCTTGCATGCGACGATGGTGAGCCACGGTCTTTCGCGGAGGCCGAGAAACATGCGGCTTGGCGTGCCGCGATGCAGTCAGAGATGGACGCGGTTGAGACGAACCGCACTTGGGAGCTCGCTGATCTCCCTCATGGTCATCGTGCGATCACCCTTAAATGGGTGTTCAAACTGAAGAGGGATGAAGCCGGCGCCATTCTCAAGCACAAGGCTCGCTTGGTGGCACGCGGTTTCCTACAGCAGGAGGGGATCGACTTCGACGATGCTTTCGCCCCCGTGGCACGGATGGAATCCGTGCGACTCCTCCTTGCGCTGTCAGCCCAGCAGGGCTGGCACGTTCATCACATGGACGTCAAGTCGACGTTTCTTAACGGTGACTTAAAGGAGGTCTACGTACACCAGCCACCAGGTTTTGCGATCCCTGGAAAGGAGGGCAAGGTGTTGCGCCTGCGCAAGGCTCTCTATGGCCTGCGACAGGCACCGAGGGCGTGGAATGCTAAGCTGGATTCCACGCTCAAAGGAATGGGTTTCACGCCAAGCCCGCACGAGGCGGCCATCTATCGGCGGGGCAATGGAGGAAGTGCCCTGCTGGTGGGTGTCTACGTCGACGACTTGGTGATCACCGGCGCCAAGGATGCAGAGGTGGCAGCGTTCAAGAAAGAGATGAAGGTCACCTTCCAAATGAGTGACCTGGGGCATCTCTCCTTCTACCTGGGGATTGAGGTGCACCAGGGAGACTTCGGGATCACACTTCGCCAGACCGCCTACGCCAAGCGCATTGTTGAGCTGGCTGGGCTCACCGACTGTAACCCAGCTCTCACTCCGATGGAGGAAAGGCTGAAGCTGAGTCGCGACAGCACGACGGAGGAGGTGGATGCTACACAGTACCGGCATCTTGTGGGGAGCCTTCGCTACCTCGTCCACACACGGCCTGACTTGGCATACTCCGTCGGCTACGTTAGTCGGTTCTTGCAGCGACCGACGACGGAACATGAGCAGGCTGTGAAAAGGATTATCCGCTATGTTGCGGGGACTCTCGACCACGGTCTCTACTACCCGAGGTGCCCTGGGGAGGCACACCTTGTCGGGTACAGCGACAGCGACCACGCCGGTGACATCGACACTAGCAAGAGCACAAGCGGGATCCTCTTCTTCCTCGGCAAGTGCCTCATTAGCTGGCAGTCGGTCAAGCAGCAGGTGGTGTCCATGTCTAGCTGCGAGGCCGAGTACATAGCGGCGTCCACTGCTTCGACTCAGGCGCTCTGGCTGGCTCGACTGCTCGGTGATCTCCTCGGGAGAGACACTGGAGCGGTGGAACTCAGGGTGGACAGCCAGTCCGCTCTGGCATTGGCCAAGAACCCCGTGTTCCATGAACGGAGCAAGCACATCCGGCTGAGATACCACTTCATCCGAGACTGCTTGGCAGAAGGGAGCATCAAGGTGCGCTACATCAGCACCAATGATCAGCTTGCAGACCTGCTCACTAAGCCCCTTGGGAAGATCAAGTTTGTTGAGCTTTGCTCTAGGTCCGGGATGGCTCACCTTTCCCACAAGACGACGCACAAGACTTAGGGGGAGAATGATGGAATAAGTCATGTGGCCAGCAGCAGTTGCAGTTTTGACTGCTGCAGGACAGCAGCAGTTGCAGCAGAACAGCATGCAGCAGTCTTTTGACTGCGCAGGACAGCAGTAGCAGCAGTCTTTTGACTGCGCAGCAGCAGCAACTTTTTGACTGCTGCAGGACAGCAGCAGTTGCAGCAGGACAGCATGCAGCAGCAGTCTTTTGACTGCGCAGGACAGCAGAGGACAGCAGTAGCAGCACAACAGTTTTTGACTGCACTTTAGTATCTAAAGGACAGCACCTGTGCGCTGCATCGTGTAGTGTAGTGTGTAGTGCAGTGTAGTGCAGCCCCTAGTGCTATAAATATGTGTCTCCAACCCCTCTAAGGGTATGGCATTGTGTAGTGTTTGAAGAAATAAAACAGAAAATTGCCCCAACTCATAGTGTCATCCTCTTGATGAGAGTTAGAGTCCCTCTACTTACAGCAGCGGCTTGACCGGAGGTTGAGAGAGGAAAAAAGGAACTAGCCCTCTGATACCATGTAGAATGAAACCCTGAAACCCTAGCAAGGGTTGGGTGCTATATTAATAGCCTTGAGTAACTGGGCTTGGCCCATTATAGAGGGGTAAAAGAGTAATTACACGGGGAAAACCCCAAACCCTAAACGAGTAATCTAACAACAGAGGGGTAAAAGAGTAATTACACGGGGAAACCCCTTTAGGGTAATCTAACAAAATATCCCATCCCAACACGCACTATAATTGACATGAACAAGTTTGCTGTAAAACTCAGATACTACTCAAGGCGGCGAAGATAGAAAGATCAATAGAACTTTTCTGTCTAGTGCAGGCAAAAGCATATTACCTTTTCGGTCAACACAGGCTATGCAAAGCCATTGGACAGAGTTGCCTTCCGTATTATGCCAACCAGAAATTTTACCAGATTTCCAGTGATCCAAACCAGGGAAAACTTCCTTGCAGGTAGAATTGCCAGGGTGCATTAACTCACTGAAGCTATCACCTCGAATTGTAGAATGACCATTGATTTTTATGCCCAAATCCTTAACAGTTTTGTTTTGCTTCCCATTGACCTTCGTATGGACATTATTAACAGGTAAAAAGCCATCACTACTTTTGTTGACAAAGAATAATTTATCAGAACTTAATATCTTCTCCCAGTTGAATTTACTATCTTCATTCTTGGTGCTTGGAAGTGAGAGCTCACTATCACTTTCGTCTTCAAGATCAGCAACAAAATTATTAACTGCATCAGCAGTTATTTCAGCAGCAGAAAGAGCAGCTTGCTCCCTTAAGAACTGATAAGGAAAATATTAATTACTGAGCTGCCTGGTAATGTAGGAAGATAAATTCAAATGATAGTACCACATACTTTCATAATTTTGTGTCTAGCACTGCGAGTTTTTGCATGCTGTAGCCACTGCTGATGACGCTGGAATGCATACTTACTAGATAATTTCTGAAACAGAAACAAATATGTTGAGTTAGTGCAAATGTTCATGGACATAAAAAAAGTTTCAAATGCAATTTCTGCCTTGAAATCCTCGTGATGGATACAGCTATACAGGGCAATAAAAATGAGCATTGTGATACTTGGTTACTGAAAAACACATATGTAATTCAGATTTGCACCCAGTTTATACTCGGCCGGTAGGGGAAAGACCGTGCCACCGTATTAAATTAAGAAGAAGCTCAATCGGATCCCCGACCGAGAGAGGTCACGAAAGCTGGTCCCAAGTGCAACATTTGGTCCGCGCCCTATAGGCCAGATCTTTACTCGTGCTTTGAGCCCTCCCAACCCCTACACGAGGATCCGCCCCCCATAGGTAAGTCCATCTCGTGTGCACACGACCTGGGGAACCAACGAGTGACCTTTTTTAACCTCAACCTAAAATTCTCTCCCACTAGGATTCGAACTCAGGACCTAAGGAGTGCTACTCAGACCACCTAACCAACTTGCACCTAGTTTATAGTGAAGACTATTTTAAAAGATAGTTAGCAGGTACTGACGTAGGTGAGTAGCCTTGATGGCTGCTCAAGTTGGTTACGGTGAGTTGATATTTAGATTGATTGGGCTACCTAATGCCATAGGTTAAAACAGTGACACATTGGCTGGTTCACTTTAGATTATTCATGCGGTGAGACCAGAAAGTACAGCACATATGTACTCTCTAGGAAAAACAAGTAACGTTTGATCTAATGGTGATGCTATGATGCAGGCATGCAGTCACATTTCAATGGATCAGTCACAGAAGAAGATATCATGAACCAAGTTAGACAAGAGAACAAGAAAGGTCCATGTTGATCCTCGCATGTACAATCTCTCTTGAACTCAGTATGCTTGTAGCGGGTTAGTGGCTACTGTATAGATCACTGCCTTAACTCTTTAACTGATACAAGGTGTCCCCTCAAGGTAATTATCAGTTATATAAAACTCGATCGGTGGGGGAAAGACTGACCCCACAGCTTTGCACTAAGCAGAAACCTCAGTGAAACCGACCGAGAAAACGCTTGAACCCTGGCCTCACTCTATAGAGGCCCACCATAACCTGGGCGGGTGATCACTGCCATTACCACCATAGGTCGGCACCCAACCATTATTTTTTGGGGAGCCACAGCGACTCAGCGATGAAATTTTTTATGCAGCTGGGATTAAAACCCTGACTGGTTGGTACCACTACTACCACACTACTAGTGCGTTTGTGGAATTATCAGATATTGCTAATTCCATGAGCATTCTAAGTTTTACTTCAAGATGGATGCTGCTTGGTGGAGAATATAAGGATTTGTGAAGGCCTGACTTGGTACAACCAGGAAATGCCTTTTGGGCAATCAATAAAAATCTGAAACACTCAGCGGTCGGCATATCTCTATCATTTTGAGGGTACTGCTGTAAACAGTAGTATGCATTTCTCTGCAGCAATTTGAAAATTATGACAGCACTAGATGTTCAAGGAAAAATGATGCTATACAAAATTAGCTAGCTGGTCATACACATGAATAATACTTAAAGAGTTACAACCATACTAAAGTTAATATTAAGAAAACAAGAATTAAGAGTGATTGACCAATAAGATGTAAACACTGCAACATTTTGGCAAAATGAAAGCAGCATCTTGTATGTGTGTATCTTGACATTGTAAAATTGTAAAAAAAAATCTATATCAGAAACAAACCATGTGATCTAAGAGAGGAATACTGACATCATAAGTTATAATCTCCACCACTTCAGCATTTGCAAGTACATGGATTGGTGAAACCAGATTGCCATTCACCTACAAAAGAGCCTATGAAAACACTAATAGAATTCATCATTACAATGTAGTTCCAATTTTCCTCATAATTTACCTTTGCTGCAATCATTTTGTTGCCGATTTCAGTATGGATCAGATAAGCATAATCAACCACTGTGGCTCCCTTAGGCAGGTTTTTAATCTACATGTAACGGCATATTTAGAGCCCCCAAAACAGCTGTTAACTAATATACCTGTGAGTTCATTGTCTCACCTCGCCTTTAGGAGTGAACACAAAGACACGGCTTCCTAGAAGATCTCGGGTGATAGTATCAACAAATTCCCTAGAACTCATATTACCAACAAACTCTTCTTGCCACTCGCGGATTGCATTGAGCCAACCAATCTAAGAAAGATGGTATGCTATTAATTTTTTTCTCAAACCTACTGTGGTACACTATTTAAAGCAGTACTGTTAGCTTTAAAGGCATCAGTATGATTGGATTAGATAATGTATAGTACCCTCAGAGCAAAGCCTGTGTTGTTCAAGCAGATTACTTTCCCCTTGGCATTTCTTCCACTTGATATTCCAGGCCGAACAGGTCCAGAAACCACTCCTCTTCCACTGTAATGTGCAGCAATGCCTCTTTCTGCTATTAAATCCATATCTTCTGTTCTTATCTGCAATACAGTTGGAATTTTAAACACAAGTCACAATCAACAACAAGATGATACATTCATTGCTTGATATTTGCCAGTTTCAAGTTAACAAATGAGTAGGCAGCATTACCTGAACTTCCAAATGAAACATACTCTCATTAAGAAATGGTATCACTGTTGTGTGTAGACTTTGGTAGCCATTAGGTTTTGGAGTTGCAATGTAATCTTCCACCTGTTGACATAATTGATTGTTAGAAAAGTGAAATTCACAAAAGAACATTAAATACGACAAAAAAGAAGATAACTCACAGCTTGAGGAACGGGTGTCCATATGCCATGAACAAGGCCAAGAACATGATAGCAGATCTGAATTGAATAGACTTGTGAGCCAATCACAAATCCACTGTATAAGCAATATAGTAATTTGTTGTTAGTGGTACCTGTTGTGCAGTGCACAATGGCCCAACACCATTGCAGGATTTTGGTTTTATGATGATCCTCAGCTAAGAAAATAGTGTAAGGTACTAAGGTTAATTATTTTACAAATAACAGGATATTCAGAGTAATATAAATAGTATGAATACTAAAAATACAGTCTCTTCGGAGACATCCGATAAAAAAAATACTAAAAATACATACCTGAGCAACCTGATTCACCTCATTTATTGAACTCTTGGATTTGAGTGTAGTTTTGTAAATGCTGAAAGATGGGCCAACTAATAAATAATCCAACAAATAAACAACCTTACACCACATTTCAAAGTAAGAACAACATAACACTCACGCCATTTTTTTTGACCGGGACACTCACGCCATTATAATAATAACTTTTGATTTAAAATGCAATTGAGACACACAACAAAGCAAATAAGCAGGAAACCGTACCACAAAGTATTATCATATTACAGAGTGTTATTTAGTCAGCAACAAACTAATGAAAATGTGTAGCAGACTGGTTAATTGTACGATCTCATATGAAATGAGTTAGAGAACTGTGTAAGAAATATCTAGGGAACACCAGAGCATGCTAGCACAACACTACAGCAAGCAGAGGTGGTGTTATAGTACCGTAATCTGATTCCTAATGAAAATAGATAAAATTCTCTTTGGAGTCTGAAGCCAGTAGAACTTTTAGTTTAATGAGATGTCATGCGCTCACCTGTAGAGCTCTTTGTAAACTGAGCGCACTTCTGTTTCAACACTAACAAGATCGAGAAACTGATCATCAGCAATCTTTTGCCTTAAAATTCTATTTGCCTGGAATTGAAGAATCTCAAACATGAGAAAATAGCACTGAATCATGCAGTATCAATCATTACCCAAACAAACACAGCACCTCTTCCAATTCTTGTTCATGGGCCTTGTACAAGTCTTCAACTCTTTTTCTTAGTTCAGCAAAACCAGTGGGGTTAACGTACATGAAGGATAGATATTCCAGCTCAGACTACAAAGACAAGAGCTGCTGGTCAAAAGGAAGAAAGAACTGATAGTAAACGAAACATAGATTGATATACTGATATATGCCTACATGAAAAGAGAAGTACACGAAACAAAAGTTCTTTTACACGGAAAAAAGTAGCAGTACAATAAAACCTATTATAACAAAAAAATAAAATAAAGGGCACAAGTATTTCTTTACTCTTTACTTCTTTAATCCCTCAATTTTGAGAGAGAGGCCATTCCCTACCTCAAAAACCATGATGTAAACCAGCTGCAAAGGACTAAAGAGACTGCTTTCACAAGTTCAAGGGTTGGACGCAGAGGGTGTGAAAACTAGAATTATTCCCCAAAGACTTCTATAAGAAAGACTGAGACTTATGGACAGCAAGTGAACCTTGGTTTTATTTTTTAAAAGTATTCCACAAATATGTTTACAACAAGTGAACCTTAATTTTATTTTATTTTTAAAAGGTAAGTAGTAAAAATGTAAGGCAAGATTTTCTCTTAACACAATAAGTCCTATCATGGGAGAAGGATGTCAGAGAACAGCTGATACAAGGAACTATACATAGCATGTATTCACATGTAGCAGTGTAGGCAAGACAACAAATTGTGAAACAATTCTAAAAATGAAAGCTATTCATTATTTGCTTGCAAATTTGGCTTATCAGTGACACAAAAATTGTAAAAGACGTAACAGAAACATTCCATTCAGAACAAAGTTGAAACCAGTTATTTTTAAATGGTATCCAAAATTTTATCAACAAAAAAACAAATTCAGCATATGCTGCAAAATTTAACAAGATGAAATAAAACAAATAAAAATCAATACAGTATTAAAGTAAGTTTGACTTGTGGCTTCTGATGGGTTTCAACTCTAGCCTACCCCAGCTTGCTTCGGACTAAAAAGACTTTGTTGTTGTACAGTATTAAAGTTAGCTCTTATAGGTCCTAAGGCTCAGCAGATACCTTTATACGGTACATCCCAAGGAGTTTTGCTAGGGGGGCAAAGACCTGTAGTGTCTCCATGGCGATGGCATACTGTAAATAGTCATGCTTAGTACTTAGGGTGGAAGTAAGACACAAGCATATCTTAAATCTGGAATAAGAATTCACCTGCTTGTGCTGAGGCATATGTGTGAGAGTGCGCATGTTATGCAACCTGTCTGCCAGTTTGACAATGATCACACGAACCTACAGAATTGTTTTTAAATTTTTTATTCAGTAAAATGTACATAGGTAAAAAAATTCTTGATAACCGTATGGCATAAAAAGGATACCTCTTCAGTCATGGCAAGAAACATCTGCCTTAGGTCTTCTGCTTTAAGATCTTGTTTGGAGCTACCCTCACTTTTACACTGAAGTTTCCCCAACTTAGATACCTATATTGAAAACAGAGCAGATTTTTTGTGCCAGATTTACTACATAATCGGCGAAATATATCGAAGTTGCAGCTTTGAAAAAAAAAACAATACTGCACCTTTGTCTCCCCTTCAACAATACGGCGCACAGTTGGCCCAAACTCATTTTCTATTCTTTCAAAAGTAACCACATCTGTATCTTCAACAGTATCATGCAATAAACCAGCAGCGATGGATTCACAGTCAAGTTCCTAATTAGACCAAAGCAGACTAGAACTTAGATTCATTGTGTACACTAGGGACAAGTACATAAATTGTATCGCCATAGCGTCAATGATTGTCAATCAAGTTCCAAAAATCCAAATTATGTCCAAGGAGACAAAAAAAACTACATTTCTACTACTACTACACCATAGGGAACCTTCAAAGAAAATAATCGTCCTAAAATACAAGTATATTGAGTTGTCCTAAATCAAGTTGTCCTATGTTTGGCCAAGTATATAGATTATAGAAAAGAACACTAATATTTAAGAACCAAACTTGCATTATTAGATACATTACAAAATATGTTTTCATTATTTATCTCTTTGATGGTAGATGTTAATACTCTTATCTATAAACTTGATCAAACTTAGGAAAGTTTGATTTAACTCAAAATCCTTTATATTTGAGGATGGAGGGATTACTTTACTAATGCCAACGATATTACCACTTACGTGCTCTCCAAGAATACGAGCAACTTCGACAGGGTGAATAATGAATGGTTCTCCACTTCGCCGTTTTTGTCCACTGTGTGCTTCATATGCCAACTGCAATTATTAATGGATTATCATGATGCAGATGTTCATACAGGAACTTCCACAGAAACAATAAAGTATAAAAACATTTTCTCAAATAGAATGAAAGGAAGATATTGTGAATTAGTTACCTTCAAAGCATCATGCACAAAGTTTAACTCTTCAGGTTGAAGATATGAAACAGCTGGTTTGAGATCCTGTTGCAGGAAAAAAGTTATAATTCACTATGATTGAAGTGATTCTTGATTGTTGATTCGCATTAGGAAATCTAGCACTAAAGTCAAGCCTTGCTTCGCCTAAGGACTTAATAGCACCTGAGGTATGTAGGTAAACTTGCACATAAAAATGTCGTTTCAAACACAGAGAAGCAAAATATACTACCAAGTTAGAACTTACAACAAACAGGTGCCATTTGTTAAACCTAGCGTGGCCACGTGTCTGGTGAAATGAATGTATTTTACTCTGGCCAGAACTACATTTCAAAAGCATCGAGGAGCTTGACTCCTATCTATTTTCTTTTAGTTAAAACATATGTTGGCACCATGGAGCAGAAATAATTGTGGTGTTCCATTACCAGGAATAGAATGGTCCCTATTCCTTACATATTCGAGTGGTAAGCATTATATATCATATCTTTAATAAAAGGGAAAAGCCCTACACTGTCGTCTTTTTGCTGCCCCCCCCCCCAAAAAAAAACCTCTGAATGGTCATAAAACCAAAGCTAGAAAATGTAGCTCTTCAGATATGTGCAGAAGTGCAAATTACATAAGTGGTTCAATGACACACCTCCCAAAAAGTCTCTGGGGAGATGCTGAAGGATTCAGATGATGAATAGCAGTGAGCTCTCCATGTTCGGTCGACAATAGTAGACCAAGGTCTGACAAAACTTGCAGAGTAGGCAGGTGATGGATCATAACCAAATTTTCCTCTATTGATTTCCTCATCCAGGGTGATGCACAGTAACTGAAAAAGACAAGTAAAAGGTCATTAGAAAACAAAACTCAGCTACTTAAATATTTAGCCAAAGAAATGAGAATGCAGATTTTTTTAAAAAAAAAAGTAACATTCATAAAACAACCATAATTTGACATGGTATTAACTCACAAACTTAACTATAAATAACATAATCAGCATCATCACAAAGTGGAGTACAAAGCAAATTAATCGCCAGGTTGTTTGGAATCATTATAGGCTCCTGAATTGTAGTTTATTAAGAAAATTAGAATGTCTTTCGGTAGTATTAGAATCCTCTGAAAAACCTTCGGACAAGTCATCAGCTACATAACTCCTTATAGTGTGTGTGGCCTGCCTGCACCCCCCCCCCCCCTCTCTCTCCCACACGCACACTACCTATAACTTATCCACAACCCAGAGCGCAACTCCCTTAGCATCTACCTTCCCTTCCAGTTGGCTTAATCTGAGGTGTAGCAGAGTGACCACAGACTTATACCTTCCTTACACTAAATACCTGTTGTAGTTGTCAATATATCCAAAACAAAACTGAATTACTTGATATTCTACCACATTACTAGATACTGTACCAGAGAAAACATGATTCTGCAATGGGGTCTGACTATGAATTCCAACGATTTTGTTTCGAAAAAATGAATTCCAAGGAAAACTGGAGAATGGAGATCACAGTGTGTATTACACGGGAAACTGACCATAATAGTGGATCAACACTGAATAGAATATGAGATGGTCAAGGCATCCTCAGGAATGGTCTTTTGGATTTCAATAACATGATCACATTGTCCAACAAAGCTACAAAAGGATGCCGTGGAGTCATTCATAGATTGTTTTGTCCTAAAAGAACAATAATCTCATGCTTGTTTGTGAGGTGGCCAAATTCTTAGGGCCCAGATACTACTTACACCAGACATTAGGCTACAACAATTAGCCTAAATAAATGTTCACACATTTGAACCATTATCAAATGGAAAGCTAAAAAGGAACAGAGATTTTCCTAGCATATGTTTGGTGGATTAATGATCTATATGCACATTACCTTTTTTCTCAGCTCAGGTGAGTTACATTTCAATCATTTCCTTATGGTTTAACGAGACAGTACCAAAGATTAGCTTCTTTGCACTAGAACTGTTCCTTAATCCTCTCATGATCTATGACTAAATGGATGTAATTCTATAATGTATGTTATCAAACTCTTCCATCCACCACTAACATAGTAACATGCACAAAGCACAAGGTTGCACGCTTGGGACAAGCCATATTTAAACTAACCTTATTTAGTAACAGATATAATCTGCAATTATTCAGTAACAAAGATAGTATGTGTACTCTACACCTATTTAGTGCTCTTGTTCCAAGTTATAGTTCAGTTTAGCTTTGGTCTAAGTCAAACTTCTCTAACTTTGATCAAATTTATAGAAAATTGAATCGATATCTACACTATCAAACTAGTTTCACTAAATTCTCTATAAAATGTCTAGATAGTGCATTTACTTGACCTTGTACATGTCAATATATTTTCCTAAAACTTGGTCAAAGTTAGAAAAGTTTGACTTAGGACAAATTTGGCACGGAGGCAGTAAGAGGTAGAGTATGTCAACTCAATACCTATTAACTAATAGAAAGAGAAGAGTAGAAATCATATGTAGACAGAAAATACACAAAACGTAGAAAAAAATGTTCAAGGAAGGCAATAGAAAACTGACATGCAAACTAGAAGGAAAAAACAAAATAATAACAGTAAACAAGCAACATCTACAATATAAAAAGAGCATGTCAGTTATTGATTTATTGTCAAAAGCAGGTACATGAAAGGATGTAACTGCTGTACAGGTGATTACAGGATGCTTGGATTCTGCAGACAGGATCACTGAAACTGAAAGTGAATCTGTCCAGAGCTTGTTTACTTTGGAACCTAAAAATGGCATGCAATGGATGCAAAACAATTTCCCGGTTGTATTGTTCATTAATTTTAATTACAGAAAAGAAATTCCCTTTACTAGAGTAATTGTGATTCAAGTGGATAGAATACAGTTCTGCCACTGAAGATATTGCATTTCAGCTATTCAATCAGATGGTAGCAAAGGACAGCAGTGACCACCACAAGGAATAAGAAATGTTTTTTTCTTGCCTATAAAATTAAATAACTGACAATGAACTGCGCTATAAAGCTAAGCTTTCATGAAGCTGCATGCAATCACTGGAGTTCACGTTTCTAACTCAAGATATATTCTACCAGCATCGACACTGCTTACCAAAACCAAGAGAACATCATATCAGACCCTATGTTGCTATGAGTTATTCTCCAAATACATTTAACAAAACCTAATAATGCAAAATGCAAAGCTGATCATGCCAGCTAACCAAATAAATGCATAACTTATTTTTAAAGAGAAAATATGCATAGAATTGGATGGTAAAACAGCTTACCAAATAATCGCACGATGAAATAAAAATGCACGGAGAACACACTTTAAATTATTATACTGCATGACCTAGGCTAGAGGATATATGGGTTGATTTGAAGTCTGATAAGTGATAATGCATTGTTTGCTACCAGAATGATACTACTGCTACTTCAACTCAGCTGGATTAAGTAAGCGAAACACCAAAACCATATCGATATTATGGCTTGAATAACAGAAACAGCAAGAGAGCAGCGGCAACGCACCGAGTTGTTACTCCGACCTGACCGCCCGCGCCTCCTCCAGCTGCTTCCGGCCTCGGCGTGGCCGCACGAGGAGCACTGCGCGGTGCTGGCAAGCGCGCCCGTGAGCGCGCGCGGCGCGTTCCACGCGCACAAGAGTACGCTGCATTCGTAGGGCCTTCCACCCCCCTTCCACGAGGCGGACCTGCACGAGCTCACGCACTCTACTGCACGCGGGCACCACAAAAGCATCAGACCCTGATGAGGCGGCAATCAACAACCCTAGGCAGCGGATGGAACCACAAAGCGGGGCAGAATTGTGAAGCCACAGCGGCGAAGGGAACGGTATCTGTTACCGGGCACGGTGGGCGGCGGGGTCTGCATGGCGCGGAGCGGCGCAATCTCATCGGCGGCGCTAAGGCCCTCGTGCGGTCGCCGCCGTCTCCAGTGGGCGCGAATCGAGCGCGCAGCTGCAGGGAGCGGCGAGTCGCGTCGAGACCGGGAGAGAGGGCGGGCTTTGCCGAGGGGGGAGGAAGGAAGGAAGGAAGGGAGGGAGGGGCGGGGAGGCGGAAGAACTCGAAGAAGGGATAACACGAGACGGAGGCCACACAAAGGCCGCGGCCGTGGTGAAATGGAACAGGAGGGGTGCGGTGCGGGTGCGTGACTGCCTGACCCTCCTGCCGTCTTCGCTGGATACTCTGCGGTGGCCTCTGGACTCCGCAGCAGCTCGCCGTTGTATTTTCGTCTCGCCGTGCAATTTCTGTGATTTTTGTCTGGTTTTCCTGGCCAGGATGGCGTTGGTCACTTGATTCTACTGCCGTGCTCCACTTGTATCGCAGCTGAGCTGCGCCGAAAGCCCGCAAGTCAAGGGCCTCTGCAGGACTGCGGCGCATGCCTTTACTTGTGAGCGTTATGCAATTTTATTCATAAATTTGGTCACGCAAATAAGGTAAGGAACTGTGGTTAGAAAAAAGATTTTTAAAATCCGGACAAAAAATATATTAGAATCCTATATTCTCATCCAGACATACTAGCATTATCAGGTTTTAAATACAGATACAGGATCCAATAAAATACATCAGATTTTGAATACATATTTCAAAAAAAAATCCGCCAGGGTCCAAATGGGGCCTAAAAGCGGGTTTTAAATCACCAATTTTTTTACAATATATTTCTCTAGTACTATAAAACACCAGTTTTTCTGGTTTACACTTTCGCCCCTTTTGAAAAAAAAAATCTATATACTTTTTTTAATCTAACCCACGGTCCAAACATCAACTTTAGTGCACACGTCTATCGGTTTAACGCTTATATAAAAATAAAGTAAATTGTACATAAGTGAAGATTTAAACTTAGTAGTTAGCTCCATATTCACATCTACCTAACCAATAAAACATGTAATTTTTTTATTAAAATCAAGCCATACAACATATAGAAAGCATACCAATGTACAAGCAAATGGCTAGTTTTTATTTAATATATTAGTTGCAATGATCTAGAGAATCTTTTTTTGGGGGGGGGGGGGGGGGGGGGGGGACGAGATGCATGCATGTCTTATTCAATTCCATCTTTTTTGTCCATTCCCCGCTTACTTTTTGAGCTAGGAGGAAAAAATCCCATGATCACATATTCACATGGCCATTTCATATACCGCAGCAATCACATGTGCGTGCTAGCATAGATTATTTTTGGCTGTCGTCATCTAATGAAACACATAAACAAAAGGCTATTGCGTTGAAAAGAGGATAAAGAAACTTAGTAATCTAAATAATGGGAGGCTTAGCTGAACCATCCTGTCTGATTCTCCTTGTCTAGGCTATAGATCCGAATGCTTATTCAAATGTTAAATTTTTTGTTTTCTTTTTTTATTATGATTAAGTAGGATATAAATCTATTATGTATTCTTGATTTTAGCATTGAGCTTGTTAAGATTTATAAAAAAGTAAATATTAAAATTGTTATATATCTTCTCAAATAATAAATATAAAATTCAGATATAAATACAGATTCGAATGATTTTTCACATTTTTCATTATAGGGAGCAAATAATACAAAAAAATACAAAAAATTTATTATTGTTTTTCTAAAATATGCTCAACAACATAACTAAATATTAGCACCAAATTATATATACTAAAATATTATATTTATCGTATAATTTGGATGTATAAGATCCCTAGTCTCTATGCTGCAATCCGCTACATATGGTTGTCATACGGTAGCACCACGTCTGACATACGGATTGTCATAGTACCACACCATTTTAAAATTTTATTTTATTTCCTTTTTCTCTTTTCCACGATCATATAAGTATATTACTATAATAAGTTACTACAAAATATTATTCCCTTCGTTCTAAAATATAGCTCTTTCTAAGCCTCTTTTTTCTGTTTCACATTTGAATGTATGATAATGAATATATGTATATATACAAAATACATTCATAAGTTAAGTAATGAATGTATGTTTGGTCTAAAATGAATTATATTTTGGGATGGAGAGTATTTGAAAAAGAAATCTGCAAAAAAAGATCTTCTATATTGGTCGTGTTTTGATAAGTTCCTATATGAACTTAGTCGATCAAGTTATTATAAAAAAATACAAAAAAACAACAAAAAAGTGTTGTTAAAAACCTTTTTCACACAAGTTGTTCAAAGATACTTGAACAACAAAAGGCTAAGTAGTTGCCACGATGTCGAGAAAAGTGTTTGTAAGTGTTTATTTAAGTGAAAAGGTATGTCAAGGATTATTCACCGGTGAATTTATGAGATAGATTGCGAGATCGAGAACTGAAAATAAACGCATAGGAGGGTCGAAGATTTAGATAGGTTCGAACTCTCAAGAGACAATACACTATGTCCTGTGTGTTGTGTAACTATTGAATATGTAATATTATCAGATGATAAGCCCTTAAGGGCTTCCCTATCCCTCCTTTTATAGTCCAAGGTTGGGGACAGTTATATGGTGGATACCGAGTTGGTTACCTAGTTCATGTCGATACCAATTCAGTGTTCTAGCCATATACGAATCAACTCTATGATTGCAAGTGTAGCTTTGCCTTATCAGTTAGGATCTTGATTATATCTCTTATTTGGATAAGATCTTTGCCATATCTTGCTTTATCGGTTAGGATCTTGATTATATCTCTTATTTGGATAAGATCTTTGTCATATTATCATTCTAGAATTCTTCTCGTGGTTGGCCTCCTTGTCATGATGGTCGAGCCCATAAGCCTATCCCTATAGGACCTTCTTGTTGAGTTTGATTTGGGTCCCCTGGTATGTAGCTGATGAGATTCTCCTCTTGAATCTTCTTTAATGTCTTGAATTATCTATGTCTAAGTTGTTTTGTCTTCTAGCGAAGCCCCTGACTCTGTCATGCAACCCCCAAGTCTATAGAGTTGGCACATTGTTCAAGACTTGATCACTTTACTAAATTGGAGCTTCAAACTTCGTAACTCTGTATCACCTCTGCTTCTTTAGCCACTTCATTAGAGAAAATACTTTGTAGTGCTTCAGCTTCTGTGAGCCATTAGTTTGTAGGGTTTCTAGATCAATATTTTGTGCCTCAATATGAGTGGATGGAAGATCTTCTATTAAAGCACATTGATACCATCTCCTTTAGAATGAAGAGAACCTAGCAATTGAAAACTTTCAAGCCTCATAACAGTTTATATGGCTAGCAATCACCAAGTTCCCATTCTACATGAGAAGGCAAATTATGCATGGAAGTATGGCAGGGAGATTGGTCGTTCTTGGACAAAGATTGAGCCCATAACCATGCCAAAGACTAAATCTCAGCCCTATTAATTAATCTTTTCTTCTATTGAAAATTGGCATAAATGGTGCTTTTTAGAAACCTACTCTCTGCTCGAGTCACGTCCTAAGATACCTTTAATAACTCTTTCACTTATGTTCTCAATCTTGTCTAGGGTATGCAGATATTGGAACATTACTTTCCCCTAAAGGTTCATGCTTGAGTATAAATTAACGATGATGATACAAGTCTTAGTCACTTTTTTAACCAGCTTACTTCCGTGTGGTTGTTTGACTTCTGCGCAGCCTTCAGTATTTTGATAATAACTTCTCCTAGGAATCTCCAAATGACGTGGGGCTAGATGCGTTGGAAAGCTGACTTGATAAGCTTTCTCATCATGTATAGCATGCTTAATGAAACTTCATAGAATGATGCAGTTTAATATGAAAACTTGGTCATCAAGCAGACTGTTGACCTTCTGACCAGTCAACACTAAAGTAGGTCGGCTGTCTTTCTGGTAGATTTGATTAAGTCGGCCTTAGAAGCATTGGAAACTAGACTTCAAGAGCTTTCCAAAAAGTACTTATGGGCCTTCATAGCTTTTGGGAATCAAAAGATATGACTATTTCTTCTGGACGGTTCTATTGCGTTGGACTGGCTCGGACGTAGCTCTTCTTGCTGATTCGCCCTTGATATGCTTTATTCTTCCTCTTTGGTGAACTTAAGTAATATCAACATACACGACTTAGGTAGCATAAAGTTCTAATTAGTGTTTAATTGAAATTCATAAAGTAGCGCGTGCACCTCTTGCTGTAGCTTCTTAGCTCGGCTACGTGTAATTGGTCCATCAAAGACTAGCACATGCACCTCTTGTTGTAGCTTCTTAGCTCGTCTACGTGTAATTGGTCCATCAAAGACTTGGGTTGGTGATGATGTTAGTTGTACTTGAGTTGATGTAGTATAACTTGGGGGTTGTAACGTGTTGCTTAATGGCGTGGTCGTATCAACATGTCTAAGGAAGAAGGTATCAAAGAAAGAACCCAAAAAGGGCTCATAGTTGTGCAGACTTTGAGAGAAATGACCAAAAGGTGAAAAAACTAGAAAGAATCAGAGTTTGGATCATTCTAGTGTTTAGATGTGTTCTTAGTGACCATTGCAACATATTGGAACTCAATGAAGTAAGAGGATTGCTCAGATTTGAAGTTTGGAGTTGTGAGTGTATATTGGAGAATAAGTTCAATTTTTATTTGATTTCTTGAGTTTAGAAATGACCACAAATGAGTATTGGTACTTGATCTAAAGCTCAAAATCCTTGCTACAAAACATCTATCTTGTCTATGGTAACCTGTAAGTGAAGTGTGCAGTTCAACCACTACAAAATCAAGCTGAACCGAGATGTTCTCTGGTCGATTGTGATTGAATCGGTCCTATGTGTGATTCAACCGATTTTTGACTGGTTGTGCTAGCGGTTCAACTGCCCAGCTCATTTGGTTCTAGTCAAAGAAGTCTCTGGTAAAAAGTGTTTGAATCGGCCCAGGGGAGGTTCAACCGCCCAGCTCACTTGGTTTCGTAGATTTGGTTCTAATGGATAGCGGTTGAACCGATCCAAGGGATAGTTCAACTGGTCCAGGGGCGGTTGAACTGGTTAGTTCAACCGGTTTCTCTCTAGTAGAAACCGATTCAACCAGCTTTACAAGCGGTTCAACCACATAATGCGCAGACTTCACCTAATGACTAGATCTAGAGCCCTGCCTAAATATACTCACTCATTCCTCTCTCAAGCAAGAAAAACACGTTGAACTCTATTTCTAACGGGATAAACACTCTAAAAGAGCATTTTTACTCCTCCCCACTCTCTCACACATATCTTGTGTCTCTCCCATTTCGAATCTTTAAGGTAAATCTTGGAGTGAGATTGAGAGCTATGGGTCTTCGTGCTTCATCTACAAATCCATCTTATTTTTCTTGATTCGAGCTTTGGTGTAACAACAATATCTTGGTGATTCATTTCTCTTGGTGCTCCAAGTTCTTAGACAGCTAAGTGAAAGGGAAATGTGCCCTTGGGCCATTTCTAAAGTATTTTGGTGATTAAGTGTCCAACACATTTTCTCTAAGTGCTAATTTGTGCCAAAGATTGAAGAAGTGCAAATCATACAACAAGGTACGTTTCTAGACTTAGTACATTGATTTGGGTACTAATGTATTGTGTCTAAGTGCTAGAAACAGGGAAAAAGCGATTGGAAAAGAGTCTCCTACTCGGTCTGGGTGCACCGGACTGGCCGGTGGTGCACCGAACAGTGTCCGGTGCGCTAGACCAGTCTCGGTGAACATGCCACTCTTGGGACTCGACGGCGGTGTACGGCTATAATTCACCGGACAGTGGTGCACCGGACTGTCCGGTAAGTCGTCCGCGGCGAAGTCATCGCTCTCGGGAAACGTTCAACGGCGTACGACTAAAATTCACCGGACTATCCGGTGGTGCACCGGACTGTCCGGTGAGCCAACGGTCGACTGCGCCAACGGTCGGCCGTGCAATCCGCGTGCGACGCGTGGACGCGCCAACGGTCGGCAGGGGGCACCGGTCTGTCCGGTGTGCACCAGACAGTGTCCGGTGTGCCAACTGCCGCAAATCTGCAACGGTCGGATGCGCCAGAAAAGGAAGGAGATCGCGCACCGGACAGCTATAGGGACTGTCCGGTGGCGTACCGGACTGTCCGGTGCACCACCCGACAGAAGGCAAGATTAGCCTTCCAAGAATGCCTCCAACGGCTCCTAGCTACCTTGGGGCTATAAAAGGGACCCCTAGGCGCATGGAGGAGTCACCTATGCATACCTTGAGCATTCTAAGTCTCCCACACCCATCTCCGCGCACTTAATTGACTTTGTTAGTGATTTGAGCTCCGTTCTAGTGGTGAACTCGTTGCGCTTCATTTGAGCTCAAATCTTGGCTTGTGTGTGCGTATTGTTGCAGATTTGTGTGTGTTGCTTCCCACCCTTACTCTTATGCTTTCACTTTGATATTTGTTGTAAGGGCGAAGGACTCCAACTTGTGGAGATTCCTCGCAAACGGGAAAAGAGATAAGCAAAGAAGAACACCATGGTATTCAAATTGATCATTGGATCACTTGAAAGGGGTTGAGTGCAACCCTCGTCCATTGGGACGCCACAACGTGGAGGTAGGCAAGTGTTATACTTGCCGAACCATGGGATAAACTTGCGTGTCTTTTGTGATTGTTTTTCTATGATACTTGTGTGTTCGCAAAGGCTCGCTACTTAGCCATACTAACACTTAATCAAGTTTTGTGGCTATTCGTTGTTGAATTTTACAGGATCACCTATTCACCCCCCCCCCTCTAGGTGCTCTCAATTGGTATCAGAGCCGTTCTCTTCACGAAAGGGACTAATCGCCCGAAGATATGGATCCTAAGGGAAAGGGGATGGTGGTCAATGATAAGGAGAAGGAGTCCATCTTCAACGAGCCAAGGGACGACAAGCCCACTGACTCTGGCTCGAGTCATAAGAAGAAGGACGGGAAGAAGAAGAGGCGCATTAAGAAGATCGTCTAATATGACAGCGACGAGTCTTCTTCTTCCCCAAGAGACGACGACTACGACGAGAAAAAGAAACCGGTTAACTCAAATTTTTCATTTGATTATTCTCGTATTTCGTATAATTCCAATGCTCATTTGCTTTCTATTCCTCTTGGTAAACCTCCACACTTTGATGGAGAGGACTACGCTTTTTGGAGTCACAAAATGCGTAGTCACCTTTTCTCTCTCCATCCTAGTATTTGGGAGATAGTTGAGAATGGAATGCAATTTGATAGTACGGATAACCTTGTATTCATTAACGAACAAATTCATAAAAATGCACAAGCTACCACTATTTTGTTAGCATCATTGTGCAGGCATGAATATAACAAGGTGAGCGGCTTGGATAACGCCAAGCAAATATGGGACACCCTCAAGATATTGCATGAGGGGAACGATGCCACCATGATCACCAAAATGGAGTTGGTGGAAGGCGAGCTAGGAAGGTTTGCCATGATCAGGGGAGAGGAGCCAACGCAAACGTACAACAGGCTCAAGACCCTGGTCAACAAGATCAGGAGCTATGTAAGCACGAGATGGACGGACCACGACATCGTCCGACTTATGCTCAGGTCTTTCACTGTTATTGACCCTCATCTTGTGAACCTCATCTATGAAAATCCTAGGTACACAAAGATGACGCCCGAGGAGTGTAGGCGTTTCGAGACCGGGGGGTCCCTAAGCCGACGAGTGAATGTCGCCGCGTGCCCCAGCCCAGATGGGTCGACGCGAGGCCGAGCGTGAAGGGGGGAAGTGAGGTGGCCGGAGATGGGCGTGAGAGAGGTGGTGTCGGCGTTCCGAGACCGGGGGGTCCCCGAGCCGACGAGTGAGTGTGCCGCGTGCCCCAGCCCAGATGGGTCGAGCGCGTGGGCGAGCGCGAAGGGGGGAGAGAGAGAGAGAGAGCGAGAGCGAGGTGGCCAGAGCCGGGTCGTGAGGGAGTCGAAGAATTCCCGCGGCCTTCGTGTTCGTCCCGCGCCCAGGTCGGGTGCGCTTGCAGTAGGGGGTTACAAGCGTCCGCGCGGGTGAGGGGAGCGAGCGGCCCCGAGAGAGCGCCTGCCCCTGCCCTTCGTTCCCGCGAGGCCAACCTTCTCTAAGAAGGCCCTGGTCCTTCCTTTTATAAGCGTAAGGAGAGGATCCAGGTGTACAAAATGGGGGTGTAGCAAGGTGCTACGTGTCTAGCGAGGGAGAGCTAGCGCCCTAAGTACATGCCCAGGTGGCAGCCGGAGAGATCTTGGCACCCTGTTGGTGTGGCGTCGTGGCTGTTGGAGGAGTAACGGAGCCTGATGGAGGGACAGCTGTTGGAACAGCTGTGCTCTTGCTGACGTCTCCCTGCTTTCGTAAGGGAGCTGAGAGTCGCCGTCGTCATAGTCTAGCGGGGCGCCATCATTGCCTATCTGGCGGAGCTGGCCAGATGGGACGCCGGTCTTGTTCTCTGCAACCCAAGTCGGCTCAGGGCAGGGTGATGATGATGCTTCCTGTTGACGTGGCGGTCTTGTGTCCTAGGTCGGGCGTCGTGGAGGCTCCTCCGAAGTCGGGGTCGAGTCCGTCCTGCATGACAGAGGCCGAGCCCGAGCTCCTGGGTCGGGCGAGGCGGAGGTCGTTCGGCAGAGGCCGAGGCGGAGTCCGAGCCCTGGGTCGGGCGAGGCGGAGTTCGTCGTCTTCCGGGGCCTTAGCCCGAGTCCGAGCCCTGGGTCGGGCGGAGCGGAGTTCGCCGTCTTCCGGGGCCTTAGCCCGAGTCCAAGCCCTGGGTCGGGCGGAGCAGAGTTCGCCGTCTTCTGGGGCCTTAGCCCGAGTCCGAGCCCTGGGTCGGGCGGAGCGGAGTTCGCCGTCTTCCGGGGCCTTAGCCCGAGTACGCCGTCTTCCGGGGCCTTAGCCCGAGTCCGAGCCCTGGGTCGGGCAGAGCCTCCTATGGCACCTCTGGCGAAGTCTGGTCGCCCGGCGGTCTTACCTTTTGCGTTAAACGCCCCGGTGACTTGGTCGGTTGGCGCGGTGATTTAGTCAGGGTTACTTCTTATCGAAGGCGGGGCCTCGGGCGAGCCGGTGATGCGTCTGCCGTGAAAGAGGAGGCCTCAGGCGAGACGGAGTCATCTTAGGGTCGGCTGCCCTCGCCCGAGGCTAGGCTCGGGCGTGGCGTGATCGAGTCGCTCGTATGGACTGATCCCTGACTTAATCAAACCCATCAGGCCTCTGCAGCTTTATGCTGATGGGGGTTACCAGCTGAGAATTAGGCGTCTTGAGGGTACCCCTAATTATGGTCCCCGACAGTAGCCCCCGAGCCTCGAAGAGAGTGTTAACACTCGCTTGGAGGCTTGCGTCGCACTTTTTTGCAAGGGGACCAGCCTTTCTCGGTGGTACTTTGTTCCGGTGGGTGCGCGCGAGCGCACCCGCCGGGTGTAGCCCCCGAGGCCTCGGAGGAGTGGTTTCACTCCTTCGAGGTCTTAATGCCTTGCGTAATGCCTCGGCTGGTCTGGCGGTTCCCTCATGCGAGCAGGGCGTAGCCCAGGTGCACTGTCGGGGCCCAAGTTCTCGGGCTGGTATGTTGACGCTGTCAACGGTTCGGCCGGAGCCGGGTTTGCGAGAGCAGCCCCCGAGCCTCCACACGGAGCGAGAGGACGATCAGGGACAGACTCGACTTTTTACATACGCCCCTACGTCGCCTTTCCGCAAGGAGGAGGGGGGGAGAGCGCCATGTTACCCTCGATGGGCACCGAACATGGTGTCTCCAGTGAGCTGCAATCGGGTAATCCGAGTGGACGTCCGTGCCCCGTTCGTTGGGGGTCGGCTAGGGGCCCGGAGGCACGCCCAAGAGTACCTGCGGGTGATCTGCCGGACCCGGTCCCCTAGCGACGGGGTCCGAGGGCTCGTTGCCTCCCTCCGATGGGATTCCGTTACAGAGTCGTTCCCGCTGGTCTCGGAAATGTCCTAGGGTACCTCGGGAGCGCAGCCCGAGCCTTGGTTATGTATCGAACGTACCCCTGGTCATCCCTCGCTCGGCGTCTGAGGCGACTGTGAACCCTTCGACAGGCCAGCCTTCGAACCCCTGATCAGTAGGGGGCACGGAGCCCGAGTAGCCTGAGGCGGTCGTGGGACCTTTTGGGGGCCGACCTTCGAACCCCTGACCAGTAGTGGGTGTCGGGCCCACGCGATCTGAGGCGGCTGTTGAACCCTTCGGGGGGCCAGCCTTCGAACCCCTGATCAGTAAGGAGGCTCGGAGCCTAGTTCCTTCACGGGGAAGGATCCCTTTGGGGGTATCCCCTTTCCCGGTCCCTGTTGCAAGAGATAGAGAAAGAAGGAAAAGGGAAAAAGGATTCGAAATTGAACGTCGTGGCGTACCTTTTTCGGCGTGGTTGTTTTGGCGAAGGCGAAACGTCGCCAGCCGCTCCCGCCCGCAGCGCTGTCCGTCGAGCCGCGGAGTTAATGCGCCAGGGTGAGTAGTTGGCGAGATTGCCGTTGCGCGTGCGCGAGCCGTTCGAGGTACGGGTCACGGGCGCGTCGTCTTCACGCCGTGAGAGGGGGTTCTCTTACTGCCTCCGGATGGGACATGAGCTTGGCAGATGGCGTGACCGCTGCTCTCGCGCGCCTGCCACCGTCATTACTGCCGGCCCATTTTTGACCGCGTTTGACCGCTGCGCCAGGCTGGCGCTGCTGGGTCGCGGGCTGGGTCGCCTCGAATCGCGGTATCGGTTCCGCAATCGAGGAGGTGCGGTGGTGGAGCGAGTGGCACAGCGGTTCGCATGCAGCACCCGGCGCGCCAGTTGCACGACGCGTGGGCTTGAGCCGTCGCGCTGGCCTGTCAGGAGTCGGAGAGGCACGTCCACTTGGCGCGGTTGCATGCCGCCTGCATGGCCGCCTGCCCCTTTCGCCCGCTGGTCTGGGCAAAAGTGGAGGGTTACTTGTAACCGCTGGGTGGTTGCGTGCGTCGCGCGCGGCGGTTCGACTTCTTCTGCTTGGAGCCGGTCTGCATGACAGGCGGGCCCCAGCCCCCGCGCCGCAGGGGAGGACTTTGGAGGCGTGTTGGAGAAGACTCAGCCCGTGACGGTTGAGGGCGCAAGCAGGGGGAGTTGCCTTTAAAGGGAGGGCGACCCCCTTCGTAAGGTGACCATGTCTCCTTCCTCCCCTATGCATTGTGTCTCTCCATCTTCCGAGCCCCCGGATGGGGGGAACCGCCGTCTTTTCGCTCCATCGTTGGAGGAACGCAACTCCGTGGGAGTTGGTACCTTTCAGCCATCGTTCGGCTTCAAGGATTTTCATCATGCGGCCCGGCCGCACCCCTCTACCGGCGGTCACCCAGGGTGGTGACCTCCGGCTTGATGGTGGGGGAAAGCGAGCCGGGCTGCGGCATCCGCCCCTTCCTCAGCCTCAAGGATTTTCATCACCAGGGCTGAGGAGGGGCGTGTGCCGGGTCGGGGTTGGCCCCTGCGCGGGTGGTGACCCGCTCCTTCCCTCAGTGATCGGGGGGAAGGGCGGGAGTTGTCCGTGGCGCCAACAGCTGCAGCGTGCCCGGCTCTCTGAGCCGAGCAATCTCGGAGCCGCCCCCGGTGCCGCCTCCCGCCACGGCAGCTGGAAGAGGTTCTTCCGCCGGCGCGACAGCCGAGGTTGGCCACGGACCGACCTCCGACTCTACGGCCTTCTGCCCGTCCTTGCCTCTCGAGTTTGGGCAAGGGCGGGGGCCTCCCAGCAGCAGCATCCGCCCTGAGGCCATCATTGCTGCTGTTGGGCCCCCCAGGACAGACGTCTTCATCGTCGCCGCTGCCGGGGCGGGCGGCGACGTGCCATTCGTCGGCCTTCTGCTGCCCCGCAGGCCCACCCCCATCGAGTGGGGTTGTTCGTACCTGCGGGGGGGGGGAACCGGAGTTCCGTTTGTAATGGCACTCCGAGTGCCGGGTTTTTTTGTTCATTTTGGCTTTCGAGGCCTGAACATGTATGTAATTTCGGCACGGAGCCATGTTTTTTTCCTCATTTTCGAGCACTAAGACTCGCCTGCTGATTATCTGAACCGCTTCACCAAGCGTGAGTTGCCCCGTGTCAAGGTGACGAGTGAGGTATCCGTATCCCGGAGGCGTAGGAGTCCCTCGGCTCGGTCAGACCTGTTGTCCGAGGCTCCTCTAGCTTAGTTAAAGAGACCCCTCGGCCGCTCTTCGATGAGCCGAGGCCAGGGGTAGCGATATCAGCACGAGCAGAGGCGGAGTTGGCTCGGAAATGAAACCTGGTTGGCCGGAGCCTAGCCGGGTTGTCTGTTGGCAGGATTGTCGTCGGAGTTGCTCAGCCGAGGCTTCGGATCGAGCTGGCGCCCTCGGAAGGCGGTCGGCCGAGGCCCCGGAGGTGGCCGGCCGAGCCGTCCGCTCGGGCCGGGTTCTCGGAGAAGTCCCTGGCAGAGATTGCTCGGGCGTGGTGATGACGCCTTCCTTCGGAGCAGAGGCCCTCGGACCGCGTCGCCGTCCGAGGCTAGGTCGGGCCTCGCCGAAGATGCCGTTGATGCCGAGGGTGTCATCGCCCTCTTCCAGCGTCAAGATCCGAGCCTGCAGGGTCAAATCGTCTTGTAGCGTGGGCCTTGTGCGGCCGTCGAGGCCAGAACACACACCCTTGCTGCGTTATAAAGCCGCGTCTCTTTTCCTCTTGTTTCGAGTATCTGGACTTTTTGTCGGTAGCAGGGATGTTAGTGCGAGCGAGAGTTGCTTCTCGCGGAAGGTGATGAGTGAGGTATCCGTATCCCGGAGGCGTGGGAGTCCCTCGGCTCGGTCGGCCTTGCCGCTTACGCGCACCTTTACTCGTCCATGAGGCCCTATCACCGACTTAGTCGAGAAAACTTGAAGAATCGCTTTGACAGAAGAGCTTCCGTACGTAAAGACTCGTTCGATCCGCGGATTCACCTTATCCGAGCGCGAGTTACTTATCGCAGAAGGTGATGAGTGAGGTATCCGTATCCCGGAGGCGTAGGAGTCCCTCGGCTCGGTCAGCCTTGACTGCTTACGTGTACCCCGTCGTTTCCAGGACCCACTTTTCGAAGTAGTCAAAAAGCACGAAAGATATTCTGGTAAAAGAGATTTTTTGTTCGAGGAAAATTTTGACGCAGAGGGGGTTTCCCCCCTTTTAGCCCCCGAGGGAGGGTCGGGCTTTGCCGAGGCGAGGCCGACCCTTCCTTGTTGACTAAACTTTGCGTGGGTGCGGGGTATATGAACAACTTGGAAACATCTTAAGGGTAGAAGCGACGTAGCTGTTGGATGTTCCAAGCGTTGCCGTAGACCTCGCCTTGACTGTTGGCCAGCTTGTACGTTCCGGGCTTCAGAACTTTGGCGATGATGAACGGCCCCTCCCAGGGGGGCGTGAGCTTGTGCCTCCCTCGGGCGTCCTGCCGCAGCCGAAGCACCAGGTCGCCCACCTGGAGATCTCGGGGTCGGACCCCTCGGGCGTGGTAGCGTCACAGGGACTGCTGGTACCGCGCCGAGTGTAGTAAGGCCCTGTCCCGAGCCTCGTCCAGCTGGTCAAGCGAGTCTTCTCGGCTTTCTTGGTTACTTTCGTCGTCGTAGGCCCTCGTCCTCGGGGAGCCGTATTCCAGGTCCGTGGGCAAGACGGCCTCGGCCCCGTAGACCAGGAAGAACGGCGTGAAACCCGTGGCTCGGCTTGGCGTCGTCCTCGGGCTCCAGACCACCGAGGGGAGTTCCTTCATCCACCGCTTGCCGAACTTGTTGAGGTTGTTGTAAATCCGAGGCTTGAGCCCTTGTAGGATCATGCCATTGGCGCGCTCTACTTGCCCATTCGACATGGGATGAGCTACGGCGGCCCAGTCCACCCGGATGTTGTGATCCTCGCAAAAATCCAAGAATTTTTTGCCGGTGAACTGGGTGCCATTGTTGGTGATGATGGAGTTCGGGACCCCGAAGCGATGGATGATGTTGGTGAAGAATGCCACCGCCTGCTCGGACCTGATGCTGTTCAGGGGTCGGACCTCGATCCACTTGGAGAATTTGTCGACGGCGACCAGCAGGTGCGTGTAGCCCCCGGGCGCCTTCTGCAGAGGGCCGACGAGGTCCAGACCCCACACAACGAAGGGCCAGGTGATGGGTATCGTCTGCAGAGCTTGAGCGGGCAGGTGGGTCTGCTTCGCATAGAATTGGCACCCTTCGCAGGCGCGGACAATTCTAGTGGCGTCAGCCACCGCCGTCGGCCAGTAAAAACCTTGGCGGAAAGCGTTCCCAACGAGGGTTCGAGGTGCTGCATGATGGCCGCAAGCCCCCGAGTGTATTTCCCGCAGGAGTTCCTGACCTTCGGCGATGGAGATGCATCGCTGGAGGATGCCCGAGGGGCTTCGGTGGTAGAGCTCCTTCTCATCGCCCAGCAAGACGAACGACTTGGCGCGTCGCGCTACCCGCCGAGCCTCGGCTCAGTCGAGGGGCAGTTCTCCTTGGCGGAGATATTGCAGGTACGGGGTTTGCCAATCTTGATCTGGCATGACCCCGCTCTGCTCCTCCTCGATGCGCAGTGCTTCGCCCTCGGGGGCCGAGGGTTCCTCGGGCTGAACCGAGGGTGGCTCGGGCTGGGCCGAGGTCACCTCGGACGGGGCCGCGGGTGCCTCGGGCTGGGCCGAGGTCACCTCGGACGGGACCGAGGGTGCCTCGGGCTCGGGCGCGTCGCCTATCTTGACGGAGGGTTGGTGCAGATCTCGGGAGAAGACGTCCGGGGGAACCGTCGTTCGCCCCGAGGCTATCTTCGCCAGCTCGTCCGCAGTCTCGTTGTAGCGCCGGGCGATGTGGTTAAGCTCGAGCCCGTAGAACTTGTCTTCCAGGCGTCGAACCTCCTCACAGTAGGCCTCCATCTTCGGGTCGCGGCAGAGGGAGTTCTTCATGACTTGGTCGATGACGAGCTGCGAGTCGCCGCGTGCATCGAGGCGTCGGACCCCTAGCTCGATGGCGATTCGCAATCCGTTGATCAGAGCCTCGTACTCAGCCACATTGTTGGACGTCGGGAAATGGAGGCGGAGCACGTAGCGCAGGTGTTTCCCGAGGGGCGAGACGAAGAGCAGGCCCGCGCCAGCTCCCGTCTTCATCAACGACCCGTCGAAAAACATGGTCCAGAGCTCCGGCTGGATCGGAGCCGTCGGCAACTGGGTGTCGACCCATTCGGCTACGAAGTCCGCCAGTGCCTGGGACTTGATGGCCTTCCGAGGGGCGAACGAGATTGCCTCGCCCATGATTTCCACCGCCCACTTCGCGATCCGTCCCGAGGCTTCTCGGCACTGGATGATCTCCCCCAGGGGGAAGGATGACACCACAGTCACCGGATGAGACTCGAAGTAATGTCGCAGCTTTCGCCTCGTCAGGATCACTGCATATAGCAGCTTCTGGACTTGTGGGTAGCGGATCTTGGTCTCGGACAGCACTTCGCTGACGAAGTAAACTGGCCTCTGAATGGGCAAAGCATGCCCCTCTTCCTGCCTTTCGACCACGATCGCGGCGCTGACCACCTGAGTGGTTGCGGCGACGTAGACCAGGAGGGCTTCTCCATCAGCTGGGGGTACCAAGATGGGCGCCTGGGTGAGGAGCGCCTTCAGGTTCCCGAGGGCTTCCTCGGCCTCGGGAGTCCAAGTGAAGCACTCGGCCTTCCTTAAGAGACGGTACAGGGGCAGGCCTCTTTCGCCGAGGCGCGAGATGAAACGGCTCAAGGCCGCGAGGCATCCCATGACCCTCTGTACGCCTTTTAAATCCTTGATGGGCCCCATGTTTGTGATGGCCGCGATCTTCTCCGGGTTGGCTTCGATGCCCCGCTCGGAGACGATGAATCCCAAAAGCATGCCCCGGGGCACCCCGAAGACGCACTTCTCGGGATTGAGCTTGACGCCCTTCGCCTTGAGACACCGGAATGTCAGTTCGAGGTCGGAGAGAAGGTCGGAGGCTTTCCTCGTCTTGACTACGATGTCATCGACGTAGGCCTCGACCGTGCGACCGATGTGTTCGCCGAACACATGGTTCATGCACCGCTGGTACGTTGCACCCGCGTTCCTCAAACTGAACGGCATTGTGACATAACAGTACATGCCGAAGGGCGTGATGAAAGAAGTCGCGAGCTGGTCGGACTCTTTCATCTTGATTTGATGATACCCTGAGTAGGCATCGAGGAAAGACAGGGTTTCGCACCCTGCAGTGGAGTCCACGATTTGATCGATGCGAGGTAGAGGGTAGGGGACTTTCGGACATGCTTTGTTGAGACCAGTGTAGTCTACACACATCCGCCATTTCCCCCTTTTTTCCTCACAAGTACAGGGTTGGCAAGCCATTCGGGATGGAATACCTCTTTGATGGACCCTGCTGCCATCAGCTTATGGACCTCCTCGCCTATCACCCTGCGCCTTTCCTCGTCGAATCGGCGCAGAGGCTGTCTGACCGGTCGGGCTCCGGCCCGAATATCCAGCGAGTGCTCGGCGACATCCCTCGGTATGTCGGGCATGTCCGGGGGACTCCACGCAAAGACGTCGGCGTTTGCACGGAGAAAGTCGACGAGCACTGCTTCCTATTTGGGGTCGAGCCCGGATCCGATCCGAATCTGCTTGGAGGTGTCGCCACTGGGGTCGAGAGGGACGGCCTTAACCGTCTCCGCTGGCTCGAAGTTGCCGGCATGTCGCTTCACGTCCAGCACCTCTCAGGAGAGGCTTTCCAGGTCGGCAATGAGGGCCTCGGACTCGGCGAGGGCCTCGGCGTACTCCACGCACTCCACATCGCATTCGAATGCGTGTTTATACGTGGGGCCGACGGTGATGACCCCGTTGGGGCCCGGCATCTTGAGCTTCAGGTAGGTGTAGTTGGGGACGGCCATGAACTTCGCGTAGCATGGCCTTCCCAACACTGCGTGGTAGGTTCCTCGGAACCCGACCACCTCGAACGTCAAAGTCTCCCTTCGGAAGTTGGAGGGTGTTCCGAAGCAGACAGGGAGGTCGAGCTGTCCGAGGGGCTGGACGCGCTTCCCGGGAATGATCCCGTGGAAGGGCGCAGCGCCTGCTCGGACGGATGACAGATCGACGCGCAGGAGCCTGAGGGTCTCAGCGTAAATGATGTTGAGGCAGCTGCCCCCATCCATCAAGACCTTGGTGAGCCTGACATCGCCGATGACGGGGTCGACGACGAGCGGGTACTTCCCCGGGCTCGGCACGTGGTCGGGGTGGTCGTCCCGGTCGAAGGTGATGGGCTTGTCGGACCAGTCTAGGTAGACTGGTGCCGTCACCTTCACCGAGCAGACCTCCCGACGTTCCTGCTTACGATGCCGAGCCGAGGCGTTCGCCGCATGCCCTCCATAGATCATAAAGCAGTCGCGGACCTCGGGGAACCCTCCTGCTTGGTGATCTTCCCTTTTGTCGTCGTCGTGAGCCCTGCCACCCTCTGCGGGTGGCCCGGCCCTGTGGAAGTGGCGCCGAAGCATGACGCACTCCTCGAGGGTGTGCTTGACGGGCCCCTGATGGTAGGGGCACGTCTCCTTGAGTGCCTTGTCGAAGAGGTTAGCACCTCTGGGGGGCTTCCGAGGGTTCTTGTGCTCGGCGGCGGCGACAAGGTCTGCATCGGGAACGTCGCGTTTCGCTTGCGACTTCCTCCTGCCTTTCTTCTTGGCGCCGCGCGGAGTAGACGCCTCGGGAGCATCTTCCGACGGGCGGCCCTGGGGCTGCTTGTCCTTTCGGAAGATGGCCTCTACCGCCTCCTGGCCGGAGGCGAACTTGGTGGCGATGTCCATCAGCTCGCTCGCCCTAGTGGGGGTCTTGCGACCCAACTTGCTCACCAGGTCACGGCAGGTGGTGCCGGCGAGGAACGCGCCGATGACATCGGAGTCGGTGATGTTGGGCAGCTCGGTGCGTTGCTTCGAGAATCGCCGGATATAGTCCCGAAGGGACTCTCCCGGCTGTTGCCGACAGCTTCGGAGGTCCCAGGAATTCCCGGGGCGCACGTACGTGCCCTGGAAGTTGCCGGCGAAAGCCTGGACCAGATCTTCCCAGTTGGAAATCTGCCCCGGAGGCAGATGCTCCAACCAAGCGCGAGCGGTGTCGGAGAGAAACAGGGGGAGGTTTCGGATGATGAGGTTGTCATCGTCCGTCCCACCTAGTTGACAGGCCAGGCGGTAGTCCGCAAGCCACAATTCCGGTCTCGTTTCCCCCGAGTACTTTGTGATAGTAGTTGGGGGTCGGAATCGGGGCGGAAACGGCGCCCGCCGAATGGCTCGGCTAAAGACCTGCGGACCGGGTGGTTCGGGCGAGGGACTTCGATCCTCCCCGCTGTCGTAGCGTCCCCCACGCCTGGGGTGATAACCTCGGCGCACCCTTTCGTCGAGGCGGGCCCGACGGTCGCGATGAGGGTGCTCGTCGCCGAGGTGGCCCGGGGCCGCAGGCGCGGTGTTGCGCGTGCGCCCGGTGTAGACCGAGGCTTCCCGCGTGAGTCAGGAAGTCGCGGCACGAGGTTCCGAGGGGTACCCCTGCCTTCGAGAGGCAGAGCTCTCGGCCCGCCGGGCCGCAGCGCCTTCCAGGAGATGCTTGAGTTCTCCCTAGATTCGCCGACCCTCGGTGGTTGATGACTCCGGCATCGCGCGTAGGAGCATCGCTGCGGCGGCCAGGTCCTGACCGGTTCCGCCGGATGCGGGTGGCGATCTGTCCCTGGCATCGTTGGCGATGCGGTGCTGGAGACCTTGGGGCAGGTGACGTATTCCTCCGGCTGGGGGCTGGCTCGCCCATACCTGCCCGATGTTCTGGCGGATTGCCTCGAGCGCTCCTGCTCCCTCATCGAGCCCGGCCTGCGCCCCGCGGACTTGCTCGAGCTGTGGGTCATGACCCCCCGCCGGAACGGGGACCACAGCTAGCTCCCGCGGGATGTCGGCGCGAGGCGCTGGCCTAGGGGGATCACCATCCTCCGGCATGCCGAGACAGCCGCCTCCGGAGGGATCCCCTAGCTCGACGTGGAGACATTCGCGGCTCGGGCCGCAGTCCTTGTCGTCAAGGCTGCGGCTGCCGTCGGAACAGTCGGAGAGGCAGTAGTCACATGCGGTCATGAAGTCCCGCATGGCACTGGGGTTGCCAAATCTGGAGAAATCCCAGCAGATGCTGGGGTCGTCATCTTCCTCGGACCCAGAGGGTCCGAGGTCGAGACACCCGTCAATCGGTCCCAAGGCGACCGCACACGAAACCCAGAGAGGTTGCACTCGCCTCAACGTGAGCGCCCGCCAAAGCGAGGTCGCCAGGCGAGTTGAGGCCGAGTCGAAATGACGAAAGATGGGTAGCAGTCGGTACCTTTTTGTCGACGAGGAGCGATGAAGTCACGTCGGGGGCTGATCGCGCCGTCGTCTTGGGTACGAGGGCGACGTCCTGCAGGCCCTTCGTGAGCGTGCTGGCGTCGTCCACCTGCTCGGAGTCGACGTGCTGCGGGGGGATGGCGCTCGCCTTTGCCTCGAACGCGAGGGTGACGCCTAGCGTGTCCTCCGTTGGGGCACTGGGGATGTCGATTTGCTCGACAGCTGTCGGAGCGCAGCCTCCCGCTCGGCCTTGGTTGCCCCGCCTCCTCCTCCGATGACGAGGGAGAGGACGGAGCGAGCTCGAAAGTTGTCCTTCCCCCACGCGGGAAAGGCGTCGTCGATTCCGCCACCGGCGGGCGGGCTGTCCGCCACCATTGTCGCTGTCGCGCGGCGGTGGAAGGAGTATCATGTCGTAGCTGCTGTCAAGAGACATGAACTCGAGGCTCCCGAAACGGAGCACCGTCCCGGGTTGAAGAGGTCGTTGGAGACTGCCCATCTGGAGCTTGACGGGAAACTGCTCGTCAACACGCAGCAGGCCCCTACCTGGCGCGCCAACTGTCGGCGTTCCGAGACCGGGGGGTCCCCGAGCCGACGAGTGAGTGTGCCGCGTGCCCCAGCCCAGATGGGTCGAGCGCGTGGGCGAGCGCGAAGGGGGGAGAGAGAGAGAGAGAGCGAGAGTGAGGTGGCCGGAGCCGGGTCGTGAGGGAGTCGGAGAATTCCCGCGGCCTTCGTGTTCGTCCCGCGCCCAGGTCGGGTGCGCTTGCAGTAGGGGGTTACAAGCGTCCGCGCGGGTGAGGGGAGCGAGCGGCCCCGAGAGAGCGCCTGCCCCTGCCCTTCGTTCCCGCGAGGCCAACCTTCTCTAAGAAGGCCCTGGTCCTTCCTTTTATAAGCGTAAGGAGAGGATCCAGGTGTACAAAATGGGGGTGTAGCAAGGTGCTACGTGTCTAGCGAGGGAGAGCTAGCGCCCTAAGTACATGCCCAGGTGGCAGCCGGAGAGATCTTGGCACCCTGTTGGTGTGGCGTCGTGGCTGTTGGAGGAGTAACGGAGCCTGATGGAGGGACAGCTGTTGGAACAGCTGTGCTCTTGCTGACGTCTCCCTGCTTTCGTAAGGGAGCTGAGAGTCGCCGTCGTCATAGTCTAGCGGGGCGCCATCATTGCCTATCTGGCGGAGCTGGCCAGATGGGACGCCGGTCTTGTTCTCTGCGACCCAAGTCGGCTCAGGGCAGGGTGATGATGATGCTTCCTGTTGACGTGGCGGTCTTGTGTCCTAGGTCGGGCATCGTGGAGGCTCCTCCGAAGTCGGGGTCGAGTCCGTCCTGCATGACAGAGGTCGAGCCCGAGCTCCTGGGTCGGGCGAGGCGGAGGTCGTTCGGCAGAGGCCGAGGCGGAGTCCGAGCCCTGGGTCGGGCGAGGCGGAGTTCGTCGTCTTCCGGGGCCTTAGCCCGAGTCCGAGCCTTGGGTCGGGCGGAGCGGAGTTCGCCGTCTTCCGGGGCCTTAGCCCGAGTACGCCGTCTTCCGGGGCCTTAGCCCGAGTCCGAGCCCTGGGTCGGGCGGAGCGGAGTTCGCCGTCTTCCGGGGCCTTAGCCCGAGTCCGAGCCCTGGGTCGGGCGGAGCGGAGTTCGCCGTCTTCCGGGGCCTTAGCCCGAGTACGCCGTCTTCCGGGGCCTTAGCCCGAGTCCGAGCCCTGGGTCGGGCAGAGCCTCCTATGGCACCTCTGGCGAAGTCTGGTCGCCCGGCGGTCTTACCTTTTACGTTAAACGCCCCGGTGACTTGGTCGGTTGGCGCGGTGATTTAGTCAGGGTTACTTCTTATCGAAGGCGGGGCCTCGGGCGAGCCGGTGATGCGTCTGCCGTGAAAGAGGAGGCCTCAGGCGAGACGGAGTCATCTTAGGGTCGGCTGCCCTCGCCCGAGGCTAGGCTCGGGCGTGGCGTGATCGAGTCGCTCGTATGGACTGATCCCTGACTTAATCAAACCCATCAGGCCTCTGCAGCTTTATGCTGATGGGGGTTACCAGCTGAGAATTAGGCGTCTTGAGGGTACCCCTAATTATGGTCCCCGACAGGTGGAAATCCCGCGGCCTTCGTGTTCGTCCTGCGCCCAGGTCGGGTGCGCTTGCAGTAGGGGGTTACAAGCGTCCACGCGGGAGAGGGAAGCGAGCGGCCCCAAGAGAGCGCCTGTCCCGTCCTCGTCACCGCGCGGCCAACCTTCTCTAAGAGGGCCCTGGTCCTTCCTTTTATATGCGTAAGGAGAGGATCCAGGTGTACAATGGGGGTGTAGCAGAGTGCTACGTGTCTAGCGGGGGAGAGCTAGCGCCCTAAGTACATGCCGATGTGGCAGCCGGAGAGATTTTGGCACCCAGCTGGTGTAGTGTCGTGGCCGTCGGAGGAGCGATGGAGCCTGGCGGAGGGACAGCTGTCGGAGCGGTTGAGTCCTTGCTGACATCCTCCTGCTTCCGTAAGAGAGCTGAGAGCCATCGTCGTCACAGAGCATGCGGGGCGCCATCATTGCCTATCCGGCGGAGCTAGCCAGATGGGACACCGGTCTTGTTCTCTGCGGCCCGAGTCAGCTCGGGGTAGAGTGATGATGGCGCTTCCTGTTGACGTGGCTGGCCTGCGCCCTAGGTTGGGCGACGTGGAGGCTCCTCCGAAGCTGAGGTCGAGTCTGTTTTCCATGGCCGAGGCCGAGTCCGAGCCTCTGGGTCGGGCGAGGCGGAGGTCGTTCGGCAGAGGCCAGGGCGGAGTCCGAGCCCTAGGGTCGGGCGAAGCGGAGTTCGTTGTCTTCTGGGGCTGAGCCCGAGTCCGAGCCCTGGGGTCGGGCAAAGCGGAGTTCGTCGTCTTCTGGGGCTGAGCCCGAGTCCGAGCCCTGGGGTCGGGCGAAGCAGAGTTCGTCGTCTTCCGGGACTTAGCCCGAGTCCGAGCCCTGGGTCGGGCGGAGCGGAGTTCGCCGTCTTCCGGGACTTAGCCCGAGTCCGAGCCCTGGGTCGGGCGGAGCGGAGTTCGCCGTCTTCCGGGACTTAGCCCGAGTCCGAGCCCTGGGTCGGGCGGAGCGGAGTTCGCCGTCTTCCGGGACTTAGCCCAAGTCCGAGCCCTGGGTCGGGCGGAGCTTCCTATGGTGCCTTTGGCAGGGCCTGACTGCCTGTCAGTCTCACTCTGTCAAGTGGCACTGCGGTCGGAGTGGCACAGGCGGCGCTGTCCTTCTGTCAGGTCGGTCAGTGGAGCAGTGAAGTGACGGCGGTCACTTCGGCTTTGCCGGGGGGCGCGCGTCAGGACAAAGGTGTCAGGTCACATTTGCATTAAATGCTCCTGCGACTTGGTCGGTCGGTGCGGCGATTTAGTCAGGGTTGCTTCTTAGCGAAGGCCGGGCCTCGGGCGAGCCGGAAATATGTCCGCCGTTGGAGGGGGGCCTCGGACGAGACGGAAATCCTCCGGGGTTAGCTGCCCTTGTCCGAGGCTAGGCTCGGGCGAGGCGTGATCGAGTCGCTTGAATGGACTGATCCCTGACTTAATCGCACCCATCAGGCCTTAGCAGCTTTATGCTGATGGGGGTTACCAGCTGAGAATTAGGAGTCTTGAGGGTACCCCTAATTATGGTCCCCGACAGTAGCCCCCGAGCCTCGAAGGGAGTGTTAGCACTCGCTTGGAGGTTTTCGTCGCACTTTTTTGCAAGGGGACCAGCCTTTCTCGGTTGCATTTTGTTCAGGTGGGTGCGCGCGAGCGCACCCGCCCGGTGTAGCCCCCGAGGCCTCGGAGGAGTGGTTTCACTCCTTCGAGGTCTTAATGCCTCGCGTAATGCTTCGGCTGGTCTGGTTGTTCCCTCATGCGAACTGGCCGTAGCCCGGGTGTACGGTCGGGGCCCAAGCTCTCGGGCTGGTATGTTGACGCTGTCAACGGTTCGGCCAGAGCCGGGTTTGCGAGAGCAGCCCCCGAGCCTCCGCACAGGGCGAGAGGGCGATCAGGGACAGACTCGGCTTTTTTACATACGCCCCTGCGTCGCCTTTCCGCAAGGAGGAGGGGGGGAAAGCGCCATGTTACCCTCGATGGGCGCCGAACATGGTGTCTCCGGTGAGCTGCAAGCGGGTAATCCGAGTGGACGTCCGTGCCCCGTTCGTTAGGGGTCGGCTAGGGGCCCAGAGGCACGCCCAAAAGTACCTGCGGGTGATCTGCCGGACCCGGTCCCCTGGCGACGGGGTCCGAGGGCTCGATGCCTCCCTCTGATGGGATTCCGTTACAAGATCGCTCCCGCTGGTCTCGGAAATATCCTAGGGTACCTCGGGAGCGCAGCCCGAGCCTTGGTTATGTATCGAACGTACCCCTGGTCATCCCTCGCTCGGCGTCTGAGGCGACTGTGAACCCTTCGGGGGCCAGCCTTCGAACCCCTGATCAGTAATGGGCGCGGAGCCCGAGTAGCCTGAGGCGGCCGTGGAACCCTTCGGGGGGCCGGCCTTCGAACCTCTGACCAGTAGTGGGTGTAGGGCCCACGCGATCTGAGGCGGCTGTTGAAACCCTCGGGGGGGCAGCCTTCGAACCTCTGATCAGTAGGGAGGCTCGGAGCCTGGTTCCTTCACGGGGAAGGATCCTTTTCGGGGTATCCCCCTTTCCCGGTCCCTGTTGCAAGAGATAGAGAAAGAGGAAAAAAGGAAAAGGATACGAAATCGAACGACGTGGCGTACCTTTTTTGGCGCGGTTTTTACGGCGTAGGCGAAGCGTCGCCCACTTCTCCTGCCAGAAGCGCCGTCTGTCCCTCCGCAGAGTTAATGCAACGGGGCGAGTTGTTGGCAGGGCGGCCGTTGCGCGTGCGCGAGCCGTTCGAGGAACGACTGTTTCGCTTCGCGTTTTTTGAATCCCGCATCCGGTCCGGGCGGAACGTCGGAAACGGCCTTGCCTTGGTCTTTATATACCTGGGAGAGGGTCCGGTGACGGTTCTTCGCTCTGCTTCCTGCCTCCTTCTTGGGTTTTCGCAACCCGAGAGACTTTAGCCAGAGAAGAGAAAACCGTCCTTCCAGCCCCTTGCGCCGCCATCCCTTCCGTCTGGTGATGGCCGACCGGGTGACCATCATCTCGCCGCGCGATCCATGGCCCTCTTCCACGGTGACGGCGAGCGATCTGGAGGATCTGGTCGGCGAGGGTTTGCTTCGCCCACTCACCGATGAGCAGCGACCGAAATGGATATCTCCCGTGGGCGGAGCCGCTCCATCCCCTCCGCTGGGGTACGTCGTGAGCTTCGTCTCCTTCCACGAGCGGGGATTCGGTGTGCCAGCGGGCCGCTTTATGCGGGCAATCCTGTACCACTATGGGGTGGAGTTGCACAACCTCACCCCCAACTCCATCTCGCAGGCCGCTATCTTCGTAGCGGTGTGCGAGGGGTATTTGGGGATCGCCCCCCATTGGGATTTGTGGACCCATCTCTTTTTCGCGGAGCTTTTTGCCTCGCCGACGGGGGAGAGGAAGGTCCGCGCGGCGGTGCGGGCCGGCGGCTGCACCCTCCTGCTGAGACAGTCGCGGGCGTCGCAGTATATTCCAGCCATCCTCGCGTCCTCGAACAAGGGGTGGCAGCGCCGGTGGTTCTACCTCCGGAATGACGGCGAGTTGCTTCCGCCGTTCTCCCAGCGAGTAGTCACCACCGCCACCGACGCTTGGCGCCACGGGACCCCGCACGAAAGACAGAAGAACCTCGAACCCCTTCTCCAGGCCTTGGAGGCGTTGCGGGAGGGGGGACTCACCGCTGCGGGAGTGATTGCCGCCATCCACCATCGGAGGGTGCTTCCCTTGGCGGAGCGACGGCAGTCGCTTTGGGAAATGACCCCGGAGGCTGACTAGGAGGGCTCGCGGATGTCCCCTGATCCTCTTCCCTTCGACGCCCTCCAATGGCGGGTGTCGGCTGCGTTGGGGAAGCCGGACCTCCACGCCTTCTCCCAGCTTCTGATGCGCCCCGACCAGGGGTGCGTGACTCTGGTGAGTGTTCGCTCCCTCCTTCTTCATACATTGGGTTGCTTCTGGTTCTTACGATCGGGTTTCCTTCCCCCTCTTCTTCAGGAGGTGGGGTGGCACAAGCCTTCCCTGCCACGGGTTCCGCAGGATGCGGTGGCCCGAGCAGCGCGGCGGGTCGCCGCGGAGGAGAAGAAGAGGAAGAAGGACGCGGGGAAGGCCCGGGCCCGTGAGCGGAGGCGGGCTCGAGACGCCTTGGAAAAGCGCCGTCGCCAGCAGGAGAGGGAGGGACTCCCGAGGGAGCCATCACCGAAAACGCCCGATGACGACGACGACGATGATGATGATGAGGAGGACGACATGGTCGCCCGCCTCGGCCTCAGCCCCGGCTTGGGGTGTGGCCAGGAGTCGTCGAGCCAGCCCCCGAGCGGGCCGACGCCGTCAGTCCCCGGAGTCGGGGCGTCGGGGTCCCGGCCCGAGGTACGAGGGCAACCCGAGAGGGCACCTGACCCCTCGGCTGGAGGAGCTGAGGTGACTCCAGGGGGCCAGGCCAGGGCGTCTGCTCTCCGAGAGCCGCCGCTCGCGCCAGCGGCGCATGGAGGTGACTCTCAAGTCACCGTGACAGTGCCTGGGCAATCTGCTCCCCGGGTGTCCAAAGCAAGGGTGGCGCCGAAGTTGCCGGCGAAGCGGACCTCGGCGGCTGTTCCGGGAGCTGGGATCCAAGAGACTTCCCCCCAGGCGCGGTGGATCATGGCCCGGAGCGGGTAGGTATCTCGGAATGTCTTCGTCCTGGCTTTCCATTCATATGTCTCGGCCGTGATTTTCCTTCTTCCTTCAGCAAGCGGAGCCATGGCCAGACCGACCTGGCACCCCGGAAGGCCCTTAAGACGGCGCCGGCCTGTGCGGCCAGCGCCGCTCTGGGCCTTGTCGTTCAGCCGACCCTCTCGCAAGGCGTCCCGCCGCAGGGGGCTCGGGCGGCACCTGTCGCTGTGGAGCAGGTTCCCGAGGCTGGCTCTTCTGCCGAGGCGGCCATCGTGATAGGGGAGGCGGGTGACGCTGGCGTGGTCCCGAGCCCACCTGACGTGCCGGCCATGTCGGCGCCTGCCGCTACCGAAGTCACCACCGTCCCAGTCGGGGAGCGACCGGTTGCTGCCGGCGTCGAGACGGCTGATGCGTCGGCGCCCAGTGCCTCGGAAGAGGTGGGCGTGGAGGCGCGATCCGTCCCGCCGGGCGGCAGCCTCATCGCTGTGCAGCGGAGCCCCGGGGCCCGGCGCCAGTTGCTCCGGTTTCGGACCCGCGAGGCCTCGGACCCTGTTTTCATTCTCGACGATGAACAGGAGGACCAGTCCTAGGATGAGCTCCGTGAGTGTGCTGAAGCAACGGTGGGGTCGCTCCGGTCGTCGCTGGAGGTTTTCTGCAGGGACGTCCCCAAAATCCTCCAGGTAACGGTTTCAGGCATACCTTTTCTTTTCTGTGAATGAGGCGTTCTTCGTGATGCCCCGTTTCCTTCCCCCAGGATCTGACGGATCGGAGCGCCGCCAAGTCGTCGTTCATCCGCCGCGAGGCCGATGTCTGGGGCTCGCTGCGATCCCTGAGGACCTCGCTCGCCGGGGCTACTGCGCGCCTTTCTCAGCAGGATGCCAAGGTAGCGGACCTCCAGTTGCTCTGCACTGACCTGAGAGCCGAGGCGGCAGCGGCGCGCGCGGAGGCGGCAGCGGCGCGCGCAGAGGTGCAACGGCAGCGGTCGGAGTTCGTCCAGGTCGTCGAGGAGCGGGACCAATCTCGGAGCCGGGCTGCCGAGGCCAAAAGCCGGGCTGAAACCCTCGCGGCCGACTTAGCCGCAGCCCAGGTCGCGGCCTCGGAGCAACGTGCCCGAGCCGGAGGTACGCCTTGGCCGTCCTTGGTTCTTGTTCTTGTCTGTTTCCTCTGCTTGTGTTTGAGATCTTTCTTCTGGCTGTTCGCAGAGCTCGAGTCCGCCCTTGACGAGTCCGCCAAGGCGCTTGCTGAGGCGCTTGCCGGAGCTGCCGAGCAGCGGGAGGCCGATCTCGCGGCCATGTCCGAGGCCGTCTCGGACGTTTATCGGATCCTTGGCTCCGGCGACGTCCCTTCAGGAAGCTCCCCTCAAAGCCACCTTCAAGCCTTGGGTGATCACGCGCGCGGCAGAGTCCGCGAGGCGCTACACCACGGCGTCAGGCGGGCCTTCGCCGTGCTCGCTTCCCACTACGTTGTGGACCTGGAGCGGGTTAGCGAGGGGTATTGTCTTCCTGACGAAGACGAAGCTGCCCTGGCAGAAGTTCAGCGGCTCGACGCAGTCGCCGCGGGTCCGAGCGCAGTGCTGGCGACCACCTTTGAGGCGGAGATCCTTCCCCCTGCGCCGTCGCCGGAAGCTGAGATGGACCTTACCGAAGGTGGGGACGGAGCTGAAGGCGCGGCTCCTTCCCGAGGCGACGCCTAACTCTTGTTGGAACATTTTCTGTTGGATGTGCGTGTGTCCTACTGCGGCCGCTGAGGCCTGAACACTTTGTTTTCATTGCATGAAGTCGCACTCTTCTTCCTTTTATTTTGCGTGTCCGGCTTAGCCTGTCAACAATAGGGTGGCTTCCCGAGTAGGGTCATTTTTCGTGGCGGGTGATGAGTGAGGTGTCCCTAACCCGGAGGCATAGGAGTTCCTCGGCTCAGTCGACCTTGCCATTTACATGCACCCACGTTCGCTCCTCGGGGCCCTGCTTCTGACATAGCCGGGAGAACGCAAAAGCCTTTTTGATCGAAAATTTTGGATGCGGAGAGGTACACCCAATCTTGACGCAGAGGGGTTCCCCCTTTTTAGCCCCCGAGGGAAGGTCGGGCTCTACCGAGGCGAGGCCGATCCTCCCTTGACGACTGAGACTTGTGTGGGAGCGAGGAATACGAACAGCTTGAAATCATCTTAAGGGTAGAAGCGACGTAGCTGTCGGACGTTCCAAGCGTTGCCGTAGACCTCGCCCTGACCGCCGGCCAGCTTGTACGTTCCGGGCTCCAGAACGTCGGTGGTGACAAGCGGCCCTTCCCGGGGGTGCGTGCAGCCCCCGGGTACTCCCAGCAAGGGCTCGGGGTGCTGTGCGATGGTCGGGGTCTTCTCCTGGTTGGCTTCGATGCCCCGTTTGGAGATAACGAACTCTAAGACCATGCCCTGGGGTGCCCCGAGGACCCACCTTTCAGGGTTGAGCTTAACGCCTTTCGCTTCTTTTAGCTTGTGGATCTCCTCGTCTATCGCTCTGCGCTTCTCCCCGTTGAATCAGCGTAGAGGCTATTTGACGGGTCGGGCTCCGGCCCGAATATCCAACGAGTGCTCGGCGACATCCCTCGGTATGCCGGGCATGTCCGAGGGACTCCACGCAAATACGTCGATGTTTGTGCGGAGAAAGTCGACGAGCACTGCTTCCTATTTGGGGTCGAGCCCGGGACCGATCTGGATCTGCTTGGAGGCGTCGCCACTGGGGTCGAGGGGGACGGCCTTAACCGTCTCCACTGGCTCGAAGTTGCCGGCATGACGCTTCACGTCTAGCACCTCTTTGGAGAGGCTTTCCAGGTCGGCGATGAGGGCCTCGGACTCGGCGAGGGCCTCGGCGTACTCCACGCACTCCACGTCGCATTCGAACGCGTGTTTGTACGTGGGGCCGATGGTGATGACCCCGTTGGGGCCCGGCATCTTGAGCTTCAGGTAGGTGTAGTTGGGGACGGCCATGAACTTCGCGTAGCATGGCCTCCCCAGTACCGCATGGTAGGTTCCTTGGAACCCGACCACCTCGAACGTTAGAGTCTCCCTTCGGAAGTTGGAGGGCGTTCCGAAGCAGACAGGAAGGTCGAGCCGTCCGAGGGGCTGGACGCGCTTCCCGGGAATGATCCCGTGGAAGGGCGCAGCACCTGTTCGGATGGAGGACAGATCGACGCGCAGGAGCCTGAGGGTCTCGGCGTAGATGATGTTGAGGCTGCTGCCCCCGTCCATAAGGACCTTGGTGAGCCTGACGTCGCCGATGACGGGGTCGACGATGAGCGGGTATTTCCCCGGGCTCGGCACGTGGTCGGGGTGATCGTCTTGGTCGAAGGTGATGGGCTTGTCGGACCAGTCTGGATAGACCGGCGCCGCCACCTTGACCGAGCAGACCTCCCGGCGCTCTTGCTTGCGGTGCCGAGCCGAGGCATTCGCCGCTTGCCCACCGTAGATCATGAAGCAGTCGCGGACCTCGGGGAACTCTCCTGCTTGGTGATCTTCCTTCTTGTCGTTGTCGCGGCCCCTGCCACCCTCCGCGGGTGGCCCGGCCCTGTGGAAGTGGCGCTGAAGCATAACGCACTCCTCAAGGGTGTGCTTGACGGGCCCCTGATGATAGGGGCACGGCTCCTTGAGCATCATATCGAAGAGGTTGGCACCTCCGGGGGGCTTCCGAGGGTTCTTGTGCTCAGCGGCGGCGACAAGGTCCGCGTTGGCGGCGTCGCGTTTCGCTTGCGACTTCTTCTTGCCTTTCTTCTTGGCGCCGCGCTGAGTAGACGCCTCGGGAGCATCTTCCGGTGGGCGGCCCTGGGGCTGCTTGTCCTTTCGGAAGATAGCCTCGACCGCCTCCTGGCCAGAGGCGAACTTGGTGGCGATGTCCATCAGCTCGCTCGCCCTGGTGGGGGTCTTGCGACCCAACTTGCTCACCAGGTCGCGGCAGGTGGTGCCGGCAAGGAACGCGCCGATGACATCCGAGTCGGTGATGTTGGGCAGCTCGGTGCGCTGCTTTGAGAATCGCCGGATGTAGTCCCGGAGAGACTCTCCCGGCTGCTGTCGGCAGCTTCGGAGGTCCCAGGAATTCCCGGGGCGCACATATGTGCCCTGGAAATTGCCGGCGAAGGCTTGGACCAGGTCATCCCAGTTGGAGATCTGCCCCGGAGGCAGGTGCTCCAACCAGGCGCGAGCGGTGTCGGAGAGGAACAGGGGGAGGTTGCCGATGATGAGGTTGTCGTCGTCCGTTCCACCCAGCTGGCAGGCCAGGCGGTAGTCCGCGAGCCACAATTCCGGTCTCGTTTCCCCCGAGTACTTTGTGATAGTAGTCGAGGGTAGGAACCGGGTCGGGAACGGTGCCCGCCGGATGGCCCGGCTAAAGGCCTGCAGACCGGGTGGTTCGGGCGAGGGACTCCGATCCTCCCCGTTGTCGTAGCGTCCCCCACGCCTGGGGTGATAGCCTCGGCGCACCCTCTCGTCGAGGTGGGCCCGACGGTCGCGATGATGGTGCTCGTTGCCAAGGTGGCCCGGGGCCGCGGGCGCGGTGTTGCGTGTGCGCCCGGTGTAGACCGAGGCTTCCCGCATGAACCGGGAAGTCGCGGCGTGAGGTTCCGAGGGGTATCCTTGCCTTCGGGAGCCAGAGCTCTCGGCCCGTCGGACCGCAGCGCCTTCCAGGAGATTCTTGAGCTCTCCTTGGATTCGCCGACCCTCGGTGGTTGATGGCTCCGGCATTGCGCGAAGAAGCATCGCTGCTGCAGCCAGGTTCTGACCGACCCCACTGGATGCGGGTGGCGGCCTGACCCTGACGTCGTTGGCGACGCGGAGCGGGAGACCCTGGGGCAGGTGACGTATTTCTCCGGTCAGGGGTTGGCCCGCCCATGCCTGCCCGTCGTCCCGGCGAATCGGCTCAAGCGCTCCTGCTCCCTCGTCGAGCCTGGCCTGCGCCCCGCGGACTTGCTCGAGCTGTGGGTCGTGACCCCCCGCCGGAACGGGGACCACAGCTAGCTCCCGCGGGATGTCAGCGCGGGGCATCGGCCTAGGGAGATCACCGTCCTCTGGCACACCGAGATGATTGCCTTCGGAGGGACCCCCTAGATCGACGTGGAAACATTCGCGGCTTGGGCCGCAGTCCTCGTCGTCGAGGCTGCGGCTACTGTCGGAACAGTCGGAGAGGCAGTAGTCACATGCGGTCATGAAGTCCCACATGGCACTAGGGTTGCCAAGTCCAGAGAAATCCCAACAGATGCTGGGGGCGTCGTCTTCCTCGGACCCGGAGGGCCCATAGGTCGAGACGTCCGTCAGCCGGTCCCAAGGCGACCGCGTGCGAAACCCCAGAAGGTTTGAATTCGCCTCTACGAGAGTGCCCGCCAAAGCAAGGCCGCTAGGCGGGTTGAGGCTGAATCTAAATGACGTAGGATGGGAATCGGTCGGTACCTTTTGGTCTACGAACGGCGATGAAGTCGCGTCGGGGACTGACTGCACCGTCATCTCAGGTACGAGGGTGACGTCCAGCAAGCCTTCCGCGAGCGTGCTGGCGTCGTCCGCTTGCTCGGGATTGGCGTGTCGCGGGGAGACGGCGCTCGCCTTCGTCTCAAACGCGAGATCGTCGCCCGACGCGCCCCCCGTTGGGGCGCTAGGGACGTCGATTCGCTCGACAGCCGACGAGGCGCGGCCTCCCGCTTGGCCTTGGTTGCCCCGCCTCCTCCTCCGTTGGCGGGGGAGAGGACGGGGCGAGCTCGAATGTTGTTCTTCCACCACGCGGGGAAGACGTCGTCGATTCCGCCGCCGGCGGGCGGGCTGTCGACCGCCATTGTCGTCGTCGCGCGGCGGTGGAAGGAGTATTATGTCGTAGCTGCCGTCGAAGGACATGAACTCAAGACTCCCAAAACGGAGCACCGTCCCGGGTTGGAGAGGTTGCTGGAGACTGCCCATCTGGAGCTTGACGGGAAGCTGTTCGTCAACACGCAGCAGGCCCCTACCTGGCGCGCCAACTGTCGGCGTTTCGAGACCGGGGGGTCCCTAAGCCGATGAGTGAATGTCGCCGCGTGCCCCAGCCCAGATGGGTCGACGCGAGGCCGAGCGCGAAGGGGGGAAGTGAGGTGGCCGGAGATGGGCGTGAGAGAGGTGGAAATCCCGCGGCCTTCGTGTTCGTCCCGCGCCCAGGTCGGGTGCGCTTGCAGTAGGGGGTTACAAGCGTCCACACGGGAGAGGGAAGCGAGCGGCCCCAAGAGAGCGCCTGTCCCGTCCTCGTCCCCGCGTGGCCAACCTTCTCTAAGAGGGCCCTGGTCCTTCCTTTTATAGGCGTAAGGAGAGGATCCAGGTGTACAATGGGGGTGTAGCAGAGTGCTACATGTCTAGCGGGGGAGAGCTAGCGCCCTAAGTACATGCCGATGTGGCAGCCAGAGAGATTTTGGCACCCAGCTGGTGTGATGTCGTGGCCGTCGGAGGAGCGACGGAGCCTGGCGGAGGGACAGCTGTCGGAGCGGTTGAGTCCTTGCTGACGTCCTCCTGCTTCCGTAAGAGAGCTGAGAGCCGTCGTCGTCACAGAGCATTCGGGGCGCCATCATTGCCTATCCGGCGGAGCTAGCCAGATGGGACACCGGTCTTGTTCTCTGCGGACCGAGTCAGCTCAGGGTAGGGTGATGATGGCGCTTCCTGTTGACGTGGCTGGCCTGCGCCCTAGGTTGGGCGACGTGGAGGCTCCTCCGAAGCTGAGGTCGAGTCTGTTTTCCATGGCCGAGGCCGAGTCCGAGCCTCTGGGTCGGGCGAGACAGAGGTCGTTCGGCAGAGGCCAGGGCGGAGTCCGAGCCCTAGGGTCGGGCGAAGCGGAGTTCGTCGTCTTCTGGGGCTGAGCCCGAGTCCGAGCCCTGGGGTCGGGCGAAGCGGAGTTCGTCGTCTTCTGGGGCTGAGCCCGAGTCTGAGCCCTGGGGTCGGGCGAAGCGGAGTTCGTCGTCTTCCGGGACTTAGCCCGAGTCCGAGCCCTGGGTTCGGGCGGAGCGGAGTTCACCGTCTTCCGGGACTTAGCCCGAGTCCGAGCCCTGGGTCGGGCGGAGCGGAGTTCGCCGTCTTCTGGGACTTAGCCCGAGTCCGAGCCCTGGGTCGGGCGGAGCGGAGTTCGCCGTCTTCCAGGACTTAGCCCGAGTCCGAGCCCTAGGTCGGGCGGAGCTTCCTATGGTGCCTTTGGCAGGGCCTGACTGCCTGTCAGTCTCACTCTGTCAAGTGGCACTGCGGTCGGAGTGGCGCAGGCGGCGCTGTCCTTCTGTTAGGTCGGTCAGTGGAGCGGTGAAGTGACGGCGGTCACTTCGGCTCTGCTGGGGGGCGCGCGTCAGGACAAAGGTGTCATGTCACCTTTGCATTAAATGCTCCTGCGACTTGGTCGGTCGGTGCGGCGATTTAGTCAGGGTTGCTTCTTAGCGAAGGCAGGGCCTCGGGCGAGCCGGAAATATGTCCGCCGTTGGAGGGGGGCCTCGGGCGAGACGGAAATCCTCCGGGGTCGGCTGCCCTTGTCCGAGGCTAGGCTCGGGCGAGGCGTGATCGAGTCGCTCGAATGGACTGATCCCTGACTTAATCACACCCATCAGGCCTTAGCAGCTTTATGCTGATGGGGGTTACCAGCTGAGAATTAGGAGTCTTGAGGGTACCCCTAATTATGGTCCCCGACAAGGAGATACTCAGAAAATTTGTGAGCGGGCATATGATGGTCAAGGAAGCAAGATACGTTGATGATGCATTGAATGGCCCAATGCCCATCTATGAGCCCCACCCTGTTGCACTCAAGGCAACAAGCAGCAGCAGGGAGGCGCTACCTAGCAAGGGGCACAAGTTGAGGCTGTCGGGCTAAATGAAGATGAAATGGCCCTCATCATCAAGCGCTTCAAGACGGCGCTAAAAGGACACAAGGAGCATCCCAACAAGAGCAAAGCAAAGGGAAAGCGCTCCTGTTTTAAATGTGGTAAGACTGGTCATTTCATAGCAAATTGTCTCGATAATGCTAATGACCAGGAACAAGAAAAGAGCGGGAAGAGGGAGAAGAAGAAGGTCTACAAGAAGGCGAAGGGCGAGGCACACCTTAGCAAAGAGTGGGATTCAGATTGCTCTTCGTCCGACTCCGACGACGAAGGACTCACCGCCTCGGCCTTCAACAAGTCATCTCTCTTCCCCAACGAGCGCCACACCTGCCTCATGGCAAAGGAGAAAAATGTAAGCGCTCGAGATACCCCTAAGTATACTACTTCAAGTGATGATGACTCTAGTGATGATGAAGTAGATTACACAAGTTTATTCAAAGGTTTAGATAGAACTAAAGTTGATAAGATCAATGAATTGATTGATGCTTTAAATGAAAAGAATAGACTCTTAGAAAAGCAAGAGGATATTTTGTATGAAGAGCATGATAAGTTTGTTAGTGTACAAAAATCTCTTGCTTTAGAGATTAAAAGAAATGAAGTGTTGTCTTCTGAATTATCTGCTTGTCATGAAACTGTGTCTAGCTTAAAGAGTATTAATGATGATTTAAATGCTAAGCTAGAAGTAGTTAATAAATCTAGTTCTTGTGTAGAGCATATTTGTCAGCGTTTCGGACCCGGGGGGGGGGGGGGGGGGGGGGTCCTCCGAACCGACTAGTGAATTTGTCGTCGCTGCGTGTCCCAGCTCAGATGGGTTGGCGCGAGAAGGAACACAAACGGGGGACTTGTATTATCTCGCACCGGGGGTGCCGCTCGTAGTAGGGGTTACAAGCGTCGCGAGAGGGAAGAAGAGAGCCGGTTCGTCAGCCCGTCGTCCCCTCCGCGCGAGAACCCTCCTTCCCTCTGTGGGAAGGCCCTGGACCTCCCTTTTATAGATGCAAGGAGAGGGTCCAGATGTACAATGAGGGGTGTAGCAATGCGCTAACGTGTCTGGCAAAGAAATGCCTAAGCCTTATGTACATGCCAACATGGCTGTCGGGGGAGAGCTTGAGCCCTGTATGCGTGATAGCGTGGCCGTCGGAGAAGCGCCTGAGCCCTGTAGGAGCACAGCTGGCAGTGCGGCAAGGATCCTGCTGACATCTCCTTGCTGCCGTAAGGGGCTGAGAGCCACTGGCGTCATGGTTGCACGCGAGGCACCATCATTACCCGTCACCGGGGTAAGCCAGATGGGACGCCGGTCTTGTTCCTTGTAGCCTGAGCTGGCTAGGGATAGGGTAATGATGTATCCCCTGTGGTGCGGTCGGTCCGAGCCCAAGGTCGGGCGAGGCGGAGACTTCTCTTGAGGCCGAGGCCGGGGTCGGACGAGGACGCGATTCCTCCTGAGACCGAGGTCGAGGCCGAGTCCGGAGGTCGGGCGAGGTGGAGACTTCCTTCCGAGGCTGGAGCCTGAGGTTGGGTGAGGCGGAGACCTCCTCCCGAGGCCGGAGCCTGAGGTCGGGCGAGGCGGAGACCTCCTCCCAAGGCCGGGGCCTGAGGTCGGGCGAGGCGGAGCTTCCTGTTGCGCCCGAGGGCGAACTCGGTGGTTGATCGTGACTTGTTGTCAGCTTCGCTTGGGTGATTGGCACAACAGCTGGAGCGGGGCGAGCGGCGCTGTCTTCCTGTCAGATCGGACAGTAAAGGGGGTGAAGTGACTGCGGTCACTTCGGCCTGGCTGACTGAGGCGCGTGTGTCAGGATGCGGTGTCAGGCGATCCTCGCATTGAATGCGCCTGCGATGTGGTCGGTTGGTGAGGCGGTTTGGTCAAGGCTGCTTCACAACGAAGCCTGCTCGAGCCGGGCTTTGGGAGAGTCAAGGGTGTGCCCGTTGCCAGAGGAGGTCCTCGGGTGAGGCGTGAATCCGTTCGGGACTACTGCTCCTGCCCGAGGCTGGGCTCGGGCGAGGTTGCGTCCCTGGGGTAGACGAAGCCTTGACTTGAACCGCGCCCGTCAGTTGGTCTGAGGGTGTTTACCAGCCGTGATTAGGAGTGTTGGGGGTACCCCTAATTACGGTACCCGACAATATTGTCATTTGTAAAAGGTGTAAGGATTTTGATGTTGATGCATGTGTTGAACACCTTACTTCTATTACAAAATTAAATGGTGAAGTGGCAAGTCTTAATGCCCAACTTAAGACTTGCAAAATTGACTTTGATAAGTTAAAATTTGCTAGGGATGCCTACATCGTTGGTAGACATCCCTCAATTAAGGATGGACTTGGCTTTCGAAAGGAAGCCAAGAACTTAACAAGTCAAAGGGCTCCCATTCCCAACAAGGAGAAAGGGAAGGCCCCTATGACTAGTAGTAGTCAAAAGAATCATGCTTTCATGTATAATGATAGAAAATTTTCTAGAAATTCTCATTATAGGAGTTATATTGCTTTTGATTCTCATGCTATGATTGCTTCAAGTTCTAACTTTAATGGTAGGCCTAGGAGAAATTTTGTGTCTCATGCTCCTAGGAAAATGTGTAATAAACCTACCACTGTCTTTCATGCTTGCAACACTAAGTATGTACTTTCATGTAAAAATGAAAAGTGGTTGCTAGAAAGATGGAGTCCAAATGCAAGGGAGACAAGACTTGCATTTGGGTCCCAAAGGCTATTGTAACTAACCTTGTAGGACCCAACAAGAGTTGGGTACCTAAAACCCAAGCCTAATTTGCCTTGCAGGTTTATGCATCCGGGGGCTCAAGCTGGATTATCGATAGCGGATGCACAAACCACATGACAGGGGAGAAGAAGATGTTCACCTCCTACGTCAAGAACAAAGATTCCCAAGATTCGATCATCTTTGGAGATGGGAACCAAGGCAAGGTTAAAGGACTAGGAAAGATAGCCATTTCATCCGAGCATTCCATATCTAATGTGTTTTTAGTTGAATCGCTCGAGTACAATTTATTATCTGTCAGTCAACTATGTAATATGGGATATAATTGTCTATTTACCAATGTAGATGTGTTTGTCTTTAGAAAGAGTGATGGTTCATTAGCTTTTAAGGGTGTACTAGACGGCAAACTCTACTTAGTTGATTTTTCGAAAGAGGAGGCCGATCTAGATACATGCTTAATTGCTAAGACTAGCATGGGTTGGTTGTGGCATCACCGTCTAGCACATATTGGGATGAAGAACCTTCATAAACTTCTAAAGGGAGAACATGTGTTAGGTCTAACCAATGTATTTTTCGAAAAAGATAGACCTTGTGCAGCTTGTCAAGTAGGTAAATAAGTGAGAAGCGCTCATCACAGCAAGAATGTGATGACCACATCAAGACCTCTGGAGCTACTTCATATGGATCTCTTGGGACCCGTTGCCTACCTTAGCATCGGGGGAAGTAAGTATGGTCTTGTTATTGTTGATGATTTTTCCCACTTCACTTGGGTATTCTTTTTGCAGGATAAATCAGAAACCCAAGGGACCCTAAAGTGCTTTCTAAGGAGAGCTCAAAACGAATTTGAGCTCAATGTGAAAAAGGTAAGAAGCGACAACGGGTCCGAGTTCAAGAACTTACAAGTGGAGGAGTACCTTGAGGAGGAAGGAATCAAGCATGAGTTCTCCGCTCCCTACACACCACAGCAAAACATTGTGGTAGAGAGGAAGAACACGATGCTTATTGACATGGCGAGGACGATGCTTGGAGAATTCAAGACGCCCGAGCGGTTTTGGTCGGAAGTTGTGAACATAGCTTGCCACGCCATAAACCGGGTCTACCTTCATCGCCTCCTCAAGAAGACCTCGTATGAACTTCTAACCGGTAACAAACCCAACATTTCATACTTTCGTGTATTTGGGAGTAAGTGTTATATTCTAGTAAAGAAAGGTAGAAATTCTAAATTTGCTCCCAAAGCTGTAGAAGGGTTTTGCTAGGTTATGACTCAAATACAAAGGCGTATAGAGTCTTCAACAAATCATCGGGTTTGGTTGAAGTCTCTAGTGACGTTGTATTTGATGAGACTAATGGCTCTCCAAGAGAGCAAGTTGATCTTGATGATGTAGATGAAGATGATGTTCCAACGGACGCAATTCGCACCATGGCAATTGGAGATGTGCGACCACAGGAACATCAAGAGCAAGATCAACCTTCTTCCTCAACAATGGTGCACCCCCAACTCAAGATGATGAACAGGTTCCTCAAGAGGAGGCATGTGATCAAGGGGGAGCACAAGAAGACCAAGTTATGGAGGAAGAAGCACCACGAGCCCCTCCAACTCAAGTCCGAGCGACGATTCAAAGGAATCATCCCGGCGACCAGATTCTGGGTGATATAAGCAAGGGAGTAACCACTCGCTCAAGATTAGCTAACTTTTGTGAGCATTACTCGTTTGTCTCTTCTATTGAGCCTTTCAGGGTAGAAGAGGCCTTGCTAGATCCGGATTGGGTGTTGGCCATGCAGGAAGAGCTCAACAACTTCAAGCGAAATGAAGTTTGGACCCTGGTGCCATGTCCCAAGCAAAACGTTGTGGGAACCAAGTGGGTGTTCCGCAACAAGCAAGACGAGCACGGGGTGGTGACACGAAACAAGGCTCAACTTGTGGCAAAAGGTTATGCCCAAGTCGCAGGTTTGGATTTCGAGGAGACCTTTGCTCCTGTGGCTAGGCTAGAGTCTATTCGCATTCTATTAGCCTATGCCGCTCACCACTCTTTCAGGTTGTTCCAAATGGATGTGAAGAGCGCTTTCCTCAACGGGCCAATCAAGGAGGAGGTGTACGTAGAGCAACCCTCTAGCTTTGAGGATGAACGGTAGCCGACCATGTGTGTGAGCTCTCTAAGGCGCTCTATGGACTTAAGCAAGCCCCAAGAGCATGGTATGAATGCCTTAGACATTTCCTAATTGCTAATGCTTTCAAGGTGGGGAAAGCCGATCCAACTCTTTTCACCAAGACTTGTGATGGTGACCTATTTGTGTGCCAAATTTATGTCGATGACATAATATTTGGTTCTACTAACCAAAAGTCTTGTGAGGAGTTTAGCAGGGTGATGACACAGAAATTTGAGATGTCGATGATGGGCGAGTTGAACTACTTCCTTGGGTTCCAAGTGAAGCAACTCAAGGACGACACCTTCATCTCCCAAACGAAGTATATACAAGACTTGCTCAAGCGGTTCGGGATGAAGGACGCCAAGCCCGCAAAGACACCAATGGGAACCGACAGACATGTCGACCTCAACAAAGGAGGTAAGTCCGTTGACCAAAAGGCATAACGGTCTATGATAGGGTCATTGCTTTATTTATGTGCTAGTAGACAAGATATCATGCTTAGTGTATGCATGTGTGCTAGATATCAATCCGACTCCAAGGAATGTCACCTTGTGGCCGTTAAGCGGATTCTTAGATATTTAGTTGCTACGCCTTGCTTCGGGATCTGGTATCCAAAGGGGTCTACCTTTGACTTAATTGGATATTCAGACTCCGATTATGCCGGGTGCAAGGTTGATAGGAAGAGTACATCAGGGACGTGCCAATTCCTAGGAAGGTCCCTGGTGTCTTGGAGTTCAAAGAAACAAACTTCCGTTGCCCTATCCACCGCTGAGGCCGAGTATGTTGCCGCAGGACAGTGTTGTGCGCAACTACTTTGGATGAGGCAAACCCTCCGAGACTTTGGCTATAATCTGAGCAAAGTCCCACTCCTATTTGACAATGAGAGTGCAATCCGCATGGCGGATAATGCTGTTGAACACAGCCGCACTAAGCACATAGACATCCGACATCACTTCCTGAGAGACCACCAGCAAAAGGGGGATATCGAGGTGTACCATATTAACACCGAGAACCAGCTAGCCGATATCTTCACCAAGCCTTTAGATGAGAAAGGTTTTGCAGGTTGCGTAGTGAGCTAAATGTCTTAGAATCGCGTAACTTGGATTGATCTATACCATACATGTGTTTTATGCCTTTGATCATGTAATTTATGCATTTCAATCTATTTTTGTTCATTTGTGGTGCTCAAGTTGTACACATGATCCCCGGAATTCACAAGTCCATTTGCAAGTGATGCACTTATTTAGGGGGAGGCATGCTACAACTTGATCCTTTGAGACTAACCTTTGCGTTTGAGTTTACTTATTTTAGTCTCAAAAGTAAATTGAAAGGGAAAGGTGAACTTGGACCATGCAAAGACTTCCACTACACTCCGGTATTCACTCCAAGTTCATATCTATGCTCTTATTGCCTTTTTTATCTTAATTGACAATTTTGGTGAGGCAATGGGGTTTAAGGGATAAGAATGATCCCGTTTTGGTGCTTAATGCCAAAGGGGGAGAAATTAAGGCCAAAGCAAATGGATCAGCTACCACTTGTGAAATTTCGAAAAGAGTAGAGTTAGAACTTTTTGATTTGTCAAAATACTCTTATTGTCAAAATTTGGCCTCTTGTGGGGAGAATCTATGGTTATGGAAAAAAGGGGGAGTTTTTGAATCTTGATCAATTTCACTCTTGAAATATCTCTCTTTATGCCTAAACAATTGTGTTTGACTTAGAGATAGGAAATTGAATTTGATTTACAAAAACAAACCAAGTGGTGGCAAAGGATGATCCAAATATGCCAAATTTGAATCAAAAACAATTCTTGTTCTCTTTTGCATTGATATTACACTTCTTTTAGTTGTTTTTGGATGTGTTGGCATGAATCACCAAAAAGGGGGAGATTGAAAGGGAAATGTGCCCTTGGGCCATTTCTAAAGTGTTTTGGTGATTAAGTGCCCAACACATTTTCTCTAAGTGCTAATTTGTGCCAAAGATTGAAGAAGTGCAAATCATACAACAAGGTACGTTTCTATACTTAGTACATTGATTTGGGTACTAATGTATTGTGTCTAAGTGCTAGAAACAGGGAAAAAGCGATTAGAAAAGAGTTGGCTGTGTACAACCAACTCCTGCTCGGTCTGGGTGCACCAGACTATCCGGTGCGCCAGACCAGTCTCGGTGAACAGGCCACTCTCGGGACTCGACGACGGCGTACGACTATAATTCACCGGACTGTCCGGTGGTGCACCGGACTATCCGGTGAGTCGTCCGCGGCGAAGTCGTCGCTCTCGGGAAATGTTCAACGGCGTACGGCTAAAATTCACCGGACTGTCCGGTGAGCCAACGGTCGACTGCGCCAACGGCCGGCCACGCAATCCACGCGCGACGTGTGGGCGCGCCAACGGTCGGCAGGGGGCACCGGACTGTCTGGTGTGCACCGGACAGTGTCCGGTGTGCCAACTGCCGCAAATCTGCAACGGTTGGATGCGCCAGAAAAGGAAGGAGATCGCGCACCGGACAGCTACAGGGACTGTCCGGTGGCGCACCGGACTGTCCGGTGCGCCACCCTACAGAAGGCAAGATTAGCCTTCCAAGAATGCCTCCAACGGCTCCTAGCTGCCTTGGGGCTATAAAAGGGACCCCTAGGTGCATGGAGGAGTCACTTAAGCATACCTTGAGCATTCTAAGTCTTCCACACTCCATCTCCACGCACTTGATTGACTTTGTTAGTGATTTGAGCTCCGTTCTAGTGGTGAACTCGTTGCGCTTCATTTGATCTCAAGTCTTGGCTTGTGTGTGTGCGTATTGCTGCGGATTTGTGTGTGTTGTTTCCCACCCTTACTCTTGTGCTTTTACTTTGATATTTGTTGTAAGGGCGAGAGACTCCAACTTGTGGAGATTCCTCGCAAACGGGAAAAGAGATAAGCAAAGAAGAACACCGTGGTATTCAAGTTGATCATTGGATCACTTGAAAGGGGTTGAGTGCAACCCTCGTCCATTGGGACGCCACAACGTGGAGGTAAGCAAGTGTTATACTTGCCGAACCATGGGATAAACTCGCGTGTCTTTTGTGATTGTTTTTCTGTGATACTTGTGTGTTCGCAAAGGCTCGCTACTTAGCCATACTAACACTTAACCAAGTTTTGTGGCTATTAGTTGTTGAATTTTACAGGATAACCTATTCACCCCCCTCGAGGTGCTCTCACTAAGCGTTGCTTGTGAGTTTCCAAAGCTTGTGGAAGACCAGAAGAAGTTTATATTACCCGCTATTTTGAGCAAGCTTTAGTAAGTGACCTCATCTTGATCTTTGCGATTAGTGAGGGGAGGATAAGGGTTGGAAAATAGTCCGCTCTTTATGAGCGCCTCAAGGAGAAAGTAGGGCACCTTGGTGGTGTGACCAAACCTTAGAATAAATCTTGTGTGTTCTTGTGTTCTTGATTGTTGTAATTGTTCTTGTTCTTCATACTCTTACCTTTCGCTAGAAAGATTTTCCCATATATTTGTGGTGTGTAGGTTTTGAGAAGTTTCCTTCTCAGATCTACTTGCTACAACCCTAAGGAACATCAAGGGGATCATGTCCGTGAAGTATATATGGTGGTTTTAGAGATCAATTCGCTTTATTGTTGAGATAACCTATTAAACTGATTCAGATTGGTTGAACCACCCAGTAGAGCAGTTGAGCCGACCTGCACCAGTTGAATCGGTTAAACTCAGTTTGTTTCTAGTTTTTGGTTCAAATTTCAGGTTTAGGCCTATTCACTCCCTCTAGGCTACTTTCATCGACATTCTAATGCCCATGAAGGGACTTTCAATGTGTAGGCGACTGTAGAACCATGGAGGTGGTACTATTGTCCTCTCCGAAGGGACCTTGTTTCTTCCTCAAACAGCATCCATGTCCGTCTTAGCGACGTGATTGAAAGGGAAATGAGCCCTTGGGCCATTTCTAAGTATTTTGGTGATTGAGTGCCAACACAAGTGCTTTTGTGTTAATCTATGCAAAGTGGTGGACACAGTGCAAATCATGTCAAAAGGTATGTTTCTAGACTTAGTACATTGTTTTATGGACTAATGTATTGTGTCTAAGTGCTGGAAACAGGAAAAATCAAGTTAGAGAAGAGATGGCTTTGTTCAGCCAAAGTCTGCTCAGTCTGGGTGCACCGGACTGTCCGGTGGTGCATCGGACAGTGTCCGGTGCGCCAGACTGGCTCTGGCGAACTTGCTGCTCTCGGGAGTTCGACGGCGGTGTACGGCTATAAATCACCGGACTATCCGGTGGTGCACCGGACTGTCCGGTGAGCCGTTCACAGGCGAACTCGTTGCTCTCGGGAAACCATCAACGGCGTACGGCTATAATTCACCGGATTGTCCGGTGTGCACCGGACTGTCCGGTGAGCCAACGGTCGACCGGGCCAACGGTCGGCCGCGCGATCTGCGCGGGACACGTGGACGAGCCAACGGCTAGAAGGAGGCACCGGACTGTCCGGTGTGCACCGGACAGTGTCCGGTGCGCCAACGGCTCTCAAACTCCAACGGTCGGCTTCGCCAAATAAGGAAGGATATCCGCACCGGATAGTGTCCGGTGCGCCAGGCGACAGAAGGCAAGATCAGCCTTCCTGGAATGCTCTCAACGGCTCCTAGCTGCCTTGGGGCTATAAAAGGGACCCCTAGGCGCATGGAGGAGCACACCAAACATACTCAAAGCATTCCTAAGCACCAAGACTTCGATTCCACGCATTTGTTTCTTCGTGATAGCATCTAGAGCTCTAGTTGAGTTGTGAACTCGTCGGGTTGTGTTGCGAGCTCTTGTTGCGACTTGTGTGTGTGTTGACATTCTGACTTTGTGTCTTGTGTGCGTTGCTTATCCCTCCCTTACTCTGTGCTTCTTTGTGAACTTCAAGTGTAAGGGCGAGAGGCTCCAAGTTGTGGAGATTCCTCGCGAACGGGATAAAGAAGAGCAAAGCAAAACACTGTGGTATTCAAGTGGGTCTTTGGACCGCTTGAGAGGGGTTGATTGCAACCCTCGTCCGTTGGGACGCCACAACATGGAGTGGGCAAGCGTTGGTCTTGGCCGAACCACGGGATAAACCACTGTGCCATCTCTGTGTTGATATCTTTGTGGTTATTGTGTTTTGTTGAGACTCCTCTCTAAGCCACTTGGCATTATTGTGCTAACGCCTAATCAAGTTTTGTGGCATTAAGTTTTCAAGTTTCACAGGATCACCTATTCACCCCTCCTCTAGGTGCTCTCAATTGGTATTAGAGCCGTTCTCTTCACGAAGGGACTAATCGCCCGAAGAGATGGATCCTTAGGGGAAGGGAATCGTGATCAACGATAAGGAGAAGGAGTCCTTCGTCAACGAGCCGAAGGATGACAAGCCTACCGACTCGGGCTCGGGCCACAAACGCAAAGATGGGAAGAAGAAGAAGACGAGACGTATCAAGGAGATCGTCTACTACGACAACAGCGATGAGTCCACCTCTTCCCAAAAGGACGACTACGACTACGAGAAACGAAAGACGGTTAATTCAAACTTTTCTTTCGATTACTCTCGTATTCCGCAGAGTTCAAATGCACATTTGCTTTCCATCCCTCTTGGCAAACCTCCACACTTTGATGGGGAGGACTACGGATTTTTGAGTCACAAAATGCGTAGTCACTTGTTCTCTCTCCATCCAAGCATATGGGAGATTGTTGAGAATGGAATGAAATTTGATAGCTCGGATAGTCCTATTTTTATTAATGAACATATTCATAAAAATGCACAAGTTACTACTGTGTTGTTAGCCTCTTTGTGCAGGGACGAGTACCATAAGGTGAGCGGCTTGGACAATGCCAAGCAGATCTGGGACACCCTCAAGATCTCTGATGAGGGGAACGATGTCACCTTGCTCACCAAGATGGAGTTGGTAGAGGGCGAGCTTGGAAGATTCGCGATGATAAGGGGCGAGGAGCCAACTCAAACATACAACCGGCTCAAGACCCTTATCAACAAAATAAGGAGCTACGGAAGCACGCGATGGACGGACCACGACGTCGTCCGCCTAATGCTAAGGTCCTTTACTATACTTGACCCACATCTGGTGAACAATATTCGTGAAAATCCTAGGTACACCAAGATGTCGCCCGAAGAAGTTCTTGGGAAGTTTGTAAGCGGGTGAATGATGATCAAGGAGGCGAGATACGTGGACGACGCGTTGAATGGTCCAATCAATGAGCCTCAACCCGTTGCTCTCAAGGCAACGAGAAGCAAGGAGGCGCTACCTAGCAAGGTGGCGCAAGTTGAGGCAGCAGGGCTCAATGATGAAGAGATGGCCCTCATCATCAAGCGCTTCAAGACGGCGCTAAAGGGTCGCAAGGGACAGCCAAGCAAGACCAAGACAAAGGGGAAGCGCTCATGCTTCAAATGTGGTAAGATTGGTCATTTTATTGCTAACTGTCCCGATAATGATAGTGACCAGGAAAAAGGGAACAAAAGGGAAAAGAAGAAGAACTACAAGAAGGCCAAGGGCGAGGCACATATCGGAAAGGAGTGGGATTCGGATTGCTCCTCTTCCGACTCCGACAATGAAGGACTAGCCGCCACCGCCTTCAACAAGTCATCCCTCTTCCCCAACGAGCATCACACATGTCTCATGGCGAAGGAGAAGAAGGTATGTACTCGGGATACCACTTATGCTTCTTCAAGTGATGATGATTCTAGTGATGACGATGAAATAGACTATTCTAGTTTATTTAAAGGTTTAGATAGAATTAAAATTGGCAAAATTAATGAGTTAATTGATGCCTTGAATGACAAGAATAAGTTACTAGAAAAGCAAGATGATTTGTTGTATGAAGAACATGATAAATTTGTAGAGGCACAAAAATCTCATGCTTTAGAAGTTAAAAGAAATGAAATGCTTTCTTGTGAACTATCTACTTGCCATGAGACAATTTCTAGCTTAAAGAGCATAAATGATGATTTAAATGCTAAGTTAGAAAAATCTAGTAAATTAACATCTTGTGTAGAACATGTTGTGATTTGCACTAGGTGTAAAGATTTTAATGTTGATGCTTGTAGTGAACACCTAGATTGTATTTCTAAATTAAATGATGAAGTAGCTAGTCTTAATGCCCAACTTAAGACTAGCAAAAGTGAATTTGATAAGTTAAAATTTGCAAGGGATGCCTACACGATTGGTAGACACCCCTCAATTAAGGATGGACTTGGCTTTAAGAGGGAAGCCAAGAACTTGACAAGCCATAAGGTTCCCATCTCCGCCAAGGAGAAAGGGAAGGCCCCTATGGCTAGTAGTGCTAAAAAGAACCATGCTTTTATGTACCATGATAGGAGACAGTCTAGAAATGCTTATGATGCTTTTGATTCCCATGCCATGTTTGCTTCTAGTTCTTCCTATATGCATGGTAGAGATATGTCTAGGAGAAATGTCATTCATCATATGCCTAGGAGAAATGTTGTTAATGTTCCTAGGAAAGTTAATGAACCTTCTACAATATATCATGCTTGCAATGCTTCATTTGCCATTTGTAGAAAGAATAAGAAGGTGATTGCTAGGAAGTTAGGGGCAAGATGCAAGGGAGACAAAACTTGCATTTGGGTCCCTAAGACCATTGTGACTAACCTTGTAGGACCCAACAAGAGTTGGGTACCTAAGACCCAAGCCTAAATTTGCCTTGCAGGTTTATGCATCCGGGGGTACAAGCTGGATTATCGACAGCGGATGCACAAACCACATGAGGGGGGAAAAGAGGATGTTCTCTTCCTACGTCAAGAACAAGGATCCCCAAGATTCAATAATATTCGGTGATGGGAACCAAGGCAAGGTAAAAGGGTTAGGTAAAATTGCTATTTCATCCGAGCACTCTATATCTAATGTGTTTTTAGTTGAGTCTCTTGGATATAATTTGTTATCTGTTAGTCAATTATGCAATATGGGATATAATTGTCTATTCACAAATGTAGATGTGTCTGTCTTTAGAAGGTGTGATGGTTCACTAGCTTTTAAGGGTGTACTAGACGACAAACTTTATTTGGTTGATTTTGCAAAACAAGAAGCCGGTCTAGATGCATGCTTAATTGCTAAGACTTGCATGGGCTGGCTATGGCATCGCCGCTTAGCACATGTGGGGATGAAGAACCTCCACAGGCTTCTAAAGGGAGAACACGTGATAGGTCTAACTAATGTGCATTTCGAAAAAGATAGACCTTGTGCAGCTTGTCAAGCAGGGAAACAGGTGGGAAGCTCTCATCACACCAAAAATGTGATGACCACATCAAGACCCTTGGAGATGCTTCATATGGACCTCTTCGGACCTGTCGCCTATCTAAGCATAGGAGGAAGTAAGTATGGTCTTGTTATAGTTGATGATTTTTCCCGCTTCACTTGGGTATTCTTTTTGCAGGATAAATCTGAAACCCAAGGGACCCTCAAGCGCTTCCTAAGGAGATCTCAAAATGAGTTTGAGCTTAAGGTGAAGAAGATAAGGAGCGACAACGGGTCCGAATTTAAGAACCTTCAAGTGGAAGAGTATCTTGAGGAGGAAGGAATCAAGCACGAGTTCTCCGCTCCCTACACACCACAACAAAATGGTGTGGTAGAGAGGAAGAACAGGACGCTCATCGATATGGCGAGGACTATGCTTGGAGAGTTCAAGACCCCCGAGCGCTTTTGGTCGGAAGCCGTGAACACGGCTTGCCACGCCATCAACCGGGTCTACCTTCACCGCCTCCTCAAGAAGACTTCGTATGAGCTGCTAACTGGTAACAAACCCAATGTGTCTTATTTTTGTGTATTTGGGAGCAAGTGTTATATTCTTGTCAAGAAAGGTAGAACTTCTAAATTTGCTCCCAAAGCTGTAGAAGGGTTTTTATTAGGTTATGACTCAAATACAAAGGCGTATAGGGTCTTCAACAAATCATCAGGTTTGGTTGAAGTCTCTAGCGACGTTGTATTTGATGAGACTAATGGCTCTCCAAGAGAGCAAGTTGTTGATCTTGATGATGTAGATGAAGAAGATGTTCCAACGGCCGCTATGCGCACCATGGCGATTGGCGATGTGCGACCACAGGAACAATTGGAGCAAGATCAACCTTCTTCCTCAACAATGGTGCATCCCCCAACCCAAGATGACGAACAGGTACCTCAAGTGGAGGCGCATGATCAAGGGGGAGAACAGGATGTTCAAGTTGAAGAGGAAGAAGCACCTCAGGCACCTCCAACCCTAGTTCGAGCGACGATTCAAAGGAATCATCCCGTCGACCAAATTTTGGGTGATATTAGCAAGGGAGTAACTACTCGTTCTAGATTAGTTAATTTTTGTGAGCATTACTCCTTTGTCTCTTCTATTGAGCCTTTCAGGGTAGAAGAGGCTTTGCTAGATCCGGACTGGGTGTTGGCCATGCAAGAAGAACTCAACAACTTCAAGCGTAATGAAGTTTGGACACTGGTGCCTCGTCCCAAGCAAAACGTTGTGGGAACCAAGTGGGTGTTCCGCAACAAACAGGACAAGCACAGGGTGGTGACGAGGAACAAGGCTCGACTTGTGGCAAAAGGTTATGCCCAAGTCGCATGTTTGGACTTTGAGGAGACTTTCGCTCCTGTGGCTAGGCTAGAATCCATTCGTATCTTGCTAGCATATGCCGCTCACCATTCTTTCATGTTGTTCCAAATGGATGTGAAGAGCGCTTTCCTCAACGGGCCGATCAAGGAGGAGGTGTACGTGGAGCAACCCCCTGGCTTCGAGGATGAACGGTACCCCGACCACGTGTGTAAGCTCTCTAAGGCGCTCTATGGACTTAAGCAAGCCCCAAGAGCATGGTATGAATGCCTTAGAGACTTTCTAATTGCTAATACTTTCAAGGTTGAGAAAGTCGATCCAACTCTTTTTACTAAGACTTGCGATGGTGATCTTTTTGTGTGCCAAATTTATGTCGATGACATAATATTTGGTTCTACTAACCAAAAGTCTTGTGAAGAGTTTAGCAGGGTGATGACGCAGAAATTCGAAATGTCGATGATGGGCGAGTTGAACTACTTCCTTGGGTTCCAAGTGAAGCAACTCAAGGATGGCACCTTCATCTCCCAAACGAAGTACACGCAAGACTTGCTAAAGCGGTTTGGGATGAAGGACGCCAAGCCCACAAAGACGCCGATGGGAACTGACGGACACACCGACCTCAACAAAGGAGGTAAGTCCGTTGATCAAAAAGCATACCGGTCCATGATAGGTTCTTTGCTTTATTTATGTGCTAGTAGACCGGATATTATGCTTAGCGTATGCATGTGTGCTAGATTTCAATCCGATCCAAGGGAGTGTCACTTAGTGGCCGTGAAGCGAATCCTTAGATATTTAGTCGCTACGCCTTGCTTCGGGATCTGGTATCCAAAGGGGTCTAACTTTGACTTGATTGGATACTCAGATTCCGACTATGCTGGATGTAAGGTCGATAGGAAGAGTACATCGGGGACGTGCCAATTCTTAGGAAGGTCCCTGGTGTCGTGGAACTCTAAGAAACAAACTTTTGTTGCCCTATCCACCGCTAAGGCTGAGTACGTTGCCGCAGGACAGTGTTGCGCGCAACTACTTTGGATGAGGCAAACCCTCCGGGACTTTGGCTACAATCTGAGCAAAGTCCCACTCCTATGTGATAATGAGAGTGCTATCTGCATAGCGGAAAATCCTGTTGAGCACAGCCGCACAAAGCACATTGACATCCGGCATCACTTTTTGAGAGACCACCAGCAAAAGGGAGATATCGAAGTGTTTTATGTTAGCACCGAGAATCAGCTAGCCGATATCTTCACCAAGCCTTTAGATGAGAAGACCTTTTGCAGGCTGCGTAGTGAGCTAAATGTCTTAGATTCGCGGAACTTGGATTGATTTATAGCATACATGTGTTTATGCCTTGATCATGTTCCTTATGCATTTTGTTGCTTACTTGTGGTGCTCAAGTTATACAAACACTCCCCAGACCTCACAAGTCCTCTTGCAAGTGATGCACATATTTAGGGGGAGTTGTGCTACAACTTGACCCTTTGAGACTAACCGTGTGCTTGAGTTTGCTTGATTTAGTCTCAAAGGAGGTTTGAAAGGGAAAAGGTGGACTTGGACCATGAAAGACTTCCACTGCACTCTGATGAGAGGGTAACTTATTCCAAGTTCATCTCATGTACTCCTATTGCCTTTGTATTCTTATTTGAAGATTTTGGTGAGGCAATGGGGTTAAAGGGCCAAGATTGATCCCGTTTTGGTGCTTGATGCCAAAGGGGGAGAAAATAAAGGCCAAAGCAATAAATGGATCAGCTACCACTTGAGAAATTTTGAAAATAGTAGAATAGAGCTTTTGGTTTGTCAAAACTCTTTTATTGTCTCTTTTGTCAAAAGTTGGCCTCTTGTGGGGAGAAGTGTTGATTATGGGAAAAGGGGGAGTTTTTGAAATCCTTGATCAATTTCTTTTGGAATACCTCTCTTTATGTCTCTACAAGTGAATTTGACTTAGAGATAGGAAATTGAGTTTGATTTGCAAAAACAAACCAAGTGGTGGCAAAGTATGATCCATATATGCCAAAATTGAATCAAAACAATTTTGAGTTTTCATTTGCATTGATATTGCACTTGTTCTAGTTGCTTTGTGTTGTGTTGGTATAAATCACCAAAAAGGGGAGATTGAAAGGGAAATGAGCCCTTGGGCCATTTCTAAGTATTTTGGTGATTGAGTGCCAACACAAGTGCTTTTGTGTTAATCTATGCAAAGTGGTGGACAAAGTGCAAATCATGTCAAAAGGTATGTTTCTAGACTTAGTACATTGTTTTATGGACTAATGTATTGTGTCTAAGTGCTGAAAACAGGAAAAATCAAGTTAGAGAAGAGATGGCTTTGTTCAGCCAAAGTCTGCTCAGTCTGGGTGCACCGGACTGTCCGGTGGTGCATCGGACAGTGTCCGGTGCGCCAGACTGGCTCTGGCGAACTTGCTGCTCTCGGGAGTTCGACGGCGGTGTACGACTATAAATCACCGGACTATCCGGTGGTGCACCGGACTGTCCGGTGAGCCGTTCACAGGCGAACTCGTTGCTCTCGGGAAACCATCAACGGCGTACGGCTATAATTCACCGGATTGTCCGGTGTGCACCGGACTGTCCGGTGAGCCAACGGTCGACCGGGCCAACGGTCGGCCGCGCGATCTGCGCGGGACACGTGGACGAGCCAACGGCTAGAAGGAGGCACCGGACTGTCCGGTGTGCACCGGACAGTGTCCGGTGCGCCAACGGCTCTCAAACTCCAACGGTCGGCTTCGCCAAATAAGGAAGGATATCCGCACCGGATAGTGTCCGGTGCGCCAGGCGACAGAAGGCAAGATCAGCCTTCCTGGAATGCTCTCAACGGCTCCTAGCTGCCTTGGGGCTATAAAAGGGACCCCTAGGCGCATGGAGGAGCACACCAAACATACTCAAAGCATTCCTAAGCACCAAGACTTCGATTCCACGCATTTGTTTCTTCGTGATAGCATCTAGAGCTCTAGTTGAGTTGTGAACTCGTCGGGTTGTGTTGCGAGCTCTTGTTGCGACTTGTGTGTGTGTTGACATTCTGACTTTGTGTCTTGTGTGCGTTGCTTATCCCTCCCTTACTCCGTGCTTCTTTGTGAACTTCAAGTGTAAGGGCGAGAGGCTCCAAGTTGTGGAGATTCCTCGCGAACGGGATAAAGAAGAGCAAAGCAAAACACCGTTGTATTCAAGTGGTTCTTTGGACCGCTTGAGAGGGGTTGATTGCAACCCTCGTCCGTTGGGACGCCACAACGTGGAGTAGGCAAGCGTTGGTCTTGGCCGAACCACGGGATAAACCACTGTGCCATCTCTGTGTTGATATCTTTGTGGTTATTGTGTTTTGTTGAGACTCCTCTCTAAGCCACTTGGCATTATTGTGCTAACGCCTAATCAAGTTTTGTGGCATTAAGTTTTCAAGTTTCACAGGATCACCTATTCACCCTCCTCTAGGTGCTCTCAGTGATCAGCGCCTAATTCCCTTCGGGTGACAAGCACAAGAGGTGGAGAAGTAAGGGTTATGCCATCTTGATCATCGAGGGACTTTATCGTGCAGATGACACCAGAGCCGTAAAGGTGGTATTACCACCCTCCCCAAAGGGACCTTGCTTCCCCCTCAATTAGCCTCGAGGTCCGTCTTAGCTACAACACTTAGTTCCCTTATAGGTGACAACCAAGGGAGGTGGGGAAGCAAGTTCTCTTTCACCTCAATTATTCTTCAAGAAAGTTTTAAGACATGAGTTAGTATAGCCATATCAACTTTTTATATAACTCTATATCAAATATTGATGTATAATCATTGATAGCCACCCAACATCTCGGGTGTAGTATGATAGTCGAGATGTTGAAAAAGACTTAATCATAAATAAAACGTTAAACATAGAACCAGAGTAATTGGTTGATGTTCCATGAATTAGATATCTTATGAGGAGGATCGGAACGAAGCTTGACTCTATCATCATGTCACTATTTGTTGATCCGGGTGAACATATAGCCATTATTAACCCCTCAACATCTTAGGTGTAGCAAGACAGTTAAGATGCTTGAAGGAAAAAAAGATTAATGTAAACATAAAAGCAACTTAGCTATCCATGATATTTCCACCTTCAAGATCCATCATCCAATAAGCACTCAGGTGAAAAAAAAAAGACTCAGGGCCTGATCCGCGGGACGACTTGGTCCATGAGGAGGTAGTATCATTCTTCCCTAAGATGGTTAGACCACGTAGAAAATCCCAATAGAATAGATCATCATTTTGTCACGACTGCAATCTTGCTCCTTATTTATTTGATTGATTGCCATCATAGAATCCTCGTAAACTCAGATGCAAGTGCAATAGCTACTCGTATATTGAGTAGTAACGACTTATATCATGCAGTGTTATTGGAGACAGAAAAAATGCATCTATAATATGTATTTGAACTTCTCACCTTTTGGGTAATAGTTACCTCGGTCCTTTAGTAGTTCAGTCAAATCTGAACCCGAACTAAAGTAGAAATTGAGTTTGAGTCTGGGTCGGTCGTAGTCGGAGTTGAAGTTGGAGTGGAATCGAGTCCAAGTTGATTCATGCATCTGTGAGTAACTATCATAAACTCATGATACAATTTATGATGGACGAAATTGTTTCCTTTTCATCACGACGGCTATTAGCCGAGGGCCGCAGAACTAGCTAGCCAAGAGAGCTACAACGCGTGCGTCCAGAGCAGCGGATGCTCCTCCCATCGGTCAAGTGTGCGAAAATTGATTTCATCGTGAAGACACGCTCCTTGCCACATCATGAAAACTACGCACATGGTAGGCTAAGGGTACGTAGACTCTGGTTTAAGAGTTAAGACTTTGAACCATAAATGCAGGCATAATGCAGCTAAGAGTCAATAGATATAGAGAGTCATTAAGAGACAAACTCTTCATGAAGAGTCCGTTTCTAATATTTTTTCCTAAAACTTTTATAGATCCACTCTATATTAGATAGAGTTATACATGCACTAATCGAGACTACAAAACGACCGACCCATTCAATCCAAGTGGGCATAAAAAGCTTCCGAACGCCAAAAAAATAAAAAGCTTCAGGCAAGTTGTACAAAGGGGATAGATGGCAACTCTAACCGCCGAGCGGCCAAAGCTAAGCAGGAGATCGTATTCAATCCCGTAGGCCTAGAAAGCAACCGACCGAGCCTTTACGTCACGCCACCAATGCCCGTGTCGTCTGCCTGCCGTGCCCGGCCCCAACGAGAGTTGCTTCACTCGCTTGCCGTTGCTGACCTGCGCTCCTGCTGCCCCCTGCCCTCGTGATCTCTCACCGTTGCAGTAGCTAGGACCCTCCTCGTGGCCAACTGGCCGCCGCCGTCTCTCGCCGAAAGATACGATGGGTAGTGGGATGAGGCGACGAGCTACTGCAACAAATAGCCGCCCCGACCCATCGCCGGAGAAAGGCGATCGATCCCACCTGTACCTCTTGCATTGCCGCCCAGCCCAGGACCCATGTGATAGTCTGATACCGATGGTTAGTGTTATAATATAAAAGTATACGTAATGTTTTATAATCTTGTTCTACGTATAATTGTTACCGCACGTCTCGATGTCTATGTAGAAAATGGAACGAGGTCAGGATGATAATGAATTACGATCCAAACATATTTTTCATAAATTGTTAGAACTCTTCATTAATTTTAGTTAAAAATAAATAAAAAATAGAGCTCGATTTTAATACGGTCTGATCATTAAATTTTATTAAATTTTAAAATGTAAAATTCAGAGTCAATTGCCACACGATTTCTCGACGCCGTCGCTTGTTTGGCACGGTTCCGAAGAAAGCCAAATTCGAAGTTTCTTAGGTAGCGTTTGGTTGAAGAGCCAAGTAGAACGGAGCCGTTCTATTCCAGTTTTGTTGTTGTTTGGTTACAAAGTAAGTAGAACGGAATGACTCCAATTAGGGAATATTCTCCTTAGATCCGGAACCATTCCGCTCCAAAAAATCAACCGAACGGAGTCGCTCCGTTCCCATCCCGCTCTCACAGTCACGCTCCGTTCCGTTCACTCTGCAACCAAACAAAAAACAGAGCCGCTCCGTTCCAGATTACCGAACACAGAACAGAGCTCTGTTCCTAGAATCAGGAATGAAACGGCTCCGTTCTACTTGGCTCCTCAACAAAACACTCCTTTACTCTCTCATTATCAGAGAATAAGATACAACAAGGAGCCGTTACGGGCCTCCCTCCATATGGGCCACATAGGATCAGCTACTCGTTGATTCATTTCGGTCCAAACGTATTTGGGTTCGTCTTCCGAGGCCCTTCAAATCTCCTGTCTATTATGAATTTAGTCATTTTTTATTTAATTTAATCTAAATTTTATAGTAAACATACGGCGGTATAAATGTAACACGGTTGTTGTCAGCACCAAGCACATACATAATCACTATGCGTATATAAATTATTATATTGAATTTTACAAATCTAGGCATTAGGATGTACCTAGCTACTCAAGACAGTGATAGCTCTATTCACACAAGTTGATGGTGTGTGTTACACGAGTTGACAACATGTGTTTCTCAAATTAACGAACTACAAAATAGATGTTTCCTGCATTGTCCCCGGGCATCCACGATAAAGAGGAAGAAGACGATCTAAGGCCAGCATCCAGAAGAAAATGACGATTAGCGAGTCCTTGCGATCTCCAAAAATTTGATTGTCCCCGCACCTAAGCAGGTGTCACATACGCAAAGGTGGTCTTGGAGGCCTACCCTTCCAACACCCTCTGCGTCCAGATGATTGAGATTATGAGATTCAGACGTAATTCAACTCAGAAGTGAGATGTGGATTTGTGTTGTTTTCATCGTGCTTGTGCTATAAGAGCTAGATATAATAGCAGGAGTTGCATAGAGATTAACGAGGTGTTTGGTTTGATGAATCACTCTATCCAAAATGAAGTGGTACATCATGAGTCCATTCATCAAATTTGGTGGGATGACTCCATTTCACATATTAGTACTAAACAACTAACTATAAGGAATGAGGTGGTGATGGATTAACTCACTCCATTCCACAAACCAAACAAAAAAGTGAGGAGTAAGAAGATGATGGAAAATACATCATTCCTCAAACCAAACACTCCATAAAAGATAGAGTAACTACCATAACATACACACATTACTTCATATGTTATAGGTTTATTACATCTTTATCAAATTCAGCTATTAACCTGCTCAAGTGGCAAAACATTACTTCGTATGTTATAGGTTTATTACATCTTTATCAAATTCAGCTATTAACCTGCTCAAGTGGCAAAACTAGTCCACACACACAACATGATCGCAGAAAATACCACGGTACACCACATCGGCCTCAGATGGCTCGATGATGGCTCGATGGTTCAGACAGCTCCGGATGGCTCCTAGGTCTAGGCCTCAAATGGCTCGATGATTAATCAACTAGTCTTCCGTCCTGAGCATAGAGCTAAGATATTATTTTTATTAAGAGACGCGTTTTAAGTTTTTTTATATTTACTCCTTTAGATACACTCCAAGACACAAACTAATAGTGTGTTTGGTTGCGGGACAGCTAGGACAGGGTCGTCCCCTGACGTCCTCTCTCGTCCCTCCAATTTTGATGGACAACAGGGGACAACACTGGATAGTCCTGTCCCAACCCTTGACCCAGAACCAAACAACCTAATTTGAGGTATCGTCCCATCCCATCCCGTCCTGTCATTGCAACCAAACGCACTCAAGACAACCATTGTACATGACACTAGGACTAGGATAGAAGTTTAACAACCGTTTCAAAAAGCTCCAAAACTGTAGGTCAAACAAACACATAAAGCATCCGTGATGTCTCGCGTAAATAAATCTCTCTCTACCTTCTAGTTTCTCTCTCTCCACGGCGGCGCGGGCGAGCCGGGTAGGTGCGGGGCAGCGGCGAGCGAGAGGCATGAAAGTGGCTGCCTGTACGGCGGAGCACGCGACGCAGGGCGGTGCATGGCGACGGCGTGGCGGTGGCAACCATCCGGCGCGGTGGCGCTTGCTCGGTTTGACAGCGCGTGGGAGCCGAGAGAGGTCTACGATTGAGCGAGGAAGAGAGGGGATTGAAAAAAAAAATCTCTGCTTTAGTTGCCCCCTTTCTTTAATGGAATGTTCGAAGAAGCTAAGAAACTTTTTACGAAATGAGATCTAGTGAGCTAGTACTTTTTTTCACATTAAACCCGGCCCCCTTTTTTGCTAGTCATAGCGAAAGATGATTGCATTTGTTCAATCTGGTGGAGATATTGTTTCATACCCTCCATTTATCGTCAAATTCTCCTCTAACTTTGCTTAAGATTATCTATGGTATAAGGAAACAAATGCAAAATATCTAAGAAAGAGTAACGATTTCGCATCATTGTATTCAAGGTAGAAGAGTTTGAAATTACAACGCTGCGCGATGCTCCCGCAAGAGCGATTTGGACTGCTCCCACACAAGTCTAACAGTTGCCCTAAGAACCAGGAACGAAAGAGAGTTGTAATCATACATTGAGCTACAGACAAGAAACAGTATTACCTAACTGAAAAATGAGCTGTCACTACTGATGCAGAGGAGCAACCGTACGGTGGTATATGGATAAAAACATGAAGAAAAAGAAATAGGGGATACATGATCGATAAGAAGATAAAAAAATAATGCTATGCTTAAACGTTGACAAGCGACCTAAAGTGAGTCTTCAAAAACCTGATGGATCAGGCACTATCGGAATCCGGGTCTTTACCGAGTGCTGAACTCTTTGCCGAGTGCATTTTGTTGGACACTCGGCAAAGGAGGCTTTACCGAGAGCCGCACTCGGCGAAGTCCTGCTCTCGGTAACGAGCTGGTTTACCGAGTGCAGGACACTCGGCACAGAAAAACTCTCGGCAAAGAATGTGGCTCTCGGCAAAGGGTCATCAGCGGCCATCCTAAAGCTGACGGCCGTCAGCCTTTGCCGAGGGCCGAGGGTCAGCACTCGGCAAAGAGGATTCTTTGCCGAGTGCCAAATATTTGGCACTCGGCAAAGAACTCTTTACCGAGTATCTTCTCTGGACACTCGACAAATCATATTTTTATTTTTTAGATTTTATCCACTAAACTTTTTGTGGTATGTTCCTATACTATGTAGACCTACATGTATCATTTGTGGACAATTATAAAAGAGTTTTCAATCGTCAGTAGATTTAGTTCGTTTATTTGAATTTCTTCGGAAAATTTAGATTTGAACTACAGGTCACTCGAAACTTGAAAAACCGTGCATGTAAAAATGATATCCATGTTACTTAGCATAAGTTACGACCGATTCCAGGAGCGGACCAGAAACTTCGAGCAACATGCTCACTAAACATGGCCGTGAACTTGCCATCCACATGTTTAAAAATTGTATAAAATACAAACAAAGTCAGAAAAACATGAAACTTGTCCACGTGTCATGATATCATATGTAGAGGCTATGATAAAAATTTAAAAAAGTTTCGAGAAAACTGTGACGCACTATGTGTAGAAACCTAAGAGATCCACATTGAAACTCTTAGGTTTCTACACATAGTGTTTCACAACTTTCTCCAAACATTTTAAAATTTTTATTACAGCCTCTACATATGATATCATGACACGTGGACAAGTTTCATGATTTTCTGAGTTTGTTTGTGTTTTATAAAATTTTTAAACAGATGGATGGCAAGTTCACGACCATGTTAAGTGAGCATGGTGCTCGAAGTTTCCGGTCCGCTCCTGAAATTGGTCGTAACTTGTGTTAAATAGCATGGATATGATTTTTGCATGCACGGTTTTCCAAGTTTCGAGTGACTTCAGTGGATCAAGATGTTGATATTCCCTGATTGGTATGCAGCTAACCTGAGTAGGGGGTGAACTTATCTACTATGCGAGTCTTAGGGATGAAGAGTCATGACTTCCACATATGGATTGAACGGATTCTTCTTACAATGGTTCGAGGCTATGTCCCTGAGCATGTCTGGCTAGCGCTTTCAGAGTTGAGCTATTTCTTTCGTCAGCTTTGTGCAAAAGAGTTATCTCGGACCGTGGTTGCAGACTTGGAAAGATTGGCACCCGTGTTACTGTGTAAGCTTGAGAAGATATTTCCATCCGGCTTCTTCAATCCAATGCAGCATTTGATTCTTCATCTCTCCTATGAGGCACGAATGGGGGGCCCATGCAGGGACGTTGGTGCTATCCAATCGAGAGATGTCTAAAGGCTATTCGAAAAAAATGTAGAAATAAATGCAAAATCGAGGCTTCCATTACAGAGGCATACATTCTAGAGGAGGTCTCAAACTTCACAACAACTTATTATGGTGACAAACTACCGAGCGTGCATAATCCACCCCCTCGTTACAATGATGGCGACAATGAATCGAACCTTAGCATATTTCGAGGCCAACTCGGAAGCGCAAGTGGCTCGACCACCAAGACCCTGACACATGAAGAGTGGCGGCATATCATGCTATATGTATTGACCAACCTTGGAGAGGTGACGCCATACATAGAACAATTTCTTCATGAATTCTGGCGTCGATCAAGGGACCCCACTCCACAGGAATATGACACTCTTCTTAGAAAGGGTGCGAGAAATGGGTTGCCCGATTTTATTTCCTGGTTCAAACGTAAGGTACGTGCTTAGTTTGTCAAAGAGATACGTCTTTGAACTCAATTTAGCATCTTTTAACTTGCGAATACTTGCAGGGCCAAAGAGATCCGTCTATGAGTGCCGAGTTGAGACAAGTAGCCAACGACTTTGCTTATAGGGTCAAGAAATATTCTGGGTATGACGTCAATGGATACCGTTTTCGCACAACAAACTACGACAAAAGTCGGCCCAATCAGAAAACAACGTGTTCTGGAGTCTTTACGCCCGGCCTTGACGATGTCGATTATTTTGGACGAATCGAAGAAATATATGAGCTCAATTTTTATGGTTCCAAACCTCTTACTCCAGTGATATTCAAATGTCATTGGTTTGACCCTCAAATGACGAGATGGACACATTCTAATCTTGGAATAGTCGAAATTCGACAAGGTTCCACCTTACCAGGAGACGATGTCTATATCGTGGCCCAACAGGCCACACAAGTGTATTATCTCTCATATGTGTGCCAAATGAAAGAACATCTTAAGGGTTGGGATGTTGTGTATAAGGTATCGCCGCACGGGAGGTTACCTGTTCCTAACGATGAAGATTACAACTTAGACCCGGACACATATGATGGAGAGTTCTTCCAAGAAGATGGGCTAGAAGGGCGATTTGAGATAGACTTAACCGAAGCTATCGGAATGGACGTAGATATTGAAATGGTTGTTGATGAGGAGGAGGATGAGGTGAAAAATGATAATGACTTAGTAATCCTTGAAGGCAATGACATTAATGATGAACTTGCTTCTTCCGATGGTGTTGAGATTGAAATGGTTGATAGTGATGATGAGAGTTATGATCTGGCTAACCCCGACACATATGAAGATTATTTTTAATGTAATGCTATATGACTTTTTATTTCACACCTGTTTTTAAATATATCTTTTTATATGTGCTTATTTATTTACTCTTAATTGCAGGTTTTTAGACAAATATGGTGGGCGGTTGGCTGAGGAGGAGGAGGAAGAGGAGCAGGACGATGGACGAGCTAGAGCAGGACGAGGCACAGCAGGCGGCACAGCAGGACGACCTTGTCCAGCAGCAGGCGGCGCAGCAGGACGATGACGACCAGCAGTAGGACGACGACGAAGCTCAGCAGACCGCCTCAGGTTCTGACGCCTCAGGTTCGAGGAGCATCTACCTGCTGAAAGTCGCCTAGAGGGGGGGGTGAATAGGGCGAAACTGAAATTTACAAATATAATCACAACTACGAGACGAGTTAGCGTTAGAAATAAATACAAGTCCGAGAGAGAGGGCGCAAAACAAATCGTGAGCAAATGAGGAGTGAGACACAATGATTTGTTTTACCGAGGTTCGGTTCTCGCAAACCTACTCCCCGTTGAGGAGGCCACAAAGGCCGGGTCTCTTTCAACCCTTACCCTCTCTCAAACGGTCTCTCGGACCGAGTGAGCTTCTCTTCTCAAATCAAAACTGGGAACAAAACTTCCCCACAAGGACCACCACACACTTGGTGTCTCTTGCCTCGGTTACAAATGAGTTTTGATCACAAGAACAAGTGAGAAAGAAAGAAGCAATCCAAGCGCAAGAGCTCAAAAGAACACGGCAAATCTCTCTCTCTAATCACTAAAGCCTTGTGTGGAATTGGAGAGGATTTGATCACTTGAGTGTGTCTAGAATTGAATGCCTAGCTCTTGTAAGTGGTTGAGAAGTGGAAAACTTGGATAACTTGAATGTGGGGTGGTTGGGGGTATTTATAGCCCCAACCACCAAACTAGCCGTTTGGGTGGAGGCTGTCTGTTCGATGGCGCACCGGACAGTCCGGTGCGACAGCCACGTCACCCGACCGTTAGGGTTCCGACCGTTGGAGCTCTGTTGCTGGGCCCGCCTGGATGACTGGTGGTGCACCGGACATGAACTGTAGAATGTCCGGTGCGCCTGTTCGCGCGTGCCTGACTTCTGCACGCTCTGGCGCGCATTAATTGCGCAGCAGGTAGCCGTTGCCCCGCAGTTACACCGGACAGTCCGGTGTACACCGGACATGTCCGGTGAATTATAGCGGAGCAACCGAAGCGAATTCCCGAGGCTGGCGAGTTCAGAGTCGCTTCATCCCTGGAGCACCGGACACTGTCCGGTGTACACCGGACAGTCCGGTGAATTATAGCGGAGCGACTCTGTGTTTTTCCCGAAGGCGAGGAGTTCAGCGCGTGGAGAATCCTGGTGCACTGGACATGTCCGGTGGCGCACCGGACAGTCCGGTGCCCCAGACCAGGGTGCCTTCGGTTGTCCTTTTGCTCTTTTTGTTGAACCCTTTTCTTGGTCTTTTTATTGGCTTATTGTGAACCTTTGGTACCTGTATAACTTATAGACTTGGGCAAACTAGTTAGTCCAATTATTTGTGTTGGGCAATTCAACCACCAAAATTGGTTATAGGAAATAGGTGTAAGCCTAATTCCCATTCAATCTCCCCCTTTTTGGTGATTGATGCCAACACAAACCAAAGCAAGTATAGAAGCGTATGATTGAACTAGTTTGCAAAGTGTAAGTGCAAAGGTTACTTAGAATTTTAGCCAATAATTATTATTTACTAGATATGCATGGATTGTTTCTTTATTTTTAACATTTTGGACCACGCTTGCACCACAAGTTTTGTTTTTGCAAATTCTTTTGTAAATTATTTTTCAAAGTCCTTTTGCAAGATAGTCAAAGGTAAATGAATAAGACTTTGAGAAGCATTTTCAAGATTTGAAATTTTCTCCCTTTGTCTTAAAATGCTTTTCCTTGACTGAAACAAAACTCTCCCTCAAATAAAATTCTCCTCTTAGTGTTCAAGAGGGTTTTAAGATATCAATTTTGAAAGTACTACTTTCTCCCCCTTTAGAACACAAAGAGATACCAATTTGAAATTTACCAATTGAAAATCATTAAATTTAAAATTAGGGTGGTGGTGCGGTCCTTTTGCTTTGGGCTCATACTTTCTCCCCCTTTGGCATGAATCGCCAAAAACGGATACTTTGAGTGAGATATAAGCCCTTAATAACTATTTTCTCCCCCTTTGGCAAATAAAATATAGGAGTGAAGATTATACCAAAGACGGAGAGTGATACGGAGCGACGACGAAGGATGAGTAGTAGAGTGGAGTGGAAGCCTTGTCTTCGCCAAAGACTCCAATTCCCTTTCAATATACCTATGACTTGGTTTGAAATATACTTGAAAATACATTAGTCATAGCATATATAAAAGAGACATGATCAAAGGTATACTTGTGAGCTATGTGTGCAAATTAGCAAAAGAAATTCCTAGAATCAAGAATATTGAGCTCATGCCTAAGTTGGGTAAAAGTTTGTTCATCAAGTGGCTTGGTAAAGATATCGGCTAATTGATCTTTAGTATTAAAGTATGCAATCTCGATATCCCCTTTTTGTTGGTGATCCCTAAGAAAATGATATCGAATGTCTATGTGTTTAGTGCGGCTATGCTCAACGGGATTATCCGCCATGCGGATTGCACTCTCATTATCACATAGAAGAGGAACTTTGGTTAATTTGTAACCATAGTCCCGCAGGGTTTGCCTCATCCAAAGTAATTGCACGCAACAATGGCCTGCGGTAATGTACTCGGCTTCGGCGGTAGAAAGAGCGACCGAATTTTGCTTCTTTGAAGCCCAAGACACCAAGGATCTTCCCAAGAACTGGCAAGTCCCCGATGTGCTCTTTCTATTGATTTTGCACCCCGCCCAATCGGCATCCGAATAACCAATCAAATCAAATGTGGATCCCCGAGGATACCAAAGCCCAAACTTAGGAGTATAAGCCAAATATCTCAAGATTCGTTTTACGACCGTAAGGTGAGATTCCTTAGGGACGGCTTGGAATCTTGCACACATGCAAACGGAAAGCATAATGTCCGGTCGAGATGCACATAAATAGAGTAATGAACCTATCATCGACCGGTATACCTTTTGATCGACGGATTTACCTCCCATGTCGAGGTCGAGATGCCCATTGGTTCCCATGGGTGATGGGTTTAGCGTCCTTCATTCCAAACTTAGTTAGAATGTCTTGAGTATACTTCGTTTGGCTAATGAAGGTGCCTTCTTGGAGTTGCTTGACTTGGAATCCTAGAAAATACTTCAACTCCCCCATCATTGACATCTCGAATTTTTGTGTCATGATCCTACTAAATTCTTCACAAGTAGATTCGTTAGTAGACCCAAATATAATATCATCAACATAAATTTGGCATACAAACAAATTATTGTCAAGAGTTTTAGTGAATAGAGTAGGATCGGCTTTTCCGACTTTGAAGCCATTAGCAATAAGGAAATCTCTTAGGCATTCATACCATGCTCTTGGGGCTTGCTTGAGCCCATAAAGTGCCTTAGAGAGCCTATAGACATGGTTAGGATACGCACTATCTTCAAAGCCGGGAGGTTGCTCAACGTAGACCTCTTCCTTGATTGGTCCATTGAGGAAGGCACTCTTTACGTCCATTTGATAAAGCTTGAAGCCATGGTAAGTAGCATAGGCCAATAATATACGAATTGACTCAAGCCTAGCTACGGGTGCATAGGTTTCACCGAAATCCAAACCTTCGACTTGGGAGTATCCCTTGGCCACAAGTCGGGCTTTGTTCCTTGTCACCACACCATGCTCGTCTTGCTTGTTGCGGAAGACCCACTTGGTTCCTACAACATTTTGGTTAGGACGTGGAACTAAATACCATACCTCGTTCCTAGTGAAGTTGTTGAGTGAAAGTCGCCTAGAGGGGGGGGTGAATAGGGCGAAACTGAAATTCTCAAAAATAAACACAACTACAAGCCGGGTTAGCGTTAGAAATATAATAGAGTCCGCGAGAGAGGGCGCAAAACAAATCGCAAGCGAATAATGAAGTGAGACACGCGGATTTGTTTTACCGAGGTTCGGTTCTCTCAAACCTACTCCTCGTTGAGGAGGCCACAAAGGCCGGGTCTCTTTCAACCCTTACCCTCTCTCAAACGGTCCCTCGGACCGAGTGAGCTTTCTCTTCTCAATCACTTGGAACACAAAGTTCGCGCAAGGACCACCACACGATTGGTGTCTCTTGCCTCAATTACAAGTGAGTGTTTGATCACAAGAAAGAATCAAGAAAGAAGAAAGCAATCCAAGCGCAAGAGCTCGAAAGAACACAAGCAAATCACTCTCTCTAATCGCTAGGGTGTTGTGTGGAATTTGAAGAGGATTTGATCTCTTTGGTGTGTCTAGAATTGAATGCTAGAGCTCTTGTAAGTAGTTGGGAAGTGAAAAACTTGGATGCAATGAATGGTGGGTGGTTGGGGGTATTTATAGCCCCAACCACCAAACTAGCCGTTTGGTGGAGGTTGTCTGTTCGATGGTGCACCGGACAGTCCGGTGCACACCGGACATGTCCGGTGCACCAGCCACGTCACCAAAGCCGTTGCAATTTGACCGTTGGAGTTCTGACTTCTGGGTCCGCCTGGATGTCCGGTGCACACCGGACATGTACTGTTCAATGTCCGGTGCACCAGAATGGGCGTGCCTGACTTCTGCGCGCTTCTGGCGCGCATTGAATGCGCCTGCAGGTGACCGTTGGCGCGAAGTAGCCGTTGCCCCGCTGTTACACCGGACAGTCCGGTGTACACCGGACATGTCCGGTGAATTATAGCGGAGCGCCCGCCGCAAAAACCCGAGGCTGCCAAGTTCCAGAGCCGTGTCCTTTGGGAGCACCGGACACTGTCCGGTGTACACCGGACAGTCCGGTGAATTATAGCGCGCCGGCTTCCAGAAATTCCCGAGGCTGAGGAGTTCTGTGCGCGGTTCCCTGGTGCACCGGACACTGTCCGGTGTGCCACCGGACAGTCCGGTGCGCCAGACCAGGGAGCCATCCGGGTTGCCTTTAGCTTTCTAATTTGAACCCAACTTTGGTCTTTTTAATTGGCTTGTTGTGAACCTTTGACACCTGTATAACTTATACACTAGAGCAAACTAGTTAGTCCAATTGTTTGTGTTGGGCAATTCAACCACCAAAATTAATTAGGGACTAGGTGTAAGCCTAATTCCCTTTCAATCTCCCCCTTTTTGGTGATTGATGCCAACACAAACCAAAGCAAATATAAATGTGCATAAATTGAACTAGTTTGCATAATGTAAGTGCGAAGGTTGCTTGGAATTGAGCCAATATAAATACTTACATGATGTGCATGGATTGTTTCTTTGTTTTTAACATATTGGACCACATTTGCACCACATGTTTTGTTTTTGCAAATCCTTTTGTAAATTCTTTTCAAAAAACCTTTTGCAAGATAGTCAAGGGTAAATAAATAAGATTTTGAGAAGCTTTTTCAAGTTTTGAAATTTTCTTCCTTTGATCCAAATGCTTTTCCTTTGACTAAACAAAACTCCCCCTAAATGAGATCCTCCTCTTAGTGTTCAAGAGGGTTTTGATATATCATTTTTGAAATACTACTTCCTCCCCCTTTAGAACATAATAAGATACTAATTTGAAATTGACCAATTGAAAATCTTCCAAATTTTTTTTAAAATTAGGTGGTGGGTGCGGTCCTTTTGCTTTGGGCTCATATTTTCTCCCCCTTTGGCATGAATCGCCAAAAACGGAATCATTAGAGCCCAACGAAGTACTTTCTCCTCCTTTGGTCATGAAATAAATGAGTGAAGATTATACCAAAGTTGGAGAGATGCTCGGAGTGACGGCGAAGAATGAGTAGTAGAGTGGAGTGGAAGCCTTGTCTTCGCCGAAGACTCTAATTCCCTTTCAATATACCTATGACCTGGTTTGAAATACACTTGAAAACACATTAGTCATAGCATATATAAAAGAGACATGATCAAAGGTATACTTGTGTGCTATGTGTGCAAATTAGCAAAAGAAATTCCTAGAATCAAGAATATTGAGCTCATGCCTAAGTTTGGTAAAAGTTTGTTCATCAAGAGGCTTGGTAAAGATATCGGCTAATTGATCTTTAGTGTTAATGTATGAAATCTCGATATCCCCCTTTTGTTGGTGATCCCTAAGAAAATGATACCGAATGGCTATGTGTTTAGTGCGGCTATGCTCAACGGGATTATCTGCCATGCGGATTGCACTCTCATTATCACATAGAAGGGGAACTTTGGTTAGTTTGTAACCGTAGTCCCGCAGGGTTTGCCTCATCCAAAGTAATTGCGCGCAACAATGGCCTGCGGCAATGTACTCGGCTTCGGCGGTAGAAAGAGCGACCGAATTTTGCTTCTTTGAAGCCCAAGACACCAAGGATCTTCCCAAGAACTGGCAAGTCCCCGATGTGCTCTTCCTATTAATCTTACACCCTGCCCAATCGGCATCCGAATAACCAATCAAATCAAATGTGGATCCCCGAGGGTACCAAAGCCCAAACTTAGGAGTATAAGTCAAATATCTCAAGATTCGTTTTACGGCCGTAAGGTGTGATTCCTTAGGGTCGGCTTGGAATCTTGCACACATGCAAAAGGAAAGCATAATGTCCGGTCGAGATGCACATAAATAAAGCAATGAACCAATCATCGACCGGTATACCTTTTGATCCACGGACTTACCTCCCGTGTCGAGGTCGAGATGCCCATTTGTTCCCATGGGGGTCTTGATGGGCTTGGCATGCTTCATTCCAAACTTGCTTAGAATGTCTTGAGTATACTTCGTTTGGCTAATGAAAGTGCCCTCTTGGAGTTGCTTGACTTGAAATCCTAGAAAATACTTCAACTCCCCCATCATAGACATCTCGAATTTCTGTGTCATGATCCTACTAAATTCTTCACATGTAGATTTGTTAGTAGACCCAAATATAATATCATCAACATAAATTTGGCATACAAACAAATCATTGTCAAGAGTTTTGGTGAATAAAGTAGGATCGGCTTTGCCGACTTTGAAGCCATTAGCAATAAGGAAATCTCTAAGGCATTCATACCATGCTCTTGGGGCTTGCTTGAGCCCATAAAGCGCCTTAGAGAGCCTATAAACATGGTTAGGGTACTCACTGTCTTCAAAGTCGGGAGGTTGCTCAACATAGACCTCCTCCTTGATCGGTCCATTGAGGAAGGCACTCTTCACGTCCATTTGATAAAGCTTGAAGCCATGGTAAGTAGCATAGGCTAATAATATGCGAATTGACTCAAGCCTAGCTACGGGTGCATAGGTTTCACCGAAATCCAAACCTTCGACTTGGGAGTATCCCTTGGCCACAAGTCGAGCTTTGTTCCTTGTCACCACACCATGCTCATCTTGCTTGTTGTGGAAGACCCACTTGGTTCCTACAACATTTTGGTTAGGACGTGGAACTAAATGCCATACCTCGTTCCTTGTGAAATTGTTGAGCTCCTCTTGCATCGCCATCACCCAATCCGAATCTTGGAGCGCTTCCTCTACCCTGTGTGGCTCAATAGAGGAAACAAAAGAGTAATGCTCACAAAAATGTGCAACACGAGACCGAGTAGTTACCCCCTTATGAATATCGCCGAGGATGGTGTCGACGGGGTGATCTCATTGTATTGCTTGGTGGATTCTTGGGTGTGGCGGCCTTGGTTCTTCATCCTCTTTGTCTTCATCATTTACATCTCCCCCTTGATCATTGCCGTTGTCTTGAGGTGGTTCATCATTGTGTTTTTCAACTTCATCAACTTGAGCTTCGTCCTCATCTTGGGTTGGTGGAGATACTTGCGTGGAAGAGGATGGTTGATCTTGTGCATGTGGAGGCTCTTCGGATTCCTTAGGACACACATCCCCAATGGACATGTTCCTTAGCGCTATGCATGGAGCCTGTTCTTCACCTATCTCATCAAGATCAACTTGCTCTACTTGAGAGCCGTTAGTTTCATCAAACACAACGTCACAAGAAACTTCAACAAGTCCTGAGGACTTGTTAAAGACTCTATATGCCCTTGTGTTTGAGTCATAACCTAGTAAAAAGCCTTCTACAGTTTTAGGAGCAAATTTAGATTTTCTACCTCTCTTAACAAGAATAAAGCATTTGCTACCAAAAACTCTAAAATATGAAATATTGGGCTTTTTACCGGTTAGGAGTTCATAGGATGTCTTCTTGAGGATTCGGTGTAGATATAACCGGTTGATGGCGTAGCATGCGGTGTTGACCGCCTCGGCCCAAAACCGATCCGGTGTTTTGTATTCATCAAGCATGGTTCTTGCCATGTCCAATAGAGTTCGATTCTTCCTCTCCACTACACCATTTTGTTGTGGAGTGTAGGGGGAAGAGAACTCATGCTTGATGCCCTCCTCCTCAAGGAAGCCTTCTATTTGTGAGTTCTTGAACTCCGTCCCATTGTCGCTTCTAATTTTCTTGATCCTTAAGCCGAACTCATTTTGAGCCCGTCTCAAGAATCCCTTTAAGGTCTCTTGGGTATGAGATTTTTCCTGCAAAAAGAACACCCAAGTGAAGCGAGAATAATCATCCACAATAACTAGACAGTACTTACTCCCACCGATGCTTATGTAAGCGATCGGGCCGAATAGGTCCATGTGTAGGAGCTCCAGTGGCCTGTCACTAGTCATGATGTTCTTGTGTGGATGATGAGTGCCAACTTGCTTCCCGGCTTGGCATGCGCTACAAATCCTGTCTTTCTCAAAATGAACATTGGTTAGTCCTAAAATGTGTTCTCCCTTTATAAGCTTATGAAGATTCTTCATTCCAACATGGGCTAGTCGGCGGTGCCAGAGCCAACCCAAGTTAGTCTTAGCAACCAAGCAAGTGTCGAGTTCAGCTCTATCAAAATCCACCAAGTATAGCTGACCCTCTAACACTCCCTTAAATGCTATTGAATCATCACTTCTTCTAAAGACAGTAACACCTACATCAGTAAATAGACAGTTGTAGCCCATTTGACATAATTGGGATACGGAAAGCAAATTGTAATCTAAAGAATCTACAAGAAAAACATTGGAAATAGTATGGTCAAGTGATATAGCAATTTTACCCAATCCTTTGACCAAACCTTGATTTCCATCCCCGAATGTGATAGCTCGTTGGGGATCTTGGTTTTTCTCATATGAGGAGAACATCTTCTTCTCCCCTGTCATGTGGTTTGTGCACCCGCTGTCGAGTATCCAACTTGAGCCCCCGGATGCATAAACCTACAAAACAATTTTAGTTCTTGACTTTAGGTACCCAAACGGTTTTGGGTCCTTTAGCATTAGAAACAAGAACTTTGGGTACCCAAACACAAGTCTTGGTGCCCTTGTGTTTGCCCCCAACAAACTTGGCAACTACTTTGCCGGATTTGTTAGTAAGCACATATGATGCATCAAAAGTTTTGAATGAAATAGCATGATTAGTTGATGCATTTGGAGTTTTCTTTCTAGGCAACTTGGCACGGGTTGGTTGCCTAGACCTAGATGTCTCACCCTTATACATAAAAGCATGATTAGGGCCAGAGTGAGACTTCCTAGAATGAATTCTCCTAATTTTGCTCTCGGGATAACCGGCAGGGTACAAAATGTAACCCTCGTTATCCTGAGGCATGGGAGCCTTGCCCTTAACAAAGTTAGACAAGTTCTTAGGAGGAGCATTAAGTTTGACATTGTCTCCCCTTTGGAAGCCAATGCCATCCTTGATGCCAGGGCGTCTCCCATTATAGAGCATACTTCTAGCAAATTTAAATTTTTCATTTTCTAAGTTATGCTCGGCAATTTTAGCATCTAATAATGCTATATGATCATTTTGTTGTTTAATTAAAGCCATGTGGTCATGAATAGCATTGATATCAACATCTCTACATCTAGTGCAAATAGAAGTGTGCTCAACGGTAGATGTAGAGGGTTTGCAAGATTTTAATTCTACAACCTTAGCATGCAACATATCATTCTTAGTTCTAAGGTCGGAAATTGTAACATTGCAAACATCTAATTCTTTAGCCTTAGCAATTAATTTCTCATTCTCATTTCTAAGGCTAGCAATAGAAACATTCAACTCATCAATCCTAGCAAGTAAATCAACATTATCATTTCTAGGATTGGAAGTTGAATCAATACAAACATGAGAATCAACCTTAGCAATTAGTTTAGCCTTTTCATTTCTAAGGTTGGCTATAGTGTCATGGCATGTGCTTAGCTCACTAGATAACTTGTCACATTTTTCTACCTCTAGAGCATAAGCATTCTTAACCTTAACATGTTTCTTATTTTCCTTGATTAGGAAGTCCTCTTGGGAGTCCAAGAGATCATCCTTTTCATGGATGGCACTAATTAGCTCATTTAATTTTTCCTTTTGTTCCATGTTAAGGTTGGCAAAAAGGATACGCAAATTATCTTCCTCACCACTAGCATTATCATCACTAGAAGATTCATATTTACTGGAGGATTTAGATTTAACCTTCTTCCTTTTGCCGTCCTTTGCCATGAGGCACTTGTGGCCGACGTTGGGGAAGAGGAGTCCCTTGGTGACGGCGATGTTGGCGGCGTCCTCGTCGGAGGAGGACTCGGTGGAGCTCTCGTCGGAGTCCCACTCCCGGTAAACATGGGCATCGCCGCCCTTCTTCTTGTAGTACTTCTTATTTTCTCTCCTCTTTCCCTTCTTGTCGTCGCCCCTGTCACTGTCACTAGATATAGGACATTTTGCAATGAAATGACCGGGCTTACCACATTTGTAGCACACTTTCTTGGAGCGGGGTTTGTAGTCCTTCCCCCTCCGTTGCTTGAGGATTTGGCGAAAGCTTTTAATGATTAAAGCCATCTCCTCATTGTCGAGCTTGGAGGCGTCAATTGGTTGTCTACTTGGTGTAGACTCCTCCTTCTTTTCCTCCGTCGCCTTAAATGCCACCGGTTGCGCCTCGGACGTGGAGGGTTCGTCAAGCTCGTTGATCTTCTTTGAACCTTTAATCATACATTCAAAGCTCACAAAATTCCCGATAACTTCCTCGGGGGTCATTAGTGGGTATCTAGGATTACCACGAATTAATTGAACTTGAGTGGGGTTAAGGAAAATGAGAGCTCTTAGAATAACCTTAACCACCTCATGGTCGTCCCACTTTTTGCTCCCGAGGTTGCGCACTTGGTTCACCAAGGTTTTGAGCCGGTTGTACATATCTTGTGGCTCCTCCCCTTGGCGAAGACGGAAGCGACCGAGCTCCCCCTCGATCGTTTCCCGCTTGGTGATCTTGGTGAGTTCATCACCCTCGTGCGCGGTCTTGAGTAGGTCCTAAATCTCCTTTGCATTCTTCAACCCTTGCACTTTGTTGTATTCCTCCTTGCTTAGAGAGGCGAGGAGAATGGTTGTGGCTTAGGAGTTGAAGTGCTCGATTTGGGCCACTTCGTCCGTATCATAATCCTCATCCCCTATGGATGGTACCTGTGCTCCAAACTCAACAACATTCCATATACTTTTGTGGAGTGAGGTTAGATGAAATTTCATTAAATCACTCCACCTAGCATAATCTTCGCCATCAAAGGTTGGCGGTTTGCCTAATGGAACAGAGAGCAATGGAGTAGGTCTAGATGTACGAGGATAGTGTAAGGGGATCTTACTAAACTTCTTGCGCTCTTGGCGCTTAGAAGTTACGAACGGTGCATCGGAGTCGGAGGTCGATGTTGATGAAGTGTCGGTCTCGTAGTAGACCACTTTCCTCATCCTCTTGTGCTTGTCGCCTTTCCGATGCGACTTGTGAGAAGAAGATTTTTCCTTCTTCTCTTTGTGGTGAGAAGAGGAAGATCTTTTCTCCTTCCGTTTAGAGGAGTCCTTCTTCTTCTCCTTCCTCTTGGTGCGGGACTCTTCCGATGAAGTGCTCCCTTGGCTCGTAGTGGGCTTGTCGCCGGTCTCCATCTCCCTCTTGGTGTGATCTCCCGACATCACTTCGAGCGGTTAGGCTCTAATGAAGCACCGGGCTCTGATACCAATTGAAAGTCGCCTAGAGGGGGGGTGAATAGGGCAAAACTGAAATTCTCAAAAATAAACACAACTACAAGCCGAGTTAGCGTTAGAAATATAATAGAGTCCGTGAGAGAGGGCACAAAACAAATCGCAAGCGAATAATGAAGTGAGACACGCGGATTTGTTTTACCGAGGTTCGGTTCTCTCAAACCTACTCCCCGTTGAGGAGGCCACAAAGGCCGGGTCTCTTTCAACCCTTACCCTCTCTCAAACGGTCCCTCGGACCGAGTGAGCTTTCTCTTCTCAATCACTTGGAACACAAAGTTCCCGCAAGGACCACCACACGATTGGTGTCTCTTGCCTCAATTACAAGTGAGTGTTTGATCACAAGAAAGAATCAAGAAAGAAGAAAGCAATCCAAGCGCAAGAGCTCGAAAGAACACAAGCAAATCACTCTCTCTAATCGCTAGGGCGTTGTGTGGAATTTGAAGAGGATTTGATCTCTTTGGTGTGTCTAGAATTGAATGCTAGAGCTCTTGTAAGTAGTTGGGAAGTGAAAAAACTTGGATGCAATGAATGGTGGGTGGTTGGGGGTATTTATAGCCCCAACCACCAAACTAGCCGTTTGGTGGAGGTTGTCTGTTCGATGGTGCACCGGACAGTCCGGTGCACACCGGACATGTCCGGTGCACCAGCCACGTCACCAAAGCCGTTGCAATTTGACCGTTGGAGTTCTGACTTCTGGGTCCGCCTGGATGTCCGGTGCACACCGGACATGTACTGTTCAATGTCCGGTGCACCAGAATGGGCGTGCCTGACTTCTGCGCGCTTCTGGCGTGCATTGAATGCGCCTGCAGGTGACCGTTGGCACGAAGTAGCCGTTGCCCCGCTGTTACACCGGACAGTCCGGTGTACACCGGACATGTCCGGTGAATTATAGCGGAGCGCCCGCCGCAAAAACCCGAGGCTGCCAAGTTCCAGAGCCGCGTCCCTTGGGAGCACCGGACACTGTCCGGTGTACACCGGACAGTCCAGTGAATTATAGCGCGCCGGCTTCCAGAAATTCCCGAGGCTGAGGAGTTCTGTGCGCGGTTCCCTGGTGCACCGGACACTGTCCGGTGTGCCACCGGACAGTCCGGTGCGCCAGACCATGGAGCCATCCGGGTTGCCTTTAGCTTTCTAATTTGAACCCAACTTTGGTCTTTTTAATTGGCTTGTTGTCAACCTTTGACACCTGTATAACTTATACACTAGAGCAAACTAGTTAGTCCAATTGTTTGTGTTGGGCAATTCAACCACCAAAATTAATTAGGGACTAGGTGTAAGCCTAATTCCCTTTCATTGAGCTCCTCTTGCATCGCCATCACCCAATCCGAATCTTGAAGTGCTTCCTCTACCCTGTGAGGCTCAATAGAGGAAACAAAAGAGTAATGCTCACAAAAGTGTGCAACACGAGATCGAGTGGTTACCCCCTTATGAATGTCGCCGAGGATGGTGTCGACGGGGTGATCTCGTTGGATTGCTTGGTGGACTCTTGGGTGTGGCGGCCTTGGTTCTTCATCCTCCTTGTCTTCATCATTTGCATCTCCCCCTTGATCATTGCCGTCATCTTGAGGTGGCTTATCATGTTGTTCTTCCTCTTTATCAACTTGAGCCTCGTCCTCATTTTGGGTTGGTGGAGATGCTTGCGTGGAGGAGGATGGTTGATTTTGTGCATGTGGAGGCTCTTCGGATTCCTTAGGACACACATCCCCAATGGACATGTTCCTTAGCGCGATGCACGGAGCCTGTTCTTCACCTATCTCATCAAGATCAACTTGCTCTACTTGAGAGCCGTTAGTCTCATCAAACACAACGTCACAAGAAACTTCAACTAGTCCTGAGGACTTGTTAAAGACTCTATATGCCCTTGTGTTTGAATCATATCCTAGTAAAAAGCCTTCTACAGTTTTAGGAGCAAATTTAGATTTTCTACCTCTTTTAACAAGAATAAAGCATTTGCTACCAAAAACTCTAAAATATGAAATATTGGGCTTTTTACCGGTTAGGAGTTCATAGGATGTCTTCTTGAGGATTCGGTGTAGATATAACCGGTTGATGGCGTAGCAAGCGGTGTTGACCGTCTCGGCCCAAAATCGATCCGGTGTCTTGTACTCATCAAGCATGGTTCTTGCCATGTCCAATAGAGTTCGATTCTTCCTCTCCACTACACCGTTTTGTTGTGGGGTGTAGGGAGAAGAGAACTCATGCTTGATGCCCTCCTCCTCAAGGAAGCCTTCAATTTGAGAGTTCTTGAACTTCATCCCGTTGTCGCTTCTAATTTTCTTGATCCTTAAGCCGAACTCATTTTGATCCCGTCTCAAGAATCCCTTTAAGGTCTCTTGGGTATGGGATTTTTCCTGCAAAAAGAATACCCAAGTGAAGCGAGAATAATCATCCACAATAACTAGACAGTACTTACTCCCGTCGATGCTTATGTAAGTGATCGGGCCGAATAAATCCATGTGTAGGAGCTCCAGCGGCCTGTCACTTGTCATGATGTTCTTGTGTGGATGATGAGTGCCAACTTGCTTCCTGGCTTGGCATGCGCTACAAATCCTGTCTTTCTCAAAATGAACATTTGTTAGTCCTAAAATGTGCTCTCCCTTTAGAAGCTTATGAAGATTCTTCATCCCAACATGGGCTAGTCGACGGTGCCAAAGCCAACCTATGTTAGTCTTAGCAATTAAGCAAGTGTCGAGTTCAGCTCTATCAAAATCTACCAAGTATAGCTGACCCTCTAACACTCCCTTAAATGCTATTGAATCATCACTTCTTCTAAAGACAGTAACACCTACATCAGTAAATAGACAGTTGTAGCCCATTTGACATAATTGAGATACGGAAAGCAAATTGTAATCTAAAGAATCTACAAGAAAAACATTTGAAATGGAATGGTCAGGAGATATCGCTATTTTACCCAAACCTTTGACCAAACCTTGGTTTCCATCCCCGAATGTGATAGCTCGTTGGGGATCTTGGTTTTTCTCGTAGGAGGAGAACATCTTCTTCTCTCCTGTCATGTGGTTTGTGCACCCGCTATCGATGATCCAACTTGAGCCCCCGGATGCATAAACCTACAAAACAAGTTTAGTTCTTGACTTTAGGTACCCAAACGGTTTTGGGTCCTTTAGCATTAGAAACAAGAACTTTGGGTACCCAAACACAAGTCTTAGAACCCTTGTGTTTGCCCCCAACAAACTTGGCAACTACCTTGCCGGATTTGTTAGTCAAAACATAAGATGCATCAAAAGTTTTAAATGAAATGCTATGATCATTTGATGCACTAGGAGTTTTCTTTCTAGGCAACTTAGCATGGGTTGGTTGCCTAGAGCTAGATGTCTCACCCTTATACAAAAAAGCATGTTTAGGGCCAGAGTGAGACTTCCTAGAGTGAATTCTCCTAATTTTGCTCTCGGGATAGCCGGCAGGGTACAAAATGTAACCCTCGTTATCCTGAGGCATGGGAGCCTTGCCCTTAACAAAATTAAACAATCTTTTAGGAGGGGCACTAAGTTTGACATTGTCTCCCCTTTGGTAGCCAATGCCATCCTTTATGCCAGGGCGTCTCCCATTATAGAGCATACTTCTAGCAAATTTAAACTTTTCATTTTCTAAGTTACGCTCGGCAATTTTAACATCTAATTTTGCTATATGATCATTTTGTTGTTTAATTAAGACTATGTGATCATGAATAGCATCAATATCAACATCTCTACATCTAGTGCAAATAGAAACATGCTCAACGGTAGATGTAGAGGATTTGCAAGATTTTAATTCTACAACCTTAGCATGTAGAATATCATTCTCATTTCTAAGGTTAGAAATAGTAATATTGCAAACATCAAAATCTTTAGCCTTAGCAATTAATTTTTCATTTTCAATCCTAAGGCTAGCAAGAGAGGTGTTTAATTCTTCAATCTTAGCAAGTAAATCATCATTATCATTTCTAAGATTGGGAATTGAAACATCACAAACATGAGAATCAACCTTAGCAATTAAACTAGCATTTTCATTTCTAAGGTTGGTAATAGTGTCATGGCAAGTGCTTAGCTCACTAGATAGTTTTTGACATTTTTTTTATTTCTAGAGCATAAGCATTTTTAACCTTAACATGTTTCTTGTTTTCCTTAATTAGGAAGTCCTCTTAGGAATCCAAAAGGTCATCCTTTTCATGAATAGCACTAATTAATTCATTTAATTTTTCCTTTTGTTCCATGTTAAGGTTGGCAAAAAGGGTACGCAAGTTATCCTCCTCATCACTAGCATTTTCATCACTAGAAGACTCATATTTAGTGGAGGATTTAGATTTAACCTTCTTCTTTTTGCCGTCCTTTGCCATGAGGCACTTGTGGCCGATGTTGGGGAAGAGGAGTCCCTTGGTGACGGCGATGTTGGCGGCGTCCTCGTCGTCGGAGGAGGAGTCGGTGGAGCTCTCGTCGGAGTCCCACTCGCGGCACACGTGGGCATCGCCGCCCTTCCTCTTGTGGTACCTCTTCTTTTCTCTCCTCTTGCCCTTCTTGTCGTTATCCCTGTCACTGTCACTTGATAATGGACATTTAGCAATAAAGTGACCGGGCTTACCACACTTGTAGCAAACCTTCTTGGAACGGAATTTGTAATCCTTCCCCTTCCGTTGCTTGAGGATTTGACGAAAGCTTTTGATGATTAAAGCCATCTCCTCATTGTCGAGCTTGGAGGCGTCAATTGGTTGTCTACTTGGTGTAGACTCCTCCTTCTTCTCCTCCGTCGCCTTAAATGCCACCGGTTGTGCTTCGGACGTGGAGGGTTCGTCAAGCTCGTTGATCTTCTTTGAGCCTTTAATCATACATTCAAAGCTCACAAAATTCCCGATTACTTCCTCGGGAGTCATTAGTGTATATCTTGGGTTGCCACGAATTAATTGTACTTGAGTAGGGTTAAGGAAAATAAGTGATCTTAAAATAACCTTAACCACCTCGTGGTCATCCCATTTCTTGCTCCCGAGGTTGCGCACTTGGTTCACCAAGGTTTTGAGTCGGTTGTACATATCTTGTGGCTCCTCTCCTTGGCGAAGACGGAAGCGACCGAGCTCCCCCTCGATCGTTTCCCGCTTGGTAATCTTGGTGAGTTCATCACCTTCGTGCGCGGTCTTGAGTAAGTCCCAAATCTCCTTCGCATTTTTCAATCCTTGCACCTTGTTATATTCCTCTCTACTTAGAGAGGCGAGGAGAATGGTTGTGGCTTGGGAATTGAAGTGCTCGATTTAGGCCACTTCATCCACATCATAGTCTTCATCCCCTACGGACGGTACCTGTACACCAAACTCAACAACATCCCATATACTTTTGTGGAGTGAGGTTAGATGAAATCGCATTAAATCACTCCACCTAGCATAGACTTCACTATCAAACGTTGGTGGTTTGCCTAATGGGACGGAAAGTAAAGGTGTATGTTTAGGAATGCGAGGGTAGCGTAAGGGGATCTTACTATACTTCTTACGCTCTTGGCGCTTAGAAGTTACGGACGCCGCGTCGGAGCCGGAGGTGGATGTTGACGAAGAATCGGTCTCGTAGTAGACCACCTTCCTCATCCTCTTTTTCTTGTCCCCACTCCGATGCGGCTTGTGGGAAGAGGATTTTTCCTTCTTTTCTTTGTGGTGTGAAGAAGAAGATCTTTTCTCCTTCCGTTTGGAGGAGTCCTTCTTCTTCTCCTTCCTCTTGGTGCGGGACTCTTCCGATGAAGTGCTCCCGTGACTCGTAGTGGGCTTGTCGCCGGTCTCCATCTCCCTCTTGGTGTGATCTCCTGACATCACTTCGAGCGGTTAGGCTCTAATGAAGCACCGGGCTTTGATACCAATTGAAAGTCGCCTAGAGGGGGGGGTGAATAGGGCGAAACTGAAATTTACAAATATAAACACAACTACGAGACGAGTTAGCGTTAGAAATAAATACAAGTCCGAGAGAGAGGGCGCAAAACAAATCATGAGCAAATGAGGAGTGAGACACAATGATTTGTTTTACCAAGGTTCGGTTCTCGCAAACCTACTCCCCGTTGAGGAGGCCACAAAGGCCGGGTCTCTTTCAACCCTTACCCTCTCTCAAACGGTCTCTCGGACCGAGTGAGCTTCTCTTCTCAAATCAAAACCGGGAACAAAACTTCCCCGCAAGGACCACCACACACTTGGTGTCTCTTGCCTCGGTTACAAATGAGTTTTGATCACAAGAACAAGTGAGAAAAAAAGAAGCAATCCAAGCGCAACAGCTCAAAAGAACACGACAAATCTCTCTCTCTAATCACTAAAGCCTTGTGTGGAATTGGAGAGGATTTGATCACTTGAGTGTGTCTAGAATTGAATGCCTAGCTTTTGTAAGTGGTTGAGAAGTGGAAAACTTGGATAACTTGAATGTGGGGTGGTTGGGGGTATTTATAGCCCCAACCACCAAACTAGCCATTTGGGTGGAGGCTGTCTGTTCGATGGCGCACCGGACAGTCCGGTGCACACCGGACATGTCCGGTGCGACAGCCACGTCACCCGACCGTTAGGGTTCCGACCGTTGGAGCTCTGTTGCTGGGCCCGCCTGAATGACCGGTGGCGCACCGGACATGAACTGTAGAATGTCCGGTGCGCCTGTTCGCACGTGCCTGACTTCTGCGCGCTCTGGCGCGCATTAATTGTGCAGCAGGTAGCCGTTGGCGCCTGAAGTAGTCGTTGCCCCGCAGTTACACCGGACATGTCCGGTGAATTATAGCGGAGCAACCGAAGCGAATTCCCGAGGCTGGCGAGTTCAGAGTCGCTTCATCCCTGGAGCACCGGACACTGTCCGGTGTACACCGGATAGTCCGGTGAATTATAGCGGAGCGACTCTGTGTTTTTCCCGAAGGCGAGGAGTTCAGCGCGTGGAGAATCCTGGTGCACCGGACAGTCCGGTGCCCCAGACCAGGGTGCCTTCGGTTGTCCTTTTGCTCTTTTTGTTGAACCCTTTTCTTGGTCTTTTTATTGGCTTATTGTGAACCTTTGGTACCTGTATAACTTATAGACTTGGGCAAACTAGTTAGTCCAATTATTTGTGTTGGGCAATTCAACCACCAAAATTGGTTATAGGAAATAGGTGTAAGCCTAATTCCCTTTCACCTGCGAGGTCCCGCGAGTCTGCCTCAACGTCCCATACTTCGGGACAGGCGGCCTCTGATTCGGCCGGATGGGGAGAGGCATGTAACTTTATGTTCTTCATTCTTGTTCAAAATCATAATATAAACTAATACTTTTTATTTATCACTTGGACAGGTCTTGGACGGTTGTGTATTATGCTGGGGGTCATCGTCGCCTCCCCAATGGCATCCTCGGGCTGCTGTGCAGGGAACACTTCTTTGGACTGGTTGAGTACGCTGGAGTGACGGACCTAGCCTACACCTTTGACCACTACGCCATCGCCCCCGATGCAGTAGACTGGGATAGCCGAGAATTCAATAACAAGGCGGAGCGGGTAAAGCAAGAGCTGTGGGTAAGTCTTAGTATAATGTAAAATATGTCTCATTCGTTGCAAATTCTTGAAATAATGTATGAATACATCATTTTTGTATGCAGGATTTCTTCAGATGCGAGGCTGGATACGAGGCTAGGGCGGATGTGGTGGCCACCACGAGCTGTAAGAAGCTCGTCGTGGACATGCACTATGAGGCACGAATCCAGGCCATCGTCACCTACCACGGCTCCGTCCTTGGGAAGAGGGTGACCAAGCAGCAAGCCCGAACCATGTCGTTGACCAGGGACCAGTACCTACAGGTAAAGTCATGCATGTTTGGTACCAGTACTCCACGCATGAATTTTATTTTATCTTCTGATATGCACTTTACGTGTTTACTTTGTAGGTGATTCCACATTGGTGCGCCGCACATCCTCTGTGCTGGGAGCAGATGGTGGATAGGTGGTGTTCAGCTGAGTGGGACGAGGCGCACAACGCTAGCCGGGAACGGCATATGATGATGCAAGGTCCCTCCCACCACCAAGGCAGCCAGAGCCTGGGCCAATATGCCGAAGCATGGGTACGCCCTCTTTTTTATTTAGGTATATAGCACTGGATTAGATATTATTTCTAACTATCTCGTTGGTTTTCTTGCAGTCGGCGTCACATGGTGGCCCGCCTTGCTCCACCTTCTCGGCCTATGTTATGGCCCATAAGGGCAAGGTGACGTCCGACGTCACCTACAACCCGGATGACGGGCCCGAGGACTACACCAACTCCGCCGTCTATAGCTGCCTTCATGACTACACCGCCATGGCGCAGGAGGTCCATGGCCCAGACTATGATCCGAGCACTGAGCCGATCGACCCGATGTGCTCATGAGGGTCGGAGGAGGCAAGAGACATGGACGGTACTGGATTGCCGACGGGGCAATCGACTCGTCCTCCACTCCTACTCTGTCTCAGGTGCGAGCAAGGAGCACGGGCTCGAGTCCAGCCATACGACCTCGACACGACAGCTCACAGCATCACATACAACAACTCGAGGTTAGTGCTTCTGTAACTCGTCCTTCCTTGAGTTATATATCTTCTCTTTGAGTTACTATAACGTTGGCTTGTAATATTACAGACCTAACTAGAAGAAGAGAGGAGGGAACGTCAAGAGATGGAGACGAGGATAATGGCGGAGCGGGCGGTGGCTGATCAGAGGATGGCGGAGATGTTCCAGTACATGCAGAGCCTTGGCGTCGCACAGGGTTTCGCTCCGCCACCTCCATTGTTCCCTGCAGTTGACCCTGCTCTGTTCCAAACTCCTGTGAGTATCAAAATTGTAGTTACATGTTGGTAATGCATCTGGTATAACACATGCAATCTCTTCTGTGTGCAGGGCCAATCTGAGGCGGCATCCAACAACCCTCCTAAAGGGTTCAGCCCAATGCAACACCAGACCAACCGCCCACCTCCATGAGTACCGAGTTATGTTTTTAGTGTTTCGAACAGAAAACTTATGTTGAATACTTGTCAGAGCTTGTGAACTTGTGTTGATACTTCTGGACTTCTGAACTTCTGTTAATATTGTTTGTGTTGAGAACCTCTTAACTTATGTTGAATACTTATGTCAGAATTTGTGTTAATACTGTTTGTGTTGGCTATACATGTCTGTGATGTATATATGTGATATCTGTGAAATATCTTTTGTTTGTTTGGATGGAATAGGGAAAACAAATAAAAAAAGTGCCTACTGGTCGCTTTGCCGAGTGTGACACTCGGCAAAGAGGTGCTTTGCCGAGTGTCAGAACCATAACACTCGGCAAAGAACCAAGACCTGGGCACTGGTATAGGTTCTTTGCCGAGTGTAGTGGCTCTGGCACTCGACAAAGAACCACGCTTTGCCGAGTGCCATACCAGGCACTCGGCAAAGTATCTGACAGGGGGGACCCTTCCGGCGGATTCTTTGCCGAGTGTTGTCCGAGTGTTGTCCGGCAGACACTCGGCAAACTGAACTCCTTTGCCGAGTGTCGCCTGAGACACTCGGCAAAGACTCCGTCTCTGTCACCCGTCGCCGTAACGGCTGCTTTTTTTTGCCGAGTGCTCTCTGGCACTCGGTAAACCCCTTTGCCGAGTGCCCGAGAAAAAGTACTCGGCAAAGACGGCTTTACCGATACACTGTATGTCGAGCTCTCTTTGCCGAGTGCGACACTCGGCAAAGAGTTTGCCGAGTGTTTTTAAGGCTTTGCCGAGTGCTTCAGACACTCGGCAAAGCCGGCGATTCCGGTAGTGAGGAAAGTATAACATGTGTGCGCACTTGGTTAAATTCGCCAACAAAATTGGCTACAGTTTACACTAAGTATGAAAGAAGTTAAATTTCCTTCGATAAAATTTGCTAGAACAATAATATCTACAGGTAAAGTTGGCATAGCACCTCCAGCTCCAGGAGGTACCCTCCCCCATTCCGGCCGGTACGGTTAGCTTTCAAGTGAGTTTAACATAATATTATTTGTAAGAATTGATGGATTATATAGTGGCTTGTATAAGAAGAGACAAACAAGGGGTAATGTGGAAACAGATACCGTTGTCTTTTGGAAAGGAAAGACACTAATGAGGTGCCCACAATCAATGCAAACAAAAAATACAACAGATAACAGTTTTTTTTTTAATTTGTTGTAGAGAGATTTGCAGTACACGATGTAGAGGAACATGAGGGGAAAAAGAAAGCAGAAAGTGCTAATCAGAGCACCACATATATATATATATATATATATATATATATCTAATTATCTATATTGAAAACCAAACGCAAAAGTAACAGATTATATATATGTAACTTCATATGTATAAATAATACGCACCGAAATATTGATGAGCTGCCATTCCATGTCAAAACACACTATGGACAGACATGCATATCACATACATACATGTTTGTTTTTACTACACGTTGAGAAAGTTGTCTAATCCAAAGTTCCAAACTAACAATCTCAGACCCCCGGCCCGATGTATTACACGTTGACGCCGGCTCGCTCGCTCAGCTTTGCACCACCACCGCCACCTGTTCCTGCGTGGAGCCGGCCTTGCACGTCTGATCCGCCGCGCCCCGCTGCTGCTCGACGGCGACGGCCGCGGCGCGGCACAGCGGGCACGTGGAGTGAGCCCTAAACCACCGGAGGATGCACGCGACGTGGAACCTGTGTCCGCACGCGGGCAGGAGCAGGCCCCTCTCCCCGTCGCCTATCTCCGCGAGGCACACCGCGCACTCCACGGGCGGCGGCGGCGGCGCCGCGGCGCAGGCGCCTGCGCGCACGACGAACACCGGCAGTGCCGCGACGTCCTGCTGCCGCAGCGCTCCCTTGGGACCGGCCTCCCCGGCGTCGGCGGTGGTGGGCATCATGTCCTGTGGCCGCGCGGACACGGTGAGCCTGTACAGGAGCCAGAAGCACACCGCGAGGAAGGCGGCGAGGCCGAGCGCCACCAGCACCGCGTACAAGTCGAACCTGAGGTTGCTGTCTAACGACGACGACAACGACGACGACTCCATCTCTGTGTACGTGGATCGGAGCTCGAATGCGTCTAGCTACCTGGTTAATTCACGTGTAAGAACTGAGAACCAGCTGTCAGGAAGGAGGTGTCTGCTGGGAACTCGAGCTAGTAGTGGTGGTGTTTGCTTCTGCTCGACGGTGTGAGCAAATATATAACTCGAGGTGACCGTACCCGTACGGTCGCTAAAAATATCACCCTATTTTTATTCTTCTCGCCTGATGAAAAATATGTTATCTTGGGTTCATATGATTTGACGAGAGCGCACACCTCGAAGCATATTCGCCATTCGGCACATGGCGACAAGCCACGAGTTGAAAATGTGTGAGACGAGGCTCGATCACGCGTGTAGCGAGGATCCGCCCAGCTATATGGCAACTGGTTCAAGCCGTCGAGGCTGCTTTTTTTTTAAAAAAAAAAAACTAGCCCGTGAGAAACCTGCAAACCACCCTATCTACCCCTTTAAATCCTCGGGGAAATTGCAATTTGAGACCACATAACATAATGGTGGTGTTTGGTTCGTTTAAAACAGCGAGGACGGGAATTAATCGAGTCGGCTACGTACCGTCGGTATCTGTTCTGCGGTATGGATTCCCACGCTTTGTTTGGTGAGCTTCCAGACTTACCGCAGGATCTACTTACACTGGCAAGGGAGAGGTAGTGGACTCGCGCCGTGATGGTAGTTGACTGCGCTGCAATTTGTTGTCGATTGGGTTAACCAAACAACTTCCAAATGTTATCGAATCACAGTGTAATCGATTGTCGTGTTACAAACATGTGAATCAACCACTTCTAATATTCAAAGCAATAGCAAAGCTACATCTAATTATATAGAGGAAGATATTTTACATTCTGTCATATATAGAAGAGACGAAAGAGGAGAGACAAGAGGAGTGCGATCCATGAGAGACCGAGAGGGGAATTGGCCTGTAGTTGACCGAGACGGTTTTTATGGACCTAATAATTAGGTCATCTCACTATCAGTTTGGGAGAAGAACAGACTCTAGGAATTGATTATCACCACCGGTCCATTTCTCAAACTTGCAATGAAAAACCTATATCGCAAACATTACTTTTGATAAACCCATGGTGAAAATTGTGTTGCAGAACATAATATACTACTCCCTTTGTTTTGTAAGTTGATGTGAAGGAACCACATTGGTAGTGGTATGAAATAGAAACACCGCGCTTCCATGTCTTTGAGCTTAAATGTCAAGACCAACCGGTAATACTTCACAAATGTTGATCTTTCCTCATCTACCTCTCAAGCTTGGCGAAACTAATCACCACAAACTCAAATAAGCAGCCAACCATTATGGTTAGATATAACCAAGTTAGTTAATTAATTGATATTTAAGAGACAAAATTTATCTTGGTATATATTTCTCGGATAGTAGAGAGTTTTCTTTCAGACTCATAACTCATAACTATACGAGTCAGAACAACTCATGTCTAAAAGTGTACATACACGTTGGAATACTTGCATGAGACATTCACTTTGACTTTTAAGGTTAAAATACCACTAGAAAGATAATGTCACGTGAATATGAGCATTCTTGTTAGTGGTATTGGGAGTAAGTCATCTCTAATTTAGACTTTAGCACATATTAGATACACAAATGATACCAAATGAAAAGTATATAAAAGGATATCAATTGAAGATAATTAATAACATGAGCTATGTGTCATGCTCCTATACAATTTAAACCAGGTAGGTCACCAATGAGCTACGTGTCATGCTCCTATACAATTCCACGATGCATGGGACACAGAGCTTTGATCGGTTGTCCGATCGTACTTGCCCTAGCACCTCCGGTGTTATTAATCCTCTTGCCCGGAGCCCTCCAGTAACTACTTTTTCCATGATATATTTTACGTGCAAGGATCACCAATGATGATATTTTTGTCTTTGTTTATCAGCCAGACTTTTTGTCTGTCGGTTCTATTATATTGACAGAAAATGGTTGTTTGTCAATTTGCATCTCCTAGAAACTCAACCGACCCTCATTTACTATCGATTATATCTGCCGACGAAAAACATTACAATTATTGGTGGCATGAGAAAAATAATTATGCCACTTGTAATAAGTACGTCTCTTTAGTTCATCTAGGGAACTAATAGTATGAGTCACTTTAATGTTGCCTCTTTTTAGTAGCTTGTCAAATATTTTGTCACACTTTGTAACATTAAAAATAAATTTAACTTTTTCCATCGATTTTTTTGAACCGGCTGTAAAGAAAAGCATGCTAAAGGTTTGGCCTATGTTGGCCAAACAAGTTCAGCGGTATATACATATGTGGATTCATCATCCAAAGGTCTGTCAGATCAAGGTAGTCATGGGGGATCATGACATACCGGGTCCAGCAGCGGTGGTGCCACTCAGAATGGTCACCCAAAGATCTGGTGCAACTAAAATTTAGACATTGTAGTATATGATTTTATTCTCTGACACATTCATTTTCCTACTCTATCATGAAACATCAAAATACTTCTAAAGTCATTTTTATTTCATGAACTCTTTTAAGGGATATGGTTTTGTGTGGTTTGCAAAAAGGGACTATGCTAATACTGCTAAAAGACAAAATAATGGTATCGAGGTTGGAACAAATCAAATATTGTGATTTTATTTGACGGTCTTGAGGATGAGATGGTTAAACACCTTCTAGGCCATAATCATGTATGATTCGAGAATGATATTTGCTCTAAGGATGTAGGAGTTTCCTACAATGTAGTGTAAGGAATCTTTGTGCTATTGACGTCAGTTATTATGAACGCTATATCAAGTGAACTATTTTTAATGTTTTATCAAATAATTTACGTGTTGTCATGACGTGCGGACATCTAACTAGTATATATATGTGTGGGTGTGCGTGTGTTCTACGATTCAAACCTTGTTATTGAATTCAAACTATTGTGTTGAACTGTCTTGTGTTTTATTAGACTATCTTATGCCATTTAAAAGCTATATTTTGTTGTATTAGACTATTGTGTGATTCAAATCTTGTTGAAATATTATGTGAACTATTATATGATCTAAATTTACTATTATATTGTTTTTTATCTATATTCTATACGAGTAAATGGTACATATTTCATACATTAACCGACAAATATTTGATATCTGACCAAATAATATTCGTATCCGTCACTTATCCGTCCAAATAAATATATGATCTATGTATCCGTATTCGTCTCGTTTCTAACTATCCGTATCCAATCCTGAGACCGGTTGAAAGACATTAAGGTAGGATACAGAATGACCTACTGTGTATCCATATCCTCCCATTTTCACCCCTAGTCATGTGTTCATGAATCCCTACTAGCGTGATATACAAGCTCGAGCCGAGGTCATGTAAGTGCAATCAACCTAGTTTGAGGGTTTTAGTGATTAAATGACAAAACAAATAAAGTTTCTAACAAGTTTGCTCCTAGTACGTGTCTAGTTATTTCAAAGATAGGAGGATCATAGACTATATATGCAAACAAAGAGGAATGCGTGGTGCATTACTTATATACATCGTTTGGCTTATTTCATGTGATTCAGTGCGACTATCGCTTAAAATTTAATATTTCTTAAGTCGTCGAATTCACCATTCAGTTAAGAGGGATCCGACAAGTGAGTAAGTTTTGTGATGAGCACAAACTTTTTCTTTTCAAAATCCTCCTAAAATCTTGAGCTTTGGTCGTTGGTTGGCTTTTCTAGAGAGTTCCTAGCAAATGCCAACTGATCCCACCTCCCGGGGCATCTCAGTTGGGCCCTAGGAACTTCTCCGGTCAGGGTTGACTGACCTTGCTACTCAGCCGACACATGGACCATGATCCTCTTTGGGATCCTGGCTCAGCTAGTTTGCGCCCGGTATAGCCCCTTGCTCAGCCGAGCAGTCGACTGGGTTCTTCTCTGCTGAATCTCGGCTCAGCCGGTTTGCGCCTGGTCTAGCCCCTTGCTCAACTAGGTAGTGAACCGAGTTCTTCTCTGCTGAATACCGGTTCAACCGGTATTTGAGCAGAAAACCCAAATAGTCAGCTACCTTTTGGGGGTTCCTTTATATACCCTTAGCTCTCTCTCCTCATTCACTATTATCCCATCCACTAATTCTTGGCAGACCAACTCTCAAACAAGTGCATTTTCTTGCTCTCTCACACCCCAAATCACATCCCCTTCAATCGTTTGGAGGACCCTTGGTGTGAGGTGAAGTTTGGTGAACTTGTTGGTGATTTCATCGCTCTATTCTCCATCCTTTTCTCTTGAGCTTGTTTCAAACTTAAATCTTATGAGAATTTGTTACTCTTGGAACCGTGTGTTCCTTGACATATAGTGGTTGCTTGAGAGTCTCCAAATTTATGGATGACCTTAAGAAGTTTGTGTCACCCGCTCTTTGAGCTAAGTTGAGAAGAGATTGCTTTGACCTTGATGGTCAGCTTGAGGAGGATTAGGGTTGAAAGAGACCCAACCCTTTGTGGGCTCCTCAATGAGGAGTAGCCGAGTAGGATACCTTTGTGGTGTGGTCAAATTTCGGGTTATATCGTGTGTTCTTGTTGTGTTCTTCAAAAGGGCTTCAAGTCATTGGTTAGCTCCATCTAGTTTTATCTTGTGGATTTGGTTCACATCGATTCGTAACCTATTCACGTGGATTTTCTCTAGGGCAAGATGTTAGAAAGAATCTCATTATACTCCGCATTGTTCGTTTGTTATTAATCTAACCTAAGTTGAGCAAGTTCAAAACCGGTTCAACTGAGATTTATACCAGCTAAGCCGGGTTGCACTAGTGCAACTTGGAATTTGACTCTATCTCGAAGTTTTTGTGAGAAATTTCAAGTGTAGCTTATTCACCCTCCTCTAGGCTACTTTCAGGACAACATGTGAAACACGCACCGCTCCTATTGAAGGCATAAACGACATCCCACATTCTGAAGGAGGACGATTAAGTCCTAGTTTGAGTACTCTTAGATTAAAGTGGTTTAGAGTGATTGAAAAGTGTTTAAATCCTCAATAGATCAAAAACTCCCGCAATACATCTTAATTCACTCCAATTCCTCTCATTACTAGAGTAGGTAGAATGAGTTAATTATGGGTGTATGGGCATTTCCAATAATAAATTCAACTTACTAGCTCATATAAAATTTTAAAAATAAATACACAATAAACTTTCCATGCTAGATGGAAAATATGCATATGAATTATTAAAATATGCGGCCTATCATTCTCGCCTCTTTTCATTGAATAAAACCAATAATAAAATATTTTATGAGTCATTTATGGGTACAAATATCGGACATAGGAGGATAGCGGTTACCATTTGGGTGCAAGTGTGCAACGGAAACTGGCTGAAGACCAAACAGAGCCAAAGTTATTTTTTCTAGATTTCCTCTTTTATTTAAGGCTGGAGATAGAGATCATTTGTGCGTTCCCGTAAGTCACTAATACCCTAGCTACACTAGTCTTATACTAGACCGACGGACGGAGCAACAAATAGTATCCTAGACTGCATGTCTTGAGATGCCTTCTCTAGATTCTAAAGAACTAATTAATTAGTAAACAAATAGAATTGATATTAAATAAAGTGGCAGACGTATATAGAGGAAAAGGGCAGCTAGCTCAAAATTAAATCTGATCGTGTCATATCTTGCTTGATTCCTGATCGTGGACTTCGTTAATTACGCGTTTAAATTAACATGTGCATGTACGAAGTGGCCTTAACATTAATCCCCCACCCCAGCGAAAATTAAAGAAGTGCAACCGATAGAGTTTTCATTTGCCACTTCGAGTATATGAAATTGAAATTTAATCCAACTTGCTTTGCTGCCCATGAGATGCGAGTTGACTTGCTAAAGTATATAGAAATTATAGATTGCTTGATTGCTTTCTGACGGTCGTACTAAACAGCGAACGCTCACTAGACAAATATGTGACAAAATCCCTTCAATGTCATTCAAAACTATAACAATCTCTTCAATACCATCGAAAAATACGTGTTCGCTCCAATATTAATCCGTATCAACTTCTACTGTTTTTACAGCATTTTATCTCTATAAATTATAGTTGCGGCAGTCCGAACAGCTGGCTTTAATACGAAATAAACAACCTGTTAATTTTTAGTCCTTTGGATACCATTGATGTCCAAAACCAGTTAAAGAGTTGTTAGTTGTGTTGACCCCTTGTCATATACATAGACCCCTCCCTTCCATGTCTTTTCAACAACTTAGTTTTGATAACTCTAGAATATCAATATAAGTATGTAACATTAATATGACAACAACATTTTGTAAAAAATGTCATTTTTATAAAATGTTGTTGTCATATTACTATTACATACTTATATTGATATTATGTAGTTCTCAAAGCTATGTTCCCAAAAGGGCATGGAAGGGATGTGTTCATGTACCACAAGGGTGTATTAGTCTTTTCTAACACCAACAGACAATCTTTAACTGATTTTGGACGATAATAGTATACAATGGATTAAAAATTAAAACCGGTGGCATTAAAGGGAACACGTATTTTTCGATGGCATAAAACGGATTATTATAGTTTTGGATGACATTGAAGGGATTTTCTCTAAATATACCCGGCGAACGCTGACTACTAGACAACTTTCCCTATTTTTAAATATTTTTTTGTTTCTTATTCATTATTATTAGAAAACTACAAAGTGATTACTTATTCCGTCCCAATTTATAATCCATTTAACTTTTTTTACCAAATTTAACCGACTCATTCTATTTTTTCTTTGAATAAAATGAAAATTCAAAGTCATACTTAAAGTATAGTAAAGTATATTACAGACTAAATGATACCATAATTATGAATTTTTTTGAATAAGACAAGCTAGATAAAATTTAGGTAAAAAAGTCAAACAAATTATAAATTGGAATAAAGGGATTATTTATAATTTTTATGCATAGTATTTTAGTAATCTATTAACCACATCTTTTATCGCAAATAATTCAATACAAGTTTAATATAACGTTATACATAAATTTGCCGTAATAACTTTTTAGCATGATACTTCTCTAACAAAAGAGGGCTATTTATATTACTCATAATGTACATGTATGTTAAGAAAACACAAGCTTATACTCCAAGTTATGTAAGTAGATGGTACAAACTTATATGAAAATTTATACTACCAAGTCATGTACAAAAGTTAATATAGCACAAACTTCTATGTAAAACTTATACACACAAACTAATGCGAGCACAATAAAACATTACTATGCAAAATTAAATATATAACACACGATTACACACTTAGACTACAAATAGACAGTTTGTAATAGACTTGCACCAAAAATGTATTATGAATTATAAGGCATAAAATTACGTACACATAGACTGTGTGTACGCCAGATAGAAAGAAAATGGAGAAAATATTGATGCCTAACTTACCATATAAACTGCATGTTGTCTGTGATTGTTCATTCTGGAGCAAACATTGAGCAAAATCGAATTAGGGCTTCCTGGCAGCTTGGGATTTGCTACCTTACACATACGTTTGAATGTCAATTACGAGTATTAATATAGTAAAATTATAAAACTAATTACACATATGAAGATTAAACGACGAGACAAATTTATTAAACCTAATTAATTCATGATTAGTAAATGTTTGTTGTAGCATCACACGGGTGAGCCATAGACTATAGGCTTAATAGGTTTGTCTTGGTGGTTAGTTCTCATTTGTAATTAGTTTTATAGTTAGACTATATTTAATACTTATAACTAACATCCAAATATCAGATGTAGTATGGACTAAAGTTTAGTCCTCTATCCAAACACCCGCTAAATAACCCTTTTAACCATAAAACCCAATGTTTTAGCTCAGAGTTATCTACTACCTAACGAGGATCAAAGGACAATTTCTTATTTTCCTCCTGACTCATGTTTATATTATCATTCATCACCCTAGATGATGATCATGTACCTAAAATAGATTAGCAAACAATCATGAATGTTTCAGGCTATTGATGTCCAACTAATGGTGCACAATAAACTAATAAAGTAAACGGCAAAACTGACTCTTTCATAGGTACAAAATTATAGGCATGCTAATGACATGGACAATGTATCAAGTGCAAACGAAGTTTCCGTGCAAACCAACTAACAAAAATCACAAAAAATATAGATGTACTTTATTATCTACTTTACCACTTTATAAAATTTCAAGTTTAAATTTATTATATATTAGGAGATACAAAAAAGAGAAAAAATTCTAAAATACAAAATAAGTATCAAATTTTTCTCTTTTTATCTCTTAATATATGATGAATTTGAATTTAAAATTTTATATTGATAGAGTATGTAATGAATTATATCTATAATTTTTTAAATTTTTTTGACTTTTGTTGGTTGTTTGCACGGTGTTTACATAGAAACTTAGTTTGTACCTGACACGTTGCTCGTACAACGTGCACACCTCATAATTTTCGAGTTGGAGTAGAAGTAGATCGAGCCGCTTTCTCTTGCTACTTGAATGTGGACCATCAATAGAACCGACTAGGAATACACTGAATGCGGACACACGCAATGCACATTCTGCATAGCATCCATCCCTAATCTCTTTTCATGGCTTGTTTTGCGGCGCTCGCACGCCGCGATGGCGACAAGAGCTGCTGGTTTCTGTTTGCTCACCAGCACGCATCATTCCAGATATAGTCCATGATAAGGACGCACTAGCATGATGACCTCCAGCGGCGGAGTAAGGTCTGGCATGCCCAGACATGTGCCTGGGCTTCGGCCCACGACCCAGCAGCAGATGAGGAAAAACAGGTCTGATGGTGAGACGAACACGCTATGACTTTGAGCTGGTTCTAACAGTGACGATATCTGTTCAGAGGTGGTAATGAGCTCTAAATTCTACACTATAAAATCTAAGGATTAAACTTAATATCTACTTATTTTTAAACTAAAATTAATTATGATTATGATATCAAATGGATTATGAAGAAATATTTAGATACTTATCCATTACCACCCATAACTCTGTCTAGATCCACCCAAGAAAAGGATATCTATGTATGTTGAGTATGATAGATGGAGCTATAGGTGTACATTTGTGTTGTGTCTAATAGGTCGGGCCAAAGCACATAGTTCTAGATACGGGCCAGGCCTCGCATGACCTAATCTAATTGTGGGCCTGGGCCAACATGGTCCAAATATAAGTGAGGCCCATAAAAGCCCATTAAATATAAACTCAATAGTTAACTAAGGTATGTCAAAGCCCACAGGACCAGCACAACTTGGAGAATCTATAGCTTTAACAAGCCTTCGAGAAACCAGTACCTAGATGGGGATAGTGATGATGCTCATTATATATGTATTTCGTATGTCTGTATAGTACTCAACTAAACATTGAATAAAGAACTGAATATTATTTCTGAGCTAGTTGTACTCTTTTTTCTTTCCGACTAAATGTCTTTAATACGACAGCTATAAAACAACCTAGTTTATTTTAGTCATGTATATTATATACTTTTTTTTATGTATTACTGTTGTATGTATACGGACCAACCTAGCATACTAAGGCATTATGGGGTATTTAGGTCGGTCTGGCTCTGGCACACATAACTAATTGTGGGTCATGCTGTGGACCGATGGCTCAACCCACGTGCTGGTATAACATGACCCATAATTGGAGTTATGCTTTTGCGGGCTGTGACTTTGTGGCTAGGTTCATTTATGTTATATATATGAATTTTTAAATGGACACTTAAATCGTTTATAAAGTATTCGAAAGCAAAGCGCATCTGGTGTAGTGGTATCATAGTACCCTCCCACGGTACTGACCAGGGTTCGATTCCCTGGATGCGCACTGTTTTTTACCGTTTTTTTACATTTTCCATTTCTTTTTTGCTTTTATTTTCACTTGATCATTGACGTCCTTTTGATTTCTTAAAGTTTCCCAATTTATTCTTGCTTTTATTTTCGCTTCATCTCATTGACGTCCTTTTGAATTCATACGGACATCTGTGGGGATTTCAGAAAGCTCAAGCTACCCCTAAACAATCGGAAACGTTTTCGCGGGCATCTCTATGATTAGACGTTACTCTTTCGCGATCCCAATCTGACAATTATGTATTATAACGTCTGGATGTGTAAGGCTATCCGCACTCATATTACTCTAAATTTCTACCCTAAAAAAAATATTCTATCCTGATCAGCAAAATTCTTTACTCTATACTACAATCCTACGCACCCATGTTTACTCTATATCTCAACCCTATACTCTATATCTCAACCGGGCTCACGTGGGTGCTGCAGAGTCGCTGTCCCACACGGGACCGCTGCCAGCCAATTGGAGGAGGAGAGAGAATTTTCAGTAGGAGAAAATGGTACGCTACATGTGAGGTTTTCGTTGCCAACCGTATGTTTCCAGTGGGCTTTACAGTTCACCGCTGCGGGATTTTTTTTACTGCAAACGTTACTCGACCTGAGTAGGGAGGCATTTACAGTCCGTCTCTGCGCATAGCCTAATAGACCTACTAGTTACAATTGAGTTGCATTATACGCGCACAATATTTTTTAATGACTCGTGAATATGTGATAGCTCTAATTTGTTTATGCCTCTAAATAATACACTTATCATACATGCATTAGCTAATCATCGCCAATCCTTTTGCCATAGTACGTTTGTCCATGTACAGTTGAACGTGTCAACTACTCCTTGCTAGCACCGACGACCCCAGCAACTGACCTAGCTACGGGCATGCATATGTGTGGACCAACAAAAAAAAAGCGTTCTGTTCTCCCAAACCGGACACTCGTGTGACGACATGATGTATTTTCTGTCCCATTCCTTCCGATTTAAAAATCTCCATATATAGAGTTCATTCAGAATTCGTTGGAAGTTTAATTTCTCTTAGTTAAGTTTTGAGAAAAATACATTAGCATATAAAAATTTTCATCAAAAAATATTTTGTGTGAAGAACTTAATAGACTAGTTTGATGGTGTGTAAATGTACGTTGGTGTTTTTTTTATCCCTATTGATTTAGCTAAATTAATAAATGATGGAGTTACCAATAAATAGTATTTTCCAAGGTTTAAAATAGTGGACTATATAGAGCTATAGTCTTTTGGAGGATCTAAAGCTATGATATTTTAATTTTAGATGTTATTTCAGCTATAACTACTATAGCTTGATTTAACTCCGCTAAATGTCATAACTTTAGCACTAAATAGGGTGCTCTATTTCTATTTTTCATGGTGGACCAAAAAATTAATGAATGTAATAAAGAAGATGAGAAAGCTCATTGATATTAATGAATGTAATGAGATAAGTTGGTTAGTACTCCCTCCGTCCGGGTGGTTTAGTTGTTTTGGGCTTTTCTATTTGTCCACGGAACTTCGCCACTTGCTCGTTCTCACATCTACTTTCCATGTGATTCTTCGTTGGATTTTTTTGACTCAAGTGCTTGATTAATTACAATTAATAATAATTACAGTAGCTAAGGGTCGGCCATCAGCCAGCGCCTGCGCTGCAGCAAGTGAAGGCACAGGCGCTGGTCGACGCTTTGGTACTGTAATTATTATTAATTGCAATTAATCAAGCACTTGAATCAAAAAATCACACGGGAGCACATGCGTCAAACTTGTTGCTAATTTTTTCTTACAATGGCCAGAACGATCAATTCATACGGATGGAGGAAGTAACTAGTTTCCGGTACGAACCGTGTGTACTGTAGGATCTTTTTTCCAAGGGATGGCAAAAGCTTTGTCGTAGTTTTTATTAGAGCAAAAAAAAAGCTCATTGGGAGGATTAATTCCAACATCGGCCCGAGCTCCGGCCGGCGAACCATGCGTTGTATTGAAAGGTGAAACTGCAAAATCTGTTTTGTCCAGCAAAGAAAGATTTATAAAATTATGAAAGCATATACTTAGGGGGTGTTTGGTTAGAGGGACTAAAGATTAGTCTCTAGTTTTTAGTCCCATTTAGTCCCTTTTTTGCCAAACACTAGGACTAAAATATGGACTAAAATGATTTAGTCTTTAGTCCTTCACATATGTGCTAAAATGGACTAAACCATATTAATTCCACATCTACCCCTCATTTAGTTCAATTGTACTAATAGCAAAAGAATGTTAAAGGCTATTTTAGTCTTATTATGAGTCATTTAGTATATTCTTACTATTTTTAGCCTCTAGAACCAAACATGTTAGGGACTAAACTTTAGTCCCCTAACTAAACTTTAGTCTTTAGACTAAAGAAACCAAACATGGCCTTATTATTGAACGTGACATGTCGTTCACGATTCAAGAGTTCAGAGACTCGATGCAAGGCATGCGAGCTGGACGGACAGTGTTTGTTGACAGCTGAAACAGGAATGCGTATTCGGACAGAGCGCATTTTGCCCTGCAAGTTGCTTTTGTCATTATCGTCTTGTTGTTGTTTTTTTTTTGAATTATTGCTGTCCTGTCCTGCGGTGACGCTGAGGATAAGCATATCTGCAGAAAGAACTTCTGCTTTTGCCTAAATAATACTCCAGCATACAGCAATATAATGGAGCATAAACTATATATATGCGGTAGTTAATAACGAACAGAAAATAATAATGCATAGTACCAATTAGTAGTAGTAACTTTTTTCGTACATGGTATATGTATATATATTATCAGAAGTTCCACGCTGCCTCGCAAGAAAATAATATACGAAAACAAGACCAGTCCATTTCATGCAATGCAGGGCAAGACAAAGGGTCAGGCTTGCGAGGATATGGGCCAAATTAATGCGACCACTCGCCGACCTGTGCATATATATATATATACACAACAAAACCCCAACAACAGTGTCCGAGTTCACGAGATGTTTGTCAAAATTCCATGCAGCCAAACGTCGCCTCAGAACCCTGCTAATTAACTGTGCCACAGGCTGACGCTGCCGCAACTCTCTGTCGTCCATACACACACATGGAATATACTGCCACAGTGCGAACACTGTAATCGAATTGGATGTATACATTAGTAGACAAAGTGCCTTTAGTCCCGGTCGGCAAAGACTCTCTTTAGCGGGTGTTTGATTTTTAGAGACTAATTTTTAGCCTCTCCATTTTACTCTATTTTAATGTATGAATTGTAAAATATAGATAATTTAGAAATTAAAATGAAAAAATAGATAGATTAAAAATTAGTCCGTAGAAAACAAATATCCCTTAGTGTGTCGTGGTTGCTCTTTAGTTCTAATAATGAACCTGTTCGTTTAGCCTTGGAACCGTTCCGGCTGGAATAGTAGGTTTATTTGTAATAGCATTGACAAGGTGTAATATATAGTTTCGGGTCTCAATCCCAACTAATATAACGAACGGTCCCTAAGTAAAAATGGAGGTTCACAACATGAGTACATGTTAATAAGCTTCGGTTGATTCAAAGCCGATCTAAGATGTTCAATATAACAAAATCAAGTTGGAAACTCATTACGCTACGGATGCTTATTACAACCTTGATGTGTGTCATGGTCTATATCTGAACTCATACCTTTTCTTTTGTATTGAAACATACATACATGGAAGAGACATCATGTGGTTGATTATATAATAACTACTGCATGCAATGACCACGATATGCATGATCCACTTAGGGCAGTTTCGGATTGGACGGGATGTTACACAACTCATGGTTTCATGGACAATTCCCAAGAGGGAGAATAAATTAAGAAGGATTTTGACTTGATAGAGATTTAAACTCATCTAATTCACTTGCAATTCATATGGATTGGTAGTAAAACGAACGAGTCCTTAATAATCCTTAGAAACTATCTTCCCAGCCCATGATTGCTAAAGCAGTTTCTATATAGAGAACAATTTAAAATACACAAAAAGAGAGATGGATTAGCTGGGGTAGCGACAAGGTGGCCTGCACGTATACATGCATCTGTCCATCTCACTCGCACTACAGTACATCACATGCAAACACGTTCATATAGTTGCATGCATGCTTTATATCAATAATATATCAATTGATAAGTAATAGGTGTCATATTTGGTAACTGTGGGGGACGGATATCCCCCGGGTCCACCAGAAGGATAAAAGATCTCACGAAAGGCCCGTGGGCCCAATAATTCGCGAGATCTGAAAGCTCTCTTGTGGGTTTTGGTGTTTGGATGACAACTCAATTAAAGGACTAACAAGTGTACTAAGTGTTGAACAGGTGCTTAATGTAAAGCTAATAGGGTTCAACACAAGTGAACAAATGTGATGGTCCAAGAACTGGATTATGGATAGATAATGGGCATCACAAGTAAGATGGATATTGCAAAAGTGATACTCAGGTGCGTAGCTCGAAGACAACTGATCAAGCCAAGGACGGAGGCAAGAAGAGCTTCGAGGTACCAAGTGCACGGGAGAAGGTCAAAGAGGCTGAGGAACCCAAAGCCAAGGGTGAAGAAGAAGGCTTGCAAAGTCAAGGGTGATCGAGTTGAGAACAGCTACGACACATCAAGGATCACTACATAAGGACGTGACTTACAACCAATAAGGAAATGTCTATAATTATGTGGTGTAAGTCATAAGGCTCAAGACCAAGCTCTAAGAAGGAGATCAAGGTCAATAGAACGAGAACAATTGTTAAAAACAGAACTGGAAGCAGCCCAAAAGAGCTAAGTGCACTCTGACCTTTAGTTTGGGTTGTTCCTATGTTTGGGCATATTTTATGTGACCTTTACAGGATGTTGGAGCTCAGAAATGTCAGTGTAGATCAAGTTAAGCTGACTTGATGATTTATGAGTCCAACATCAATCTTAAGCATGTCAAATGATAGGAAGGTGAAAATCCAAGAGAAGGTATGTTTCTAGACTTAGTATATTGGTTTTTGTGTACTAATATATTTGTCTAAGTGTTAGAAACAGAGAAAAGAAGAAAAGAAAAGAGATGCAAAAGACTTGGCTGTGTACAGCCAAGACTCAGCTCAGTCTGGCACACCGGACTGTCCGGTGGTGCACCGAACAGTGTCCGGTGGTGCAGGCTGAACTCTGGTGAACAGGCCGCTCTCGGGAGAAGCCGGCGGCGTACGACTATAAATCACCGGACTGTCCGGTGGTGCACCGGACAGTGTACGGTGAGTCGGCTGCGGCGAAGTCGCCGCTCTCGGGAGAAGTCTGGCGACGCTCGGCTATAATTCACCGGACTGTCCGGTGAGCCAACGGTCGGCCGCGCAGTCCGCGCGTGACGCGTGGCCGAGCCAACGGTCAGATGGAGGCACCGGACTGTCCGGTGTGCACCGGACAGTGTCCGGTGCGTCAATGGCTCGAAGACTGCAACGGTCAACTGCGATATTTTTGGAAGGAAATCGGGCACCGGACAGTGTCCGGTGGTGCACCGGACTGTCCGGTGCGCCACCGGACAGAAAGCAAGTATTGCCTTCCAAATGGGATTCCAACGGCTCCTAGGCCCCTTGTGCCTATAAAAGGGACCTCTAGGCGCCTCAATCAGAGTAACAAGTGCAGCCAACAAGTGTAGACATCACTCTGATCAATTCTCACTCTCCCTCTTGTGTGTATCTCTCTAGTTTGTGTAGAAGGCAAAGCTATAAGCCTTTAGAGAGTGGAGAAGAGCTGCTGAGAGCTAGAGCACAGTCTTGAGCATATCGTTACTCTGCCGGAGCGCTGTCAAGAAGATTGTAAACAGCCGCGGCTCTGTTGTAACTACCTCATCATAGTGGAAGGCTCTATCTGTCTGACTGACAGATCTGAGCAAACGGAGGAAGGAGTTGAAATAGACTCCAAGCCCAGGTGTGGCTAACTCCAACGAGGACTAGGCAAGCATTTCAGGCTTGGCCGAACCTCGGGATAAATTCCTGTGTCCACGTGCTCTGCTCTGTGTGCTGATTCTGTCTTATTCAGTTCTTACTTCTGCACTTCACTGCTTACTTGCGGTACTAGCTTTCTTTGAAGTGCAGGATATTCTTAAGACAGGAACTTCAATTCCGCTGCAACCTACTCGAAGGATTCTTCACTCCACTGCGATCCTGTCTTCGAGTAGAGTAAGATTTAAGTTTTAAAGTGATAATTTTTTATTCGCCTATTCACCCCCCTTCTAGGCGACATCCAGATCCTGTTCCCGGGCCAAAGGGAACTTTCAATTGGTATCGGAGCTAGGCCTCTCCAGTGTGGGCTTAGCCGTACGGAGATGGCGATGTTGTCACAAGAGGTAACTGTAGAACTTCTTTTAGGCGATGGCTCTAATTACAAGTCTTGGTCTGTCTCTATTTATAATGCTTTCATGAGTGTTGATCCTGATTTGAGACAGGTCTTTAGTAGAAGTATTTTTCCCTCTAATGCTAGTAAAAATCCTTCTAATGATGAACTAAGATGTCTATCTCTAAATCACCATGCTTGCAACATCTTAGTTGATTCTCTTTCTAGAGGTGCCTATTTTGCCATCATGAGTAGTGATAGTGACTTATTTGTTGATGCTCATGATCTATGGACTAAACTTAAGTTGAAATTTTTTAAGTCCATATGCACTTCCTCTGCTCCCCTTATTGCTGGTGATACTAACTTGTCCAAGGGAGAAGAACAAGAACGATGGCAAACAAACGATGAATCCACCTCATCAACAGGTTTGTCTTCCACTAGTAATAAATGTCTTATTGCTAACAATGATAGTGGAGACAAAAGCGATGATGAGGAAGAATGTGAGGATGAGGAGTCTACATCATCACAAGGTACATTTTCCTGTTTTGCTTCCACTGATAATAATGACAGGGAAAATGAGACCGACGATGTGGAAGAGGAGATTCGCCGTTTCTACATTCATCTCAACAAAGAAGACAAAGCACTCTTGATTAAGCTGTTGAGAAGGAACAAGGAACAAGGCGAGACGCTTGTCAGGCTAGAGGAGACTCTCATCAAAACCAACAACAGCCTAGAGAAGATGACCAAAGAACATGAGAAGCTAAAGTACTCTCATGGGAATTTGGTCCAACGGTATGAATCTATTTTAATTGAGCAAAGAAATAATCATGATGTATTATCTAGTGTTGCTCAACTTAAAATGGAAAATGCCATGCTTGAGAGGCAAGTAGAAATTCTAAATTTAGAAAAGCTTGCTCTAGATGAAGAGTATGATATGTTGTCATATTCTCATAATAAACTAGTTGATGACCATATCATGCTTGATATTGCTCATGAAGTAGTAATTACTAGTTTTAACTCATGTGAACCTCATTCTTGTACATGTGCACATTTAGATAATTTATCACCATGTGCTAACCCCTGTTGTTCAAAAGAAAGCCAATGTTTGAATAAGCATCAAGCTACAGGGTCACAAAAGAAATTGTGTGAGAACAAGAAGCAAAGACAACTAAGGAGAAGACGCATTGCTCAACCTTCTCAAGATATCAACGGGCGCGTGGTGAAGAAGCCTGAGAAGGGAGAAACTGCAGCAAGTGTTAAGCTCCATAAGAAGGAAGTTCCTAAAGATGAAGAAATCAACATGAGCTTGGAAAAAGGTAAAGATTCAATTAATCATGTTGTTTGCACTGACCATTTCTCTATGTCATCCAAGAACAAAAAGAGAAAAGGGAAAAGGAGGTGCTTTAAGTGCAACAAGTTAGGACACCTCATTGCGTCGTGTCCATACACCAACAAGGGTGAAGGGATAAGGACATGCTTCGGATGCAATGACAAGAACCATACGATCACTTCTTGTCCGCTACTGATGAACCAAGCACGTACACTCTCCGGGATGACCCCCACTAAGGAAAATGACAAATAGCAAGCGTCATGTCAGATTGAGCGACGCTTCTACTACAAGTGTGGTGAGCAGGGTCATCTATCCAAGGTATGTAATAAAGGTGAGGTTCCTAAACAAGTAAAGTTGTCTCAATCTCATTCACTTAGGAGACCCAAATCATATACTTGTGCTAGATCTATAATGAGATCACCTAGAACTAGCACAAAGACTATTTGGGTGCCAAAGGCAGTTTTAGTTGAACGTCATGGACCCATCCCGAGGTGGGTACCAAACTGTGCTAACTAGACCATGCAGGTGCCTTGAGATGGACTGGAGACCATGGGAGAGCTTAAGACGGTTAACTCAAAATCTATGCTTAAGCTATTAATTGTTTTGGTGTTTATTCATTGACCCAAGGTTGAATTATTGTGAGACACTAATCCCATGTTCATCTCAAGTGAAATAAGTTGTAGAGGTCCTTAATCATCATTGGTGAATCAAGCAAAGGACCTTGATTGTGCATCTGGCTCTCCAAAGGACGGTAACTGTGCTTCTTAAGTACATTATCAATACTGCTCTTAAGTCCGATTGTTGTGCTACCTGTCCTTGGAGCAGTTATGCTTCTTTGATTGCCTGTGTTGAGTACCTTTCAATCAATGATTAATGATTTCCAAAATCGTAACCATGCGTGCTTAATCATGATTGTGTGCTTTAGAGGTTATGTCTCTTGAATCATTTAATGGGTAGTTTTTCATTAGATATATCCACCACGATTAACTCTATTTGTGTTCATGAATAAACCTGTATCCCTTTGTGAGTTATTCTTTATGGTTTTAATGATTAACCTTTGTGCAAATATGACATTTTATTTATGTTCACATGATTACTCTAGTCTAGTATTGTGTGAATACCAAAATCCATGTTGTGCCTCTAATGCACTCTTTTGAGCTATAAGGTGCATAAACAAAAGGAGCCCTCAATTAGTGACAACTGGTGCTCTCATGGCAATTCAGGAAAAGGCAAAGGTATGGAGAATGGAACTATGCATTTTCATTGAATATCTTGAAGTTCCATTGATTGTGATCACAGTTATGGTCTTGCCTCTGAATTGGTAGTATCTTGGCTTAAGTGCTCCTTACTTTAAAATGTTGTTTATTTTGGTGTACCTAAGGAACCTTCTTAATTATGATGTGCTTAGACATTGCGCTTTATATGCATGATCGTGTTGTTTTTCAATTGGTATATGTGGTGTAATGATTGTCAAGTATGAAGCATGTCTAGGTTGCTTGTAAAATGTTATACTTCTTGAGGCATGCATTGTTGAATTAAGTCAACCCTTCATTTGGTATTCAATTGTTATCTCTTTGTGATGAAATTGAGAGTATGCCTTGATCAAGATATGTTGTGATCCCCTCTAGTTCTGAGAAAGCTAGAATGTGCAAAGTGCAAGTTATTCAAATACTTGATGCACAAGTTCAGGGGGAGCACACATAACTTGTGTCTTTTGAGACTAATTGGTTCTTGAGCGATCTTGTGTAGTCTCAAGGTGGAAAAGAGAAGATGAGCAAGAAATGGAGCAATCAGGACTTGGGTACCTCTGTAAGTCAAGAAATTGGTATCTTAAGTCATAAGTAAATGCATATTTTTAGATTGCTCATGCTCTACAATATTTGGTGATACCTCTATGCTTATCCTTAAATATCATGGAGCTATGATAATAAATGACCTTTCAATTGGTAGCCGTGATAGTTTGCTTCAATTGACATCTTTTGGTAATCACTAGAAAAGAAGCTTCATCTTTTGCCACTATACTGTAACTTGCTCTAAGCTTGGTGACTTAGCAACAAGAAAAGGTTAGGATGAAGAATCAGGCACAAGTGTGGAGAAGCTACCGAGAGATTAATACTTTCAAGATGGGAAGTACACCACAACATGGTAAAGGTACAAAAGGAAGTATTGATCTTTTTGCGTATATGTATCTTACTTAAATGTTGGTAGTGCATATGTTCAATAAGAAAGGGGGAGTTTTGATAGTGTGTTTTTCCTCCTTAACACCCTACTGTCCCTTGACATCATCCTATGTTCTTGCTTGAGTATGGTTTTTTGGTGTTTGATGTCAAAGGGGGAGAATTTGTGCATTAAAGCTTATCTCAACCTGAGAGGAAAGCTTATCCTAAGGGGTGATGTGTTAGTTTGAGCATTGTTATGTGTTAGTTTGAGCATTGTTAGTATGTTATTGATAATTCTTATCATATGCTTCTTGCAGTATTATATGTGTTGCATGGACTAGTGCTTTCGTTGCTATGAATTAATTGGCATCTATTGTGTTCATTCTGAAATAGATAGTCATGTGGACAATGGTGCATGTGGTTAATGGTTTAATGGTGCTTTAAGATTGTTTTAAATTGGTATCTTAGTTTAAATTGGTATCTAAAATGGTGAATAGTGGTAGGTTGATATTCCTGTGATATATCCACTCAATTGAATGGTGTTTAACTCTGATTCTGTGCATTTTTGTGTTATACGCATCATGGTTTGATCCTTGACACAATGCATCCCACAGGTGCTAAGGTGTAGCAATGCTTCGATTTAGCCTAAGTATGTGCATTTTGGCATTTAAAGCCAAAGTTAAGATTTTAATGTAAGCACATATTTAGGGGGAGCATTCTACAATCTTAGAACTCAAAATTTGTGCTTTAAATTTCACTCTTATGTAAGCTTTAATTGTGTTGCCATCAATCACCAAAAAGGGGGAGATTGAAAGCTCTCTTGTGGGTTTTGGTGTTTGGATGACAACTCAATTAAAGGACTAACAAGTGTACTAAGTGTTGAACAGGTGCTTAATGTAAAGCTAACAGGGTTCAACACAAGTGAACAAATGTGATGGTCCAAGAACTGGATTATGGATAGATAATGGGCATCACAAGTAAGATGGATATTGCAAAAGTGATACTCAGGTGCGTAGCTCGAAGACAACTGATCAAGCCAAGGACGGAGGCAAGAAGAGCTTCGAGGTACCAAGTGCACGGGAGAAGGTCAAAGAGGCTGAGGAACCCAAAGCCAAGGGTGAAGAAGAAGGCTTGCAAAGTCAAGGGTGATCGAGTTGAGAACAGCTACAACACATCAAGGATCACTACATAAGGACGTGACTTACAACCAATAAGGAAATGTCTATAATTATGTGGTGTAAGTCATAAGGCTCAAGACCAAGCTCTAAGAAGGAGATCAAGGTCACTAGAACGAGAACAACTGTTAAAAACAGAACTGGAAGCAGCCCAAAAGAGCTAAGTGCACTCTAACCTTTAGTTTCGGTTGTTCCTATGTTTAGGCATATTCTATGTGACCTTTACAGGATGTTGGAGCTCAGAAATGTCAGTGTAGATCAAGTTAAGCTAACTTGATGATTTATGAGTCCAACATCAATCTTAAGCATGTCAAATGATAGGAAGGTGAAAATCCAAGAGAAGGTATGTTTCTAGACTTAGTACATTGGTTTTTGTGTACTAATATATTTGTCTAAGTGTTAGAAATAGAGAAAAGAAGAAAAGAAAAGAGATGCAAAAGACTTGGCTGTGTACAGCCAAGACTCAGCTCAGTCTGGCACACCGGACTGTCCGGTGGTGCACCGGACAGTGTCCGGTGCGCCAGGCTGAACTCTGGTGAACAGGCCGCTCTCGGGAGAAGCCGGCAGCGTACGGCTATAAATCACCGGACTGTCCGGTGGTGCACCGGACAGTGTCTGGTGAGTCAGCTGCGGCGAAGTCGCCGCTCTCGGGAGAAGTCTGGCGACGCTCGGTTATAATTCACCGGACTGTCCGGTGGTGCACCGGACCGTCCGGTGAGCCAACGGTCGGCTGGGCCAACGGTCGGCCGCGCAGTCCGCGCGTGACGCGTGGCCGAGCCAACGGTCAGATGGAGGCACCGGACTGTCCGGTGTGCACCGGACAGTGTCCGGTGCGCCAACGGCTCGAAGACTGCAACGGTCAACTGCGACATTTTTGGAAGGAAATCGGGCACCGGACAGTGTCCGGTGGTGCACCGGACTGTCCGATGCGCCACCCGACAGAAAGCAAGTATTGCCTTCCAAATGGGATTCCAACGGCTCCTAGGCCCCTTGTGCCTATAAAAGGGACCTCTAGGCGCCTCAATCAGAGTAACAAGTGCAGCCAACAAGTGTAGACATCACTCTGATCAATTCTCACTCTCCCTCTTGTGTGTATCTCTCTAGTTTGTGTAGAAGGCAAAGCTATAAGCCTTTAGAGAGTGGAGAAGAGCTGCTGAGAGCTAGAGCATAGTCTTGAGCATATCGTTACTCTGCCGGAGCGCTGTCAAGAAGATTGTAAACAGCCGCGGCTCTGTTGTAACTACCTCATCATAGTGGAAGGCTCTACCTGTCTGACTGACAGATCTGAGCAAACGGAGGAAGGAGTTGAAATAGACTCCAAGCCCAGGTGTGGCTAACTCCAACGAGGACTAGGCAAGCATTTTAGGCTTGGCCGAACCTCGGGATAAATTCCTGTGTCCACGTGCTCTGCTCTGTGTGTTGATTCTGTCTTATTCAGTTCTTACTTCTACACTTCACTGCTTACTTGTGGTACTAGCTTTCTTTGAAGTGCAGGGTATTCTTAAGACAGGAACTTCAATTCCGCTGCAACCTACTCGAAGGATTCTTCACTCCACTGCGATCCTGTCTTCGAGTAGAGTAAGATTTAAGTTTCAAAGTGATAATTTTTTATTCGGCCATTCACCCCCCCTTCTAGGCGACATCCAGATCCTGTTCCCGGGCCAAAGGGAACTTTCAAGATCATCCCCTCGTGGGCCTAGGAAAGAACGCCTAGTGAAGTGGATCAACACAAGATCGGATTGACGCAAGCTCACGCGGCCCGATGAATCCGAGCAGTGATCGCAACAGTGACCCGACCTTCCCGCGCAGGAGCCCCGTACATCGGAACTGAGCGAGGATGGGTCGGCTTAATTATAGGAGGATAAGCTCAGTCAGTTCACTATTACTTAGGCCCACGTTGTTATCATATCCACATGTAATGCCCCACGGTCAAGTATATAAGGCCTAGGGGGCACCCCTTCAAGACGATGGACCTCATTACTTAGCCACCAACATCGGCTCTCTACATTTCTAACACTAGAGAACCTCCTTGTAAGCCACCACACAAAGTACTCATGCCAGGATGTAGGGTGTTACGCATCTCAAAGCAGCCCGAACCTATACACAACTGTCCACCGTCTCTCGTGCATTTAGCACGAACCATTGAGCTACAGTCGAAAACACCGTCCTACTCCAAAAAGCACCTTGAGGGGCAACCCCGGGTGCGCGATCGGACCCAAAACACCAACAGCTAGCACGCCAGGTAGGGGGTGTGTCATCGATCCAAGCTAGCTCAATGGCCGTCACCTTCCAGCGCAAGATCATCCTCCATCCTGGGTCCGTGTTCTGCTTTGGAACTATCTCATTTGTAGCGGATGAGGAGGGAACTCTGCATCGCATCGCGGATCCACCGAAGAGAAAATCTTCCTCAAAGGTCTCCGAGAAAATTGGAGCAAAGCAGGGAAAAGCACAACCTCCAGCGCTTCGAGAAAAGATCACCTTCAGCAAGCTAGGAGCCGAGGGTCCGTCTACCCGAAGAACTCCGCTGTCCACCTCTCCGACGGAAAAATGGACACGGATCATAAGGAAAAAGGAAGCAAATGAGACAAAGGATCACCAAGCTGCTCTTTCTGTGCCTCCGTCCTCAAAGGAGAACAGAAAGAAGATCGTCGCGATAGCTGCTCCATTCTACCCCGATGTCCTCTTCATCGGGGGAAGAGCGGAATCGAATCCTATCTCCGATGACGAACCAACCGCACCAGGAGAAGAACCTCTTCATCGAGAGTCCCGCCGGCGGAGGAACCGATGCCGAAATATTCGGCGACATCATGAGGCAGGAGAACGGGATCCGGCACAGCCTGTATCGCGAGACGAGGTCTTAGAAGTGGGAGAAACTCCGGAAGAACGGGTCCTTAGAGAAAGAAGGAACTCTCGACGACGTGACCGTCGGCAGGCTCAGGAGCAGGCTGAGCACGAAACAAGGCAACGCTAAGAGAATCCACTCTTTGGACGCAACCTGAACCCCGACTTCGCCCGAGCCATGAACACGCCGAGTGAAGTCGGTGGAGTGTTGGCTCGGATAGCTGATGGCCTCCCTCGAACTCCCGACGCCGAGGGCTATCGGCGGCTGTTCACTCAAGCAGCCAATCACCTTCTGCCACTCGCTCATTCGCTGAACGATCTACGACACGCCATCAACAGTCGCCGAGACGCACAGAGCTCCATTAACGCTTCACGCGAACGACGACACGAGAATGAGATCCGTCGCTGGGAAGAGTACGACCGAGATCACGGCATCCCAGCATGAAGTCAGGCCACCAGGACTGAGTCGGTCACGGCTTCGACTGGTGGCACCACCCGGGAACGGTCGAGGCACCACGACAACCACTCCCCTCCCCAGGAAAGACATCATCACCGATGACAAGAAGACAACCGTGGAGTATCGGCGCTTACTCCATGCCTCAGGGCCATTCAATGGCCCCCTAACTTCAAGGTCTCCAACGTCGACAAATATGAACCTAAGCAGGATTCGGGAGGCTGGCTGGCCGTCTATACCACCGCTGCCCGAGTCTCTGGGGCAACCAAGGACGTGATGACCGCATACTTGCCTATCGTCCTTGGGCAAGACGCGCTGCAATGGCTACGACACCTACCCCGACACTGCATCGACGACTGGAGCGACTTCAGTCGGCGCTTCATCGCTAACTTCCAATCTCTCTCCGATAAACCGGCACAACCATGGGACCTCAAATCCATCAAGTGCCGGGGGGACGAAACTCTCCGGTTGTACCTCAAAAGATTCCAGACCATGAGAAATCGTATCCTAGAGGTCACGGAGGCAGCAGTGATCGAGGACTTCTACCGGGGATCCAATGACTCGGCCTTCATCCGATCCATACTACAAAAGGCTCCGACCACTTCGGAGCAGCTATTCCGGGAAGCCGACCTCTACATCACCGCCATTGAGCGAGCTCTAGACCTCATCGGAGGAACAAAGCCTGCACCGGCAGCACCGCGACGTGACGCGAACTAGCAGCCCGACAAACGCTTTGAGAAGAGGCCTTGCGAAGAGGTCCACGCTGCCGGACTGCCCGCCTCTCGCGCCCGAGGAGGACCTCGCGGAGGCGAACACACGCTGGACGACATCCTCGACGCCCAGTGCCCGTACCACAAGGACATGCGCCACACCCTCCGGAACTGCAGAGACTTCAAGCATTCCGTGGGGAACGGCCGACCCTTCCAACCTCTACCTCCTCCCCCACCACGAGGAGGACCTGGAGAACCTCGACAGCCCCAACAGCAGGAGGAGGGAGGAAGTGGAGCCTTCCCGAGCGTTGACATAGAAGTCAACGTCATCTTCGGTGGACACGGGTTGCAAGAAAGCAAGAGACAACAAAAGCTCAACGATCGTCAGATACTGGCGGGGACCATAATTAGGGGTACCCTCAAGGCTCCTAAATCTCAGCTGGTAACCCCCATCAGCACAAAGCTGCAAAGGCCTGATGGGTGCGATTAAGTCAAGGATCGGTCCATTCAAGGGACGCGATCACGCCTCGCCCAAGCCAAGCCTCGGGCAAGGGCAGCCGACCCCGGAGGACCTACGTCTCGCCCGAGGCCCCCTCCAGCAACGGACACACCTTCGGCTCGCCCGAGGCCCAGTCTTCACCGAGAAGCAACCTTGGCCAAATCGCCACACCGACCGACCAAATCGCAGGGGCATTTAATGCAAAGGTGGCCTGACACCTTTACCCTGACGCACGCCCTCCAGTCGACAGAGCCGAAGTGACCGCCGTCACTTCGCCGCTCCACTGACCAGTCTGACAGGAAGACAGCGCCACCTGCGCCGCTCCGACTGCTGAGCCAGTCGACAGAGCGAGGCTGACAGTAGCCAAGTCCGGCCTCAAGCGTCATAGGAAACTCCGCCTCGCCCGACTGAAAGGGAAATGTGCCCTTGGGCCATTTCTAAGTATTTTGGTGATTTAGTGTCCAACACAAGTGCCTAAGTGTAAAATGGTGGACAAAGTACAAATCAAGGATAAAGGTATGTTTCTCAGACTTAGCACATTGTTTTAGAGACTAATGTATTGTGTCTAAGTGCTGGAAATAGGAAAAATCCAATTGAAAATGCCTTGGCTCGAGCAGCCAAAGTATGCTCAGTCTGGGAGCACCGGACTGTCCGGTGGTGCACCGGACAGTGTCCGGTGCGCCAGGCTGGCTCGAGGGAAAAGGCTGCTCTCGGGACTTCGACGGCGGTGTACGGCTATAATTCACCGGACTGTCCGGTGGGCCGTTCAGAGGCGAACTCGTCGCTCTCGGGAATTCATCGTCGACGTACGGCTATAATTCACCGGACTGTCTGATGTGCACCGGACTGTCCGGTGAGCCAACGGTCGGCAGGGCTAACGGTCGGCCGCGCGATCTGCGCGGGACACATGGCCGAGCCAACGGCTAGAAGGGGGCACCGGTCTGTCCGGTGTGCACCGGACATGTCCGGTGCGCCAACGGCTCTCAGGCTGCCAATGGTCGACTGTGCCATTTTTGGAAGGAAATCGGGCACCGGACAGTGTCCGGTGTGCACCGGACTGTCCGGTGCGCCAGTCGACAGAAGGCAAGATCAGCCTTCCTAGATTGCTCTCAACGGCTCCTAGCTGCCTTGGGGCTATAAAAGGGACCCCTAGGCGCATGGAGGAGGACATCAAGCATTCCTACAACATTCCTAAGCACCAAGACATCGATTCCGCGCCTTTGATTCTTTGCGATAGCAATTAGAGCTCTAGTTGAGTGGTGAACTCATTGAGTTGTGTTGTGAGCTCTCGTTGCGACTTGTGTGCGTGGTGTTGCTGTGATTTCTTGTCTTGAGTGCGTTGCTAATCCCTCCCTTGCTCTGTGCTTCTTTGTGAACTTCAAGTTGTAAGGGCGAGAGGCTCCAAGTTGTGGAGATTCCTCGCAACCGGGATTGAGAAAAAGCAAGCAAAACACCGTGGTATTCAAGTGGGTCTTTGGACCGCTTGAGAGGGGTTGATTGCAACCCTCGTCCGTTGGGACGCCACAACGTGGAGTAGGCAAGCGTTGGTCTTGGTCGAACCACGGGATAACCATCGTGCCATCTCTGTGATTGATCTTGTTGGTTATTGTGTTTTGTTGAAGATTCCTCTCTAGCCACTTGGCGGTTATTGTGCTAACACTTAATCAAGTTTTTGTGGCCTAAGTTTTAAGTGTTACAGGATCACCTATTCACCCCCCTCTACGTGCTCTCACCGACCCAGGGCTCGGACTCGGGCTCAGCCCCGGAAGACGGCGAACTCCGCTCCGCCCAACCCTAGGGCTCGGACTCGGGCTTAGCCCCGGAAGACGGCGATCTCCGCTCCGCCCGACCCCAGGGCTCGGACGCGGGCTCAGCCCCGGAAGACGGCGAACTCCGCTCCGCCCGACCCCAGGGCTCGGACTCAGGCTCAGCCCCAGAAGACAGCAAACTCCGCCTCGCCCGACCCCAGGGCTCGGACTCAGGCTCAGCCCCGAAGGACGACGAACTCCGCTTCGCCCGACCCTAGGGCTCGGATTCAACCATGGCCTGAGCCGATGGTCTCCGCCTCGTCCGACCCGGGGGCTCGGACTCGACCTCGACCTCAGAAGACAGACTCGACCTCGACCTCGGAGGAGCCTCCACCTCGCCCAACCTAGGGCACGGACCGACCACATCAACAGGAAGCGCCATCATTACCCTACCCCGAGCTGACTCAGGCTACGGGGAACAAGACCGGCGTCCCATCTGGCTCGCTCCACCATACGAGTAATGATGGCGCCCCGCATGCCCTGTGACGACGGCGGCTCTCAGCCCCCTTACGGAAGCAAGAGGACGTCAGCAAGGACTTGACAGCCCCGATAGCTGTCCTTCCGCCAGGCTCCAGTGCTCCTCCGACGGCCACGACACCACGCGATCTGGGTGCCAAGACCTCTCCGGCTGCCACGATGGTATGTACTTAGGGCGCTAGCTCTCCATCGCAAGACACGTTAGCACATTGCTACACTCCCCATTGTACACCTGGATCCTCTCCTTACGCCTATAAAAGGGAGGACCAGGGCCCTCTTACAGAGGGTTGGCCGCGCGGGGAAGGACGGGACGGCGCTTGCGCAAGGCCGCTCGCTCCCTCTCGCGTGGACGCTTGTGACCCCCTACTGCAAGCGCACCCGACCTGGACGCGGGGCTAACACGATGGCCGCGGGTTCCACTCTCCCACGCCTGTCTCCCTCCGGCTGTTGTATTCCCCCCTTCGCGTTCCGCCTTGCGTCGACCCATCTGGGTTGGGGCACGCGGCGACAATTCACTCGTCGGTCCAGGGACCCCCCGGGTTTCAAAACACCGACAGTTGGCGCGCCAGGTAGGGGCCTGTTGCGTGTTGACGAACAGCTTCCCGTCAAGCTCCAGATGGGCAGTCTCCAACAACCTCTCCAGCCTGGGACGGTGCTCCGTTTCGGGAGTCTTGAGTTCATGTCACTCGACGGCAGCTATGACATGATACTCCTTCCCCCGCCGCGCGACAGCGACAATGGCGGTCGACAACTCGCTCGCCGGTGGGGAAATCGACGACGCCTTCCCCACGTGGTGGAAGGACGACATTCGGGCTTGTCCCGTCCTCTCCCCCGCCGACAGAGGAGGAGGCGGGGCAACCAAGGCCAAGCGGGAGGCGGCACCTCGTTGGCTGTCGAGCGAGTCGACGGCACCAGCGCCCCAACGGAGGGTGCATCGGACATCGGCCTCGCGTCTGAGATGAAGACGAGCGCCATCTCCCCGCAACACATCAACCTCAAGCAAACGGACGACGCCAGCACGCTCGCGAACGACTTGCTGGGCGTCACCCTCGTACCTGAGATGACGGTGCAGTCCGTCCCTGACGTGACTTCGTCACCGCCCGTCGACCGAAAGGTACCGACCGATTCCCATCTCGCATCTTTTGGATTCGGCCTCGACCCACCAAGCGACTCCGCTTCGGTGGACACTCTCATAGAGGCGAGTCCAAACCCTCCGGGGTATCGTGTGCGGTCACCCTGGGACCGGCTGACGGCCGTCTCGTCCTACGGGCCCTCGGGGTCCGAGGAAGAAGGCGAGCCCGACCTCTGTTGGGATTTCTCCGGACTTGGTAACCCTAGTGCCATGCGGGACTTCATGACCGCATGCGACTACTGCCTTTCCGACTGTTCCGACGGTAGCCGCAGCCTTGACGACGAGGACTGCGGCCTGAGTCGTGAATGTTTCCACGTCGATCTAGGGGGTCCCGGCGAAGGCAACCATCTTGGTATGCCGGAGAACGGTGATCCCCCTAGGCCCGTGCCTCGCGTTGACATCCTTCGAGAGCTAGCTGTGGTCCCCGTCCCGGTGGGGGTTCCTGACCCACAGCTCGAGCAACTCCGCGAGAGGCAGGCCAGGCTCAACGAGGGAGCAGGAACGCTTGTGCCGGTCCGCCGGGACATCGGGCAGGAATGGGCGGGCCAACCTCCGGCTGGAGAAGCACGTCATCTCCCCTAGGGCATCTAGCACCGCATCGCCGACGACGTTAGGGTAAGGCCGCCACCGGATTCCAGTGGAGTCGGCCAGAACCTGGCTGCAGCGGTGATACTTATCCGCGCGATGCCGGAGCCATCAACCATCGAGGGGTGGCGTATCCAGGGAGAGCTCAAGAATCTCCTGGAGGACGCCGCGGTCCGATGGGCCGAAAGCTCCGCCTCCCGAAGGCAGGGGTACCCCTCGGAACATCGCACCGCGACTTCTCGATTCATGCGGGAAGCCTCGGTCCATACCGGGCGCACGCGCAACACAGCGCCTGCGGCCCCGGGTCGCCTCGGCAATGAGCACCATCACCACAGTCGTCGGGCCCACCTCGATGAGAGGGTGCGCCGAGCCTACCACCCCAGGCGTGGAGGACGCTACAACAGCGGGGAGGATTGGAGTCCTTCGCCCGAACCACCCGTCCGCAGGCTTTCAGCCGCGCCATACGACGGGCGCCGTTCCCGACCCGGTTCCGAACCCCGACTACTATCACAAAGTACTCGAGGGGAACGAGACCGGAACTGTGGCTCGCGGACTATCGGCTAGCCTACCAACTGGGTGGAACGGACGATGACAATCTCATCATCCGCAACCTTCCCCTGTTCCTCTCTGACACCGCTCGAGCCTGGCTGGAGCACCTGCCCCTGGGGCAGATCTCCAACTGGGACGACCTGGTCCAAGCCTTCGCCGGCAATTTCCAAGGCACGTACGTACGCCCTGGAAACTCCTGGGATCTCCGAAGCTGCCGCCAGCTGCCGGGAGAGTCTCTCCGGGACTACATCCAGCGATTCTCGAAGCAGCGCACCGAGCTGCCCAACGTCACCGATTCGGATGTCATCGGCGCGTTCCTCGCCGGCACCACCTGTCGTGACCTGGTGAGCAAGCTAGGTCGCAAGACCCCCACCAGGGCGAGCGAGCTGATGGACATCGCCACCAAGTTCGCCTCTGGCCAGGAGGCGGTTGTGGCCATCTTCCGGAAGGACAAGCAGCCCCAGGGCCGCCCACCAGAAGATGCTCCCGAGGCATCAACTCAGCGCGGCACCAAGAAGAAGGGCAAGAAGAAGTCGCAAGCGAAACGTGACACCGCCGACGCGGACCTTGTCGCCGCCGCTGAGTACAAGAACCCTTGGAAACCTCCGGGAGGTGCCAACCTCTTTGACAAGATGCTCAAGGAGCCGTGCCCTTATCATCAGGGGCCCGTCAAGCACACCCTTGAGGAGTGTGCCATGCTTCGACGACACTTCCACAAGGCCTGGCCACCCGCGGAGGGTGGCAAGGCTCTCGACGACGCTAAGAAGGAAGATCACAAGGCAGGAGAGTTCCCTGAGGTCCGCGACTGCTTCATGATCTACGGCGGGCAAGTGGCGAACGCCTCGGCTCGGCACCGCAAGCAAGAGCGTCGGGAGGTCTTCTCGGTAAAGGTGGCGGCGCTAGTCTACCTAGACTGGTCCGACAAGCCCATCACCTTCGACCAGGCCGACCATCCAGACCACGTGCCGAGCCTGGGGAGATACCCACTCGTTGTCGACCCCATCATCGGCAACGTCAGGCTCACCAAGGTCCTCATGGACGGAGGCAGCAGCCTCAACATCATCTACGCCGAGACCCTCGGGCTCCTGCGGATCGATCTGTCCTCGGTCCGGACGGGCGCTGCGCCTTTCCACGGGATCATCCCCGGGAAGCGCGTCCAACCCATCGGACAACTCGATCTACCCGTCTGCTTCGGGACGCCCTCCAACTTTCGAAGGGAGACCCTCACATTCGAAGTGGTCGGGTTTCGAGGAACCTACCACGCAGTGTTGGGGAGGCCGTGCTACGCCAAGTTCATGGCCGTCCCCAACTACACCTACCTCAAGCTCAAGATGCCGGGCCCCAACGGGGTCATCACCGTCGGGCCCACGTACCGACACGCATACGAATGCGACGTGGTGTGCGTGGAGTATGCCGAGGCCCTCGCCGAGTTCGAGACCCTCATCGCCGACCTGGAGAGCCTCTCTAGGGAGGCGCCCAACGTGAAGCGCCACGCCGGCAACTTCGAGCCAGCGGAGACGGTTAAGTCCGTCCCTCTCGACCCCTGCAACGACGCCTCCAAGCAGATCCGGATCGGCTCCGAGCTCGACCCCAAATAGGAAGCAGTGCTCGTCGACTTTCTCCGCGCAAACGCTAACGTTTTCGCGTGGAGTCCCTCGGACATGCCCGGCATACCGAGGAAAGTCACCGAGCACTCGCTGGATATCCGAGCTGGAGCCCGACCCGTGAAGCAGCCTCTGCGCCGATTCGACGAAGAAAAGCGCAGAGCCATTGGCGAGGAGATCCACAAGCTAATGGCGGCAGGGTTCATCAAAGAGGTATTCCATCCCGAATGGCTTGCCAACCCTGTGCTTGTGAGAAAGAAAGGGGGGAAATGGTGGATGTGTGTAGACTACACTGGTCTAAACAAAGCATGTCCGAAAGTTCCCTACCCTCTGCCTCGCATCGATCAAATCGTGGGTTCCACTGCTGGGTGCGAAACCCTGTCTTTCCTCGATGCCTACTCAGGGTATCACCAGATCAGGATGAAAGAGTCCGACCAGCTCGCGACTTCTTTCATCACACCCTTCGGCATGTACTGCTATGTTACCATGTCGTTTGGTTTGAGGAATGCGGGTGCGATGTACCAGCGATGCATGAACCATGTGTTCGGCGAACACATCGGCTGAACGGTCGAGGCCTACGTCGATGACATCGTAGTCAAGACGAGGAAGGCCTCCGACCTCCTTTCCGACCTTGAAGTGACATTCCGATGTCTCAAGGCGAAAGGCGTGAAGCTCAATCCCGAAAAGTGTGTCTTCGGGGTCCCCCGAGGCATGCTCTTGGGGTTCATCGTCTCCGAGCGGGGCATCGAGGCCAACCCGGAGAAGATCGCTGCCATCACCAGCATGGGGCCCATCAAGGACTTGAAAGGCGTACAGAGGGTCATGGGATGCCTCGCGGCTCTGAGCCGTTTCATCTCGCGCCTCGGCGAAAGAGGCCTGCCTCTGTACCGCCTCTTAAGGAAGGCCGAGTGCTTCGCTTGGACTCCTGAGGCCGAGGAAGCCCTCGGGAACCTGAAGGCGCTCCTCACGAACGCGCCCATCTTGGTGCCCCCCGCTGCCGGAGAAGCCCTCTTGATCTACGTCGCCGCGACCACTCAGGTGGTTAGCGCCGCGACTGTGGTCGAGAGACAAGAAGAGGGGCATGCATTGCCCATCCAGAGGCCAGTCTACTTCATCAGTGAGGTACTGTCCGAAACCAAGATCCGCTACCCACAAATTCAGAAGCTGCTGTACGCAGTGATCCTGACGCGGCGGAAGTTGCGACACTACTTCGAGTCTCATCCGGTGACTGTGGTGTCATCCTTCCCCCTGGGGGAGATCATCCAGTCCCGAGAGGCCTCGGGTAGAATTGCAAAGTGGGCGGTGGAGATCATGGGCGAGACAATCTCGTTCGCCCCTCGGAAGGCCATCAAGTCCCAGGTCTTGGCGGACTTCGTGGCTGAATGGTCGACACCCAGCTCCCGACAGCTCCGATCCAACTGGAGCTCTGGACCATGTTTTTCGACGGGTCGCTGATGAAGACGGGGGCCGGCGCGGGCCTGCTCTTCGTCTCGCCCCTCGGAAAGCACCTACGCTACATGCTACGCCTCCACTTCCCGGCGTCCAACAACGTGGCTGAGTACGAGGCTCTGGTAAACGGGTTGCGAATCGCCATCGAGCTAGGGGTCCAACGCCTCGACGCTCGCGGTGACTCGCAGCTCGTCATCGACCAAGTCATGAAGAACTCCCACTGCTGCGACCCGAAGATGGAAGCTTACTGCGATGAGGTTCGGCGCCTGGAAGACAAGTTCTATGGGCTCGAGCTCAACCACATCGCCCGACGCTACAACAAGACTGCGGACGAGCTGACTAAAACAGCCTCGGGGCGAACAACGGTTCCCCCGGACGTATTCTCTCGAGACCTGCATCAACCCTCCGTCAAGACCGACGACACGCCCGAGCCCAAAAAGGCCTCGGCCCAGCTCGAGGTACCCTCGGCTCAGTCCGAGGTACCCTCGGCACGGTCTGAGGTACCCTCGGCTCGGCCCGAGGTACCCTCGGCCCCCGAGGGTGAGGCACTGCGCGTCGAGGGGGAGCAGAGCGAGGTCACGCTTGACAGACCCCATACCTGCAATATCTCCACCGAGGAGAGCTGCCCCTTGGCCAAGCCGAGGCTCGGCGGTTGGCGCGGCGCGCCAATTCTTTCGTTTTGCTGGGAGATGGGAAGGAGCTCTACCATCGCAGCCCCTCTGGCATCCTCCAGCGATGCATTTCCATCGCTGAAGGTCAGGAGCTCTTACAAGAGATACACTCGGGGGCTTGCGGCCATCACGCAGCACCCCGAACCCTTGTTGGAAACGCCTTCCGACAAGGTTTCTACTGGCCGACGGCGGTGGCCGACGCCACTAGAATTGTCCGCACCTGCGAAGGGTGTCAGTTCTACTCAAGGCAGACCCACCTGCCCGCTCAGGCTCTGCAGACCATACCCATCACCTGGCCGTTTGCTGTGTGGGGTCTGGACCTAGTCGGCCCCTTGCAGAAGGCACCCGGGGGCTACACGCACCTGCTGGTCGCCATCGACAAATTCTCTGAGTGGATTGAGGTCTGACCCCTAAACAGCATCAGGTCCGAATAGGCGGTGGCGTTCTTCACCAACATCATCCATCGCTTTGGGGTCCCGAACTCCATCATCACCGACAACGGCACCCAGTTCACCGGCAGAAAGTTCCTGGACTTCTGCGAGGATCACCACATCTGGGTGGACTGGGCCGCCGTGGCTCACCCCATGACGAATGGGCAGGTAGAACGTGCCAACGGCATGATTCTGCAAGGGCTCAAGCCTCGGAGCTACAATGACCTCAACAAGTTCAGCAGGCGGTGGATGAAGGAGCTCCCCTCGGTGGTCTGGAGTCTGAGGACAACGCCGAGCCGAGCCACAGGCTTCACACTGTTCTTTCTAGTCTATGGGGCCGAGGCCATCTTGCCCACAGACTTGGAGTACGGTTCCCCGAGGACGAGGGCCTACGCCGACCAAAGCAATTGAGCTAATCAAGAAGACTCACTAGACCAGCTGGTGGAGGCTCGGGATATGGCCTTACTACACTCGGCGCGGTACCAGCAGTCCTTGCGACGCTACCACGCCCGAGGGGTTCGGTCCCGAGACCTCCAGGTGGGCGACCTGGTGCTTCGGCTGCGACAAGACGCTCGAGGGCGGCATAAGCTTACGCCTCCCTAGGAAGGGCCATTCGTCATCGCCAAAGTTCTGAAGCCCGAAACATACAAGCTGGCCAACAGCCAAGGCGAGGTCTACAGCAACGCTTGGAACATCCAACAGCTACGTCGCTTCTACCCTTAAGATGCTTTCAAGTTGTTCGTACACCCCGTTCACACACACAAAGTCTGGTCGTCAAGGAAGGGTCAGCCTCGCCTCGACAAAGCCCGGCCCTCCCTCGGGGGCTAGAAGGGGGGAACCCCCTCTGCGTCAAAATTTTCCTCGAAAAAAGAAAAAATCTTTTCTGCCAGAATGCCTTTCGTGCTTTTCGACTACTTCGAAAGTGGATCCTGAAAACGACGGAGTACACGTAAGCAGCCAAGGCTGACCGAGCCGAGGGACTCCTACGCCTCCGGGATAGGGATACCTCACTCATCACCTTCTGCGATAAGTAACTCGCGCTCGGATAAGTGATTCTGCAGACCGAACAAGTCTTCACGCTCGAAAGCTCCTCTGCCAGAACGATTTTTCGGGCCTTCTCGACTGCGTCGGTGACAGAATCCTATGGACGAGTAAGAGTGCGCGTAAGCGGCAAGGCCGACCGAGCCGAGGGATTCCTATGCCTCCGGGATATGGATACCTCACTCATCACCATCCGTGAAAAGCAACTCTCGCCCGCACAAACAATTATGTTACCGACAAATAAGTCCGGATACTCGAAACAAGAGGAAAAGGGACACAGCTTTGCAACACGACGACGGTATGTTTGGGCCTCGGCGGCCGCAGAAAGCATACACACACTACAAGACAACCCGATCCTGCAGGCTCGGACGTCGACAGTTGAAGGGGGCAGCAGCACCCTCGGCGTCAACTACACCTTCGGCGGGTTTGACCTAGCCTCAGACGGCGACGCGGTCGGAGGATCCCCACTCTGAAGGACGACATCAGCACCACACCCGGGCCATCGCCGCCAGGGTCTTCTCTAGGAATCCGGCTCGAGCAGATGGCTCGGCCGGCCACCCCGAGGCCTCGGCCAGCTGTCCCCTGAAGACATCAGCCCGGCTTGAGGCCTCGGCAGCTCAACTCCGGCGTCGGTTCCGCCAGTGGATGACCCGGCCAGGCTCCGGCCGACCACATCTTCTTTTCGAAGCCAACTCTGCCTCTGCCCGTGCTGACACCGCTACCTCTGGCTTCGGCTCATCGAAGGGCGGCCGAGGGGTTCCTTTAACTAAGCAAGAGAAGCCTCGGACAGCAAGGCCGACCGAGCCGAGGGACTCCTACGCCTCCGGGATACGGATACCTCACTCGTCTCCTTCGCACGAGGCGACTCACGCTTAGTGAAGCGGTTCAGATAACCAACAGGCGAGTCTTAGTGCTCGAAATGAAGAAAAAACACGGCTCCGCGCCGAAGATACATACATGTTCAGGCCTCGACAACCACAATGAACAAAACACCGGCATTCAAGGTGCCAGTACAAACGGAACTCCGGTTCTACCTCCGCAGGTACGAACAACCCCACACAATTGGGGGGGGGGCGCCTGCGGAGCAACAGAAGACCGATGAACGGCTCGTCGTCGCCCGCCCCAGCAGCGGCGACAACGACGACTTCTGCTCCGGAGGGCCGAATAGCAGCAGCGATGACCTCAGGGCGGATGCTGCTGCCATGAGGCCCTCGCCCATGCCCCCAACTCGAGAGGCAAGGACGGGCAGAAGGCCGTAGAGTTGGAGGCCAGTCCATGGGCGGCACCGACTAGCTCGCCAGCGGAGGAACCTCTTCCGGCTGCCGTGGCGGAAGGCGGCACCGGAAGTGGCTTCGAAGCCACCCGGCTCAGAGAGCCGGGCACGCGGCAGCTGCCAACGCCACGAACGGCGAATGCCCTTCCTCCCGATCACTGAGGGAAGGAGCGGGCCGCCGCCCGCGCAGGGACTGACCCCAACTTGGCACACTCCCCTCCCCAGCACTGATGATGAAAATCCTTGAAGCTGAGGGAGGGGAAGAGGTCGCAGCCCGATTCGCTTCTCCCCGCCGTCAAGCTGGAGGTCACCGTCTTGGGTGACCACCGGCGAGGGGATGCAGCCGGGCTGCCTGATGAAAATCCTTGAAGCCGAACGATGGCTGAAAGGTACCAACTTCCTCGAAGTTGCGTCTCTCCGATGACAAGACGGAAGGATTGCGGGCGCCCCCCCACCCGGGGGCTCGGAAGGTGGAGAGACACGACGCATGAGGGGAGCACAAAGGACATGGTTGCCCTCCAACGGGGGTCACCCTCCTTTTAAAGGCGACTCTCCCCACTTGCGTCCTCAGCCGTTGCGGGCTGAGTCTTCTCCAACACGCTCCAAGGTCCACCCCCTTACGGCGCGGGGGCTGGGTCCCACGCGTCATGCAAGCCAGTCCAGGGCAGAAGAAGCCAAACCGCCGCGCGCGGTGCATGCAACCGCCCGGCGGTTACAAGCATTCCTCCACTTTCGCCCAGACCAACAGGTGAAAGGGTGGACAGCCATGCAGTCGGCATGCAACCGCGCCAAGTGGGCGCGCCCCTTCGACTCCAACGCACCCAGCATGGAGGCCCGGGCTCACACGTCATGCAACCGGCGCGCCGGTTGCTACGTGCGAGCTACTGCACCGCCACTCGCGCCACTACCGCGCCTCCTCGACTGCGGAGCCAATACCGCGACTCGAGGCAACCCTGCGTGTGACCCAGCAGTGCCAGCCAGGCGCGACGGTCAAATACGGTCAAAAATGGGCCGGCAGTAATGGCGGTGGAAGGCGGGCAGGAGCAGCGGTCATGTCGTCAGCCAAGCTTACGTCCCATCCAGGGGCAGCGAGAGAACCCTCTCTCACGGCGTGAAGACGGCGCGCCCGTGATCCGTTCCTCGAACGGCCCGCGCACGCGCGACAGTCGCCTCGCGAACCACTCGCCCCGTCGCGTTAACTTCACGGCGGGACAGGCGGTGCCTCAGGCGGGAGAAGCAAGCGACGCTTCGCCTTCGCCATAATGACCGCGTCGAAAAAGGTACACCACATCATTCGATTTCGTATCCTTTTCCTTTTTCCTCTCTCCCTCTCTCTTACAAACAGGGACCGGGAAAGGGGGATACCCCGAAAAGGATCCTTCTCCGTGAAGGAAACAGGCCCCGAGCCTTCCTACTGATCAGAGGTTCAAAGGCTGGCCCCTCGGAGGGGTTCAACGGCCGCCTCAGAGCGATTGGGTTCTGCGCCCACTACTGGTCAGAGGTTCGATGGCTGGCCCCTCGGAAGGGTTCAACGGCTGCCTCAGGCCACTCGGGCTCCGCGCCCACTACTGATCAGGGGTTCGTAGGCTGGCCCTCGAAGGGTTCACAGTCGCCTCAGACACAGAGCGAGGGATGACCCTGGGTACGTTCGATACATAACCAAGGCTCGGGCTACGCTCCCGAGGTACCCTAGGACATTTCTGAGACCAGCGGGAGCGATCTTGTAACGGAATCCCGTCAGAGGGAGGCATCGAGCCCTCGGACCCCGTCAAAGGGGACCGGGTCCGGCAGATCACCCGCAGGTACTTTTGGAGCGCGCCTCCGGGCCTCTAGCCGACCTCTAGCAAATGGGGCATGGGCGTCCGCTCGGATTACCCGCCAGCAGCTCACCGGAAACACCATGTTCGGCGCCCTCCGAGGGCAACATGGCGCTTTCCCCCCTCCTCCTTGCGGAAAGGCGACGCAGGGGCGTATGTAAAAAAGTCGAGTCTACCCTTGACCGTCCTCTGGCCCTGTGCAGAGGCTCGGGGGCTGCTCTCGCAAACCCGGCTCCGGCCAACCCGTTGACATCGTCAACATACCAGCCCGAGAACTTGGGACCCGACCGTGCACCCGGGCTACGGCCAGCTCGCATGAGGGAACGACTAGACCAGCCGAAGTATTGCGAAACGCACTAAGACCTCGAAGGAGTAAAACTACTCCTCCGAGGCCTCGGGGGCTACACCCGGCGGGTGCGCTCGCGCGCACCCACCGGAACAAAATGCAACCAAGAAAAGGCTGGTACCCTTGCAAAAAAGTGCGGCAAAAGCCTGCAAGCGAGTGTTAACACTCCCTTCGAGGCTCGGGGGCTACTGTCGGGGACCATAATTAGGTGTACCCTCAAGGCTCCTAAATCTCAGCTGGTAACACCCATCAGCACAAAGCTGCAAAGGCCTGATGGGTGCGATTAAGTCAAGGATCGGTCCATTCAAGGGACGCGATCACGCCTCGCCCGAGCCAAGCCTCGGGCAAGGGCAACCGACCCTGGAGGACCTACGCCTCGCCCAAGGCCCCCCTCCAGCAACGGACACACCTTCGGCTCGCCCAAGGCCCAGTCTTCACCGAGAAGCAACCTTGGCCAAATCGTCACACCGACCGACCAAATCGCAGGAGCATTTAATGCAAAGGTGGCCTGACACCTTTATCCTGACGCACGCCCTCCAGTCGACAGAGCTGAAGTGATCGCCGTCACTTTGCCGCTCCACTGACCAGTCTGACAGGAAGACAGCGCCGCCTGCGCCGCTCCGACTGCTGAGCCACTCGACAGAGTGAGGCTGACAGCGGCCAAGTCCGGCCTCAAGCGTCATAGGAAACTCCGCCTCGCCCGACCCAGGGCTCGGACTCGGGCTCAGCCCCGGAAGACGGCGAACTCCGCTCGACCGCTCCGCCCGACCCCAGGGCTCGGACTCGGGCTCAGCCCCGGAAGACGACGATCTCCGCTCCGCCCGACCCCAGGGCTCGGACTCGGGCTCAGCCCCGGAAGACGGTGAACTCCGCTCCGCCCGACCCCAGGGCTCGGACTCGGGCTCAGCCCCAGAAGACGACGAACTCCGCCTCGCCCGACCCCAGGGCTCGGACTCAGGCTTAGCCCCGAAGGACGACGAACTCCGCTTCGCCCGACCCGAGGGCTCGGATTCAACCATGGCCTGAGCCGATGGTCTCCGCCTCGTCCGACCCGGGGGCTCGGACTCGACCTCGACCTCAGAAGACAGACTCGACCTCGACCGCGGAGGAGCCTCCACCTCGCCCAACCTAGGGCACGGACCGACCACGTCAACAGGAAGCGCCATCATTACCCTACCCCGAGCTGACTCAGGCTACGGGGAACAAGACCAGCGTCCCATCTGGCTCGCTCCACCATACGAGTAATGATGGCGCCCCGCATGCCCTGTGACGATGGCGGCTCTCAGCCCCCTTACGGAAGCAAGAGGACGTCAGCAAGGACTCGATAGCCCCGACAGCTGTCCTTCCGCCAGGCTCCAGCGCTCCTCCGACGGCCACGACACCACGCGATCTGGGTGCCAAGACCTCTCCGGCTGCCACGATGGCATGTACTTAGGGCGCTAGCTCTCCACCGCTAGACACGTTAGCACATTGCTACACTCCCCATTGTACACCTGGATCCTCTCCTTACGCCTATAAAAGGGAGGACCAGGGCCCTCTTACAGAGGGTTGGCCGCGCGGGGAAGGACGGGACGGTGTTCGCGCAAGGCCGCTCGCTCCCTCCCGCGTGGACGCTTGTGACCCCCTACTGCAAGCGCACCCGACCTAGACGCGGGGCTAACACGAAGGCCGCGGGTTCCACTCTCCCACGCCTGTCTCCCTCCGGCTGCTGTCTTCCCCCCTTCGCGTTCCGCCTCGCGTCGACCCATCTGGGCTGGGGCACGCGGCGACAATTCACTCGTCGGTCCAGGGAACCCCCGGGTTTCGAAACAACGACAGATACTGGTGGTGGCTACCGGTCCTCCCGCCCCGTACCGATGGTCCGAGCATCCGATCACCTTCACCCGGGCAGATCAGTGGCTCAACTTCGACCACCCAGGCAAGTACCCGCTCCTCGTCGATCCGGTGATCCGAGAGAGCAGGGTAAAGAAGGTGTTAGTGGACGGGGGAAGCAGCATCAACGTCACCTTCCCCCGGATGCTCCAAGGCTTGGGAGTTCCCCTCAAAGAGCTCCACGAGTCGGACACTCCCTTTTTCGGCATTGTGCCGACTGAAGGAGAATATCCGCTGGGCCACATCTACATGTCGGTCACCTTCGGAACTCCAGAAAACTACAGAACCGAGTTCCTGAGGTTCGAGGTGGCGAACTTCGACTGTGGATACAACGCCATCATCGGGAGGCCTAGATTGGCGAAGTTCATGGCCATTCCACATTATACATACATGATATTGAAGATGCCAGGACCACAAGGGATCATAACTGTGCGTGCCGACTTCCAAGGCGCCGCGGAATGTTTCCGAATGGCCATTCAGGCGGCCCTCACCACCAAGCCATCGGTGACTTCTTCTGCGCAGGCGAACTCAAAGCCTAAGGAAGACCTCGTGCTACCCGCGAACGAAGCTCAAGCCATGACCTCTATACGGCCGACTGAAGAAACCAAGAGAATCAATCTTGGTTTCGCCGATGAGCGCAAGACCGCTATCATCAGTTCCAGCCTGGATGACAAATAGGAAGGTGCACTCATCCAGTTTCTGCAAGATAACCGAGACGTATTCGCATGGTGACCTGCGGATATGTCGGGAGTCCCGAGAGAACTGGCCGAGCACAAATTGAAGGTCTACCCCCAGGCGAGGCCGATCCGACAAAAATTACGTCGCTTCACGCACGACAAAAGAGAAGCCATCCGTGCTGAGCTGGCTCACTTGGTCGCGGCCGGATTCATTAGAGAGGTGTTACATCCTGAGTGGTTAGCTAATCCTGTTCTTGTACTAAAAAAGAATAAGGTGGATTAGCGCATGTGTGTCGACTATATGGATCTCAACAAACACTGTCCGAAGGATCCCTTTGGACTTCCTAGGATCGACCAGATGGTAGACTCGACCGCCGGGTGTTCTGTGTTGTCTTTTTTGGATTGCTACTCTGGGTATCATCAGATTAGCTTGGCGAAAGAGGACGAGGAAAAAACAGCATTCATCACCCCGTTCGGAGCTTTCTGCTATACCTCCATGCCGTTCGGCCTCAAAAATGCTGGAGTGACTTATCAGAGAGCTATCTAGACATGCTTAGCCAACCACTGGGGCAAGCGTGTGGAAGCTTATGTGGATGATGTGGTGATCAAGACGGAGAATTCAGAAAACTTCGTTGAAGATTTACAGCTGGTCTTCAACAGTCTACGGCGATACTGATGGAAGCTTAACCCCGAAAAATGTGTCTTTGGAGTACCAGCAGGAAAGTTGCTCGGGTTTATTGTCAGCCACCGGGGAATTGAAGCAAATCCAGAAAAGATCGAGGCTATCATGAGGATGGAAGCACCGCGATCACAGAAGAAAGTACAAAGACTTACCGGATGTATGGCAGCTCTGAGCAAATTCATATCAAGGCTGGGAGAAAAAGGCTTACCATTCTATAAGTTGCTCAAGAAGGTAGACAAATTCCAGTGGACTTCAGAAGCACAAGAAGCTTTAGATGCGCTGAAAAAATTCTTGACAACACCGTCAGTGCTAAAACCACCGCGCCGAACCACACCGACTCAACCAGCTGAGGATCTACTATTATACATCTCTTGCATGACTCACGTGGTGAGCACCGCGTTGGTAGTCAAGCGAGCTGAAGAGGGACATGCGTACCTAGTACAACATCCTGTCTATTTCATCAGTGAAGTTCTGGGTCCTTTGAAGAAAAAATACCCTCAAGTTCAGAAGTTATTATATGCAGTACTTCTAACTGCACGCAAGCTCCGTCACTACTTCGACGACCACAAAGTCATAGTAGTCACTGGTTTCCGATAGGGGATATTCTCCACAATAAAGAAGCCATCGGAAGAATAGCCAAGTGGGCCTGTGAACTAGGATCTCATGACATTGAATTTCGACCTCGCACTGTGAAAGGGAAATAGGGTCAAACCTTTTCCAATATAAATTTTGGTGGTTGAATTGCCCAACACAAATTATTGGACTAACTAGTTTGCTCTAGATTATGAGCTCTACAGGTGTCAAAGGTTCACAACAAACCAATACAAGTCAAAAGAAATGGTTCAAAACTAAGGAGCAAATTTCACCGAAGGCAGCCCTAGTTTGGCGCACCGGACTGTCCGGTGCAGCACCGGACAGTGTCCGATGCACCAGGGAATCCAACTCCGAACTTGCCACCTTCGGAAATTCTGGGAGCCGCTCCGCTATAATTCACCGGACTGTCCGGTGTAGCACCGGACTGTCCGGTGTGCCAGCGGAGCAACGGATACTTCGCGCCAACGGTCGTCTGTAGAGGAATTAAATGCGCTACAGTGCGCGCCTGCGCGCGCAGAGGTCAGAGCAGGCGCCAGAAGGCGCACCAGACAGTCCACAGGACCTGTCCGGTGCACCACCGGACTGTCCGGTGGCCCCACAAGTCAGAGCTCCAACGGTCGAACCCTAACGACCGGGTGACGTGGCTGGCACACTGGACAGTGTCCGGTGGCGCACCGGACTGTCCGGTGCGCCCGTCGACAGAAGCCTCCACCAACGGCTACTTTGGTGGTTGGGGCTATTGTCGGCGTTTCGAGACCGGGGGGTCCCCGAGCCGACGAGTGAGTGTGCCGCGTGCCCCAGCCCAGATGGGTCGAGCGCGTGGGCGAGCGCGAAGGGGGGAGAGCGAGGTGGTCGGAGCCAGGTCGTGAGGGAGGCGGAGATCCCGCGGCCTTCGTGTTCGTCCCACGCCCAGGTCGGGTGCGCTTGCAGTAGGGGGTTACAAGCGTCCGCGCGGGTGAGGGGAGCGAGCGGCCCCAAGAGAGCGCCTGCCCCTGCCCTCGTTCCCGCGAGGCCAACCTTCTCTAAGAAGGCCCTGGTCCTTCCTTTTATAGGTGCAAGGAGAGGATCCAGGTGTACAATGGGGATGCAGCAGAGTGCTACGTGTCTAGCGGGGGAGAGCTAGCGCCCTGGGTACATGCCAATGTGGCAGCCGGAGAGAACTTGGCACCCAGCTGGTGTGGTGTCGTGGCTGTCGGAGGAGTAACGGAGCCTGGTGGAGGGACAGCTGTTGGAACAGTTGGGCTCTTGCTGACGTCCCCCTGCTTCCGTAAGGGAGCCGAGAGCCGCCGTCGTCATGGGTCTAGCGGGGCGCCATCATTGCCTATCTGGCGGAGCTAGCCAGATGGGACGTCGGTCTTGTTCTCTGCGGCCCAAGTCGGCTCGGGGCAGGGTGATGATGGCGCTTCCCGTTGACGTGGCGGACTTGTGCCCTAGGTCGGGCGACGTGGAGGCTCCTCCGAGGCCGAGGTCGAGTATGTCTTCCATGGCCGAGGCCGAGCCCGAGCTCCTGCGTCGGGCGAGGCGGAGGTCGTTCGGCAGAGGCCAGGGCGGAGTCCGAGCCCTGGGTCGGGCGGAGCGGAGTTCGTCGTCTTCCGGGGCCTTAGCCCGAGTCCGAGCCCTGGGTCGGGCGGAGCGGAGTTCACCGTCTTCCGGGGCCTTAGCCCGAGTCCGAGCCCTGGGTCGGGCGGAGCGGAGTTCGCCGTCTTCCGGGGCCTTAGCCCGAGTCCGAGCCTTGGGTCGGGCGGAGCGGAGTTCGCCGTCTTCCGGGGCCTTAGCCCGAGTCCGAGCCCTGGGTCGGGCGGAGCGGAGTTCGCCATCTTCTGGGGCCTTAGCCCGAGTCCGAGCCCTGGGTCGGGCGGAGCGGAGTTCGCCGTCTTCCGGGGCCTTAGCCTGAGTCCGAGCCCTGGGTCGGGCGGAGCTTCCTATGGCGCCTTTGGCAAGGCCTGGCTGCCCGTCAGTCTCACTCTTTGCGTTAAATGCCCCTGTGACTTGGTCGGACGGCGCGGTGATTTAGTCAGGGTTGCTTCTTAACGAAGGCAAGGCCTCGGGCGAGCCGGAGATGCGTCTGCCGTAAAAAAGGGGGCCTCGGGCGAGACGGAAACACCTCGGGGTCGGCTGCCCTTGCCCGAGGCTAGGCTCGGGCGAGGCGTGATCGAGTCGCTCGTACGGACTGATCCCTGACTTAATCAAACCCATCAGGCCTCTGCAGCTTTATGCTGATGGGGGTTACCAGCTGAGAATTAGGCGTCTTGAGGGTACCCCTAATTATGGTCCCCGACAGTAGCCCCCGAGCCTCGAAGGGAGTGTTAGCACTCGCTTGGAGGCTTTCGTCGCACTTTTTTGCAAGGGGACCAGCCTTTCTCGGTTGCACTTCGTTCCGGTGGGTGCGCGCGAGCGCACCCGCCGGGTGTAGCCCCCGAGGCCTCGGAGGAGTGGTTTCACTCCTTCGAGGTCTTAATGCCTTGCGCAATGCTTCGGCTGGTCTGGCGGTTCCCTCATGCGATCAGGCCGTAGCCCGGGTGCACTGTCGGGGCCCAAGTTCTCGGGCTGGTATGTTGACGCTGTCAACGGTTCGGCCGGAGCCGGGTTTGCGAGAGCAGCCCCCGAGCCTCCGCACAGGGCGAGAGGGCGATCAGGGACAGACTCGGCTTTTTTACATACGCCCCTACGTCGCCTTTCCGCAAGGAGGAGGGGGGGAGAGCGCCATGTTACCCTCGATGGGCACCGAACATGGTGTCTCCGGTGAGCTGCAAGCGGGTAATCCGAGTGGACGTCAGTGCCCCGTTCGTTGGGGGTCGGCTAGGGGCTCGGAGGCACGCCCAAAAGTACCTGCGGGTGATCTGCCGGACCCGGTCCCCTGGCGACGGGGTCCGAGGGCTCGTTGCCTCCCTCCGATGGGATTCCGTTACAGGATCGTTCCCGCTGGTCTCGGAAATGTCCTAGGGTACCTCGGGAGCGCAGCCCGAGCCTTGGTTATGTATCGAACGTACCCCTGGTCATCCCTCGCTCGGTGTCTGAGGCGACTGTGAACCCTTCGGGGGGCCAGCCTTCGAACCCCTGATCAGTAATGGGCGCGGAGCCCGAGTAGCCTGAGGCGGTCGTGGAACCTTTCGGGAGGCCGACCTTCGAACCTCTGACCAGTAGTGGGTGTCGGGCCCACGCGATCTGAGGCGGCTGTTGAACCCTTCGGGGGGCCAGCCTTCGAACCCCTGATCAGTAAGGAGGCTCGGAGCCTAGTTCCTTCACGGGGAAGGATCCCTTTGGGGGTATCCCCTTTCCCGGTCCCTGTTGCAAGAGATAGAGAAAGAGGAAAAAGGGAAAAAAGGATACGAAATTGAACGACGTGGCGTACCTTTTTTGGTGTGGTCGTTTTGGCGAAGGCGAAGCGTCGCCAGCTGCTTCTGCCAGAAGCGCCGCCTGTCGAGCCGCGGAGTTAATGCGCCGGGGCGAGTAGTTGGCGAGGCTGTCGTTGCGCGTGTGCGAGCCGTTCGAGGAACGGCTGTTTTGCTTCGCGTTTTTTGAACCCCGCGTCCGGTCCGGGCGGAACGTTGGAACCGTCTTTGCCTTGGTCCTTATATACCCCGGAGAGGGTCCGGTGACGGTTCTTGACTCCGCTTCTTGCCTCCCTCTTAGGTTTTTTGCAGCCTGAGAGATCTAGCCCCGGAAAAGAAAACCGCCCTCCCTGTCCTTCGCGCCGCCACCCTTTCCGCTCGGCGATGGCTGACCGGGTGACCATCATCTCGCCGCGCGACCCATGGCCCTTCTCCACGGTGACGGCGAGTGATCTGGAGGATCTCGTCGGCGAGGGTTTGCTCCGACCCCTCACCGATGAGCAGCGGCCGGAATGGATTCCTCCCACGGGCGGAGTCGCTCCATCCCCACCGCCGGGGTACGTCGTGAGCTTCGTCTCCTTCCATGAGCGTGGATTTGGTGTGCCGACGAGCCGCTTCATGCGGGCCATCCTGTTCCATTATGGGGTGGAGTTGCACAACCTCACCCCCAACTCCATCTCGCAGGCCGCTATCTTCGTAGCGGTGTGCGAAGGGTATTTGGGGATCGCTCCCCATTGGGATTTGTGGACCCATCTCTTCTTCGCCGAGCTTTTTGCCTTGCCGACGGGGGAGAGGAAGGTCCGCGCAGCGGTGCGGGCCGGCGGCTGTACCCTTTTGTTGAGGCAGTCGCGGTCATCGCAGTATATCCCCGCCGTCCTCGCATCCTCGAACAAAGGGTGGCAGCGCCGGTGGTTCTACCTCCGGAATGACGAAGAGTTGCTCCCACCGTTCTCTCATCGGGTCGTCACCGCCGCCACCGACGCCTGGCGCCACGGGACTCCACACGAGAGGCAGAAGAACCTCGAACCTCTTCTCCAGGCCCTGAAGGCGCTGCGGGAGGGAGGACTCACCGCCGCGGGAGTGGTTGCCGCCATCCACCGTCGGAGAGTGCTCCCCTTGGCGGAGCGGCGGCTGTCGCTTTGGGAGATGACCCTGGAGGCCGACTGGGAGGGGTCGCGGATGTCCCCTGATTCTCTTCCCCCCGACGCCCTCCAATGGCGGGTGTCGGCCGCGATGGGGAAACCGGACCCCCACGCCCTCTCCCAACCTCGGATGCGCCCCGATCAGGGGTGCGTCACTCTGGTGAGTGTTCGCTCCTTCCTTCTTCATACATTGGGTTGCTCCTGGTTCTCACGATTGGGTTTCTTTCCCCCCTTCTTTAGGAGGTGGGGTGGCACAAACCCTCCCTGCCGCGGGTCCCAGAGGACGCGGTGGGTCGGGCAGCGCGGCGGGTCGCCGCGGAGGAGGAGAAGAAGAAGAAGGATGCGGAGAAGGCCTGGGCCCGCAAGCGGAGGCGGGCTCGGGACGCCTTGGAGAAACGCCGTCGCCAGCAGGAGAGGGAAGGACTCCCAAGGGAGCCGTCGCCGGAGACATCCGATGGCGATGACGACGATGGTGAGGAGGAGGAGGACGACATGGCCGCCCGTCTCGGCCTCAGTCCCGGCTTGGGGTGTGGCCAGGAGCCGTCGAGTCAGCCCCCGAGCGGGCCGATGTCGTCGGTTCCTGGAGCCGGGACGCCGGATCCCCGACCCGAGGGGCGGGGGCAACCCGAGAGGGTACTTGACCCCTCGGCTGGAGGAGCTGACGCGACTCCAGGGAGCCGGGCTGAGGTACCCGTCCCTCGAGAGCCGTCCCCCGCACCGGCAGCGCGGGGGAGCGGTCCTCAGGTTGCCATGGCGGCACCTGGGCAGTCCGCCTCCCGGGCGTCAGGGGCGCCCAGAGCGAGGGTGGTGCCGAGGCTGTCGGCGAAGCGGACCTCGGCGGCGGTTCCGGGGAGCGGGAGCCAAGAGACCTCCCCCCAGGCACAGTGGATCATGGCCCGGAGCGGGTAAGTACCTTGGAATGTCTTCGTCCTGGCACTTCATTCATACGTCCCGGCCGTGATTTTCCCTTTCTTCTTTTTTCCAGCAAGCGGAGCCATGGCCATACCGACCTGGCGCCCCGGAAAGCCCTTAAGACGGCGTCGGTCCGGGCGGCTGGCGCCACCCCGGGCCCTGCCGCTCAGCCGACCCTTTCGCAGGGCGCTTCACCGCATGGGGCTCAGGCGTCGCATGTCTCGGGGGAGCAGGTCCCCGAGGCGGGTTCTTCTGCCGAGGCGGCCATCGTGATTGGGGAGGCGGCCGGCGCCGACGCGGTCCCGAGCCCGTCTGCCGTGCCGGCCATGCCGGCGCCTGTCGCCACCGCAGTTGCCGCCGTCCCAATCGGAGGGCATATGGTTGCTGCCGGCGTCGAGACGGCCGCAGCGTCGGTGCCCAGGGCCTCGGAAGAGGTGGGCGTGGACGCGCAGTTCATCCAGGCGGGCGGCAGCCTCGTTGCTGTGCGGCGGAGCCCCGAGGCCCGGCGCCAGTTGCTCCGATTCCGGACCCGCGAGGCCTCGGACCCTATCTTCGTTCTCGACGACGAACAGGAGGACCAGTCCTGGGACGAGCTCCGCAAGCGTGCGAAAGCAACGGTGGGGTCGCTCCGATCGTCGCTGGAGGTTCTCTGCGGGGACGTCCCAAAAATCCTCCAGGTAACGGTTTCAGGCATACCTTCTCTCCTCCGTGAGCGAGGCGCTCGTCGTGACGCCTTGTTTTCCTTTCCAGGATCTGACGGACCGGAGCGCCGCCAAGTCGTCGTTCATCCGCCGCGAGGCCGACGTCTGGGGCTCGCTGTGATCCCTGAGGAGTTCGCTCGCCGGGGCTACCGCGCGCCTTTCTCAGCAGGACGCTAAGATAGCGGACCTCCAGTTGCTCTGCGCTGACCTGAGGGCCGAGGCGGCTGCGGCGCGCGCGGAGGTGCTACGGCAGCGGTCGGAGTTTGCCCAGGTTGCCGAGGAGCGGGACCAATCTCGGGGCCAGGCCGCCGAAGCCGAAAGCCGGGCTAAGACCCTCACGGTCGATCTAGTCGCAGCCCAAGTCGCGGCCTCGGAGCAGTGCGTCCAAGCCGGAGGTATGGCTCGACCGTCCTCGGTTCTTGTTCTTGTCCGTTTCTTCTGCTTGTGCTTGAGGTCTTTCTTCTGGTTGTTCGCAGAGCTCGAGTCTGCCCTTGACGAGTCTGCCAAAGCGCTCGCCGAGGCGCTTGCTGGAGCTGCCGAGCAGAGGGAGGCCGACCTCGCGGCCATGTCCGAGGCCGTCTCGGATGTTTATCGGATCCTTGGCCCTGGCGACGTCCCTTCAGGAAGCTCCCCTCAAAGCCGTCTTCAAGCCTTAGGTGATTACGCGCGCGGTAAAGTCCGCGGGGCGCTACACCACGGCGTCAGGCGGGCCTTCGCCGTGCTCGCTTCCCATTACATGGTGGACCTGGAGCGGGTCAGTGAGGGGTATTGTCTTCCTGACGAAGACGAAGCCGCCCTGGCAGAAGTTCAGCGGCTCGACGCGGTCGCCGCGGGTCCGAGCGCGGCGCTGGCGACTACCTTTGAGGCGGAGATCCTTCCTCCTGCGCCGCCGCTGGAGGCGGAGGTGGACCTTACCGACGGCGAGGGCGGAACTGAGGGCGCGGCGCCCTCCCGAGGCGGCGCCTGATTTTTGTTGGGGCAGTTTCTGTTGGATGTGCGCTTTACCGCGGCCGCCGAGGCCTGGACACTTTACTTTTCTTGCATGAAGTCGTACTCTCTTTTCTTTTAATTTTCGCACCTGGCCTGACTTGTCAACAATAGGGTGATTTCCCGAGTTGGGTCCTTTTTCGTGGCAGGCGATGAGTGAGGCATCCCTAGCCCGGAGGTGTAGGTGTTCCTCGGCTCAGTCGGTGTCGCCGCTTATCTGTACCCACGTTCGCTCCTCGAGACCCTGCTTCTGACACATCCGGGGGAACGCAAAAGCCCCTTCTTGATCGAAAAACTTTTTTGACGCGAAAAAGTGCATCCGATCTCGACGCGGAGGGGTTTCCCCTTTTTAGCCCCCGAGGGAGGGTCGGGCTCCGCCGGGGCGAGGCCGACCCTTCCTTGATGACTGATTCTCGTGTGTGAGTGGGGGAAGGGCGCAGCCCCCAGGCGTCATCCGTGCAGAGGCCGTTTGACGAGTCGGGCTCCTGCCCGAATATCTGGCGAGTGCTCGGTGACATCCCTCGGTATGCCGGGCATGTCCGAGGGACCCCACGCAAAAATGTCGGCGTTTGCGCGGGGAAAGTCGACGAGCACTGCTTCCTATTTGGGGTCGAGCCCGGAACTGATCCGGATCTGCTTGGAGGTGTCGCCACAGGGGTCGAGAGGGACGACCTTAACCGTCTCCGCTGGCTCGAAGTTGCCGGCGTGTCGCTTCACGTCCGGCACCTCTCGGGAGAGGTTTTCCAGGTCGGCGATGAGGGCCTCGGACTCGGCGAGGGCCTCGGCGTACTCCACGCACTCCACATCGCATTCGAACGCGTGTTTGTACGTGGGGCCGACGGTGATGACCCCGTTGGGGCCCGGCATCTTGAGCTTCAGGTAGGTGTAGTTGGGGATGGCCATGAACTTCGCGTAGCATGGCCTTCCCAATACTGCGTGGTAGGTTCCTCGGAACCCGACCACCTCGAACGTCAAAGTCTCCCTTCGGAAGTTGGAGGGTGTTCCGAAGCAGACAGGAAGGTCGAGTCGTCCGAGGGGCTGGACGCGCTTCCCGGGAATGATCCCGTGGAAGGGCGCAGCGCCTGCTCGGACGGAGGACAGATCGACGCGCAGGAGCCTGAGGGTCTCGGCGTAGATGATATTGAGGCAGCTGCCCCCATCCATCAGGACCTTGGTGAGCCTGACGTCGCCGATGATGGGATCGACGATGAGCGGGTACTTCCCCGGGCTCGGCACGTGGTCGGGATGGTCATCTTGGTCGAAGGTGATGGGCTTGTCGGACCAGTCTAGGTAGACTGGTGCCGCCACCTTCACCGAGCAGACCTCCCGGCGCTCTCGCTTGCGATGCCGAGCCGAGGCATTCGCCGCATGCCCTCCGCAGATCATGAAGCAGTCGCGGACCTCGGGGAACTCTCCTGCTTGGTGATCTTCCTCTTTGTCGTCGTCGCGGGACCTGCCACCCTCTGCGGGTGGCCCGGCCTTGTGGAAGTGGCGCCGAAGCATGACGCACTCCTCGAGAGTGTGCTTGACGGGCCCCTGATGGTAAGGGCACGTCTCCTTGAGCATCTTGTCGAAGAGGTTGGCACCTCCGGGGGGCTTCCGAGGGTTCTTGTACTCGGCGGCGGCGACAAGGTCCGTGCTGGTGGCGTCGCGTTTCGCTTGCAACTTCCTCCTGCCTTTCTTCTTGGCGCCAAGCGGAGTAGACGCCTCGGGTGCATCTTCCGACGGGCGGCCCTGGGGCTGCTTGTCCTTTCGGAAGATGGTCTCGACCGCCTCCTGGCCAGAGGCGAACTTGGTGGCGATGTCCATCAGCTCGCTCGCCCTGGTGGGGGTTTTGCGACCCAACTTGCTCACCAGGTCACGGCAGGTGGTGCCGGCAAGGAACGCGCCGATGACATCGGAGTCGGTGATGTTGGGCAGCTCGGTGCGCTGCTTCGAGAATCGCCGGATGTAGTCCCGAAGAGACTCTCCCGGCTGTTGCCGGCAGCTTCGGAGGTCCCAGGAATTCCCGGGGCGCACGTACGTGCCCTGGAAGTTGCCGGCGAAAGCTTGGACCAGATCCTCCCAGTTGGAAATCTGCCCCGGAGGCAGGTGCTCCAACCAAGCGCGAGCAGTGTCGGAGAGGAACAGGGGGAGGTTGCGGATGATGAGGTTGTCGTCGTCCGTTCCACCCAGTTGACAGGCCAGGCGGTAGTCCGCGAGCCACAATTCCGGTCTCGTTTCCCCCGAGTACTTTGTGATAGTAGTCGAGGGTCGGAATCGGGTTGGAAACGGCGCCCGCCGAATGGCCCGGCTGAAGACCTGCGGACCGGGTGGTTCGGGCGAGGGACTCCGATCCTCCCCGCTGTCGTAGCGTCCCCCACGCCTGGGGTGATAACCTCGGCGCCCCCTTTCGTCGAGGCGGGCCCGTCGGTCACGATGAGGGTGCTCGTCGCCGAGGTGGCCCGGGGCCGCAGGCGCGGTGTTGCGCGTGCGCCCGGTGTAGACCGAGGCTTCCCGCATGAGTCGGGAAGTCGCGGCACGAGGTTCCGAGGGGTACCCCTGCCTTCGGGAGGCAGAGCTCTCGGCCCGCCGGGCCGCAGCGCCTTCCAGGAGATGCTTGAGCTCTCCCTGGATTCGCCGACCCTCGGTGGTTGATGACTCCGGCATCGCGCGGAGGAGCATCGCTGCGGCTGCCAGGTCCTGACCGGTTCCACCGGATGCGGGTGGCGGCCTGTCCCTGGCATCGTTGGCGATGCGGTGCTGGAGACCCTGGGGCAGGTGACGTATTTCTCCGGCCGGGGGCTGGCCCGCCCATACCTGCCCGACGTCCCGGCGGATTGCCTCGAGCGCTCCTGCCCCCTCATCGAGCCCGGCCTGCGCCCCGCGAACTTGCTCGAGCTGTGGGTCGTGACCCCCCGCCGGAACGGGGACCACAGCTAGCTCCCGCGAGATGTCGGCGCGAGGCGCTGGCCTAGGGAGATCACCATCCTCCGGCATGCCGAGACAGCTGCCTCCGGAGGGATCCCCTAGCTCGACGTGGAAACATTCGCGGCTCGGGCCGCAGTCCTTGTCGTCAAGGCTGCAGCTGCTGTTGGAACAGTCGGAGAGGCAGTAGTTGCATGCGGTCATGAAGTCCCGCATGGCACTGGGGTTGCCAGTTCCAGAGAAATCCCAGCAGATGCTGGGGTCGTCGTCTTCCTCGGACCCAGAGGGCCCGTAGGTCGAGACGCCCGTCAATCGGTCCCAAGGCGACCGCACACGAAACCCGAAAGGGGTTGCACTCGCCTCAACGTGAGCGCCCGCCAGAGCGAGGTCACTAGGCGGGTTGAGGTCGAGTCGAAATGACGAAAGATGGGAAGCAGCCGGTACCTTTTGGTCGACGAGGAGCGACGAAGTCACATCGGGGGCTGATCGCGCCGTCGTCCTGGGTACGAGGGCGACGTCCTGCAGGCCCTCCGTGAGCGCGCTGGCGTCGTCCACTTGCTCGGGGTTGGCGTGTTGCGGGGGGACGGCGCTCGCCTTCGCCTCAAACGCGAGGGTGACGCCCGACGCGTCCTCCGTTGGGGCGCTGGGGATGTCGATTTGCTCGACAGCCGACTGAGCGCAGCCTCCCGCTCGGCCCTGGTTGCCCCGCCTCCTCCTCCGATGGCGAGGGAGAGGATGGGGCAAGCTCGAATGTTGTTCTTCCCCCACGCGGGAAAGACGTCGTCGATTCCGCCGCCGGCGGGCGGGCTGTCGGCCACCATTGTCGCCGTCGCGCGGCGGTGGAAGGAGTATCATGTCGTAGCTGTCGTCGAAAGACATGAACTCGAGGCTCCCGAAATGGAGCACCGTCCCGGGTTGAAGAGGTCGTTGGAGACTGCCCATCTGGAGCTTGACGGGAAACTGCTCGTCAACACGCAGCAGGCCCCTACCTGGCGCGCCAACTGTCGGCGTTTCGAGACCGGGGGGTCCCCGAGCCGACGAGTGAGTGTGCCGCATGCCCCAGCCCAGATGGGTCGAGCGCGTGGGCGAGCGCGAAGGGGGGAGAGCGAGGTGGCCGGAGCCGGGTCGTGAGGGAGGCGGAGATCCCGCGGCCTTCGTGTTCGTCCCGCGCCCAGGTCGGGTGCGCTTGCAGTAGGGGGTTACAAGCGTCCGCGCGGGTGAGGGGAGCGAGCGGCCCCAAGAGAGCGCCTGCCCCTGCCCTCGTTCCCGCGAGGCCAACCTTCTCTAAGAAGGCCTTGGTCCTTCCTTTTATAGGCGCAAGGAGAGGATCCAGGTGTACAATGGGGATGCAGCAGAGTGCTACGTGTCTAGCGGGGGAGAGCTAGCGCCCTGGGTACATGCCAATGTTGCAGCCGGAGAGAACTTGGCACCCAGCTGGTGTGGTGTCGTGGCTGTCGGAGGAGTAACGGAGCCTGGTGGAGGGACAGCTGTTGGAACAGTTGGGCTCTTGCTGACGTCCCCCTGCTTCCGTAAGGGAGCCGAGAGCCGCCGTCGTCATGGGTCTAGCGGGGCGCCATCATTGCCTATCTGGCAGAGCTAGCCAGATGGGACGTTGGTCTTGTTCTCTGCGGCCCAAGTCGGCTCGGGGCAGGGTGATGATGGCGCTTCCCGTTGACGTGGCGGACTTGTGCCCTAGGTCGGGCGACGTGGAGGCTCCTCCGAGGCCGAGGTCGAGTCTGTCTTCCATGGCCGAGGCCGAGCCCGAGCTCCTGGGTTGGGCGAGGCGGAGGTCGTTCGGTAGAGGCCAGGGCGGAGTCCGAGCCCTGGGTCGGGCGGAGCGGAGTTCGTCGTCTTCCGGGGCCTTAGCCCGAGTCCGAGCCCTGGGTCGGGCGGAGCGGAGTTCGCCGTCTTCCGGGGCCTTAGCCCGAGTCCGAGCCCTGGGTCGGGCGGAGCGGAGTTCGCCATCTTCCGGGGCCTTAGCCCGAGTCCGAGCCCTGGGTCGGGCGGAGCGGAGTTCGCCGTCTTCCGGGGCCTTAGCCTAAGTCCGAGCCCTGGGTCGGGCGGAGCTTCCTATGGCGCCTTTGGCAAGGCCTGGCTGCCCGTCAGTCTCACTCTTTGCATTAAATGCCCCTGTGACTTGGTCGGTCGGCGCGGTGATTTAGTCAGGGTTGCTTCTTAACGAAGGCAAGGCCTCGGGCGAGGCGGAGATGCGTCTGCCGTAAAAAAGGGGGCCTCGGGCGAGACGGAAACACCTCGGGGTCGGCTGCCCTTGCCCGAGGCTAGGCTCGGGCGAGGCGTGATCGAGTCGCTCGTACGGACTGATCCCTGACTTAATCAAACCCATCAGGCCTCTGCAGCTTTATGCTGATGGGGGTTACCAGCTGAGAATTAGGCGTCTTGAGGGTACCCCTAATTATGGTCCCCGACAGCTATAAATACCCCTAACCACCCACCATTCATTGCATCCAAGTTTTCAGACTTCCTACACCTTACAAGAGCTATAGCATTCAATACAAGACACACCAAAGAGATCAAATCCTCTCCCAAGTGCAAAGATCCTTCCAAACAAATTAGTGACTAGAGAGAGTGACTCGTGTTCATTTGAGCTCTTGCACTTGGATTGCTTTTCTTCTTCATTCTTTCTTGTGATCAACTCAATTGTAACCGAGGCAAGAGACACCAATTGTGTGGTGGTCCTTGCGGGGACTTAGTGTCCCGGTTGATTGAGAAGAGAAGCTCAATCGATCTAAGTGACCGTTTAAGAGAGGGAAAGGGTTGAAAGAGACCCGGTCTTTGTGACCGCCTCAACGGGTAGTAGGTTTGCAAGAACCGAACCTCGGTAAAACAAATCATCGTGTCTCACTCTTTGTTTGCTTGTGATTTGTTTGCACCCTCTCTCTCGGACTCGTTTATATTTCTAACGCTAACCCTGGCTTGTAGATTGTGCTTAAGTTTGTAATTTTCAGATTCGCCCTATTCACCCCCCTCTAGGCAACTTTCAATTGGTATCGGAGCCTGGTGCTTCATTAGAGCCTAACCACTCTAAGTGATGTCAGGAGAACACGCCAAGAAGGATATGGTGACCGGCGACAAGCCCGTTACAAGCCACGAGAAGGCTCCATCAGGAGAGTCCCGCAACAAGGGGAAGGAGAAGGAATCCCCTTCACACAAGTCGCATCGGAGTGGCGAAAAGAAGAAGAAGATGAGGAAGGTAGTCTACTACGAGACGGACTCTTCATCGCCATCCACCTCCGGCTCCGACGCGCCGTCTGTAACTTCTAAGCGCCATGAGCGCAAGAAGTTTAGTAAGATTCCCCTACACTACCCTCGCATTTCTAAACGTACTCCACTTTCCATTCCATTAAGTAAGCCACCGGTTTTTGACGGTGAAGATTATAACATGTGGAGTGACAAAATGAGGCATCACCTAACCTCACTCCACACTAGTATTTGGAACGTTGTTGAGTTTGGTGTACAGGTACCATCCGTAGGGGATGAGGACTATGATTCAGACGAAGTTGCTCAAATCCGGCACTTCAACTCACAAGCCACCACAATACTCCTCGCCTCTCTAATTCGAGAGGAGTATAACAAGGTGCAAGGATTGAAGAGCGCCAAGGAGATTTGGGACGTACTCAAAATGGCGCACGAAGGAGATGAGGTGACCAAGATCACCAAAAGGGAGACGATCGAGGGGGAGCTCGGTCGATTTATGCTTCACCAAGGGGAGGAGCCACAAGCGATGTACAACCGGCTCAAGACCTTGGTGAACCAAGTGCGCAACCTCGGGAGCACAAAATGGGATGACCATGAAATGGTCAAGGTTATTCTAAGATCACTAGTTTTTCTTAATCCTACTCAAGTGCAATTAATTCGTAGTGATCCTAGATACAAACTAATGTCTCCCGAGGAAGTGATAGGTAAATTTGTGAGCTTTGAACTAATGATCAAAGGCTCCAAAAAGATCATCGAACAAGGCGCATCCTCCTCCGTACCCGAAGCATAACCCGTTGCATTCAAAGCAACGGAGGAGAAGAAAGAAGATTCTACTCCAAGTAGAATCCCCATCGACGCCTCCAAGCTCGACAATGAGGAGATGGCGCTCATCATCAAGAGCTTCTTCAAATCCTCAAACAAAGGAAAGGGAACGATTACAAGCCCCGTTCCAAGAAAGTTTGCTACAAATGTGGTAAGCCCGGTCATTTCATTGCTAAATGTCCATTATCTAGTGATAGTGACAGGGGCGACGACAAGAAAGGAAAGAGGAGAGAAAAGAAGAGGTACTACAAGAAGAAGGGCGGCGATGCCCATGTTTGCCGGGAGTGGAACTCCGACGAGAGCTCCACCGACTCCTCATCCGACGAGGACGCCGCCAACATCGCCGTCAACAAAGGGCTCCTCTTCCCCAACGTCGGCCACAAGTGCCTCATGGCAAAGGACGACAAAAGGAAGAAGGTAAAATCAAAATCCTCAACTAAATATGCAACATCTAGCGATGAGGCTAATTCTAGTGATAATGAGGATGACTTGTTTACTCTTTTTGCCAACTTAAACATGCAACAAAAAGAAAAATTAAATGAATTAATTAGCGCTATTCATGATAAGTATGAACTCTTGAATAGCCAAAAGGACTTCCTAATTAAAGAAAACAAAAAGCATATTAAGGTGAAAAATGCTTATGGTCTAGAAGTAGAAAATTGTGAAAAATTAACTAGTGAGCTAAGCACTTGCCATGATATTATTTCCAACCTTAGAAATGAGAATGCCAATTTAATTGCTAAGGTTGGGAACCTTCATGATTGTGATGATTCAATTGTTAGTCTTAGAAATGATAATGCCAACTTAATTGCTAAGATTGACAAATTGAATGCTTCTCTTTCTAGCCTTAAAATTGAAAATGAAAAATTAATTGCTAAGGCTAAAGATTTAGATGTTTGCAACGCTTCTATTTCCAATCTTATAGATGAGAATGATATATTGCATGCTAAGATTGTTGAATTAAGTACTTGCAAACCCTCTACATCTTCCGTTGAGCATGTTACTATTTGTACTAGATGTAGAGATATTAATGTTGATGCTATTCATGATCACCTAGCCTTAATTACACAACAAAATGATCACATAGCTCAACTTAGTGCCAAAATTAATGAGCATGATTTAGAAAATGAGAAATTTAAATTTGCTAGAAAAATGCTCTATAGTGGGAGACGCCCTGGTATTAAGGATGGCATTGGCTTCCAACAGGGAGACAATGTCAAGCTTAATGCCCCGCCTAAAAGATTGTCTAATTTTGTTAAGGGCAAGGCTCCCATGGTTCAGGATAACGAGGGTTATATTTTATACCCTGTCGGTTATCCCGAACACAAAATTAGGAGAATTCATTCTAGGAAGTCTCACTCTGGCCCTAATCATGCTTTTATGTATAAGAGTGAGGCATCTAGTTCTAGGCAATCAACCCATGCTAAATTGCCTAAGAAGAAAACTCGTAAAGCATCAAATGATCATAATGTTTCATTCAAAACTTTTGATGCTTCCTATGTGCTTACTAACAAATCCGGCAAGGTAGTTGCCAAATATGTTGGGGGCAAACACAAGGGATCAAAGACTTGTATTTGGGTACCCAAAGTTCTTGTATCTAATGTCAAAGGACCCAAAACTGTTTGGGTACCTAAAATCAAGAACTAAATTTGTTTTGTAGGTTTATGCATCCGGGGGCTCAAGTTGGATCATCGATAGCGGGTGCATAAACCATATGACTGGGGAGGAAAAGATGTTCTCCTCCTACGAGAAAAACCAAGATCCCCAACGAGCTATCACATTCGGGGATGGAAATCAAGGTTTGGTCAAAGGATTGGGTAAAATTGCTATATCATCTGACCATTCCATTTCCAATATTTTTCTTGTAGACTCATTAGATTACAACTTGCTTTCCGTTTCTCAATTATGTAAAATGGGCTACAACTGTCTTTTTACAGATACAGGTGTTACTGTCTTTAGAAGAAGTGATGATTCAGTAGCTTTTAAGGGAGTATTAGAGGGTCAGTTATACTTAGTTGATTTCAATAGAGTTGAACTCGATACTTCCTTAATCGCTAAGACTAACATGGGTTGGCTCTGGCATCACCGACTAGCCCACGTTGGAATGAAGAATCTTCACAAGCTTCTAAAGGGAGAGCACATTTTAGGACTAACAAATGTGCATTTTGAGAAAGACAGGATTTGTAGCGCATGCCAAGCAGGGAAGCAAGTTGGTGTTCATCATCCACATAAGAACATCATGACGACTGACAGGCCACTTGAGCTCCTCCACATGGACCTATTCGGCCCGATCGCTTACATAAGCATCGGCGGGAGTAAGTACTGTCTAGTTATTGTGGATGACTATTCTCGCTTCACTTGGGTATTCTTTTTACAGGATAAATCTCAAACCCAAGAAACTTTGAAAGGATTCTTGAGACGGGCTCAAAATGAGTTCGGCTTAAGGATCAAGAAAATAAGAAGCGACAATGGAACGGAGTTCAAGAACTCACAAATAGAAGGCTTTCTTGAGGAGGAAGGCATCAAGCATGAGTTCTGTTCTCCCTACATGCCACAACAAAATGGTGTAGTGGAGAGAAGAATATAACTCTTTTAGACATGGCTAGGACCATGCTTGATGAGTACAAGACCTCGGATCGGTTTTGGGCCGAGGCGGTTAACACCGCTTGCTATGCCATCAACCGGTTGTATCTACACCGAATCCTCAAGAAGACATCATACGAACTCCTCACCGGTAAAAAGTCCAATATTTCATATTTTAGAGTCTTTGGTAGCAAATGTTTTATTCTTGTTAAAAGAGGTAGAAAATCAAAATTTGCTCCTAAGGCTGTAGAAGGCTTTTTACTAGGATATGATTCAAACACAAGGGCATATAGAGTCTTTAACAAGTCCACTGGACTAGTTGAAGTTTTGTGTGACATTGTGTTTGATGAGACTAACGGCTCTCAAGTAGAGCAAGTTGATCTTGATGAATTAGATGATGAAGAGGCTCCGTGCGTCGCGCTAAGGAACATGTCCATTGGGGATGTGTGTCCTAAGGAATCCGAAGAGCCCATTCAAGCACAAGATCAACCATCCTCCTCCATGCAAGCATCTCCACCAATCAAGATGAGGATGAGGCTCAAGATAATGGAGAAGAAGATCAAGAAGATGAGCCACCTCAAGAAGACGGCAATGATCAAGGGGGAGATGCAAATGATCAAGACAAGGAGGATGAGCAAGTTTCAAGGCCACCACACCCAAGAGTCCACCAAGCAATCCAACGAGATCACCCCGTGAACACCATCCTAGGAGATATTCATAAGGGGGTAACCACTCGATCTCGTGTTGCTCATTTTTGTGAACATTACTCTTTTGTTTCCTCTATTGAGCCGCACAGGGTAGAGGAAGCACTTCAAGATTCGGATTGGGTGCTGGCAATGCAAGAGGAGCTCAACAACTTCAAGAGGAATGAGGTATGGCATTTAGTTCCACGTCCTAACCAAAATGTTGTAGGAACCAAGTGGGTCTTCCACAACAAACAAGATGAGCATGGTGTGGTGACAAGGAACAAGGCACGACTTGTGGCCAAAGGGTATTCACAAGTCGAAGGTTTGGATTTTGGTGAAACCTATGCACCCGTAGCTAGGCTTGAGTCAATTCGAATATTACTTGCCTATGCTACTTACCATGACTTTAAGCTTTACCAAATGGACGTGAAGAGTGCCTTCCTCAACGGACCTATAAAGGAAGAGGTCTATGTTGAGCAACCTTTTGGCTTTGAAGATAGTGAGTATCCTAGCCATGTTTACAAACTCTCTAAGGCGCTTTATGGGCTTAAGCAAGCCCCAAGAGCATGGTATGAATGCCTAAGAGATTTACTTATCACCAATGGCTTCAAAGTCGGAAAGGTCGATCCTACTTTATTCACTAAAACCATTGAGAATGATTTGTTTGTATACCAAATTTATGTTGATGATATCATATTTGGTTCTACTAACAAATCTATTTGTGAAGAGTTTAGTAGGATCATGATTCAAAAATTCGAGATGTCTATGATGGGGGAGTTGAAGTATTTCTTAGGATTTCAAGTTAAGCAACTCCAAGAGGGCACCTTCATTAGCCAAACGAAGTACATTCAAGACATACTCACTTTGGAATGAAGGATGCCAAGCCCATTAAGACACCCATGGGAACCAATGGGCATCTCGACCTCGACACGGGAGGTAAATCCGTAGATCAAAAGGTATACCGGTCGATGATAGGTTCTTTACTCTATTTATGTGCATCTCGACCAAACATTATACTTTCCGTATGCATGTGTGCAAGGTTCCAAGCCGACCCTAAGGAAGTTCATCTTAGGGCCGTGAAGCGAATCTTAAGATATTTAGTTCATACACCTAAGTTTGGTCTTTGGTACCCCAAGGGATTTGATTTATTAGGATATTCCGATGCTGATTGGGCAGGGTGTAAGATTAATAGGAAGAGCACATCAGGGACTTGTCAGTTTCTGGGAAGATCCCTGGTATCTTGGGCTTCAAAGAAACAAAACTCAGTAGCTCTTTCTACCGCCGAAGCCGAGTACATTGCCGCAGGCCATTGTTGCGCGCAATTGCTTTGGATGAGGCAAACCCTTAGGGACTATGGCTACAAGTTTAGCAAAGTCCCTCTCCTATGTGACAATGAGAGTGCAATCCGCATGACGGATAATCCCATTGAACACAGCCGCACTAAGCACATAGCCATTCGGTATCACTTTCTGAGAGATCACCAACAAAAGGGGGATATTGAGATAGCCTACATAAACACCAAAGATCAATTGGCCGATATCTTTACCAAGCCTTTAGATGAGCAATCCTTTACCAAACTTAGGAATGAGCTAAATATTCTTGATTCTAGGAATTTTGATTGATTCTTGCACACATAGCTCTTTCATATACCTTTGATCATATCTCTTTTTATGTCTATGACTAATGTGTTTTTCAAGTATAATATTATGCTTAGTCATAGATATTGAAAGGGAAATGAAGTTTTCGGCAAAGAAGGCGCTTCCACTCAACTCCAATTGTATTTGTCGATACTCCGCTTCGTTCTCCACTTTGGTATAATCTTCACTCATATTTTTGTGTTTGCCAAAGAGGGAGAAAGTTTGAATAAAGGGCTTATATTTCACTCACAAGTATCCGCTTTTGGCGATTCATGCAAAGGGAGAGAAAGTATGAGCCCAAAGCAAAAGGACCGCACCACCACCGCCGAATTTCAAAAATGAAGTTTTTCAATTTGATATCCTATTGTGTTCAAAAGGGGGAGAAAGTAGTACCTTCAAAACTTGCAAAACCCTCTTGAACACTAAGAGGAGAATTTTATTTAGGGGGTGTTTTGTTTAGTCAAAAAAAAGCATTTGAGACAGGGGGATAAAATTTCAAATCTTGAAAATGCTTTCTTCAATCTTATTCATATACCTTTGACTATTTGCAAAATGATTTTGAAAAGAATTTTACAAAGGATTTGCAAAAACAAAACACGTGGTGCAAATGTGGTCCAAAATTTTAATAAAGAAGAAAACCATCCATGCACATCTATTGAGATAAGTATATTGGTTTCAACTCCAATCAACCTTTGCACTTACATTATGCAAACTAGTTCAATTCTGCACTTTTATATTTGCTTTGGTTTGTGTTGGCATCAATCACCAAAAAGGGGGAGATTGAAAGGGAAATAGGGTCAAACCTTTTCCAATATAAATTTTGGTGGTTGAATTGCCCAACACAAATTATTGGACTAACTAGTTTGCTCTAGATTATGAGCTCTACAGGTGTCAAAGGTTCACAACAAACCAATACAAGTCAAAAGAAAGGGTTCAAAACTAAGGAGCAAATTTCACCGAAGGCAGCCCTGGTTTGGCGCACCGAGCTGTCCGGTGTGCCACCGGACAGTGTCCGGTGCACCAGGGAATCCAACTCCGAACTTGCCACCTTCAGGAATTCTGGGAGCCGCTCTGCTATAATTCACCGGACTGTCCGGTGTGCCAGCGGAGCAACGGCTACTTCGCGCCAACGTCGACTGTAGAGGAATTAAATGTGCTACAGTGCGCGCCTGCGCGCGCAGAGGTCAGAACAGGCGTCAGAAGGCACACCGGACAGTCTACAGAACCTGTCCGGTGCACCACCGGACTGTCCGGTGGCCCCAAAGTCAGAGCTCCAGCGGTCGAACCCTAACGGCCGGGTGACGTGGCTGGCGCACCGGACAGTGTCCGGTGGCGCACCGGACTGTCCGGTGCGCCCGTCGACAGAAGCCTCCACCAACGGCTACTTTGGTGGTTGGGGCTATAAATACCCCCAACCACCCACCATTCATTGCATCCAAGTTTTCAGACTTCCTACACCTTACAAGAGCTATAGCATTCAATACAAGACACACCAAAGAGATCAAATCCTCTCCCAAGTCCAAAGATCATTCCAAACAAATTAGTGACTAGAGAGAGTGACTCGTGTTTATTTGAGATCTTGCGCTTGGATTGCTTTTCTTCTTCATTCTTTCTTGTGATCAACTCAATTGTAACCGAGGCAAGAGACACCAATTGTGTGGTGGTCCTTGCGGGGACTTAGTGTCCCGGTTGATTGAGAAGAGAAGCTCAATCGGTCTAAGTGACCGTTTGAGAGAGGAAAAGGGTTGAAAGAGACCCGGTCTTTGTGACCGCCTCAACGGGGAGTAGGTTTGCAAGAACCAAACCTCGGTAAAACAAATCATCGTGTCTCACTCTTTGTTTGCTTGTGATTTGTTTGCACCCTCTCTCTCGGACTCGTTTATATTTCTAAGCTAACCCCAGCTTGTAGATTGTGCTTAAGTTTGTAATTTTCAGATTCGCCCTATTCACCCCCCTCTAGGCGACTTTCACACTGCCATCAAAACTCAAGCACTGGTTGACTTTGTGTCAGAGTGGACTGAACAACAAGTGCCAGATAACCCGGAAACTGCAGAAGTATGGCGAATGTATTTCGACGGCTCGTTAAAACTGCAAGGAGCAGGCGCAGGGATCCTCTTTATTGCACCTAGAGGTGAACAACTCAAATATGCTCTTCAATTATTATTTCCAGCATCCAACAATGCAGCAGAATACGAAGCTCTAATCCATGGACTGAACATTGCCATATGTATCAAGAGATTGATGGTATATGGAGATTCTCTGGTGGTCATAAGTCAGATAAACAAAGAATGGGATTGCTCGAATGATTCCATGGGAAAATACTGCACTGCTGTCCGAAAACTAGAAGACAAATTTGAAGGTCTGGAATTTCATCATGTGGAGAGAGATCGCAACACGGCAGCTGATATATTGTCCAAGCTAGGATCCAGTCGGACTCAGGTCCCGCCTGGAGTTTTTGTTCAAGAAATACTGCATCCGAGCATTTCACTAGATCGGGCAGAGGAATGCAGTGCTCTGAGCCAATCGGAGTCAAATTCTGATGACTGGAGGGAGCCGATCATCAAGTACATAAAAATGAGGAGGAGCCAGATGACAAAAATACAGCGGAACAAGTTGCAAGGCATTCAGCTCATTATACTCTCATTAGGAAAACGCTATACAGAAGGGGCGCATCAGGAGTCCTCATGAAATGCATTCTCTCAGCCACCGGAAAGCAACTGCTAGAAGAGGTTCATGCTGGGCAATGCGGGATACACGCAGCATCCAGGACCCTGGTTGGGAAGGTCTTCAGGTCAGGTTTCTACTGGCCAACAACAAAGAGTGATGCAGCCGAGTTAGTCCAGAGGTGCGAAACCTGCTAGTACTTGTCAAAACAGCAACATCTACCAGCGCAGCAACTGCAAGCCATACCCATAACTTGGTCGTTCGCATGCTGGGGACTGGATATGATTGGACCTTTCAAGAAAGCTCAAGGAGCATACACTCATGTACTGGTGGCTATCGACAAATTCAGTAAATGGATAGAATTCAAACCCATTGCTTCTGTAACTTCAGCTAAGGCAGTGGAATTCATACAAGACATAATATTCAGGTTTGGAATACCGAATAGCATCATAACCGACCTAGGATCCAACTTCACAAGTTCAGAGTTCTTCGATTTCTGTGAGCAAAAGAGCATTCAGATCAAATATGCCTCGGTGGCGCACCCAAGAGCCAACGGGCAGGTAGAAAGAGCCAACGGGATGATATTGGAAGCGCTCAGAAAGAAAGTCTTTGACAAGAATGATAAGTTCGTAGGAAAGTGGATCAGAGAGCTGTCGTATGTTGTTTGGAGCTTGAGAACTCAACCTAGTCGAGCCCTGCATGGAAACACACCTTTCTTTATGGTCTATGGTTCGGAAGCAGTGCTACCTGCTGATCTCAAGTTTGGGGCACCAAGGTTAATCTTCGAAAACATAGCAGAAGCTAAGGCTACTAGGCTAGAGGATGTCGATGTACTAGAAGAAGAACGATTGAATACGGTGATTCAGTCGGCTCGATATCAGCAAACTCTGAGGCGCTATCATGACAAGGCCATACGACGTCGATCCTTTGCAGTGGGAGACCTCGTCCTTCGCCGAATTCTAACGGGGGAGGGACGACACAAACTGTCGCCACTATGGGAAGGACCATTCATAGTAGCATAAGTCACTCGGCCTGGATCGTATCGCCTTACTCAAATGGATGGCACGGAAATTGGGAACTCATGGAACATAGAACATCTCAGGAAGTTTTACCCCTAGCTATATCTCAAAAGCTATTGGGACGACAATGTACTCTGTAAACTGGGAAATATGTCATCAATAAAAAGACTTCAAAGGCACTCAAAATTGTTCGCTGTCAACCTGCACGTTTACTTAACTCGGGGTGACCACTATACCCTACTAACGGAGCAATCGGCTTAAGTCGACGATGACTTAAGGCGGTGCGACATGCTCACGTTTACTTAACTCAGGGTGACCACTATACCCTACTAATAGAGCAATCGGCTTAAGTCGACGATGACTTAAGGTGGTGCGACATGCTCACGCTTACTTAACTCGGGGTGACCACTATACCCTACTACCGGAGCAATCGGCTTAAGTCGACAATGACTTAAGGCGGTGCGACATGCTCATGCTTACTTAACTGGGGTGACCACTATACCCTACTAACGGAGCAATCGGCTTAAGTCGACGATGACTTAAGGCGGTGCGACATGCTCACGCTTACTTAACTCGGGGTGACCACTATACCCTACTACCGGAGCAATCTGCTAAAGTCTACAATGACTTAAGGCGGTGCGACATGCTCACGCTTACTTTACTCGGGGTGACCACTATACCCTACTAACGGAGCAGTCGGCTTAAGTCGGTAATGACTTAAATCGGCACAATACACTCGCGTCCACTTAATCCAACACTAGCACGTTTGCAATTACTCATCTTAGGGCAACCTCTATGCCCCGCGAAATACGGAGAAATTTCAAAACCATCATACTGCATTTACTTCTGCGGTGATAGATACGGTTGTATTCTAACAACAGAAAAGCAATAACGGCATTCAGTACTGAAAAGTGTTTTTCGACAGAATGTCCGAGCACACTAACCACGTATACAAAACATTCAGTGTTTCTATTTGGTAATGTTCTTCTCAGGAGCGACCGACGAAGAAGGGCGACTTGAAGAATCTGGAGCGGCATTCACGTCAGCCACTATGTCATCAGGAACAACCACGCTGGGTCTCCTCATCAGGATCCGCCCCGCGCGAATAGCTTTGTCCATAGCTTTGTCGCGCTGAGCCCTAAGAGTAGCAGAAGTCTCTTCAGCAGTTTTGACAGCCAACCAAGCAGTTTCTAGCTCCTGGACGACTGATTTCTTGGAAGCACGTAGATCCTTGATGATAGTATCCTTGTTCGACATCAATTGCCTGAGGCGAATCATATCATCCAAGGACTCTTGCAGCTTATAACGATGATTATTGTAACACCCGGATTTTAGGGGTCCAAAACCCGGGGTTAACATAAACACCAGGTATGCTGGGACCAAGTCTCAAACATATGATGTATAGTGGCACAGGATCGAATGTCACATCTTTACATATAACAGGAGTTCTATACAAAATAAATAATTACATTATAAGGAGACAACGGTCCAGCAACCCAAAGTTGACTGGGAGACGACGACCTAGACCACTCACGAACTCATCACAGCATCCTCCATGAGCATCATCCTGCAGTACCTGGTCTTGACCTGTGGTGTATGTGAGACAGCAAGAGTGAGCTCACATACGTTCATCGCTCAACAAGTTGTGGGGAATAATGTGCATGAACTCGCCAAAGGTGGGAGCTCACGTGAAGTGTAAGGCTTACCAAAGAAGATGGTTAGAGCTGAGCATTGCTTTTAAAGTTGGTCAAAATTTTATTAGCAGTTACTAAGTATAAGTAAATACCAACCCAATTAAATAGTAGAACAAAAGTAATAACAACATCACCTGCAATGCAATGCATATGACAAATTGAATTTAGTTCCATAAGTTAATCATGTGAGTGTCCGAGCTGCTCATGACCGTGAGCACGGCTAGTATACCAGTTTTACACTCTGCAGAGGTTGCGCATCTTTACCCACAAGCCGTGTTACCCATCTGCCAAGGGGTCATGAATCCCATACACCTCTACCAAGGAAGTGAGGCAGGGTAGCACTACGAGGCCTTTACAAAGTTCCACTAGCTTCCGAAAACCCGCTACAGTTTATAGGAAGATCCAGTGCAGGAATCCCTTGCAGGACCGCCATCGCAGCAAAATCCTCCCGAGGGCCTCCCTACACTGACCTCTCCCCTACTGCCCTTGCCCCTTTCGGGTAAGGTAGTCTTCCACTAGCTTTCCTAATTAATCAGCCAAGGGCATCCCATACTACCCTTGTGGTAGCACTGTTTTCCCGGGTGGTTCTCCATGTTCCAATTAACATAATGATCTTAACATGAACCATAAATAACAACTGACAACAAAAGTATAATCATGAATAGTGTAATCTTCATACCCAAAACCATATATAGCACTAGCAAGTACTACCCAGAAAGTTCAGTGGTAAACAAGGTATAAAGATAGACAAACTAGGGTAACCTATTGGGGTCCCATCAAAATTAACCTATGCAGATCATTATGATTAATCAGAACATGAGTGGGTAAAAAGAAGTGATCAAGGGCACAACTTGCCTGGGTCTTGAGAATCCAGGTACCAGGATGATCTTCAGATGACACGTGACCTCACTGCTAGTCGTAGCAATTCAAACAAACATGGTGTAGGCAAAATTAACATTACACCAAACATATATGCAAAATACATATTAATATTCTACATATTAAAATAAGATCACAGGAAAAAGAATTATTAATTTTTGAGTTATAGAATTCAAGTTATGAATTTCCTAAGGTTTAATGTGATTAAAAGATGATTAAATGATAAATAAATTTCCTGACAGAGTTCATGTCAAAACAGAGACACTAAATGATGAAGCATATTATTACAAAATTTTAGAGACTGGAATGGTTCAATTTGGAGCTAAAATGGATTTTCTATGAATTATCTAAGTTTTAACAATTAAAAAAATACATTTTCTAATTCATTTACTCATTTTAAAACAGCAGTGGACTGGGCCTCAATTCCAGAGAAACCCAGGGGGCTCAGCGCAAGAATTCCCAGACACAGGGAACAGGATCCCTGGACGGCGGGTTGATTCCAAATAAGCAGAGGGTCTCTTTTACAAAATAGGCTCGACGAAGGGGTACTGGCCGATCTCGGCCGCACGATCTGAACCGAGCGGCCCAGATTAAATCCTGACCTAAGTGAACCGGTACGTGCTGATAGCCGCAGGATCGAAATCCAACGACTCAGATTTTATGAAGCTTGATCCACACCGAACCGCCCGATCAAAGATCTGCGGTCCACGTCAACTATCGCGAATGGTTATTTCCACATCTAATCACCACCGTTCGTTTGCAATCCCACGGTCGCGAGCACTTCCCCCAATTCTTCGCCGAGCGACGGTGGCGCCGCCCACCAACCGCGGTGGGCCATCGCCGGAGCTCGCGAAATCCGTTCCCCCCGAGCGCTAAGCCTCAAATTAAAAGGTGCCACGCAATCTAGAGGGTACTGCGAATCGCATGGAGGAGAACTCACCGTCGATAATGGCGCAGAGACGACTGCCCACGGTGAAGCGTCGATCCGCGGTGGCGTCCCAACTCCGGTCAGCAATTCCGGTCGGAGTCGGCCGGTTCTCGACCCGATAGCGCCACGCACAGCTTTCGCGTCGACGACGGAACCCCCCCGGGCTGATCCCCAAGCTTGGAACGCACGAGCGCACGGCGGATGGTGTTATGCCGTGGCGGCGGCGCTCCTCTCCGGTTCTCTCTCTGCGTTCTCGGCGATGGTGGCTGGCAGTGGGGAGATGAAGGGAGGGAGGCGAGCTCGGTACGAATTTATAGCTAGGGGAGTCCGCGCCCGAGGAATCCGGTCGGTGTAGCGCGCGATGCGCACGGCGGTCGTTGCGGCGAGCTCGGCGAAGCTGTTGAAGACGCCCCGACGTGCGGGCCCCGCGGATCAGCGAAAGAAGCGGAGTGAGCGCGGGCGTGGGAGAGACTGAGCAGGGGCCCCGCGCGTCAGTGAGTGGCGAGAGCGCGTGAGAGGGGGAGTGGCTGGCTCGTGGACCCGGGATGGCGGCGCGTGCGGGAGAGGCTGGGCAGGGGGCCCCACCTGTCGGCGCCGAGTGGAGATGGCAATGGGCTGCGCGGTGAAGTTTCTTAGATGGGCCGAAATCAGGTATTCCAGCCCAGTTAGGTTAGAATTCCTTTTTCTTTTTCTTTTCTATTTTCTTTTCTCCATTTTCAAATCCAATTTGAATTTCAAGTTTGAGTTCAAACTTTGTGTGGATCTTCATTTATAAACTCATCTTTTTTTGAAATTAAAAATGCTAAACCTGAAGATATTTGGTTATTCATTTTATGTATATTTTCATATCTCTTCTCTTTTCTCCCTTTCCCATTTATTTTCTATTTTCTATTTTTCCTTTCCATTTGAATTTCAAATCAACACAAGTTTAAAGTTCAAACACTTTAATTTGGATACACATATAGAATTTCAGCATAATGTGCAAAAACATATTTTATATATTTCTTTATTTATTTTTAGTTCTTTTAGACAAGCTTTTAATCATATAGTAGAATAATCCCTACCTTATTACTTCTAGGGAAATCAAATTTATATTGTAGACTTTATATATATTAAGAAATAGTTTAACCCTAATTCTTTCATATTTCCTAACCCAAAAGGCAATTTAGATTATCTAAGTATCTTTAATTATGTATTTTTAACATATTCATGAGTGGAAGCTTCTAAATTATGTTTATTTTTAAGGAAAGGTGTTTTGATTTAAAATCTTTGAGAATTTTTCCTTGTCTTCACAAGATTGAACTTTAGGGTGTTACAAATCCTACCCCCCTTAAAAATAATCTCGTCCTCGAGATTAGTAAGAAAAGGGATGTATACTCATTTTGTTCTTGGAACATATGCATAAACAAAGAAATCTCAGCATGAGGTATGATTCTTTAACAAAACATAGGGTCAATAGACCTTATTGTTCCTTCTAAAATAATATCATATCATCTACTAACTAAAGTAACACCTAGACCTTACAAATCATCATAATTTATATCTATGTAGCTTGGTGAAGCTGGTGGTGGTGGTGGAGGTTGTTGTTGTTGTTGTCTCTCCAGCCGTGCTTGCCTTATTTCTTGGCGGGCTTGACGTATTTCCTCGCGTTGTTGTCTTATCTGATTCTGCATCTCGGTCACCATGTCTGTTAACTGTTGTATTACCAGTCTTTGGGTAGCAACCACTTGATCGATTTCAACAGGTGGAGGATTTGGGGGATTCATTTCTGTTTGCTGTTACGTGGTAATCTTTTCCTTTCCTGGTATTGACCATGAAAGTTAGAAGGTAATAGTTTTGCAAAGGAAATTATTCAATAAGTGGAAGGAATAAGCTAGTAGCTGGTTATACTCTAAAGATTCTTTGGTAGGGCTTAATCTTTGTTTTATGTCCAGATTGGGGTGGCCAATCACATAAGGTGAATATCCAAGAGTAAGATAGAATCAGTCAAGATGAGAGATATATATGGGTGAGATAGACTACAAGATGTAGGTTAAAAGTTTGTTTGTTGTTAGGTGGGAATAGAAAGAGTATACCATTCATCATGATTCTATGGGTTGGGTTAACTCATGGTTGAATTGATCCAATGTGCTAGGACAAGTTAATACACGGCTAGTAGGGTTAAGTCTCTTCTACCATCATTACTAATGTGTTTAAGTAGACCACATTAGATTAGATCATATTAGATTAGATTAGATTGGTATAACTAGTTTGACTAGATGAGACTAGTTAGATAGATCTTCCTGGGTAGGATATATTTTATCAGGATATGTTATAAATCTCTGTTAGGTTAAAACAGAGGGGGTTATGCAACTATTTGATGGGTAAGGTAGTTGCATATGGTTAGGTGGTTGTATATGGTAAAGTTGGTCTAGGGCACCAATTTTAGGTTAGATTGGTATAACTAGACTAGATAGAATCTCATTAATTTTAATTAGGTCCTGGTTGTTATTCTAAAGTGGGATAAATATTTAATTTAGGGCAAGATGAATCCATAAGATAAGATAGAATCTTTCGAGGTCAGTTAGGTCTATTAGGATGAGATAAAATCTTTTCAAGATAAGATGGATCTATTAAGATAAGGGAGAATCTTTTAAGATAAGATGAATTGGCTAGAATGAAAGCTTTTTAGGATAGGATAAATCTTTGCAAGGTAAGATGAATCTATTAAGGTAAATATATTTTAATGAAGGATAATATAGGTTGTTTAGTTACCTTATGAATTTATTTATTTATGCCTATAGGTATATGTAGGTGCAATTGTAGACACTACTCCACAACTCATCACACTCAATCAAAGATCCAAATCAGACAAGTATCATAAGAACAAACATTCAAATATATAAACACTTATAAAAATAGTTTTGTTTTTGTTCCTAGGATTAGGTCTCCTATTCCTAAAAGTCACTCTAGGCACAGGATTTCAAAGTGTGAAATCCACATTTGTCTTTAGAAAAAGAAAAGATAAGAATAATCAGAGTAAGCGGAAATAGATGAGAAAAAGATTAAGGTAAGTTTAGAAAAGAATCAGAGTAGCAAAGGTAAGTAGATAATGGTTGTCCAGTTCTATCTAGGTTTCGTCCTACAGTCAACATTCCTCTGATACCACTTCTGTAACACCCGGATTTTAGGGGTCCAAAACCCGGGGTTAACATAAACACCAGGTATGCTGGGACCAAGTCTCAAACATATGATGTATAGTGGCACAGGATCGAATGTCACATCTTTACATATAACAGGAGTTCTATACAAAATAAATAATTACATTATAAGGAGACAACGGTCCAGCAACCCAAAGTTGACTGGGAGACGACGACCTAGACCACTCACGAACTCATCACAGCATCCTCCATGAGCATCATCCTGCAGTACCTGGTCTTGACCTGTGGTGTATGTGAGACAGCAAGAGTGAGCTCACATACGTTCATCGCTCAACAAGTTGTGGGGAATAATGTGCATGAACTCGCCAAAGGTGGGAGCTCACGTGAAGTGTAAGGCTTACCAAAGAAGATGGTTAGAGCTGAGCATTGCTTTTAAAGTTGGTCAAAATTTTATTAGCAGTTACTAAGTATAAGTAAATACCAACCCAATTAAATAGTAGAACAAAAGTAATAACAACATCACCTGCAATGCAATGCATATGACAAATTGAATTTAGTTCCATAAGTTAATCATGTGAGTGTCCGAGCTGCTCATGACCGTGAGCACGGCTAGTATACCAGTTTTACACTCTGCAGAGGTTGCGCATCTTTACCCACAAGCCGTGTTACCCATCTGCCAAGGGGTCATGAATCCCATACACCTCTACCAAGGAAGTGAGGCAGGGTAGCACTACGAGGCCTTTACAAAGTTCCACTAGCTTCCGAAAACCCGCTACAGTTTATAGGAAGATCCAGTGCAGGAATCCCTTGCAGGACCGCCATCGCAGCAAAATCCTCCCGAGGGCCTCCCTACACTGACCTCTCCCCTACTGCCCTTGCCCCTTTCGGGTAAGGTAGTCTTCCACTAGCTTTCCTAATTAATCAGCCAAGGGCATCCCATACTACCCTTGTGGTAGCACTGTTTTCCCGGGTGGTTCTCCATGTTCCAATTAACATAATGATCTTAACATGAACCATAAATAACAACTGACAACAAAAGTATAATCATGAATAGTGTAATCTTCATACCCAAAACCATATATAGCACTAGCAAGTACTACCCAGAAAGTTCAGTGGTAAACAAGGTATAAAGATAGACAAACTAGGGTAACCTATTGGGGTCCCATCAAAATTAACCTATGCAGATCATTATGATTAATCAGAACATGAGTGGGTAAAAAGAAGTGATCAAGGGCACAACTTGCCTGGGTCTTGAGAATCCAGGTACCAGGATGATCTTCAGATGACACGTGACCTCACTGCTAGTCGTAGCAATTCAAACAAACATGGTGTAGGCAAAATTAACATTACACCAAACATATATGCAAAATACATATTAATATTCTACATATTAAAATAAGATCACAGGAAAAAGAATTATTAATTTTTGAGTTATAGAATTCAAGTTATGAATTTCCTAAGGTTTAATGTGATTAAAAGATGATTAAATGATAAATAAATTTCCTGACAGAGTTCATGTCAAAACAGAGACACTAAATGATGAAGCATATTATTACAAAATTTTAGAGACTGGAATGGTTCAATTTGGAGCTAAAATGGATTTTCTATGAATTATCTAAGTTTTAACAATTAAAAAAATACATTTTCTAATTCATTTACTCATTTTAAAACAGCAGTGGACTGGGCCTCAATTCCAGAGAAACCCAGGGGGCTCGGCGCAAGAATTCCCAGACACAGGGAACAGGATCCCTGGACGGCGGGTTGATTCCAAATAAGCAGAGGGTCTCTTTTACAAAATAGGCTCGACGAAGGGGTACTGGCCGATCTCGGCCGCACGATCTGAACCGAGCGGCCCAGATTAAATCCTGACCTAAGTGAACCGGTACGTGCTGATAGCCGCAGGATCGAAATCCAACGACTCAGATTTTATGAAGCTTGATCCACACCGAACCGCCCGATCAAAGATCTGCGGTCCACGTCAACTATCGCGAATGGTTATTTCCACATCTAATCACCACCGTTCGTTTGCAATCCCACGGTCGCGAGCACTTCCCCCAATTCTTCGCCGAGCGACGGTGGCGCCGCCCACCAACCGCGGTGGGCCATCGCCGGAGCTCGCGAAATCCGTTCCCCCCGAGCGCTAAGCCTCAAATTAAAAGGTGCCACGCAATCTAGAGGGTACTGCGAATCGCATGGAGGAGAACTCACCGTCGATAATGGCGCAGAGACGACTGCCCACGGTGAAGCGTCGATCCGCGGTGGCGTCCCAACTCCGGTCAGCAATTCCGGTCGGAGTCGGCCGGTTCTCGACCCGATAGCGCCACGCACAGCTTTCGCGTCGACGACGGAACCCCCCCGGGCTGATCCCCAAGCTTGGAACGCACGAGCGCACGGCGGATGGTGTTATGCCGTGGCGGCGGCGCTCCTCTCCGGTTCTCTCTCTGCGTTCTCGGCGATGGTGGCTGGCAGTGGGGAGATGAAGGGAGGGAGGCGAGCTCGGTACGAATTTATAGCTAGGGGAGTCCGCGCCCGAGGAATCCGGTCGGTGTAGCGCGCGATGCGCACGGCGGTCGTTGCGGCGAGCTCGGCGAAGCTGTTGAAGACGCCCCGACGTGCGGGCCCCGCGGATCAGCGAAAGAAGCGGAGTGAGCGCGGGCGTGGGAGAGACTGAGCAGGGGCCCCGCGCGTCAGTGAGTGGCGAGAGCGCGTGAGAGGGGGAGTGGCTGGCTCGTGGACCCGGGATGGCGGCGCGTGCGGGAGAGGCTGGGCAGGGGGCCCCACCTGTCGGCGCCGAGTGGAGATGGCAATGGGCTGCGCGGTGAAGTTTCTTAGATGGGCCGAAATCAGGTATTCCAGCCCAGTTAGGTTAGAATTCCTTTTTCTTTTTCTTTTCTATTTTCTTTTCTCCATTTTCAAATCCAATTTGAATTTCAAGTTTGAGTTCAAACTTTGTGTGGATCTTCATTTATAAACTCATCTTTTTTTGAAATTAAAAATGCTAAACCTGAAGATATTTGGTTATTCATTTTATGTATATTTTCATATCTCTTCTCTTTTCTCCCTTTCCCATTTATTTTCTATTTTCTATTTTTCCTTTCCATTTGAATTTCAAATCAACACAAGTTTAAAGTTCAAACACTTTAATTTGGATACACATATAGAATTTCAGCATAATGTGCAAAAACATATTTTATATATTTCTTTATTTATTTTTAGTTCTTTTAGACAAGCTTTTAATCATATAGTAGAATAATCCCTACCTTATTACTTCTAGGGAAATCAAATTTATATTGTAGACTTTATATATATTAAGAAATAGTTTAACCCTAATTCTTTCATATTTCCTAACCCAAAAGGCAATTTAGATTATCTAAGTATCTTTAATTATGTATTTTTAACATATTCATGAGTGGAAGCTTCTAAATTATGTTTATTTTTAAGGAAAGGTGTTTTGATTTAAAATCTTTGAGAATTTTTCCTTGTCTTCACAAGATTGAACTTTAGGGTGTTACAATTATCCAAATCTTCCATGGTGAAGCGATGACTCCTCTCCAAGATGGTCAACGAGTTGCTGGCGTCGTGATATAGCTTGTCAAGGTTGTCACGAGAAGTGGCAAGAGCATGTTTTTCCTCCTGCAGACAAGAATCAGTTTCTCCAACGTCAAGCAAGCACTAAGAACACAGCAGACAAAGCCAAGTAAAACTTAATTCACTGGTCACCTTTTCAGAGTCAAGCTGAGCAGAAACCTGGGCCAACTTAGTCTGACCTTGAGAATATTTTTCTTCAAGATCAGAGTACCGCCGAGCCATATCTATCAAGAAATAGTCAAGCAAGGGTGTTCAGCTAAAAAGCAGATTAATCAAGTAGCCAAAGAAGAAACAAAGGGCACTAACCAGCATTTGCCATCTCCAAATCAGATACCCGCCGCTGAAGCAACACTGGGTTCCAATGCGTCAGGGACAGAGCCCTTTCCAGGACAGAAACACCCTACGACTTTAGCTGACCAGCCATTTCGTCAACCAATGCCTGACGACAAAAATAGATGAGTGTAAAGAACAATATCACACCCGGGATACAGCCAGATCAGGAAAGACCAAATTACCTGGAGGTTGGAGAAGAACAAAGAAACCCTCAAATCGTGGGAAGTCAAGTGATGGCTCGATGAAGGATCACCAACCGGAACAACTCGCAATGCATCAGTGGGGACCAAGTCAGTGTCATCAGCAGAAATCAAAACTGTGTCATTAGGAACGCCGGCCTCTAAGGCGACTCCCTGACCTGAAGCTTGAGTTGCTGCCAGGCAACCAGAATGCAGAGGAGAAGACCCTACGTGAACATCCATGGAAGTATGAGAGGGAGAATCAAATCGGACACCCTCGGAGGCTGGGTCATAGCTCGCGCTACCTACCTGAGCCAGATCATCCCCGGCAACACCCTCGGGGGCTAGGTAAGCGCTAGCGCCATCCTTGAGGGCTGAATCCTCTGTAACAGCCACCTCTAAGGCTGAAGGACCTTCAACTACTTCCATGGGAGCAGGGCAATCCAGACCAGCCTCCTGACCCTTAAGACCGTGATCCAAGGTCGATGAAGCACGGGACGCCGCATGGGATAACTCCAACCCGGCATTAGGCACACCAGCGCAAACTTCCATCATTCCACCATCTGCCGGCTCTAACAACAGATCTTCTGGGACCATGTCTTCAAGAGTCTGATCAAAGTTTGCCAAAGACAATTCTTGCAGACCAACGAGGGCAGACAAAGCTGGAGAAGGAACACCACTACTTTCCCCGCTAGCTATGTAGCGCCGGTTGTTCTTCCGAACTAGAGGGATTTCATCCTCCTCTTCCTCATCTTCATCAGCAAGGCGGACGGTACACCCATTGGGGTCAGCGTCAGTCGGGTTACACCCATTGGGATCAGCATCAGTCAGATCACACCCATTGGGATCAGCATCAGTCAGATCACACCCATTGGGATCAGTTTCAGCAAAAACTAGCACTGGCACTTCCTCAGCAGCAGGAGCAGAAGGACCAGCATCCTGATCCAAGCACGACACTCGGTGAAGACGTCTCTTTTTATTTTTCTTCCCCTCAACAGGAGAAGTTGGTTGAGTGGCTCGGCGAGGATGCTTCGGGCGAACACTGTCAGACCTCTGAATATCCAAATCCCCGCCAGCCTCGGCAATGGGTGCTACAGCCAGTGTTTCAGCAGGAGCTGCTTCATAGGAATCTTCAGCCAACATATCCAGCATAGCACTTATCTCTGCAACACTTGGACTCAAATGTACCTCGAAATGAACCTGCCTCTCGTCGTCGGGGATTTCACCAAGTGAGGCGACCAAAGCACTAACCTCTTCGGGAGAGAGTCGCACTCTAAGGCCCAAACCGCTATCACCAGCAGGAGGATTTGACATAAAACTGGTAAAAGCCTTGGAAGGAGGCAGATTCTAGGCTGAGTATGCAACAAGAGCACCGATGTTTGACACCTTGCCTCTGAGTATCATCTCGAGCTGGCTGACCAAATCCGCAGCAGGAATTCTTCTGTTGGTAACCCGGGTCGAATCAGCGAGGCCACGATACAGATAAGCCGGGTACGCTCTGTCTTTTAGTGGCTGAATGTTCTTGAAAATGAAATCAGCGACCACAGCTTCTGCAGTCAGACCCCTCTCTTTCAACAATCCAACCTCAGCAAGTAGAGCCCCTGCCTCAACCACCTCCAGGTCTATGGGGGATTCGATCCAGCTCGGAGTGCGAACATCCGGCTGTCTCCCTGACCGTGGGGGGAGGGAATTCCTATGATTCTCCACGATAAACCATTCCAGGCGCCATCCTTTGATGCTGTCCTTGAGTGGGATGTCGAGGTAGTCGGTCTTCCTCCCATGGCGCATCTCCAAACTTGCGCCCCCACAAGCTGGTGCTGCCCTCCGGCCATCCCAGGCCGGCAGTGGTACAAGTACTTCCATAGGCCGAAGTGTGGCAGAATACTAAGGAAAGCTTCGCACAAGTGAACAAAAATGGAAACTTGCATAATGGAATTGGGATTCAGATGGGTCAGATTCAAGTGATAGAAATCAAGGAGACCGCGGAAGAAAGGAGAAATTGGAAGAGCAAGGTCGCGGATGAGAAAAGGAACGTAAATGACGGATTCGTGGGTGTCTTCTGTCGGAACAGTGACCCCACGGCAGATCCTCCAAGAACAGAGCTCCTTCGGAGGAAGAACTCCGATGGATACGAGATGGAAAAGATCGGATTCAGAGACGACAGACATGTGGTTACCTGCGAAAGGCAACTGACTGTTGGGATCGATAGGAGGAATGATTGCAGTAGATGAATTCTGGGTTTTCTGCTTGGGCGCCATCTCAACCTTGCTGGTGAACAGAGCAGAGGCGGTATTGCAAGAAAGCAAAACTAGGGCACAGAATGCAGAGACATGCGACAGTGCAGTACATATAGGGTTTTTCCGTGCCAGACGCCATTTCTAAAAAGCACCCAGTCATCACCCAGCTGTTACTTCTAAAACGCTGGCGTGCCATGTCATCACCCAGCTGTTATTTCTAAAACACTGGCGTGCCATGTCATCACTCGGCCGTTATTTCTAAAACGGCCGACACAACCCAATGTAACTCAGCTGTTATTTCTAAAAATGGTGACGTTACCAGACTTCACTCGGCCACTATTTCCAAAGCGGCCGACGTGGCCCGTTATCACACGGCTGTTACTTCTAAAAACACCGACGTCGCCAGCAGTCACTCGGCTATTATCCCTAAAGTAGTGACGTGGCTCCAAAGGATTCGGCTGTTACCTCTAAAACACCGACATCACCAGTAACTGCTCGGTTGTTACTTCTAAAACACCGACGTGGCCCGCTATCACTCGGCCGTCACCACTAAAGCGCTGACATCGCGAAGAAGGCAGTCTGAAATGCGACTCGACGGTTCTAAGTTGCTACTCAAGCGTTACATTCAAAAACAACATCTGCAATAAGCATAAATACGGTCGACGATTGACAGAGAGGCAAAATGATGCACATAGAACAGGGCGAAATCCTTCTTCATTATCAAAGGGGAGCATTACCAAACTTACAAATCAACTCATTATGAGCTGATATTCTCCCTACTACTACATCATATTTCACTACACTATACTACTAACTACTACTACATTATTTCACTAATACTACTTCTACTACTAATCTATACTAATAATTAAAACCAGTGGCATCTAGCCACTGGCCTTGTTGCTGCCCCTGTTGCTGCCCTTGCTGCCATCGCCGCCGTCGCCGCTGCCACCCTTGCCGCCGTCACCGCTGCCATCACCGTCGCCTCCGTCGTCGTCGCCGTCACCGCCATCGCCGTCGCCGTTGCCCTCCTCGGACGAGTCCGAGGAGTTCTTCTCGTCCGAGGAGTACTCCGACCCATCCGAGCCCTCGAGCCTGGCGCGCTCGACGGCCCGAATGTAGGTCCACACCTCTGCGGCGATCCCCTAGGAGTCGTCTGAGTCGTCAGACGATGCCGGGGGAGAGGCGGGGACCAGAGAGCCCTCTGACTCGGAGGAGAACTCCTCCTCTGAGTACTCCGAGTCGCCGAAGTCCTCCGAGGGAGGAGTCGGCTCACATTTCCGCTTATCACCGGAGTGATGGGAAGAACTACCACCCTTCTTGCTCTTGCCCATGGTGGAGTAGCAGGAAAGTGGAAAGAGTAAGCAACGAGCAGCAGTAAGAGATGTGAAGACGCCGGAGAAGCAAGAACACTATTTATAGAAGGAGAAGGCAACCGCTCACCTCCTACCACGGCCACTGAACAGTCGCAAAAATTCAATATGCAATTCAAACCGTCTGGAAACACGTCAGGCGACTGACGCCGTTCCACGTAACACGACACCCATTGGGACTCCAGTCAACTGCTCGGGTGATATGATTACACCCGCGGTCATGTCAAGTTACTACTCAGAAGCAGTTTGCTAAACGCTCAGCGCACCAAGCCGTCCCTTGCCTATACCCATTGGGGGGGACGTCCAGGAATTTTTAGTAGATTTTTCCAAGCAGTCATATCCATACAGTATACGCAATGAATACCTCAAGACAGAAGGAAGATATCAACAAGGATCAAAGGAAAGCCAAATATAGCTAATGAAGTACAAGTCTAATCGACAGAAGCATTGAAGCACGAAGTGATAGAAAGACAAGCCAGAGGCCATCTATCGAACGTCCAATCAGTCGCAGATCAAATAAATTGACAGACCTAGCAAGATATGGACAGATCATCTACCCCGAGAAGCAGAATGCTAACCTCTAAAGCATATGGTGAAACTAAGACAAGGCTGACTTCTGAAAAAGCACAAAGAGAAGATAAAAGTGATTTTTGAAGACTTAAAATGAAGACCTTCGAGTGGATTATTTACAAAAATCCACTCGAAGCTCGGTGCACCCAATGAAATTCGAGTCCTGAAAAATCAAAATGCTGACCTCTAAGGCATAAACTCAAGGCAGAACATCAAGTTTTGAAGAGCAATAACAGAAGAAGGCAGTAAAAGATCATTTTTACTGGATCACTCAGAGTTCAGGAGCAATGGCCTAGCAGATTTATTCTCAAATTATCCTTTATCAAAATTAAGAAACCGCAAGCTGGACCTTAGATCTTTGGGCCGGTTATTTCAAAATTAACCCAAAGATCGGGGGCTTGTAGGGGACGGATATCCCCCGGGTCCACCAGAAGGATAAAAGATCTCACGAAAAGCCCGTGGGCCCAATAATTCGCGAGATCATCTCCTCGTGGGCCTGGGAAAGAACGCCTAGTGAAGTGGATCGACACAAGATCGGATTGACGCAAGCCCACGCGGCCGGATGAATCCGAGCAGTGATCGCAACAGTGACCCGACCTTCCCGCGCAGGAGCCCCGTACATCGGAACTGAGCGAGGATGGGTCAGCTTAATTATAGGAGGATAAGCTCAGTCAGTTCACTATTACTTAGGCGCACGTTGTTATCATATCCACATGTAATGCCCCACGGTCAAGTATATAAGGCCTAGAGGGCATCCCTTCAAGACGATGGACCTCATTACTTAGCCATCAACATCGGCTCTCTTCGTTTCTAACACTAGAGAACCTCCTTGTAACCCACCACACAAAGTACTCACGACAGGACGTAGGGTGTTACGCATCACAAAGCGGCCCAAACCTGTACACAACTGTCCACCGTCTCTCGTGCATTTAGCACGAACCATCGAGCTACAGTCGAAAACACCGTCCTACTCCAAAAAGCACCTTGAGAGGCAACACCGGGTGTACGGTCGGACCCAAAACACCGACAGTAACAAAATAATCTAGGATTATAATCATTACAATATATACATATTAAACTAGATATGTATCCATCATCCTTTGTTTGGAGCTTTTTTCTAGATTAGGCTGGAAGTTCAATAATAGACTTGGCTGCATTTGATTTCTCTTTTCCTCCAACATGTGGAGGTTTTTGATGTTTTTTGTACTCCTACGCTGTGTGTGGAATCGCATAGACGGGAACTTTTGAAGGTTCTATTATCTAAAAATGTATCCATCATCCACTCTCTCTCTCTCTCGGTAATGATAAACGATATGCGTAGTAATTAAAAATAAATTTAGTAGAATAGCCATATCTCTCGCTGGGTTTGTACTTTAGACGCACGTACAGTACCTCCATATATGCCACGTACAGAACTCCAAAAGTCGTCATCTACAATGAAAAAGAGTTAAATAATGAGTTTTAGTTAAACAAATGAACACTTAATTATGGCTACATACATATAATATAAATTTGTACAGACCACTATGAAATCATTCATACAAGAGTTTGTCTAACAAATTATTTAAGTACCTAATTGGAATTCCCAAACTTATGCCAAATATAATATGTTTAATCAAGTCTAATTGAAGTTGCTTATGATCGAGTAGAATGATTCTGAAGTCTAGCCTTTCCTTTAGGGCCCGTTTGTTTTGTTGGAATTGAATTCCATTTTAATAATTATAATTTAGACAAAACTAATTAAGTTCATATATTTATATATGTAATATATTTGTATATTATCCTAAATCATATGAGAGAAATAGTTATATAATATATTTATATTATAGCGAATCAAGTAGAAGAGTGTGCTATAAGTTGTACATCAGAAAAATAGCATGTAAATCTATAGAATTAATTTCCATCTCTCACCACATGAATTTGAGATAAGCTTATATGATAACTTTGGAAAGTGGTGGAATGTCACATTTAAAAATTAGCTTATTCTATTAGTAAGATTTCAATTCCTCAAGATGAAAGGAAACAAACGGGGCCTTATAGTATTTCTGACATCATATCTTTGGGTAAGCTCCATGAGTGATTATTGTAGCTGCCTGTACTACTGTTGATGTGCTTGCTTCCTCGTTCAAATCCGTAGGAATCTATTCCATATACCCTTTTCATCCTCAATTACCATGCCGTAGCAAGAGGGGGAATGACGTCTGTCCAAATTAATAAACTATGGGACTGTGGAATGTTGCTAGCATGCACCACTGACAGATCGATGGGGCAAAAAAAAAAAGGGTCATCTCACGTTGATGGATGTGAAAACTTGTATTGTATGCTGTGTGCGGAGGAGACAGAGACACGGAAAGAGTCATCACATTCTCTCGTCTTCTTTGATTCTTTCTATCTTCCCTCTACGCTAATCTCCAGCAAGCTAGCTAGTAGCTAGGAGCCTAGGACGCATCTCTCCTCGTTATCCACTTATGCGCGACAAGCGCAGCAGCAGTCAAATCAGGAATCGAATCTTCTTTAAACCCATATATATCATGGATAAGCTAATTAGTTGTTAGACGTTGTTAGCCAAGACTAAAACTTATTAATCTAAAATAGCTAAAATTGACATACATCATTTCGGTGTTTGGTAAGACTAAAACTCCCACTACGTACACTGCTTTACGCTTCCCTTTTATAGTGTCTAGCTCGCCATACATCATTGGCAAATATATCTCGTCATAGTGGTAGTTAGTGAAATCCATGTCGTCTGGCATGACGTGTTGGTAAATGATATAGTTGCAACAACGGCCGCCCGCGGGATTTAGGATTTGGTGTGGGACTTAATTTGGACGACACGGCTAGCTGTAAGAGTACGTGTATACGAGGTACTTAGAGGATGTTTGGTTTGAAGAATCAATTTAGATGATGTGATTTATCATGAGTTTATTCCACAAATTTGGTGGAATGAACTCATTCATTATATTATCTATATCTATACTACTTATTAAAAGGTAACAATAGTCTGCCGTTCTGCCCTCCCCGTGTTCTGCCGTTCTGCCATCCCCCGTTCCGCACGCAGAAAAAAAATTAAATCATGGCTGCTCAAGGATCGAACCTTGAATCTATTGATTAGAATGTCTAGCCTTCCACCCTCTAGCCAATGTGACTCATGCATGTTGAATTGTATACAACTTCAACTAAGACTTTATTTGTGTTTAACCCGCCATCCACTCTGTATGCTCACTGAGTCTAGAAAAACATTTATAGCTTGGCCCCTGATCTTTCTGGAATTTGGGACGCAGTCCAGGAAATAAAGAAAATAGGGAAAAGGAGTTTAGGAATTGATTTTTAGTTTAAAAATAATTGCAGAAACCCATTTAATTCATGGAAATTTCATATTAAATCCAAATGAGTTCATTCCAATTTCTATAATTCTATAATATTATTTTTTATCACATAATACCTCTGTTTTGTCATGAAAACAACAATAAAATTGATTTCCTAATTAATCCTATATCAAATACATAGAAACTTTGGAAATTCGTAACTTCCCCATTTTAATTCTAAATTGAACCGTTCCACTTGTGTTAGTCTCGTATGAATATTTACTACGCAGTAACAACATTGATTATACCATGTTTCATACTTTTATAATTAGATATTTATTTATCCTATGTTAATTGGATTAATTTTTATGTCTATTGGATTAATTTATTTAATATATTAATATAGTATTATAACTTTATGGTTATACGATGTTTGACCATTAGTCTTGCAAACACACACTTACCTTTTTGTTTAAGCAAAAGCGTATGGTGGTACGTGTCCGATGACTAACGATGTACGAGGAAATTTCTTCCGGTATGTGTGAAACGTGCTCTCCGATAATGAGACCATGCAAATCGTGATATATACCGAAGTCTGCATGATACTGCTGGTTGCAATGTAGTGGTGAAACAGATAGATTATAAATAACAAAAATTATATATGGCCAGAATCACAAATTGATTATGAAACATTTTCTCATAATGGTATAACACATATTTTGTATATAAGTTATCGTAGTATACTGGTATTATATATTCCCGTTGCAACGCACGGGCAGTCAGCTATTACTAATTATGAGCCTATGATCCAGGAATGAAATGGTGATGGATCAACTAATTTCATTCAACAAACCAAACAAGAAAGCTGCTAATTATTCCTTTGCAATCATATAAATTGGCTCCTACGGTAATTGAATTAGTAACACTGTAGTAAGATATATATACATGCTGACTCTTTGATAGTTTCGATTACAATGCAAAGTAGCCTCTACAACTAATAAGCAAAGAACTAATCATGTAATATTACTGCTGACACAAAAAATAGGTAATATCTTTTTAAAATGGTAGCCATTACTAGTAAATGGCAGCAACACAGCAAGCGATCGCTAACTCATTCAAATGGCAGCCATTACTAGTACGTAGTGGCGATCGGCACGTGTGGGCCGGCGCCAACACGTACGAGGGCCAGGTACGTACGTAGGAGACAAAATCTCTCTCTCTCTCCCCCCACGTGAAGGCATTTTCTCTGGAGCCTTGTTGTGCTAGCTAGCTGCATATGCGGCAAGCACATCTCGTCGCCTGTTAGCTTGCGAAAGCAAACAAACTTCCCGTGTCGTAGTATTAACACATATCTCGTGTTGTATAGTGTATATGTTTTGAACTCCCATGCTTGCATATGACAAGAATCCCCGGCTAGCTAGCCAAACGGAATTCTCTAGAAATAGACCACGCGCATGCTAGCTAGGGACGATCACGTACCGTTTGTTAATTCTCAAACTAACTGTGTAGGTGGCTTTTAGTTCCGTCTAAATCCAATTTCTGTAATATAACGCTAGTGGAACGACGTAGAGATAAACGACTATAGATCCATGCTCATAACACGTACTACTATAGATACGCGCATGCTCATAAACGACTATATATATCGTCTCAGCTCAGCATGCTAGGTGGTGAGAACGAAGGCCCACCACTGCTGGTTTGTTGCTCTGCTTAATTACATGACGTGCGAGAATTGTCTGGTTCGCCCGGCAGCCGCGGCCCCGGTCATTTCGTTCTCGACATGCCTGCCTGCCTTTGTCTCGCTCGGTGCTGCCGCCGGCCGGCTGGCACTCCGCAACAAGGCGCGTCGTCCCTGCGCGGTGCTCACGAGCAGATTCCCCCGGCCCCCTTGGTTCTCCGCGTTGGCCCCCGCGGCGCGCCCGACCACCACCGGCCCTTCTCCGCGCGCGGCGACGTCACAGCTACGACTGATCGATACATGCGCTCTGCTGCTTGGGCGCCGGCGGCCCGCCGGTCAACACGGCTCGACGCACACGCCGCACACGAGTAGAAAAGAGCTCATAGCCTGCGGCACCTATAAATTATCACTGGCGGTTTCAGTTATCACGCGCCAGTAAAAAAACAAGGTGGACCCGACTTAGGAACCGCCAGTGGAAACCTATTTTCACTGGCGGTTATCTTAACACAACCGCCAGTGGAAATAGGGTATTTACACTGGCGGTTGGTGTAACAGAACCGCCAGTAGAAACCAATTTCCACTGGCGGTTGGTGTAACAGAACCGCCAGTGTAAATACCCTATTTCCACTGGCGGTTGTGTTAAGATAACCGCCAGTGGAAATAGGTTTCCACTGGCGGTTTTTCAAGCCAACCGCCAGTGAACTGTCTGTTATAAATACCCCTCTTCTTCCCCGCGACAGTGAACTGTATGCTCGCAGCCAGCTTCCATTGGAGGCGATTTTGGAGGTCCAGATTTCACAAAAATATAAGGGGGGAGGTTTTGGTCTTCATTTCTTGGAAGAAAGAAAGGTTGGTTTATGTTTCTTTGTCAATTTTTGTTCATTCTTGCTCAATTTTAGCCACATTTTGGATCTAGGGTTTTACATGTGAGAGAGAAGAGTATAGCTAGGTAATTTTCTCTATTTCCTCAAATGAGGTTGCATAAGATGGTTAGTTTTTGTCTATTCCCTCTCCTTTTTCATGTTTAGTTCTCAAATAAGTTTATCCATAACACATATTTAGTTGCTTAATGAATGGTGAATGTGTTGTATGGAAGGTTGGTTTAATTATGTTTCAATTGTCAGTTATTGTTTATTTTTGCTCAATTTTAACTACATTTTGAAACTAGGCTTTCACCATGTAATTAACTACATTTTAACTACAAATATTTAATACGTCAACCTCTACCACTACACTACTACATCAATTGTGTCTATATTACATTTTGTTAGCGACAAACCGAAGCATGTAATTTTACACGACTTTCTAGAGAGGAGAGGGAGAGGGAGAGAGAGCTATTGTTGCCAATGCGCTCGGAGCAGGTGCAGCACTTACCGTCCGTGCGGATGCAGCACTTTGCACATCCAGAATGCCCGTTCTTGCACTGATTTTACACAGAGCAGAGCATCATGCTGAAGTCTACCGATCAATATGTACTGTATATATACATGCATGGTAATCTGACTTGCCATGAAAACTTCGGACTGGAAGGGTAGGCAGCAGATGTCGCACTCCAACGCGTCCTTCTCCATGGATAGTGTCACAGTCGCCTCTTCCTCATCCTCCAACCCCGACTCTTCCTCATCCTCCATAGAGAAGCCGTGGTCTTTTTCCCGGTCATGGTTTATCACCTAGAACGCGAGGTAAAATATTGATTACCTCAAACAAACAGATGTCATTGTGCTATTACAAATATTTAATACGTCAACCTCTATCACTACACTACTACATCAATGGTGTCTATATTACATTTTGTTAGCGACAAACCGAAGCATGTAATTTTACACGACTTTCTAGAGAGGAGAGGGAGAGGGAGAGAGAGCTATTGTTGCCAATGCGCTCGGAGCAGGTGCAGCACTTACCGTCCGTGCGGATGCAGCACTTTGCACATCCAGAATGCCCGTTCTTGCACTGATTTTACACAGAGCAGAGCATCATGCTGGAGTCTACCGATCAATATGTACTGTATATATACATGCATGGTAATCTGACTTGCCATGAAAACTTTGGACTGGAAGGGTAGGCAGCAGATGTCGCACTCCAACGCGTCCTTCTCCATGGATAGTGTCACAGTCGCCTCTTCCTCATCCTCCAACCCCGACTCTTCCTCATCCTCCATAGAGAAGCCGTGGTCTTTTTCCCGGTCATGGTTTATCACCTAGAACGCGAGGTAAAATATTGATTACCTCAAACAAACAGATGTCATTGTGCTATTACAAATATTTAATACGTCAACCTCTACCACTACACTACTACATCAATTGTGTCTATATTACATTTTGTTAGCGACAAACCGAAGCATGTAATTTTACACGACTTTCTAGAGAGGAGAGGGAGAGGGAGAGAGAGCTATTGTTGCCAATGCGCTCGGAGCAGGTGCAGCACTTACCGTCCGTGCGGATGCAGCACTTTGCACATCCAGAATGCCCGTTCTTGCACTGATTTTACACAGAGCAGAGCATCATGCTGGAGTCTACCGATCAATATGTACTGTATATATACATGCATGGTAATCTGACTTGCCATGAAAACTTCGGACTGGAAGGGTAGGCAGCAGATGTCGCACTCCAACGCGTCCTTCTCCATGGATAGTGTCACAGTCGCCTCTTCCTCATCCTCCAACCCCGACTCTTCCTCATCCTCCATAGAGAAGCCGTGGTCTTTTTCCCGGTCATGGTTTATCACCTAGAACGCGAGGTAAAATATTGATTACCTCAAACAAACAGATGTCATTGTGCTATTACAAATATTTAATACGTCAACCTCTACCACTACACTACTACATCAATGGTGTCTATATTACATTTTGTTAGCGACAAACCGAAGCATGTAATTTTACACGACTTTCTAGAGAGGAGAGGGAGAGGGAGAGAGAGCTATTGTTGCCAATGCGCTCGGAGCAGGTGCAGCACTTACCGTCCGTGCGGATGCAGCACTTTGCACATCCAGAATGCCCGTTCTTGCACTGATTTTACACAGAGCAGAGCATCATGCTGGAGTCTACCGATCAATATGTACTGTATATATACATGCATGGTAATCTGACTTGCCATGAAAACTTCGGACTGGAAGGGTAGGCAGCAGATGTCGCACTCCAACGCGTCCTTCTCCATGGATAGTGTCACAGTCGCCTCTTCCTCATCCTCCAACCCCGCCTCTTCCTCATCCTCCATAGAGAGAGAGATAGAGGAGAGAGAGAGATAGAGGAGAGAGAGGAGAGAGAGAGGATAGAGAGAGAGAGAGGAGAGAGAGAGAGGGTTTCACATTTTAGCCACATTTTTGGATATAGGGTTTCACCATGTGTTTTATGTTACTTTTTTACAGGTGGTGATGGAGAGGACATCCTGGATGTATAACTTATCAAGGCTAGATCCATCATACATATCCGAGGTCCATAGGTTTATTGATGTCGCTACGAACCATGCTTGGAGAACAAAGACAAAACACATATATTGTCCATGCATGGACTGCAAAAATGCTGCTGTATTTAATGACACAGAACAAATCGTATCTCATCTGGTATGCCGAGGATTTATGAAGGATTACACAATTTGGACAAAGCATGGAGAGGGTAGCTCTTCGCCTTATACGACTGGAAACCCTGAGAACATCGACGACAGATTTCAGTTCGTTCACGAGACACACAACCTCTTCCACAGAGCGAACATGTAGTGCAAAATGTTACTGATCATGGTTACGCTGGAGGAAATGAACATGATAGACTTCATGTTCTGCCAAGTGTTACGGATGAGGAAGATGCAGAGTTGCTAGAGGCAATGTTGCGTCGTCATACAGATCAATCGATGTTCTTAATGAAAGGTATGGAGTCCCTGAAGAAGGCAGCAGAAGAGCCTTTGTACGACGAGTCTAAGGGTTGTACCAAAGAGTTCACGACGCTCCGGTCTGTGCTAAAGCTGTTGATGTTAAAAGCTAAATATGGTGTGTCTGATGCTGGCTTCGATGCGTTCTTGAGTATTATCGCAGACATGCTTCCAAAGGAGAACAATGTGCCTGCTAACACGTACTATGCAAAGAAACTAATCAGTCCGCTCACTATGGGTGTGGAGAAGATCCACGTGTGTAGAAATCACTGTATCCTTTATCGAGGTGATGATTATAAAGACTTGGAGAGCTGCCCAAAGTGCGGTGCAAGTAGGTACAAGACGAATAAAGACTATCGAGAGGACGAAGAGTGTGTTGCATCAGTGTCTAAAGGGAAGAAGCGAAAGAAAGCCCAAAAAAAGACTTCAAAATCCACGAGCAAAGAAAAAGAAGAAGTAGACTATTATGCGCTCAAAAAGATTCCTGCTTTGGTGATGTGGTACCTCCCCGTCGTCGATCGATTGAGGTGTTTGTTCGCTAATCCTGAGGATGCCAGACTTATGAGCTGGCATGCTTCTGATGAGCACAAAAACGATGGGAAGCTTCGACATCTAGCCGATGGGAAGCAGTGGCAAGATTTCAATGACAACCACCGAGACTTTGCCGATGAACCGAGAAATGTTAGGTTCGCACTGAGTACTGATGGAATGAACCCATTTGCTGAGAGGAGCAGCAAGCATAGCACATGGCCGGTGATCCTCACCATATACAACCTTCCTCCATGGTTGATGCAGAAACGGAAGTACATTTTGTTAACCATCCTTATTTCTGGACCTACACAACCTGGAGTTGACATGGATGTATTTTTGGAGCCCTTAATGGAGGATATGAAAATATTGTGGGAAACGGGTGTTCAAATGTTGGATGAGTATCGTAAAGGTCCATTCACGCTGAGAGCAATTCTTTTTGTTACGATCAACGATTACCCTGCTCTCTTCACATTATCAGGCCAGTTTAAGGGAAAGGTTGGTTGCACAGTATGCATTGATGGAACTGCTTACGTATCCTTGCTGCATCTAGGAAGATAGTTTACATGAGGCACAGACGCTTTTTATTGGAAGGACACAGGTACCGCATGCGAAAGATGGATAAGTACTTCGACAATAATGGTGAACTACATTCTACTGCTCCATCGGGTAACAATAGAGGTCATAGAGTTTTTGAAATAGTCAGGAATATCAAGTTTGTTTTCGGGAAGAAGACAAAAGACGGAAAAACAAGGAAGGATGTCAAACCAGCTTCGGGGGCTATATTCAAGAAGAAGTCTATTTTCTTCAAGTACTTGCCTTACTGGAAAGAGTTAGATGTGCGGCATGCGATCGATGGTATGCACGTTCAGAAGAACGTGTTTGAAAGCATAATGGGCACCTTGCTAGACATAAAGGGCAAAACAAAAGAAGGGCTCAATTCACGCATGGACTTGGTAGATTTAGGCATAAAAAAGGAACTACGTCCCGTTCTTCAAGAAAATGGGAAGTACCATCTCCCAGCAGCAAGCTACAATCTCAATGTAGATGAGAAACATGCGATGTGTGTTTGGCTCAAGAATTTGAAAGTCCCATCCGGATTCTGCTCTAGCATACGGAGTATTGTGTCAATGAAAGACCTGACAATCACCAACTACAACTCACATGATTGCCATGTCATGCTGACTACATTCCTACCTATTGCCATCAGGGCTATAAATCCTTTGTTTTTAAAGATGGCAATCACACGGTTGTGCTACTTTTTCAACAGGATTTCACAAAAGGTAATTGGCCGTGATGAGTTGGCATCTCTTCAGGAATTCGCAGTGGAGACAATATCACAGTTTGAGATGTGTTTCCCTCCATCGTTCTTTGATATTATGGTGCACCTTGTGGTGCACTTGGTGCCACAAATAGAGGCATTGGGTCCTATGTACTTGCATGAAATGTGGACGTATGAGCGTTTCATGTCAATACTGAATGGCTATGTATCAACCCGTGCTCGTCCCGAGGCATCCATGATAGAGGGGTACTGTACCGAAGAGGCCATTGAGTCCGGAGGTCCATTCTGCAATAGTATCCTAAAAGACCAGGTTGCAATAGGTCTGCCTCCGTCACGACACGAGGGTAGACTGTATGGAAGCGAGAGGATGGGACGGAAATCTTTCATCCCACCGGATTACGATATAGTACTTGAGGCACATCAGAGCATCCTACATCAGCTAACGATAATGGAGCCATTTATCCAACAACACATCAATGAGCTTCGCGAGCAAAATCCTGGGCATACGGATGATTGGGTAATGAAGCAACATAAGTAGCGGTTCAACACATGGCTAATGGTGAAGGACATTCCATGTGGAGAAACAATAGAAGAACAAACCATCAAGGGCTTGGCATCTGGACCATCACGCCAGGTCACAACATGGCAAACCTATGACATTAGTGGATTCACATTTTGTACCAAGTCCAAGGACAAAAAGAGCATGTCACAAAACAGTGGTGTTCGATGCGAAGCCATAGATGATGAAACTGGTGAGATTATTACATATTTTGGCTTTATTGAGGACATATGGGAACTAGACTATGGTACATTTCAGATCTCGGTTTTCCGATGTCAATGGGTTGAAGACAAACATGTCACGGTAGACAACTATGGGGTCAGAGTTCTTGATCTAAGTAAGGTAGGTTACAAAGATGACCCATGGATCCTTGCTAATCGTGCTGCACAGGTCTTCTATGCTGAACAGATCATTTCTAACAATGAGAAGAAAAGCACCGACAAACCGAAGCATGTAGTTTTTCCTGGAAAACAACAAGCTATAGGAGTTGATGGTGTATCTGATTTAGAGAATTTTAACCAGTTCAACGACATGTCTCTTTTCATAGACCATCCAACCAAGATAAGGAACGTTGAGCGAAGCATCCCACACAATTCGTTGCCCTGGGTACGCCACGATGGACAAGGCAGAACAATAGCTTCCTAGATTATATACTTGTCATGTAATTGATTATTGTTAGGACTTGTCATGTAATTGATTATTGTTAGCGACAAACCGAAGCATGTAATTGTCTTCATTCAATTTTCGTGGCTACCATTTACAATTTTACATGACTTTCTATTGACTTTATAGAGAGAGAGGAGAGGGGGAGAGAGAGGAGAGAGAGGAGAGGGAGAGGAGAGAGAGGATGGAGAGAGAGGAGAGAGAGAGGATGGAGAGAGAGGAGAGAGAGAGGATGGAGAGAGAGGAGAGAGAGAGGGGATGGAGAGAGAGGATGGAGAGGGAGAGGGGAGAGAGAGTGGAGAGGAGAGAGAGGATGGAGAGGGAGAGGGGAGAGAGAGTGGAGAGGAGAGAGAGGATGGAGAGGGAGAGGGGAGAGAGAGTGGAGAGGAAAGAGAGGAGAGGTAGAGGGAGAGAGAGAGGATGGAGAGAGAGGAGAGAGAGAGGGGATGGAGAGAGGTAAAAGTATACTAAACAATATATAAAAGTATACTTAATATAATATATAAAAAGTGAAGTAAAACAATATATAAAAAACTATGTTAATAATAATAAAATACTATTTCTACTGGCGGTTCTCACAGAGAACCGCCAGTAGAAATGGCTTCCACAGACTGTAGAAGCCATTTCTACTGGCGGTTCTCTATGAGAACCGCCAGTAGAAAATATTTCTACTGGCGGTTCTCGTTGTCAACCGCCAGTAGAAATGGCTTCTACAGTCTGTGGAAGCCATTTCTACTGGCGGTTCTCGTTGTCAACCGCCAGTAGAAATGGCGCCTATATAAAGGGTGGCGCGCGGGAGCCGAAAAATTTACAAGTCCCTGGCGCCAGTTCACATTCAAGACACCGTCAGGCTGCTGGATTTCGACCCCGAGGATTTCGCCGGCGATCGTCCCCGCGCCCGTCCCCACGCCGCCATTCCCGCCCCGCGCCCCCGCACCGCCGTCAGGTTTCTCCCTCTGTCCCTCTTCTTCCGTACCGCCGCCGTCTACCGCGCCGGCAGCCGCCGCCGCCACGTTCCTAGGGCACGCGCCGCGCGCCGCCGAGAGGGAGGAAGAGAGAGGAGGGCACGCGCTGCCGCCGCCGAGAGGGAGGAAGAGAGAGGAAGGAGAGGGAGAGGGAAGAGAGAGGAGGGCACGCGCTGCCGCCGCTGAGAGGGAGGAAGAGAGAGGAAGGAGAGGGAGAGGGAAGAGAGAGGAGGGCACGCGCTGCCGCCGCCGAGAGGGAGGAAGAGAGAGGAAGGAGAGGGAGAGGAGGGAGAGGAGAGAGATAGAGAGAGGGAGAGAGATAGAGGGAGAGGGAGAGAGATAGAGGGAGGGAGAGGAGGGTGAGAGAGAGAGAGGAGGTTGAGGAGAGAGATAGAGAGAGGGAGAGAGATAGAGGGAGAGGAGAGAGATAGAGGGAGGGAGAGGGAGAGAGATGAGGGAGAGGAGAGAGATAGAGAGAGGGAGAGGGAGAGAGATAGAGAGAGGAGGGAGAGGGAGAGAGAGGAGAGGAGATGAGAGTATTCATACAATACTTATTTTTATTCATATGTGTGTTCATATGTGTTCAAATGTATGTGTTCAATATATATATATATGTGTGTTTATATGTGTTCAAATATATGTGTTCAATATATATATATGTGTGTTCATATGTGTTCAAATGTATGTGTTTAATATATATATATATATATGTGTGTTCATCTAGTTGAATATATACATAAAAATTAAGATCTAAACTCGATAAAAATCATCGGGTTGAATATATACATTATAATTTTATCCGTCACAACTCGATAATATACGTATCCGATCCGATTTCGATCTGAACTCGATAATTTTTCCGTACGACTCTCCCTCTCTCCCTCTCTATACGTCCTATGCGACTCTCCCTCTCTCCCTCTCCTCGTCCTATACGACTCTCCCTCTCTCCCTCTCTATACGTAACTCGATAATATCCATACGATTCTCCCTCTCTCCCTCTCTATACGTCCTATGCGACTCTCCCTCTGTCCCTCTCTCCCCGTCCTATACGACTCTCCCTCTCTCCCTCTCTCCCTCTCTATACGTAACTCGATAATATACGTAACTCGATAATATCCGTAACACGATACTATACAACTATACGATACTATATGGTTAGGGTTTAGGGTTAGGGTTAGGGTTAGGGTTAGGGTTATGGTTAAGGGTTAGGGTTAGGGTTAAGGGTTAGGGTTAGGGTTAGGGTTAAGGGTTATAGTTAGGTTTAGGGTTAGGGTTATGGTTAAGGGTGGTTAAGGGTTATAGTTAAGGGTTAGGGTTAAGGGTTATAGTTAAGGGTTATAGTTAGGGTTAGGGTTAAGGGTTCGGGTTTTGGGTTAGGGTTTAGGGTTAGGGTTAGGGTTAAGGGTTTAGGGTATTTGTTAATATGAATTTAATTATTGCTTACGTTAATATGTGTTAATATGTATTTAATTATTGCTTATGTATTTGTATATATATAGCTCAATGAGTTCTCCGATCAAGGACCAAGGATTAGTGCCCGAGCACATGGACAAGAGTGTTGCTCAAGAACAATCCAGCAGTGAAGGATATGAAACGCCTAGCGACCCTTTTCCTACCACTAGCATAGATAGGGCCGCTCTCCGTGAGTTGCAACGTGACCCTACTTATGATCCACGAGAAGCTGAGGTAAAAGTACGCATCTTTAGCTTCGTATGTGTACCCTACTGATTTCACATGCATGATCTCTTGTGCATTTTATTACATGAATAGGAGGTCGTGTCTGAATTTCGTGCGATACTCGAAGAAGCCGTGGCATGAAACGAAGACGTACCGGAGCCGACCCAAGACGCACCGGAACAGACCAAGACAACAACCGAGACGTCAAGGAAAAGGAAGCAGAGCGATCGAAAAAGAGGTGACAGGGGGCTGAACAAGTTTCCCGACAAAACATACAAAATCTCAGACGTGAGCCCGAAAGGTCAGCCCCTAGCTCCAGAAGAGGCACTACCTAAGTTCCGGAATGCACTTGGGTTTTTAGTTAGAGATAATCTTGACATAACAATACGACAGTGGAGAGATGTGTCAGATGATGTCAAGAATCAAATATGGAATAAGCTATTAATGAGGTTCGTTCTGCCTCGGGGTTCAGAAGAACTCGTGAAGGAATACACGATGAAGCAGCTTGCAATCAATTTCCGAAACTGGAGGTCTGAGATGAACACAAAGTTTGCAAAGAAAGGTCTGGACCCGACCAAAAAATATAAAATCTCAGCAGGTCAGTGGGCAGTATTTCTAGAGCAGAGGAGCAGCCCTGATTTCATATCTCTAAGTGAGGCAAATTCGGAACTATCAAAGAAGAACAAGTACCGCCACCACCTAGGCACAGGTGGTTACAAGCGTCAGGTTCCTAAATGGAGACAAGAAGACGCCGAGAAGAAGGCCGCAGGGTTGCCGACGCTGTCCGAGCAACTTGGTGAAAGGGCGGCAAATTGGCTCCGTGCTAGAAAACCAAGGGAAACCGAGACCGGTGTATCTTTTGATGATCCCATTGTCGAAGAAGCGGCAAAAAACATATATACAATGGCAGCTAAGCAGAGCCAAGGAACTTTTAAGCCACAAAGGGAAAGAGACATCCTAACGGCTGGTCTCGGTAACCCTGAGCATCCTGGCCGTGTACGAGGAATCTCGTCTAAGGAAGGATGGAAGGAAGGATTCGGACCACAGTGGGAAGGTCTGTACAGGAAACGTGATCGATACAAGGAAGAGATGGCGGATTATTTTAAGGAGGAGGCCAAGAAAGAGTTCAAAGCCATGATGTCTCAAATGCTATCGAATCCTCCTCCAGAATTGATGCAACAGTTGGCGAGTGCGATGTCTGTTCAACAGATGACCACTCCACAGATACAAATAATTCCAGCAGCTCAACCGCCGGCTTCCACAGATTGTATGACATTACCAAGCTCTGTTGCTTCAACGGGAAATAAGGACCGTTATCCAGTTGATGACATCACAAGGCCTGTGGCGTGCACACTGGTTATAAGATATGGTATTAACAATAAACGTACAAAGAAAGTAGCCACAGGCCTTGCGATCCCAGGACGCAAGTTCCATGGAAACGATATTCCAGATGATTATTGCAAAGTAGAAGTGACGACGGTCGTCCAAGGATCCGAGGACGACATGCTAGACATCCCTGGGCCCGAAGGTATCGAGAAACTTGGACAAGCTATCAAGAATTTTATCCTTTGGCCTCGAAGGGATGTCGAATTGCTTGATTGGTCGAATTCGTCGCAGGCGTCGCAGGCCCAACCGTCTCCGCCTTCTCAAATTGTTGTTCCTATTGTACATCCATCATCACCTCCTCAAACTTCACATGCTGCTCCTCATCCTTTTTCTGACCCACCGTCTCCGCCACAAGCATCACCATTTAGGGCTCCACCACCTTCTCCTCCCCATCCTCTTGGTGACCCACTGTCTATGCCACCATCAAGGGATCCACCTTCTCCACAACCATCAAAGGATCCAAGGCCATCAAAGAAATCTAAACTTCCTATTCCAAAATTGGTGTCCCCGTATCAGAAAAAGAAGAGTAAAGCTACTACTGCTGGCACAGCTCGGTTTTTGAAAGGGATTGGACGGAGCCTCACGTCACAAACTGTTGATTTGGCCAAGCACGAGGAGTCTGCAAAAAAGGCTGAGGCAATGGCCGCAAAGATAAAGAAGCCAACTAAGGCAGATTACAAAAACGTGCCTAAAAAATATGTGCCGGGCAGACCTCTGCTACCTCTTGAGAAACTAAGAAAGGTCTCGGCTGGTGTTAAAAGGTTGCATGACTGGTACATGCGGACATCATCGGTTGGCATCGACACCATCAGTGTGCATATACCAGACCATGCTTTTATTGGTTCGGACCAAAAGGCCGTTGTTACATTCGAGGACATGTGGTTAATGATGAACCTTCAGAGACTCGACGTGCAACTTGTAACGATGTTTGTATTGTAAGTGTCGCTCATACTTCCACATATGTGTGTTATTATTAGTGAGCTGTATAAAATTTCAATATCTGACATGCACGTGTGACTTGCAGAATGCAACATGATCAGCAGGAGATCCTTTACGTTACCAAGCCCAATGCTAGTGCCAGTAAAAGGGTTGGGTATCTCAACCCAATACTTATATCCGAGGAAAGCCACACTTTTAGAATCGGGAAAGACAACGATGAATTACGGGGAAAGACGGACGAAGAAGTTGAGAAGCGTATAAAGGATATGAAGAAGGATTTTGAAGCTCGATACGCCACCTACATAGGACATGCAATGCTTCAATTTCAAGACAGGGAAGCCATAATGGCCCCGTACAACTTTAAGTAAGTGTGATTTTGCATAAATAAAATTAATAATTTCAATACACATGCATCACAAATTTGATTTGTACAGGGACCACTGGATATGCTTCCTCATTTATCCTAAGGTTGGAAAGGTGCTGGTGCTCGACTCCTTGAACTTCGACCCTTCGACATATGCAACATTCCTCAGCATCTTAGAGCTGTAAGCCTTTTCTATGCATGCATACTTTTATCGATTAAAATTTGAGAATAACATGGTGATTCTATTTGAGATCACAGGGCTTATAGATTCTATAAGATGAGAGGTGGAAAGTACGACCTGTCGAAACAATGCGTGCCACTAGACATCCATCATCACTGGCCGGTAAGTATGTGATTTTATGAATACATATCATACACAATGTTGCAACTAAATAACCAATCTCCCGTTATGTAGTGCCACAAGCAACCACAAGGATCGGTCCTATGTGGATTCTATGCGTGCGAGTTCATGAGAGTGAACGGACGATACATCACGAACCCTGACAAGGTATTATTAGTAATAGTCAAGTATGTATTTATGTCATTAAAGATGCAAATGTGTTATTATTGAGTATAAATAGATGATGTTTATAAAATTCCTTTACAGCAATTTCAACGAGGAAACCCAGAGAACTTGACCGAAGCTGCATTGTATGGCATAGTCGAGGACCTCTGCACATTCATATTGAAAGAGGTCATTCCCGCAGAAGGAAAATATCACGATGCTTCCGGAACATTAGCTTTGCCAGAGTTTAGAATACTAACAGAAATTAGTAGATTATCTCTTAGCCGAGATAGTTATTAGAGCTTAGGTAAAAACTTATGATGTATAGAATGCATGAAGCATATATGGTTGTAAACAGAATACTTTGATGTATATAAATGTATGATAGAATTTAATTTCATGTTGCTTTCAATATCAATATAGATCTATATATATATATGTTTGTGTGTGTGTAAATAAATATATATATAATTCAGTATTGTTTGAAATTTTGAAAAAAGGCGGGAAAACTTCCACTGGCGGCTAAATAAAGAAAACCGCCAGTGAAAAGTGCATTTCCACTGGCGGTTTGCTTTATAAAACCGCCAGTGGAAATGCATTTTCACTGGCGGTTTTCTTTATTCAGCCGCCAGTGGAAATGCACTTTTCACTGGCGGTTCCTTAAGAAAACCGCCAGTGAAAATGCATTTTTCACTGGCGGTTCCAAAATAACCGCCAGTGGAAATGCTGATTTCCACTGACCCCTAGCACTGGCGGTACTGAAAAACGCCTGTGTAAATAGGTTTAGAACCGCCACTATAGAGCTTCTGTGTACTAGTGGCAGATGGTGCAAAATATATAAGTACTCTTACGTACTCTCGATCGCCAACCTGGTAGCTATAGTATCTATCTATCTAGCTAGTGATAATAAATAATTAAAGGCCCGTGGGGCTTCCATTCCTTTTGTCCGTGTTCAGGCACATGCATGCGTGTTGCTGCTGCCGGTTGGAATATATAACACATCGACGAGCTACCTATGGGCCGGCCGGGAAGAAATGAATTCTGCTTTAATTATTTGCATTGTACGCAAGCAAACCTGCATATGCCACGTTAGAGTCACTTGGATCCTTAAACTTAACGTGATGTGTTATTTAAGTCCCCCGCCTCCAACTTTTTATTATTGTGCTCAAGCATGGCACACCACACCGACATATGATTTGACCAAACCTGGTTTTAGATGGACCGACCAATTTACAACCCCTGTTTTCTTGGTTTTCTTGGTTTTGAGAGTTCAGTGGCCCAAATGATATATCATGTTAAGTTTGAGAGTCACTAATGATGTGGCCTTTACTTTTCATCCAATACCATTAATTATGCTGGTTCTCTTCAGAGGAATATAGTAGTTCAGATTTTGGAGATTGTTGCGGAAATAAAAGAAGCTCACCAAAAGGTTCTTGTGGTATGTCAATCTCTAAATATGGTGGCAATAGAGATCTTTGCAAGACATTGATGAAGGTCTAATGCCGGATTAGAGGACACTTGATTATGTGTAAGGTCGTATATAGTAGATTATAAAAGGCTGGAACATTTTTATGTTTTTATTATCTAAAAAAATACGAAGCGCCTCAGGATAGCAACAGAAGGACAGTAAGGTCACGTGAGTGCCCACAGCCCACGGGAGGACCAGGAGTCCAGGAGACCGCGGCTATATAGATATGGGGATCGAGACCTTCGTTCTTGGTCCTCCATTCAAGCTCTCCACACCCATACTTGTCTATCTCTCTTGCTTCCATTGGGCAATCTGTTCGTCAGGACTTAGGAGGCCGCGCGTCGGGCGTGACTTGTAGAGTGAGAGACTCGGGGAGAGAAGAGAAGATGATGTCAAGGGAGCGCAAGAAGGCGGCTGCGGCTCTCCAGGAGAAGCTCAAGATCCTCCGCTCCATCACTCATTCCCACGCTGTATAACATAATCTCCTCTCCTTAGCTAGCTTGTTCGATCCTTGCTTCTTCTTCTGCTTCTTGCTTGCTTGATTCCTATAGTTTTCTAATTAATTCTTTTCACTGATATTTAGAATTGAACAACTATATGGTTGATGTTGTTCGTTGCGGTTAGATTATAGTTGTTCGGACTACTGCAGCTGTAATCCATAGCGAACATGATTTTTGTCAGTTGCTGCATTAGCTATTACTTTCTCCTGCTCTTTGAACGTCGTCGCATCCAGATCGACGATATTAAATATGATTCTTGTTCAATTACATGCCATGGATAATATAATATACACGCACGCGCGCAGCTGAGCAACACATCGATAATCATGGACGCGTCGGCGTACATCAAGCAGCTGCAGCAGAAGGTGGTGAGGCTGAACCAGGAGATTGCCTGCGCGCAAGACGCCCTGAGACACAAGTCCTCCTATCCGACGGTATAATCTCATCGCATATGCAGATTTTTGCCACACGTAGAGATCGACAGACGAAAGCGTGTTGTTGATTGATCAACGCTGAAACGGGCCGGCTGGGTCGACCGGCGGATATGTATATGCTATGCAGGTGAGCGTGGAAACCCTAGGAGTGCAGGGGTTCCTCGTCAACGTGTTCTCCGACAAGAGCTGCCCGGGGCTGCTCGTCTCCGTCCTGGAAGCCTTCGACGAGCTGGGGCTCAGCGTCCTCCAGGCCACCGCGTCCTGCGCGGCCGACTCCTTCCGCCTCGAGGCTGTGGCCGGGGAGGTATAGTAAATACTACTACTACTACTTACTAGCTGCTAGTCCATCGTCAGTTGCTGCTTGCATTGCTTGCTCATCGATCGAGGATTAATTCTTGACAAGCTAATTAATAATATAATACTACACGACAACAATACAATTCTCTCTCATTCTATCTTTCTCTGTTGCATTGTTGGCCTGTGCCTGCACGCAGAACGTGGTGGACAACGTGGACGAGCACGTCGTGAAGCAGGCCGTCCTGCAGGCCGTCAGGAGCTGCTCCGAGAGCGGCGGCCAGCACGACGACGAGGAGTCGCTAGGCTGAGCGCGCGCGTAAGCAGGCACACACGCACACGACGCCTCTACTAGCTTGCATTGCATTGGCCGTCCTCTCATGTGTCAGCGCGCCCAGCTGGACCGCGCGCGTGTAGCTAGTCGATCGTCGTCTCAACTCTCAGGAGACCCCTTGTTCTGCTAGCTAATAGCATCTCGGTTTCCCTCTCTTCCATTTGATTTTTTCTTATTTATGCTTCTATTTCATCTACCTAGCTATCCGCGCGTGGCATGCAATGCAAGCTGAAATATATATAGACGATGATTCGGTGAGTTCGTTCGTTCGTAGCATGCAGCACCACCGCTCCCTAGCTGTGTAATAATAGTATTAGAATGATGATGCAATTTACATGTATAACGTACGATCATGCATGTATGTAAGAATGATGATGGGAGGTTGCAACAAGCAAAGCGGAATAGAGCTGGCATGCAGCTTATTACCCTTCATGTATATTGATGCAGGTTTCTATATATATGTTATATTTTTTTCATAATGTTCTATAGGATCAGAGAGTACTGTACCCTCCGCTGACTCAAATACTCAATCCATCGTGAGATGAAATCGAAATGAATATGAGCTCCTTTAAATTGGTGCCTTTAGTTTTGGTGGTGTGCTCACCTATATCCTTAGTCGTGTTTTTTGCTCAGCTGTGCCCTTCCAATGCTATAGAACAGAAGGGCACAGCTGAGAAAAAACACGACTAAGGGTATAGGTAAGCACATCACCAAAACTAAGGACACCAATTTAAAAAACCCTTTAATAAAAGACTACTAGACACATGAACAAAATCAGCAGCTAGCAGTCCCTAACAAACTGCTCCTATTCCATGGACGTACGTACGCGGTGGACGATACTTGCTAGCTCCTGGTAATTACTAGTCGGCAGCTCGACCTGAAACATGTACGTACAGCGGCTGAAGAAGAGCATCATCGATCATATCGATGAGATGCATTACTACAGTAAACGTAGAGTTGATTGATCTGCCCAGACAAAACACCAGTCACGGGCTCCAAGAACACAGGAAGGCAGCCAATGGGATGGAGCTAGTCCCCACATGGACCGGACATCGGAGGCGTGGTCATTCGGCTCTCCCTCCCAAGTCCCAAGTCCGTCCCAAGACTCCCAACAAACACCTCGTGCCGAGACCCTGGCCCGGCCGCCCGTCGCTCTCACCGTGACCGTGCGATCGAAGGGGAGACAAGTTTAGGACACGTATTTCTATATTTTATATAATAAACAAGTACCTTTAATGATAAGTAAGTAATCTATCTGATGTCCTAAAATAGTAGTCGTTTTAAGAAATTAGTGGGTTCGTATAATTGTTGATACATGTGTTTTGTATATGTATCTATTCGTCATCATCCATTTGAATATAGACATAAAAACCAAAATCTAAAACGACTACTATTTTGGAACGGAGAAAAAAAATACTTTAAAGAGATTTTATCTTTCTATATAATAAACATGTATCTCTCAAAATGAATGGCAAGAGAATAGGTCATCCACCATTGTCACATGTCTCCTTTTGTGCTCGTGCCGCCCGCACAACTCCGTCGTTAATGGGAGGATTTAGGGTTCAAATCTAGGATTTGCAATGACGCCGTTATTCAATACATCATTAGGACACCGTTTGTTTCCTTTCATTTTGAGGAATTGGAATCTTACTAATGGAATAAGCTATTTTTTTAGAATGTGACATTCCACCACTTTCCAAAGTTATCATATAAGTCTATCTCAAATTCATGGGGTGATAGATGAAAATTGATTCTATAGATTTACATACCATTTTTCCGATGTACAACTTATAGCACACGCTTCTACGTGCTTCGCTATAACATGAATGTAGTATATAACTATCTCTCTCATATGATTTAAGATAATATACAAATATATTACATATACTAGTTAAGTGCCCGTGCGTTGCGACGGACATAAATCAATTGCTTTTTTCGAAGTACAAAGACATCAGATTCTTGACATATGTCACTAAAATCAGCAACAGAGGAATCAGGATAATGTGGAACAATATTATCAATTGTCCCTAATTGAGGTGCTTCAGCATTGAAGGAAGTTGCTGGCACTCATCATGGTGGTTCAAGACCAACAACACCACAGAGAACAAACTGGACAAAATGAAAATTCCGTGGAGGACAAAGTTTGTACCAATGACAATTGTATTCATTTAACCTTTATACACACAGTAAATTATAGAGTTTGTAATAATACACGCGTAAGAGATTTTCTTTATGATACACTGGAAATTACAAATTTTTATAATACACATGGGTAAAAGAATCTTGTTGCTCCAGGTATATATTATGATCAGTTTCTTTCTGCACAAACTTAATACAACTAAGGTTCTTCATCTTCAGCCTTATCCATAACAACATCGTCACAGTAGACAAAACTTGTAGATATGATAATTGCAGCCTTTTCATCCCATTTAACATTGGATGATCTAGCAACCATATCACCTGTCACGAAACCTTGCTTCAAACGGTCACTATGATCATCCCCATCGGTGCCATTAAGTAGTACACGTGAAGGCAAACTACCAAGCTTGGGCAACTTAGTGTCCAATGATTTGCCATGGCCATTCTCATGAGGAACTAAAGAAGGTTTTGTATCGAAAGCTTGTTCTACTGAATTCAGTTGTGTCTTAGAACTAAGAGAAGAATATCTGCTCATATTGTCAGGAACAGATCTTGCGACAGGTTTAGATTTATGCTCTGAGATGCTCTAACCATCGCTGCTGGGAGATGCAAATTGCCTGCTGGAAAATACACAATTAATAATGTTGTTTTCGATGTGTCATTCAAACATGAGAAGGGAATAGCCATATAAGATGAATACAGACACATGATTATTGTATCTTAAAGTATGAAATGTGCAATACCTTCTCTACAAAAGCACCAGAAGTTATCTCATGACTTATTTTAGATTTCCTTCATGTTTCTCCCCCTTCTACAAAGACAGAGAACAAGAAAGACACTTGAATTCATAGAAATTTGAGATAGCTACTTCTTAATACCTAAATACATAATTGAGACTACGTCAAACCAGTGAAAATAATGCATGCCAAGAGTAGCCCTTGTTTGTACATTTTAAAATTTGGCAAAGGCAAAAGAAAGGTGGCAACTACCACCAGAGCAAGCCAAACAGTTCAGCAACCTTACACTGTAGATCAAATAGCAAACTGTAGATAAATTTTGACATTTAAATCACATGTCAATGCAATTTGCTATTGTCTAAACAGTGCAACCAGAAAAATAATTGGGAGAGTGAAACGTATTCATGAAAATATATAACTGTTTTGTTCAACTGAAGTAATTGTACTTCAGTGATGCAACAACAAGAAAGTTCTCAGTTAGCCGTACCTCTATAAGTTTGTTCTTAGTGACCATGCTGACACAGGTTGACAGATATATTGAAATAACATGACTGAGAAATTGAAGAACACCACTCCGTTATACACAAACGCAGAACCCAATTCCTTGTACATAGATGCACGAAAGAGGTGGCAACACGAAGCTCGATGCGAGAGGCCTATTGGCTGCTGCTAGCTCCACATCCATGCCTCCACGGCCACCGTGCTGTGTTAGAGTTGCATACAGAGAAACCTGATGCTATGTGGACAGATGAGTGCTTGCACTGCATCGCGGGCCTCTCCCACACCTTTCTGTAATAGAAACCTTCCTTGTACCTCCTTTCTTCCCCTACTTTGAAGTTTGTTAAACCTCACCACTCCTTGAGTACCAAACACAAGAGCAGACCTATAGTTAGGTCGAAAATCATGGCCCCATTTAGAAACACAATGGACCTCATCAATGGCAAAAGTGCAATCCCTAGCTTTTCTGCAAGTTTCTTCAAGAATCCATTAATCTGCAAGAAGAGACATCACCACCAAGATAGGGACGACAACATGTTAGTAAACTTTAGAATACCACAAGAAGAATGATAACCTTAATATTGTCTCGTGGCAAACATAAACAATCTAATACATGCCAGCCATCACTTTAGCTTCAACGCGGCTATCAGGTTGCCCTGATCCAAGGAAGCGTGCAGATATCCCATGTTTTGCATGTTTCAAGCACTGATCATGAATTAGACTTATCAAGGGTGATATGACCACCACAACCTTTGTTGTTAATAGAGTTGTGATATGAAAACAGAGGGACTTTCCTGCCAGCAGAGTTATCCATGTGAGAAAAGGAGGGCGAAACTACCATCCACATGGAAAAAATAATAAATTACAGAGATAAAGAGGAGCATTACAGAAAACGCATCTGATCTTGTGGCTGCTAGGAGAATACAATCCCCGTGAGCAAACCAAGCATCCAAGACTTCCTTTTGGAATGCTTTGAGGTTGGAAAATCCAAAATGCTTTTGCAAACAGAACTAATTATGTCCATTTGGCTTAACACAGATAATCTTCTATTGTAAGAATATAAAGCATATAATATAATTGTTAATAAATACAAAAGAGGCATAAGATGATGTGAGAACAAGCACATGTTGGTCATTGAGTGCAAAATTAAATAAATCTCACTTCATTATATGTGAATAAAGCCTAGTTAACTACCGTAACACAGTCAAAGCATAAGTTACTTAAAGCAAATTCTTACCATAAATACAACATTATTAATTGATCCCAAATTAATCTGAGAATAATATACGAGCAAACATAGTCTGCTCAACAATTTCAGTTGTCTAGAGATGTTTTCTCAAACCCGTCCTTATATATAGAAAAAAGCTAAGCTTGGCTTCATCACGCCGAAGCATCTACAAAATAAAAGGAGTGGCATGGTTACCAATCCATTGTTATATGTATATCCTTATTACCAGGCATAACCAACAAAGAAATTCCTATTTTCTAGTTTTCTGTGATGAGGTGGTGGTAGGATAAGGGTGAGCAACAAACCGTGGGACCCGCCGAGCTGCTGCGCGCCTGCAGGAACCGGCGATGGAGCTCCGGGGCCCAGCACCGCCGCACCTTCCGGCTGGGTGCCTGTGACGACAGCTGAGCCTCCTTGTCCTTGCCGCCTTTGGTGCTGCTGGCCTTATTGTTCTCGGCCGTGTCGGTGTCGGTGTCGGTGGCGCCGGCCCTGTCACAGCTGTCCCCGACCACGGCCGAGCTCGCCGCGGCCGGCAGCTCCAGCTCCAGCTCGGCGCGCTGCTTCTCCTCCTTGTCCTTCTTCTTCTCCTCCTTCTCGAACGGCTGGAACACGCCCCAGGCTTCCTGCAGGCGTTGAGCGCCACCGGCCTGCACGGCAGCAGCAGCTCATCCTGGTGCTGCGGCGGGGAGGCGGAGGGCTGTTGCTGGTTACTCCAGAGCTGCACGGACTGCAGCCAGTCCGGCATCGCCTTCTTCGTCTCCGGATGTGGCAACCGCCTGCTGCTGCTGGCTGCCGCCGTCTCCAGATCTCCCACCGCCTCATCGTCCTTGTCGGCATCGACGCCAAGGCCGGGGAGGCCGAGGGGGTTGCGGCGCCGATGACGGGGGCGGGGGAGGCGCTGAGGACGGGGAGGACGCGAGGATGGGCGGCAGCGGCGTTCGCGGTAGGGGCGAGCGGGGCGGGGATGTTGAACTTGACGGGCGGCATGTGGGGGCGCGCGGCGCCGCCGCGTCAGTCTCCTCCTGGAGGGGGCGCGTGGTAGCTATCGCGGCAACTATGGAGGGCGCGGGATCCGCAGCAGGGGTGAGATCTGGGGCAGGGGCGGCGGGGGACGGTGCCTGTGCGGTCGTGGGGGAGGGGCACAGCGGGGGCTGGCGGGCTGCTTCCTTGCGCGCGCGTGGGAGGGTGCGGGGCAGGCGGGGGCAACCTAGGTGTGGACGCTGACGGTACTATCTTAACAGAGTAGTATAGATAAATATATGAATTTAATTAGTTTTGTCTAAATTATAATTATTAAAATGGAATTCAATTCTAACGAAACAAACGGGCCTAACGTTGTTGCGGATCCGACCCGCATCAAGACAGCATGCACATCCCACCAGCTTTACTAAATAGTCCTACGCATCTTTTCCAACCACTAAATCAAGAAGCATAATATGTTATCCACTTTAAACCCATGGTTTAGTAGATCTATTCCATCTATATTAAATTCTCACTGCCAGATGCATGTTGCAGATTGATTTCTATGGTCAGTTGCTTGTTATAAATTCATATGTGTAAATCCAGTGCATTAAATCATGTTGACTTGCCCTTTTAATAGATCTAATCTATTACTTTTTATTCTGTACAAAGGGTGAAACCTCCACATTAAATATTGTTTGGTTTTTGTAATTGAGTGATAATTTAGGTGTTAATTATGTGTTTATGTTAAGACACATAAGTGATTATTCTATAAGTACACTAGTATGAGCTACTTGAGCCATGGTGGCCAAGTGGCTTGGTTATATTGAAGTGCTCAATGTGTGTAATGAAGGAGCTCGTCGTATATGAGATATCATATTTTGTCATGTGGCCGGGTGGAGAAAATGAAGAGACAGGGCTTGACTAAGATTGACTAGGTTGCTAGTGTAAAGGGCAAGCCAAAGGCTCAAGTGCGACGAACCATGTGACGTGCACCTAGAGCGAGGACTTGGCGTTGATACATATATACCATAGTGAAGAGTGTCGGGGTTTCGGACCCGGGGGGGCCCCTGGACCGACGAGTAAATTTGTCGTTGCGTGTCCCTGCCCAGATGGGTTGGTGCGAGATGGAACACAAGTGGGGGAATGAGCCTTGCATTATCCTACACCAGGGTGCTCGTAGTAGGGGTTACAAGCGTTGCGAGAGAGCGAGGGCGAGAGAGAGCGAGTAGGAGAGAGCAAGGGAGAGAGAGAGAAGGGGTCCGGCCCCTGCTCGTCTTCTCCCGTCCCTTTGTCGTGCGTCTACTCGTCTCTCCTGTCGTGCGTTCGTGTGTTCGTATGCTCGTACGTTTGTTCGTTTTCCCCCCTCTCCCCCCTCCTTCCCCCTCTTTCCCCGGGGCCCTGGACACCCCCTTTTATAGACATAAGGAGATGCCCAGCTGTACAATAGGGTGTAGCTGTGAGCTAACGTGGCTGGCAGGGAAGTGCCCTGAGCCCTGTACAGAAAATAACGTGGCCGTCGGGGGGACGTCTCGAGTCCTGTAGAGGTAGAATTGTGGCCGTCGGAGAAGTGCCTTGAGCCCTGTAGCAGTACAGCTGTTGGTGCTGCATGGATCCTGCTAACGTCTCCTTGCTTCTGTAGGGGGCTTGAGAACTACCGACGTCATGGTTGCATGCGGGGAACCATCATTGCCTGTTACCGGGGTAAGCTTGATGGGACACCGGTCTTGTTCCTTTGTAGCCTGAGCTAGCTAGGAGTAGGGTAATGATGCATCCCTTGTGGCGCGGTTGATCCGAGCCTGAGGTCGGGCGAGGATGTGACTCTTCCCGAGGCCGAGCCCTGGGGTCGGGCGAGGCAGAGATCTCCTCCCGAGGCCGAGGCCGAGGCCGAGCCCCGGGGTTGGGCGAGGCGGAGCTTCCTGTTGCGCCCGAGGCTTAACTTGACCGTTGTCGGTTTCACCCGGGTGGTTGGTACAGCAGCCGGAGCGGGACGGGCGGCGCTGTTTTCCTGTCAGATCGGTCAGTGAAAGGGCCAAGTGACTGCGGTCACTTCGACCTTGCCGACTGAGGCGCGCGTGTCAGGATAAGGTGTTAGGTGATCCCAGCATTAAATGCGCATGCAATACGGTAGGTTGGAAAGGCGATTTGGCCAAGGTCACTTGCACGACAAGGCTTGCCTTTGGCTGAGCCGAGGGTGCGCTCACTGTCTGAGGACACCCTCGAGCGAGACGTGGATTCGTCCGGGACCACTGTTCTGCCCGAGGCCGGGCTTGGGCGAGGCGAGACCGCGTCCCTTGGTAGGCGAAGCTTTGCTTTGACCCGAGCCGTAAGCCTTTATGGTTTGCTCTGAGGGTGTTTACCGGCCGTGATTAGGAGTGTTGGGGGTACCCCTAATTACGGTACCCGACAGTAGCCCCCGAGCCTCAAAGGGAGTGCAGGCACTCGCTTGGAGGTTCTGCTGGATTTTTGCGAGGGGACCAGCCTTTCTTGGTTATGTTTTGTTCCGGTGGGTGCGCGCGAGCGCACCCGCCAGGTGTAGCCCCCGAGGCCTCGGAGGAGTGTTTTGACTCCTCTGAGGTCTTAATTCGTGCTGTGATGCCTCGGTCGGCCTGGTTGTTCCCTTATGCGGCCTGGCCGCAGCCCGAGTGTATGGTCAGGCTCCGAGTTTTTGAGCTAGTTTGTTGACGCTGTCAACAGTTTTGGCCGCAGCCGGGTGTGAGGGCAGCCCCCGAGCCTCTGCACGGAGCGAGAGGACGATCAAGGACTGTCTCGACTTTTATTATACGCCCCTTCGTCGCCTTTTCGCAAGGAGGAAGGGGGGAAAGCGCCACGTTACCCTCTGAGGGCACCGATCATGGTGTTTCCAGTGAGTTGCTAACGGGTGATCTGAGTGGACGCCCATGCCCCATTCGTTAGGGGTCGGCTAGTGGCCCAGAGGCGCGCTCCAAAAGTACCTGCAGGGGATTTGCTGGACTCGGACCCATTTCGATAGGGCCTGAGGGCTCGGTGCCTCCCTCCGGTGGGATTCCATTACAAATCGTTCCCGCTGGTCTCGGAAATGTCCTAGGGTACCTCGGGAGCGTAGCCCGAGCCTCGGCCATGTATCGGACATACCCAGGGTCATCCCTCACTCTGCGTGTTCTGGGGCGGCTGTCGAACCCTATCGAGGGGCCAGCCTTCGAACCCCTGATCAGTAATGGGCGTGGAGCCCGAGTGCTCTGGGGCGGCTGTCGAACCCTTCCGAGGGGCCAGCCTTCGAACCCCTGATCAGTAATGGGCGCGGAGCCCGGGTGCTCTGGGGCGGCTGGCGAACCCTTCTGAGGGGCCAGCCTTCGAACCCTGATCAGTAGGAGGGCTCGGGGGGCCCGAGTGCTCTGGGGCGGCTGCTGGACCCCGCAGGGCGCAACCTTCGAACCCCTGATCAGTAGGAGGGCTCGGGGGCCCGAGTGCTCTGGGGCGGCTGCTGGACCCCGCAGGGCGCAACCTTCGAGCCCCTGATCAGTAGGAGGGCTCGGGGGCCCGTTTCCTTCGCGGGGAAGGATCCTTTTCAAAATATCCCCTTTCTCGGTCCCTGTGGCAAGAGAGAGAGGAAACGGAAAAGGATATGAATTTAAAAATCGAGGCGCACCTTTTTTGACGCGGTCATCATGACAGAGGTGAAACGTTGTCTGCTTCGCCTGCCAACGGTGTCGCTGGCTCTGGCAAGGAGTTAATGCGATGGGACGGGCGATTCGTGGGGTGTCTGTTGCGCGTGCGCGGGCCGTTCGAGGAACAGAAAGACCGTTTCCCCTCTGAGTTTGAATTTCGCGGCGGATTCGAGCGAAGTTTTGAATGATCCTCGCCCGGGCCTTTATATACCCGGAAGAGGGGGCGGCGGTGGTTCTTCGCCCTGCCGTTTGCGCTCGCCTCCTGCTTCAGTTTCCGCAACCTAAGAGAGTAGCCAGAGGAGAGAAAACCGCACACCTCATCCCTTCCGCCGCCACAGCTTCTGTCCGGCGATGGCTGACAAGGTGTCCGTTGTTTTGCCGCGCGACCCGTGGCCATTCTCGACTGTTTCTGTGGGGGACCTGGAGGCCCTTGTCACCGATGGTTTGCTGCGTCCCCTCTCCGGCGAGCCGCAGCCGGAGTGGATGGCCCCCGGGAGTGGGGTCGGCCCGACTCCACCGCCGGGGTACGTGGTCAGCTTTATCCCCTTCCATGAGCGGTGGTTTGGCGTACCAGCGAGCCGCTTCATGCGGGCGCTCCTGCACTACTATGGGGTGGAGCTGCACAACCTCAACCCCAACTCTATTGCGCAAGCGGCCATCTTCGCGGCGGTTTGCGAGGTTTTTGGGGATTGACCCCCACTGGGATCTGTGGCTTCATCTCTTCACTGCGGAGTTCTTTGCCTTGACAACGGAGGCAAAGAAGGCCCGTATGGCGGTGCGGGCCGGTGGCTGCACCCTCCAGCTGAGGCCGGGGCGCACGCAGCAGTACATCCCTGCCACCCTTGCGTCTTCGAACAAGGGGTGGTAGAACCGGTGGTTTTATCTCCGCAACGACGACAGGAGGCTTCCGCCATTTTCTCAACGAGTGGTGACCGCCGTCGGTGCTAACTGGCGCTGGGGGCCACGCGCGAGAAACAGGAGAAGCTCCAGCCTATTCTGTAGGCCTTGCAGAAGTTACGAGATGGGGGCCTTACCGCTGCGGGGGTCGTCGCCGCTATCCATCGCCGGAGGGTGCTCCCTTTGGCAGAGCGGCCGTTGCGGCTTGCAGAGATGAAGCCGGGGGTCGATTTGGAGGGCTCGTAGATGTCCTCGACCTCCCTCTCCACCGACGACCTCCTCAAGCAGGTAGCGGGTATGGTGGGGAAGTAGGACGCTGGGCCCTTACCCAGCCCGCGATGCGCCCCGACCATGGGTATGTGTCCCTGGTAAGTGTCCGATCCTTCTCCTATTTTGCGCCGAGTTCTTCACGCCTCCGATCCTTACTTACTGGGGTTTTTGTTCGTCCCCAGGGGTTGAGGATTTATAAACCCGTTCGGCCACCGGTCCCGGAGGACGCGGTAGGCCGGGCCGCGCGGAGAATCGCCGCGGAGAAGGAAAAGGAGAAGAAGGACGCAAAAAAGGCCCGAGCTCGTGAGCGGATGCGGGCTTGGGATGCCTTGGAGAAGCTTCGTCGGAGGCAGGCGAGGGAAGGGCTCCCTAGGGAGCCGTCGCCGGAGACGCCTGATGACGACGATGACGACGATGATGACGATGGTGACGAGGACGATGACATGGCAGCCCGTCTTGGCCTCAGCCCAGACCTGAGGCTGGGCCAGGGGTCACCGAGCCAGCCTCCTAGTGGGCTGGCACCATCAGAGCCTAGGGCCAAGACACCGAGGACCCAGTCCGAGGAGCGGAGGCAGGCCGAGGGGGTACTTGACCCCTTGGCCGAGGTAACGGGGGCGACTCCGGGGAGTCAGGCCGATCTGCCTGCCCTCCTAGAGCAAGTGCCCGCGCCGGCTGTACAGGAGGTTGGTCCCCTGACCGCGACAACGCTGGGCAGGCCGCCCTTTCGGCGCCTCGGGCGTCCGAGGCAGAAGCGGTGCCGAAGCCGGCGTCGGAGCAACCCTTGGTAGCGCCCGCGGGGGCTGGGGCTCGGGGGCCTCCCCGCAAGGCACGGCTAGCCTTGGTCTGGAGCGGGTAAGTATCTGAGAATACTTCTGTTTTGTTTTTTTCCTGTGTGTCTTGATCTTGCTCTCCTTCTTTTAGTAAGCGGAGGCAAGGCTCAGCTGGTCTGGCCCCCAGGAAGGCCCTTAAGACGGGGCTGGCCTCCGCAGCCGGTGCCGCGGCGTGCCATGCCGGTTGGCTGGCTTCTGCACAAGACGCCCTCGAGCGGGGGGCCTAGGCAGCACGAGCTGCTATGGGGCTAGCCTCCCAGGCCGACCCCTCTGCCGGGACGGCCATCATGCTGGGGGAGGCTGCTGACGCGACCGTGGCCTCGAGCCCGGCTAACTTGTTGCCGGTGCCGGCATCGACCCCCACCGAGGCCGTTGCTGATTTACCCGCGGAGCCATCCGTTGCCGCCGACGTCGGGATGGCTGAGGCACCACCGCCCGTGGCCATCCCCGACCTCCCCGTTCTCGGCCATGAGGAGGGGGTAGCCATCGTCGCCGAGGTCGGCGATCGGAGGCCCGCTTCCTTAGCCGAGGAGAGGCCCAACACTTTGATTGTGGTGGTACCCAAAGCGCTGGCCACAGGGGGACCCGACGCTTTGGTCGAGGTGCGCGCAGATCCATGGCCCGTCTTGGGGAGCAGCGGCCTTATCCACGCGCGGCTCAACCTCGATGAATGGTGTGGGCGGCCGCTCCAGTTCTGAAGCCATGCCATCTCGGGCCTGGAGCCCCTCCTCTCCCTCGACGATGAGCTGGAGGAGAGAACTCGGGACAACTTCCGCGAGTATATCGAGGCGACGATGAGGTCGCTTCAGTCGGCCGTGGAGACCCTTTCCAGGGATGTTCCCAGGGTCTTCCAGGTAAGGGTTTCGCTGTAGACCTTGCGTGGCCAGGGCACTCTTTGTAATGCCTTGTTTTCCTTTCTCAGGAACTTGCGGACGTGAGCACCGCCAAGTCGCTGTTCCTCCACCGCGAGAGAGTGAGAGCACCTAGAGGGGGGGTGAATAGGTGATCCTGTAAAAACTTCAAACTTAAGCCACAAAAACTTGTTAAGTGTTAGCACGATTATTGCCAAGTGGCTAAGGTGAAGTCTCAACAAAACACAATACCACAAAAGATCAAGCACAGATGTGACACAGTGGTTTATCCCGTGGTTCGGCCAAGACCAACGCTTGCCTACTCCACGTTGTGGCGTCCCAACGGACGAGGGTTGCAATCAACCCCTCTCAAGCGGTCCAAAGACCCACTTGAATACGATGGTGCTTTGTTTGCCTTTCACTATCCCGTTTGCAAGGAATCTCCACAAATTGGAGTCTCTTGCCCTTACAAGTATATGATCACAGAGAAGCACAGAGTAAGGGAGGGAAGCAACACCCACAAATCCACAGCAAAAGCGCACACACACGGCCAAGAATCGAGCTCACAAGACTATCTCAGAGTTCTCACTTAGAACAGAGCTCGAATCACTTAGAAACACAAACGAATGCGCAGAGACTTAGTGTGGATGATCAAGAATGCTCAAAGGTTGCTTGTGTGTCTCCTCCATGCGCCTAGGGGCCTCTTTTATAGCCCCAAGGCAGCTAGGAGCCGTTGAGAGCAATTTTAGAAGGCCATCCTTGCCTTCTGTCGTCGGGGGCACCGGACAGTCCGGTGCACACCGGACACTGTCCGGTGCCCGATTTGTTTCCTTATCTGGCGCTGCCGACCGTTGCAGCCCGTTGGAGATCTGTGAGCCGTTGGCGCACCGGACAGTCCGGTGCACACCGGACAGTCCGGTGCCGTCTTCCGACCGTTGGCTCGGCCACGTGTCCCGCGCGGATTGCGCGGCCGACCGTTGGCCCTGGCCGACCGTTGGCTCACCGGACAGTCCGGTGCACACCGGACAGTCCGGTGAATTTTAGCCGTACGCCGTCGGCCAATTTCCCGAGAGCGGCCAGTTCGAGCCGAGTCAGCCTGGCGCACCGGACACTGTCCGGTGCACACCGGACAGTCCGGTGCTCCAGACCGAGCTGAGACTTGGCTGCACACAGCCAAGTCTTTCTCTCCCCTTTTCTCTTTTTCTTCTTTCTGTTTCTAACACTTAGACAATTATGTTAGTCCACAAAACCAATGTACTAAGGCTTAGAAACATACCTTTATCTCATGATTTGCACCTTGTTCATCCATGAATATAACTTCACAATTAAACACATGTGTTGGCACTCAATCACCAAAATACTTAGAAATGGCCCAAGGGCACATTTCCCTTTCAATCTCCCCCTTTTTGGTGATTTATGCCAACACAACATAAAGCAACTAGAACAAGTGCAAACTCACTTCAAATAAAATAAATTTAAGTTTTATTCAATTTTGGCATATATGGATCATCCTTTGCCACCACTTGGTTTGTTTTTGCAAATCAAACTCAAATCTCTATCTCTAAGTTAAACACACATGTTGAAGCATAAAGAAAGTCATTCCAAAAGAGATTGATCAAAGATGTCAAAAACTCCCCCTTTTTCCCATAATTGCTACTTTTCCCACAAGAAGCCAAAAGAGACAATAAAAGGGATTTGACAAACCAAAAACTCTACTCTACTATTTTCAAATTTCTCAAGTGGTAGCTGATCCATTTATTGCTTTGGCCTTTATTTTCTCCCCCTTTGGCATCAACCACCAAAACGGGATCAATTTTGGCCCTTTAACCCCATTGCCTCACAAAAAATCTTCAATTAAGAGCAAATGGCGACAAGAGTTCATGAGATGGACTTGGAATTAGTTACCCTCTCATCGGAGTGCAGTGGAAGTCTTGCATGATCCAAGTCCACCTTTTCCCTTTCAATTCTACTTTGAGACTAAATCAATCAAACTTAAGCATATGGTTAGTCAAAAAAGATCAAGTTGTAACACATCTCCCCCTAAATATGTGCATCACTTTGCTACGGACTTGTGAGGTCCAGGGAGTGTATGTACAACTTGAGCACCATAATAAGCAACAAAATGCAGAATGAACATGATCAAAGGCATAAATACATGTATGCTACAATTCAATCCAAGTTCCGCGAATCTAAGACATTTAGCTCACTACGCAGCCTGCAAAAGGTCTTCTCATCTAAAGGCTTGGTAAAGATATCGGCTAGCTGGTTTTCGGTGCTAACATAAAACACTTCGATATCTCCCTTTTGCTAGTGGTCTCTCAAAAAGTGATGCCGGATGTCAATGTGCTTTGTGCGGCTGTGCTCAACAGGATTTTCCGCTATTCGGATAGCACTCTCATTATCACATAGGAGTGGGACTTTGCTCAGATTGTAGCCAAAGTCCCGGAGGGTTTGCCTCATCCAAAGTAGTTGCGCGCAACACTGACCTGCGGCAACGTACTCGGCCTCAGCGGTGGATAGGGCAACGGAGGTTTGTTTCTTAGAGTTCCATGACACCAGGGACCTTCCTAAGAATTGGCACGTCCCCGATGTACTCTTCCTATCGACCTTACATCCAGCATAGTCAGAATCTGAGTACCCAATCAAGTCAAAGTTAGACCCCTTTGGATACCAGATCCCGAAGCAAGGCGTAGCGACTAAATATCTAAGAATTCGCTTCACCGCCACCAAGTGACACTCCTTAGGATCGGATTGAAATCTAGCACACATGCATACGCTAAGCATAATATCCGGTCTACTAGCACATAAATAAAGTAAAGACCCTATCATTGACCGGTATGCTTTTTGATCAACGGACTTACCTCCTTTGTTGAGGTCGGTGTGTCCGTCGGTTCCCATCGGCGTCTTTGCGGGCTTGGCGTCCTTCATCCCAAACCGCTTTAGCAGATCTTGCGTGTACTTCGTTTGGGAGATGAAGGTGCCGTCCTTGAGTTGCTTCACTTGGAACCAAAGGAAGTAGTTCAACTCGCCCATCATCGACATCTCGAATTTCTGCGTCATCACCCTGCTAAACTCTTCACAAGACTTTTGATTAGTAGAACCAAATATTATGTCATCGACATAAATTTGGCACACAAACAAATCACCATTACAAGTCTTAGTGAAAAGAGTTGGATCGGCTTTCCCAACCTTGAAAGCATTAGCAATTAAGAAATCTCTAAGGCATTCATACCATGCTCTTGGGGCTTGCTTAAGTCCATAGAGCGCCTTAGAGAGCTTACATACGTGGTCGGGGTACCGCTCATCCTCGAAGCCAGGGGGTTGCTCCACGTACACCTCCTCCTTTATTGGCCCGTTGAGGAAAGCGCTCTTCACATCCATTTGGTACAACCTGAAAGAATGGTGAGCGGCATAGGCTAGCAAGATACGAATGGACTCTAGCCTAGCCACAGGAGCAAAAGTCTCCTCAAAGTCCAAACCTGCGACTTGGGCATAACCTTTTGCCACAAGTCGAGCCTTGTTCCTCGTCACCACCCCGTGCTCGTCCTGTTTGTTGCGGAACACCCACTTGGTTCCCACAACATTTTGCTTGGGACGAGGCACCAGCGTCCAAACTTCATTGCGCTTGAAGTTGTTGAGTTCCTCCTGCATGGCCAATACCCAATCCGGATCTAGCAAGGCCTCCTCTACCCTGAAAGGCTCAATAGAAGAGACAAAGGAGTAATGCTCACAAAAATTAACTAATCGAGATCGAGTAGTTACTCCCTTGCTAATGTCACCCAGAATTTGGTCGACGGGATGATCCCTTTGAATCATCGCTCGAACTTGGGTTGGAGGTGCCGGTTGCGCTTCTTCCTCCATCACATGATCATCTTGTGCTCCCCCTTGATCACACGCCTCCTTTTGATGAACCTGTTCATCGTCTTGAGTTGGGGGATGCATGGTTGTTGAGGAAGAAGGTTGATCTCGTTCATCTTGTTCCTGTGGCCGAATGTCTCCAATCGCCATGGTTCGTATAGCGGCCGTCGGAACATCTTCTTCATCTACATCATCACAATCAACAACTTGCTCTCTTGGAGAGCCATTAGTCTCATCAAATACAACGTCGCTAGAGACTTCAACCAAACCCGATGATTTGTTGAAGACCCTATACGCCTTTGTATTTGAATCATAACCTAATAAAAACCCTTCTACAGCTTTGGGAGCAAACTTAGAATTTCTACCCTTCTTCACTAGAATGTAGCACTTGCTCCCAAAAACACGAAAGTAAGATACATTGGGTTTGTTACCGGTTAGTAGCTCATACGAAGTCTTCTTGAGGAGTCGATGAAGGTAGACCCTGTTGATGGCGTGGCAAGCCGTGTTCACGGCTTCCGACCAAAAGCACTCGGGGGTCTTGAACTCTCCAAGCATCGTCCTCGCCATATCGATTAGCGTCCTGTTCTTCCTCTCTACCACACCATTTTGCTGTGGTGTGTAGGGAGCGGAGAACTCGTGCTTGATCCCTTCCTCCTCAAGAAACTCCTCCACTTGTAGGTTCTTGAACTCGGACCCGTTGTCGCTCCTAATCTTCTTCACCTTGAGCTCAAACTCATTTTGAGCTCTCCTGAGGAAGCGCTTGATGGTCCCTTGGGTTTCAGACTTATCCTGCAAAAAGAACACCCAAGTGAAGCGGGAAAAGTCATCAACAATAACTAAACCATACTTACTTCCTCCTATGCTTAGATAGGCGACGGGTCCGAAGAGGTCCATATGCAGCAACTCCAGAGGTCTTGACGTGGTCATCACATTCTTGCTGTGATGTGCTCCTCCCACTTGTTTACCTGCCTGACAAGCTGCACAAGGTCTATCTTTTTCGAAATAAACATTTGTTAGACCTATCACGTGTTCTCCCTTTAGAAGCTTGTGGAGGTTCTTCATCCCCACATGTGCTAAGCGGCGATGCCACAGCCAGCCCATGCAAGTCTTAGCCATTAAGCATGCATCTAGACCGGCCTCTTCTTTTGCAAAATCAACTAAATAAAGCTTGTCGTCTAGTACACCCTTAAAAGCTAGTGAACCATCACATCTTCTAAAGACAGACATATCTACATTTGTAAATAAACAATTATATCCCATTTGACATAATTGACTAACAGATAGCAAATTATATCCAAGACTCTCCACTAAGAATACATTTGAGATAGAATGCTCATTAGAAATTGCAATTTTACCTAATCCTTTTACCTTGCCTTGATTCCCATCACCGAATATAATTGAATCTTGGGAATCCTTATTCTTGACGTAGGAGGTGAACATCTTCTTCTCCCCCGTCATATGGTTTGTGCATCCGCTGTCGATAATCCAGCTTGAACCCCCGGATGCATAAACCTGCAAGGCAAATTTAGGCTTGGGTCTTAGGTACCCAACTCATGTTGGGTCCTGCAAGGTTAGCACAAATATCTTTAGGGACCCAAATGCAAGATTTATCTCCCTTGCATCTAGCCCCTAATTTCCTAGCAACTACCTTCTTACCCTTTCTACAAATAGCAAAGGGAGTATCGCAAGCATAATAAATGGTAGAAGGTTTGTTTACAACTTTTCTAGGAACATGAGCAAAATTTCTCCTAGGCATATGCGCAACATTTCTCCTACTCATATCTCTATCATGCTGATAAGAAGAACTAGAAGCAAACATGGCATGAGAATCATAAGCATGTGAATCAAAGTCATTTCTAGCATTTCTCCTATCATGGTACAAGAAAGCATGGTTCCTTTTAGCACTACTAGCCATAGGGGCCTTCCCTTTCTCCTTGACGAAGACGGGAGCCTTATGGCTTGTTAAGTTCTTGGCTTCCCTCTTGAAGCCAAGCCCATCCTTAATTGAGGGGTGTCTACCAACCGTGTAGGCATCCCTTGCAAATTTTATTTTATCAACTTCATTCTTGCTAGTCTTAAGTTGGGCATTAAGACTAGCCACTTCATCATTTAGTTTTGAAATTGACACTAAGTGTTCACTACAAGCATTAACATCAAAATCTTTACACCTAGTACAAATTTCAACATGTTCAACACAGGAATTAGATTTATATGCTACTTCTAATTTAGCACTTAAATCATTGTTAACACCTTGTAAGGTAGAAATGGTTTCATGACAGGTAGATAGTTCACTAGAAAGCATTTCATTTCTTTTAATTTCTAGAGCAAGAGAATTTTGTGCACTAACAAATTTATCATGCTCCTCATATAAAAGATCCTCTTGTTTTTCTAGTAATCTATTCTTGTCATTTAAAGCATCAATTAACTCATTAATCTTATTAATTTTAGATCTATCTAAGCCTTTGAACAAGCAAGAATAATCTATGTCATCATCATCACTAGACTCACTATCACTAGAAGAAGCATAAGTGGAGTCTTGAGTACTCACCTTCTTCTCCCTTGCCATAAGGCAAGTGAGACGCTCGTTTGGGAAGAGAGCCGATTTGTTGAAGGCAGTGGCGGCGAGTCCTTCGTTGTCGGAGTCGGAGGAGGAGCAATCCGAGTCCCACTCCTTTCCTAGATGCGCCTCGCCCTTTGCCTTCTTGTATTGCTTCTTCTTCTCTCTTTTGTTCCCCTTTTCCTGGTCACTTTCATTATCGGGACAGTTAGCAATGAAATGACCAAGCTTACCGCATTTGAAGCATGAGCGCTTCCCCTTGGCTTTGGTCTTGCTTGGTTGTCCCTTGTGACCTTTAAGCACCGTCTTGAATCTTTTGATGATAAGAGCCATCTCTTCATCATTAAGGCCAGCCGCCTCAATCTGTGCCACCTTGCTAGGTAGCGCCTCCTTGCTTCGTGTTGCCTTGAGAGCAAGGGGTTGCGGCTCGTTGATCGGACCATTCAAGGCGTCGTCCACATACCTCGCCTCCTTGATCATCATTCGCCCGCTAACGAATTTCCCAAGAACTTCTTCGGGCGACATCTTGGTGTACCTGGGATTTTCACGTATATTGTTCACCAAGTGAGGATCAAGAACGGTAAATGACCTGAGCATTAGGCGGACGACGTCGTGGTCCGTCCATCGTGTGCTTCCGTAGCTCCTTATCTTGTTGATAAGGGTCTTGAGCCGGTTGTATGTTTGCGTCGGCTCCTCGCCCCTTATCATTGCGAACCGTCCAAGCTCGCCCTCCACCAACTCCATCTTGGTGAGTAAGGTGACGTCGTTCCCCTCATGAGAAATCTTGAGGGTGTCCCAGATTTGCTTGGCGTTGTCCAAGCCGCTCACCTTATGGTATTCATCCCTGCACAAGGAAGCTAGAAGAACAGTAGTAGCTTGTGCATTCTTATGAATTTGTTCATTAATGAACATGGGACTATCCGAACTATCAAAGTGCATTCCACTCTCTACAATCTCCCATATACTAGGATGGAGAGAGAATAAGTGACTACGCATTTTGTGGCTCCAAAATCCGTAGTCCTCTCCATCAAAGTGTGGGGGCTTGCTGAGTGGAATGGAGAGCAAATGAGAGTGTGAACTTTGCGGAATACGAGAGTAGTCAAAAGAAAAGTTCGAATTAACCGATTTCTTCCTCTCGTAGTCGCTGTGGTCGTCCTTTTGGGAGGAAGTAGACTCATCGCTGTCGTAGTAGACGATCTCCTTGATGCGCCTTGTCTTCTTCTTCCTCCCTTCCTTCCGTCTATGGCCCGAGCCGGAGTCGGTAGGCTTGTCGTCCTTCGGCTCGTTGACGAAGGTCTCCTTTTCTTTGTCGTTGATCACTATACCCTTCCCCTTAGGATCCATCTATTCGGGCGGTTAGTCCCTTTGTGAATAGAACGGCTCCGATACCAATTGAGAGCACCTAGAGGGGGGGTGAATAGGTGATCCTGTAAAAACTTCAAACTTAAGCCACAAAAACTTGTTAAGTGTTAGCACGATTATTGCCAAGTGGCTAAGGTGAAGTCTCAACAAAACACAATACCACAAAAGATCAAGCACAGATGTGACACAGTGGTTTATCCCGTGGTTCGGCCAAGACCAATGCTTGCCTACTCCACGTTGTGGCGTCCCAACGGACGAGGGTTGCAATCAACCCCTCTCAAGCGGTCCAAAGACCCACTTGAATACCACGGTGCTTTGTTTGCCTTTCACTATCCCGTTTGCAAGGAATCTCCACAAATTGGAGTCTCTTGCCCTTACAAGTATATGATCACAGAGAAGCACAGAGTAAGGGAGGGAAGCAACACCCACAAATCCACAGCAAAAGCGCACACACACGGCCAAGAATCGAGCTCACAAGACTATCTCAGAGTTCTCACTTAGAACAGAGCTCGAATCACTTAGAAACACAAACGAATGCGCAGAGACTTAGTGTGGATGATCAAGAATGCTCAAAGGTTGCTTGTGTGTCTCCTCCATGCGCCTAGGGGCCTCTTTTATAGCCCCAAGGCAGCTAGGAGCCGTTGAGAGCAATTTTAGAAGGCCATCCTTGCCTTCTGTCGTCGGGGGCACCGGACAGTCCGGTGCACACCGGACACTGTCCGGTGCCCGATTTGTTTCCTTATCTGGCGCTGCCGACCGTTGCAGCCCGTTGGAGATCTGCGAGCCGTTGGCGCACCGGACAGTCCGGTGCACACCGGACAGTCCGGTGCCGTCTTCCGACCGTTGGCTCGGCCACGTGTCCCGCGCGGATTGCGCGGCCGACCGTTGGCCCTGGCCGACCGTTGGCTCACCGGACAGTCCGGTGCACACCGGACAGTCCGGTGAATTTTAGCCGTACGCCGTCGGCCAATTTCCCGAGAGCGGCCAGTTCGAGCCGAGTCAGCCTGGCGCACCGGACACTGTCCGGTGCACACCGGACAGTCCGGTGCTCCAGACCGAGCTGAGACTTGGCTGCACACAGCCAAGTCTTTCTCTCCCCTTTTCTCTTTTTCTTCTTTCTGTTTCTAACACTTAGACAATTATGTTAGTCCACAAAACCAATGTACTAAGGCTTAGAAACATACCTTTATCTCATGATTTGCACCTTGTTCATCCATGAATATAACTTCACAATTAAACACATGTGTTGGCACTCAATCACCAAAATACTTAGAAATGGCCCAAGGGCACATTTCCCTTTCAGAGAGACGTCTGGGATTCGCTGTGGTCCCAGAGGACCGTGCTTGCCGAGGCCAATGAGCGGCTCGCCCAACGGAGCACCGAGGTGGCGGATCTTCGGCTGCTCTGCGATGAGCTAAAGTCGGTGGCAGCGGCGGCGCGAGCAGAGGCTTCATCGGCCCGGGAGCAGGTGGCTTCCCAGGCCGAGGAGATGCAGCAGCGGTGGCTAGAGCATGGCCAGGTCCTCAGTGAGCTGGACCAATCTTGGAGCCAAGCTGCCGAGGCTGTGAGCCGGACTGAGGCCCTTAAGGGTCAGCTAGCTGAGGCTGCGGGGCAGCTAGCCGATGCGTCCGCTCGGGCTGAAGGTATGTGTCGCCTACTTTGTAGCTTTGACTTAGCTTCGTTCTTCACCTAGTGTCTGAAGAGTATTGTTTGGCTGTCTGCAGGGTTGGGGACGGCTCTTAGCGAGTCCGTCAAGGATCGCAAGGCGCTTGCCCAGGCGGCTGAGCAGAAGGAGGCCGACCGTGTGGCCATGTCTGAGGCTATCTCGGCCTTTTGCCGGGCCTTCGACCTCGATGACGTCCCGTCGGGTAGCTCCCCCCAGAATCACCTGCGGGCCTTGGGCGGCCATGTGCGCGGTAGACTCCACGGGGCGCTGCATCACGACGTTAGGCGGGCCTTCGCCGTGCTCGCTTCCCACTATGACATGGATCTGGAGCGGGTCAGCGAGGGGTACTGCTTACCCGACGAGGATGAGGATGCCTTAGCCGAGGTCCAGAGGCTTGACGCGACCGTCACCGGCCCAAGCGCGGTGCTGGCGTCCTCCTTTGAGGTGGAGATCCTCTCGCTCGAGTCGCCGTCTGAGGCCAGGCCAGATTCCGCCGAGGGTGGAAACGTCGCCGAGGGTGCCGCTCCTCCTCCTGCCGATGCCTGAATCTTGTAGGAACAGTTTGTCCGAAGCATGCGTATGTTTTTTCGGTCGCCGAGGCCTAAACATATTTAGCGTTTAGATTATAAAGTTGTGTTTTCTTCCCTCTTGTTTCGAGCATTTGGACTTGTTCGTCGATAGCAGAACCGCTTTATCCGAGCTAGAGTCACTTTTCGCGGAAGGTGATGAGTGAGGTATCCGTATCCCGGAGGTGTAGGAGTCCCTCGGCTCGGTCGGCCTTGCTGCTTACGTGCTTTCTTACTCGTTTGTAGGATCCCGCTATCGATATAGTCGAAAGCACGAAATTTGTTTTTGGTAGAAAACTTTTCCGAAGAAAATTTTTGACGTAGAGGGGGTTCCCCCCTTCTAGCCCCCGAGGGAGGGTCGGGCTTTGCCGAGGCAAGGCTGACCCTTCCTTGACGGTTAGACTTTATTTACGTATGTAAAGAAAATGAGGAACATGAATGACTTGAAACATTTTAAGGGAAGAAGCGACGTAGCTGTTCGATGTTCCAAGCGTTGCTGTAGACCTCGCCTTGATCGTTGGCCAGCTTGTATGTCCTGGGCTTCAGAATTTTGGCGATGATGAACGGCACCTCCCAGGGAGGAGTAAGCTTGTGGCGCCCTCGGGCGTCTTGTCGCAGCCGAAGCACCAAGTCTCCTACTTGGAAGCCTCGGGGCCGAACCCTTCGGGCGTGGTAGCGTCGTAGAGACTGCTGATACCGCGTTTTGTGTAGTAAGGCCACGTCCCGAGCCTCTTCCAGCTGGTCCAAGGAATCTTCCCGGCTGGTCTGGTTGCCTCGGTCGTCGTACGCCTTTGTCCTCGGGGAACCGTATTCCAAGTCCGTGGGTAAGATAGCCTCGGCCCCATAGACTAGGAAAAACGGCGTGAAGCCCGTGGCCCGACTCGACGTCATCTTCAGACTCCAGACCACCGAGGGTAGCTCCTTCATCCATCGCTTGCCAAACTTGTTGAGGTCGTTGTAGATCCTCGGTTTTAGTCCCTGCAAAATCATACCGTTGGCGTGCTCCACCTGCCCATTTGTCATCGGGTGAGCTACGGCGGCCCAGTCCACACGGATGTGGTGGTCCTCGCAGAAGTCCAGGAACTTTTTCCCGGTGAACTGCGTGCCATTGTCGGTGATGATGGAATTTGGGACTCCAAAGCGATGGATGATATTGGTGAAGAACGCCACCGCCTGCTTGGACCTGATGCTGGTTAAGGGTCGGACCTCGATCCACTTGGAGAATTTGTCGATGGCGACCAGCAGGTGCGTGAAGCCCCCGGGTGCCTTCTGCAAGGGACCGACGAGGTCCAGACCCCACACAGCAAATAGCCAAGTGATAGGTATCGTCTGTAGTGTCTGAGCGGGCATGTGTCTGTCGCGCGTAGAATTGACACCCCCGGTAGGAGCGTACAATCCTAGTGGCGTCGGCCACTGCGGTTGGCTAGTAGAAACCTTGTCGGAAAGCGTTTCCCACGAGGGCTCGAGGTGCTGCATGGTGACCACAAGCCCCCGAGTGTATTTCTTGTAACAACTCTTGTCCTCGGGCAATGGATATGCATCGCTGGAGAATGCCCGAGGGGCTGCGGTGATACAACTCCTTTTCATCACCCAGCAAAACGAATGACTTGGCGCGCCGAGCCAGTCGCCGAGCTTCGGCCTTGTCGAGGGGCAGCTCTCCTCGGAGGAGATATTCCAGGTATGGGGTCTGCCAGTTCGGGACCGGTGTGACCCCATTCCGCTCCTCCTTGACACGCAGGGCCTCGCCCTCAGCGTTCGAGGGTACCTTGGGCTGGGCCGAGGCCTCCTCGGGCTCGGGCACGTCGTTGACTTGGACGGATGGCTGATATATATCCTTGGAAAAGACGTTCGGGGGAACCGTCGTTCGCCCCGAGGCTATTTTCGCCAGCTCATCTGCAGTTTCATTGTACCGTCGAGCAACATGGTTGAGTTCCAGTCCGTAGAACTTGTCTTCCAAGCGCCAAACTTCGTCGCAGTAGGCCTCTATTTTTTGATCGCGGTAGTGGGAGTTCTTCATGACCTGGTCGATGACGAGCTACGAGTCGCCACGAGCGTCGAGGCGTCGAACCCCTAGCTCGACGGCGATGCGCAGGCCATTAACCAAGGCTTCGTACTCGGCCACATTGTTTGATGCCGGAAAATTGAGACGCAGCACGTAGCGAACATGTTCTCCGAGGGGTGAGATGAAGAGCAAGCCCGCGCCTGCTCCGGTTTTCATCAGCGACCCGTTGAAGTACATGGTCCAAAGCTCGGGTTGGATTGGGGCCGTCGGTAACTGGGTGTCAGTCCACTCAGCGAGGAAGTCGGCCAAGACTTGGGATTTTATGGCCTTCCGAGGGGCAAATGAAAGTGTTTCGCCCATGAGTTCCACCGCCTATTTCGCTATCCTACCCGAGGCCTCTCAGCTCTAGATGATTTCTCCCAGGGAAAAAGATGACACCACAGTAACCGGATGAGACTCGAAGTAGTGTCGCAGCTTTCGTCGCATCTGAATCACTGCGTAGAGCAGCTTCTGGATCTGCGGGTAGCGGACTTTGGTCTCGGTTAGCACTTCGCTGATGAAGTAGACTGGCCTCTGGACGAGCAGTGCATGCCCTTCTTCTCGTCTCTCGACTACGACCGCGACGCTGACCACCTGAGTGGTTCCGGCTACGTAGATCAAGAGGGCTTCTCCCGTAGTGGGGGGCACCAAGATGGGTGCATTTGTAAGGAGTGCATTTAAGTTTCCGAGGGCTTCCTCGGTCTTGGGGGTCCAAGTGAAGCACTCGGCCTTCCTTGAGAGGCGGTACATGGGCAATCCTTTTTCGCCAAGGCGTGAGATGAAACGGCTCAGAGCCGCAAGGCATCCCATGACCCTCTATACTCCTTTCAAATCTTTTATTGGTCCCATGTTGGTGATGGCCGCGATTTTCTCCGGGTTGGCCTCTATGCCCCGCTCGGAGACGATGAACCCTAGGAGCATGCCTCGGGGGACTCCGAAGACACACTTCTCGGGGTTGAGTTTCACGCCTTTCGCTCTCAGACACTTGAATGTCGTTTCAAGGTCAGAGAGGAGGTCGGAGGCTTTCTTTGTCTTGACAACGATGTCATCGACGTAAGCCTCGACTGTTCTGCCGATGTGTTCTGCGAACACATGGTTCATGCACCTCTGGTAGGTGGCGCCTGCATTCCTCAAACCGAATGGCATTGTAGTGTAACAATACATGCCAAAAGGTGTGATAAAAGAAGTCGCGAGCTGGTCGAACTCTTTCATCTTGATTTGGTGATAGCCTGAGTAGGCATCGAGGAACGACAGGGTTTCGCACCACACAGTGGAGTCCACAATTTGATCAATGCGAGGCAGAGGGTAGGGAACCTTCGGACATGCTTTGTTTAGACCAGTGTAGTCTACGCACATCCTCCATTTCCCATCCTTTTTCTTTACATGCACAGGGTTAGCTAACCATTCGGGATGGAATACCTCTTTGATGAACCCTGCAGCCAGTAGCTTGTGGACCTCCTTGCCTATGGCCCTCCGCTTTTCTTCGTCAAAATGGCGTAGGGACTGCTTCACGGGTCGGGCTCCAGCTCTTATGAGTGCTCGGCGACATCCCTTGGTATGCCTGGCATGTCCGAGGGACTCCACACAAAAACTTTGGCGTTTGCACGGAGAAAGTCGACGAGCACTGCTTCCTATTTGGGGTCGAGCTCGGAGCCGACCCTAACTTTCTTGCTGGCGTCGTTGCTAGGGTCGAGAGAGACGGACTTAACCGCCTCGACTGGTTCGAAGTTGCCGGCGTGCCGCTTCGCGTCGGGTGCCTCCTTGGAGAGGTGTTCCAGGTCGACGATGAGGGCCTCGGAATCGGCGAGGGCCTCAGCGTACTCCACGCATTCCACGTCGCATTCGTACGCGTGGCGGTACGTGGACCCGACGGTGATGACCCCGTTGGGGCCTGGCATCTTGAGCTTGAGGTAGGTGTAGTTGGGGACGGCCATGAACTTGGCGTAGCACGGCCTTCCCAACACCGCGTGGTAGGTCCCTCGGAACCCAACCACCTCGAAGGTGAGGGTTTCCTTTTGGAAGTTGGAGGGAGTCCTGAAGCAGACGGGCAAGTCAATCCGCCTGAGGGACAGTATACGCTTTCCGGGTGCGATCCCGTGGAAAGGTGCCGCACCGGCCCGGACCTCGAACAGATCCACCCCCAAGAGTTCCAGGGTCTCGGCGTAGATGATGTTGAGGCTGCTGCCTCCGTCTATGAGGACCTTAGAGAGCCTAACATTGCCGATGATTGGATCGACGACGAGCGGGTACCTCCCTGGGCTCGGCACAAAGTCGGGGTGGTCGCCTTGGTCGAAGGTGATAGGCTTGTCGGACCAGTCTAAGTAGACTGGCACTGCCACCTTTACCGAGCAGACCTCCCGGCGCTCTTGCTTGCGCCTTCTTCTTGGCCTTCTTCTTCGTACCACGCTAGGCGGACGCCTCGGGGGCGTCTTCCTTCGGCTCTCCCTGAGGCTGCTTGTCTTTCCAGAAGATGGCTTCGACCGCCTCCTGACCTGAGACGAACTTGGTGGTGACGTCCATCAACTCGCTCGCCTTGGTGGGAGTCTTGCGCCCCAGTTTGCTCACCAGGTCTCGGCAAGTGGTGCCGGCGAGGAAAGCTCCGATGACGTCCGAGTCGGTGATGTTAGACAGCTCGGTGCGCTGCTTCAAAAACCGCCGGATGTACTCTCGGAGGGATTCCCCTGGCTGCTGGCGGCAGCTTCGGAGATCCCATGAGTTCCCAGGGCGCACGTACGTGCCTTGGAAATTTCCCGCGAAAGCCTTGACCAGGTTGTCCCAGTCGAAGATCTGCGCAGGAGGCAGGCGCTCCAGCCAGGCCCGGGCGGCGTCGGAGAGGAAAAGGAGAAGATTGCGGATGATGAGGTTGTCGTCGTTCGACCCTCCCAACTGGCATGCCAGTCGGTAGTCCACGAGCCACAACTCCGGCCTCGTCTCCCCCGAGTACTTGGCGATGGTAGTCGGGGCTCGGAAACGGGCAGGGAACGGCGCTCGTCGTATGGCCCGGCTGAGGACTCGTGGACCGGGTGGCTCGGGCGAGGGACTCCGATCCTCCTCGCTGTCATAGCGTCCCCCGCGCCTGGGATGGTAGCCTCGGCGCACCTTCTCCTCGAGGCAAGCTCGATGGTCGCGATGGTGATGCTCGTTGCCGGGGCGATCCGAGCGGTGGGTGCATTGTCCCGCGTGCGCTCGGGATGGACTGAGGCCTCCCGCATGCGTCGGGAGGACGTTGCGTGATGCTCTGAGGGGTCAGCTCGCCTTCGAGAGGCGGAGCTCTCGGCTCATCGAACTACGGCACCTTCCAGGAGATCCTTGAGTTCGCCCTGGATACGCCGTCCCTCGGTGGTGGATGGCTCCGGCATAGTTTGAAGTAGCATCGCCGCTGCAGCTAGGTCCTGGCTAGACCCGCTGACGGCCGAGGGCAGTGCTGCCCTGGCATTGTCGATGATGCGGCGTTGGACGTCCCGGGCCCGATGACGGGCTCCTCCAGTGAGTGTTCGGCCTGCCCACTCCTGCTCGATGTTCTGCCAAAGCTGCACAAGCCGCCCTGCTTCCTTGTTGACCTTGGCCTGCATCTCGTGGATTTGCTCGAGCTGTGTGTCCCGACCCCCGCAGGGACTGGGACCACAGCTAGCTCCCGTAGGATGTCAACGCGAGATGCGGGCCCAGGGGGATCATCAACCTCTGGCATACCGAGGTGGTTGCCTTCGTCGTGATCTCCCTGGTCGACGTGGAAACATTCACGACTTGGGCCATAACCGTCGCCGTCAAGGCCGAGGCCATCGTCAGAGCAACCGGAGAGGCAGTGGTCACATGCGGACATGAAGTCCTGCATGGCACCGGGATCACCGAGGCTAGAGAAATCCCAACCGAAGTCGAGGTCGTCCTCTTCCTCAGAACCCGCCGGTCCAAAGGTTGAGACGGCTGTCAGTCGGTCCTAGGTTGACCACATATGGTACCCCGGAAGGTTTGGATACGCCCTTGCGAAAGCGCTCACCGTAGCAGGGTCGCTAGGTGGATCGAAACTAAATCGAAAGGGAACAGGGTGGAATACGGACGGTACCTCTTGGTCGATGGACGGTGGTGAAGTCGCGTCGGGGACGGAACGCACCGTCATCTCAGGTACGAGGGTGACGCCCAGCAGGTCCTTTGCGAGGGTGCCGGCGTCGTCAGTCCGCTTGGGGCTGGCACGTTGCAGGGAAGCGGCGCTCGTCGTTGTCTCAAGCGCGAGGAAAACACCCGACATGTCCCCCGGAGGAGTGCCGGCGTTGTCGGCTTGCTCTGGTTCGACAGACAATAAGGTGCCGCCTTCTGCGTGGCCACGGTTGCCCCGTCTCCACCTCCTCCGGCGAGGAGGGTGGCGGGGACGACCGGAGTGTTCCTCTTCCGCCGCGGGGAGATGCCGTCGTGGAGGTCGCCTCCACCGGGCAAGCCATTGACTGTCGTTGTTGTCGTGCTGCAGAGGGAGGAGTACCATGTCGTAGCTGTCGTCGAGGGACATGAACTCGAGACTCCCGAAGCGGAGCACCGTCCCGGGCTGAAGAGGTTGCTGAAGTCTACCCATCTGGAACTCAACGGGAAAGTGTTCGTTAACACACAGCAGGCCCCTGCCTAGCACGCCAACTGTCGGGGTTTCGGACCCGGGGGGTCCCTGGACCGACGAGTAAATTTGTCGCTGCGTGTCCCTGCTCAGATGGGTTGGTGCGAGATGGAACACAAGTGGGGAAATGAGCCTTGTATTATCCTGCACCAAGGTGCTCGTAGTAGGGGTTACAAGCGTTGTGAGAGAACGAGGGCGAGAGAGAGCGAGTAGGAGAGAGCGAGGGAGAGAGAGAGAAGGGGTCCGACCCCTGCTCGTCTTCTCCCGTCCCTTTATCGTGCGTCTACTCGTCTCTCCTACCGTGCGTTCGTGTGTTCGTATGCTCGTACGTTTGTTCGTTTTTCCCCCTCTCCCCCCCTCCTTCCCCCTCTTTCCCCGGGGCCCTGGACACCCCCTTTTATAGACATAAGGAGATGCCCAGCTGTACAATGGGGTGTAGCTGGGAGCTAACGTGGCTGGCAGGGAAGTGCCCTGAGCCCTGTACAGATAATAACGTGGCCGTCGGGGGGACGTCTCGAGTCCTGTAGAGGTAGAATCGTGGCCGTTGGAGAAGTGCCTTGAGCCCTGTAGCAGTACAGCTGTTGGTGCTGCATGGATCTTGCTGACGTCTCCTTGCTTCCGTAGGGGGCTTGAGAACCACCGACGTCATGGTTACATGCGGGGAACCATCATTGCCTGTTACCGGGGTAAGCTTGATGGGACGCCGGTCTTGTTCCTTCGTAGCCTGAGCTAGCTAGGAGTAGGGTAATGATGCATCCCTTGTGGCACGGTTGATCCGAGCCTGAGGTCAAGCGAGGCGGCGGCTCCTCCGAGGCCGAGGCTGGGGCCGAGGCCCAGGGTCGGGCGAGGATGTGACTCTTCCCGAGGCCGAGGTCGAGGCCGAGCCCTGGGGTCGGGCGAGGCGGAGATCTCCTCCCGAGGCCGAGGCCGAGCCCCGGGGTCGGGCGAGGCGGAGCTTTCTGTTGCGCCCGAGGCTTAACTTGACCGTTGTCGGTTTCGCCCGGGTGGTTGGTACAGCAGCCGGAGCGGGGCGGGCGGCGCTGTTTTCTTGTCAGATCGGTCAGTGAAAGGGCGAAGTGACTGCGGTCACTTCGACCTTGCCGACTGAGGCGCGCATGTCTGGATAAGGTGTCAGGCGATCCCAGCATTAAATGCGCATGCAATACGGTCGGCTGGTAAGGCGATTTGGCCAAGGTCGCTTGCACGACAAGGCTTGCCTTTGGCTGAGCCGAGGGTGCGCTCACTGTCTGAGGAGACCCTCGGGCGAGACGTGGATTCGTCCAGGACCACTGTTCCGCCCGAGGCCGGGCTCGGGCGAGGCGAGACCGCGTCCCTTGGTAGGCGAAGCTTTGACTTTGACCCGAGCCGTAAGCCTTTATGGTTTGCTCTGAGGGTGTTTACCGGTCATGATTAGGAGTGTTGGGGGTACCCCTAATTACGGTACCCGACAAAGAGAAAGCGAAGTTGAGATAAATGAACCAGTAAATCCATGCAATGACATGAGGTGTATCATATCTATAAAGGGATAGCAAGCTAAGTGTTGATTTATTTATTGATCAAGTGGCTCAATGAATAATGATGGAGTAACTTCATGCTATATTCAGTGATCAAAGATGTATGGTTGGCTATACTGTAAATTGTCATTGTTCATCATTTATAAAGGATGATGGAAGAACTTCATGTTATGTTCAATGATCAAAGATAGCATGGTTGGATACACTATGGATGACCATTGTTCATCATTTCATGAAGGATTGTGGAGGAACTTCATGCAATGCACAATGATCAAAGATATCATGGTTAGCTACATTATGGATGATAATTGTTTTCATTTGATGATGGATGATGAAGGAACTTTATGTTATATGCAATGATTATAGGTGGTGTGGTTGGCTACAATAATGGATGATCATTGTTCATCATTTGCTGATAGAGGTTGATGCTTGTGTAGCATAATTGTTTGAGGAGATAAAATGGAATGTGAAAGGCAAAGGTATGACTTTTAGGACATTTCATTTCATCAAAGGTTGTATAGAGAAATGTATGGTCAGGTTTAGGATAGATGGTCGTACTATTAAGAGGGGCAAATTTATTGCATATAGGTCATCTAGTGTCACTTGAGCGATCTAACATTGTATATAATGCTAGGATCAAGTGGTGATTGAAAGTTCAGATAGAAACCTTTGAAAATGCAAACTAAGGCTTAAAAGTGTTGATCACCCTGTGTGAGATCATTTGTAGTTGGCATACTTCGGAAAAAGGTTTATTGGTATGCTCCTACCTAACATTTAGTTATTTGGATTAGAAATATGGTTTGATCCATTGTGTTTTGGACCAATTATTCAAGTTGGTTATGTAGACCTTTGAATAAGCTCTTCGAAAAGTCCAAGATCATTATAATTGGTGTTTAGATGGGAAAGCTATGATTGGTTTTTGTTGGATCAGAATTTCTAACTACCTCACCAGTTTCTAAACCTTGATATTTTGGTGATGTTTCCCTCCCACCTCATAAATTCTAGCCCCCATGGAATTTCTAACCTTGGGTGGCTAGAAATTCCAAGGTGGGTAGTGGGTGTGCATGTTTTAACCCATTTGATCGACCATTGGGCTGTACATAGCCACCCCAAAACTTATGAGATGGCAAGGCCAAAAATTCTGAGGTGGGGGCTAAAAACCCTAATGGCTAGTGTTTTGCTCTCTCTCTATAAATAGAGAGGATGGTCGTGTTAGTTGTTAGAGCTAGTTGCAAAGGGGACTTTGTGTCCAAGTTTTAAGTGGTGTAGTACCCTCCAACTCACTCATGATCGATAGTGTTTGTGCTCTATAATGATTGAGTGTTCCTAGTGCATTGCGTTGAGAGATTACATCGAGTGGCACTGCATGATCGAGTTGCAAGCAAATGGTGATTCTTACACTTGGAGGTCAGCACCTATTATATGGCTTGGTGGCTTATGGTCTCCATTGTAAAGCTGTGTTATGGTTGTGCATGGCTCTGAAGAAGGATTTTTTGTGAGGGGTGTTATGCTTATCCCATATGAGATTGCGAAGAGTAACTCTAGTTAAGGGAGGTGCAAAGAGTGTCATGTGGCCCGACAAGATCAAAGGGCTAGAGCTCTTGTGAGCACTACCTTTGGCAGAGAGAGTGATCTTGCTTGATCACCACTAGAAAGAGGTTCGATGGCAACCTTGGGCTTGCTTCAATGGGTATTAAGTGGTTAGCGAACATCAAACCTTGAGATAAAAATCATCATGTGTCAAAGTGTCATCATCATCTAGTTGGTTTGTAATTCCTCTCACTAGCTTGTATTTACTTGTTCATATACTTATGCTAGTGAGTATTTTATTTCTCTTGTGTAATTAGTTTATTTATGTATAGTAAAATAGTTTCTCTCTTGATAGTTAGCTTGTGTAGCTAATTATCTTATATTAGCTTGTGTAGCTAAGTAGTTGTATCTCCCTAGTTGTGCTTGTGTAGTGTAACTAGTGAATAGTGCTTGTGCTTTGGACGCTTTTATTACTAGTATGTGCAGAAGCTCGTCCTAGTGTGCTAAAGCACTAGTTGCGTAGGTTCGAGTAACATTGCTAACTAGACTTTTGTAGGTGAACTCACACTAGCTCGACACCTTAGTTGCTTAAATTAGGATCTTTTGTAAGGTGCTTGTTTTAGATAGAGGGGTATAGTCTTGGTTAGACCGAATAGTTTTAATTCCACATTTGTTTTGGTTAGCTGATGTGATTAGTTTAGAATGCACTATTCACCCTCTCTTGTCCGTGATGTCAAACCTACAAGTGGTATGGAGCTAGGTTCTCTCATTTGATGGTCTTAACCGACCTAAGAGTAAGTAGGATGGTGACTAAAGGGCTAGATGTTACTTGTGATCCAGACATTTTTAATGGCACACACTTTGCATGGTGAAAAACTTTTATGGGTTATTTGTTACACGTTGTTGAGGAGTGTCAAAGTCACATATTTCTATTATGAGTGTATCAGAGAGAGTGGAGATATCCCCACGTGATATGAACTCTATTAGTACTTCCCAACGTAGGAAAAGGGGAGGAAACCAGATGATTCAATATCAGCCAAGCGGGGATACCTACAGTGGTAAGTTAATGAAGAGAATGCATCACACTTCGTTTCAGATGTTCTAGAAGTGATACACATAGAAGGTGAATATTCTAGTGCAAATGTACACACAAATAATAGCACAAGGACTTAAGAACAATTAGACTCAATTAATTTAGGAAATCACAATGAACTACATAATTCAATCTAAGAAATTAACAAAAACTATATTGAATTGATAGAATTATATAACTGAAAGACTACAAATGTTGACGATGATTTTGTCTGTATATTTTTTCTTGAGATTAATGAGGTTCTTGAACCAAAATTTGTGGTAGAGTGCCAAAAGCATCAGATTCGGTCAAATTGAAAGACAAATTAGAGGCAAATTGCCCTCTCTTTCAAAGAGGCAAGTATTCAAGTGTGTTGCCTTCATGCCCCCAGAGTTACCCCAATCAGGTTCAAATGGTGGGTGTTCGCCTAAATGAGGGATGTGAATAATGTGGTGGTGTGGTACAAAGTAAGACTTATAGCCTAAGGGTTCACGTAGCAAGTAGCAACCTAGCATTGATTATGATAAAACTTACTCCTAGTTTTAAACTAAAAAATACAGATGATAGACGTAGTGACTACATAATTGTATGGGTTATTGGATTGAAAAAGTTACGTGAAGGTCCTAGATGGACTAATAATTTTGGATTCCAAGTCAAATAGAAATATGTTAAGATGCAAATGGCGTTGAATGGGCTTAAATAATATAGACGGATATTGTACAATCAACTGACTGAATTTCTCTTGAATAAGGGATACATAAATAATCTAGATTTTTCTTGTCGTTCATTAGAAAATCAAAGAAGGATGTGTGTACCATTTCTGTCTATGCATATGTTGATGATCGTACCTGAATATCATAGGGTACAAGGAGGATATTAAGGAGGTTAGTGTTAACCTCACAACAGATTTGAAATAAAAGACCTAGGGTAAACCAAGTTTTGCTTGGGCTTGCAAATCGAGCATTTCTAAAGGAACACTTGTACATCAGTTAACCTATAGTAAGAAGGTTCTTGAAAGATTTATAATATGATGAAAGGTCACCTTAAGTACCTTGATGGTCGTAAGATCCTTTGAAAGGGATATTGTCTCATTTAGAACAAAGAGTGATAATAAGGAATCACCGAGACATGTTCCTTATCTTAGCGGCATTCGAGCACTGATGTACTTCGCAAATTACACCAGGCATGATATTCATTCACGGTGAGTTTGCTAGCCAGACAGATGTGAACCCAACCAGAAGACATTAAACACATGTTAAGACTATGCTAAGGCGGTGTTTGGCACTACTCTGTGTTCTAGCTTCATCGTAAAGCTACGACACATAATAGAAATTTAAATGGTTTAAAAAATATTTTTATTTTAAATAAGAAACAAAATGACTTATCTAAATGTCTTCTGAAAGTTTACAACGTTAGCTTCACGATTTTCTGAAACTCTTCATAACATGCTTCATCAACTCCACCAAATTTTGTGAAGCTGAAACAGTCCTAAACAGGACCTAAGATAGCTTAAAGGTACTCAAGATCTTAGCCTGCTTTTTTTCCCTGAAGAATTAGGAACAAACTTTGGCGTGTAATACAAATGCTAGATATTTGTTAGATCCCCATAATACTAGATCTTAGAATGGCTTTGTGTTTCTTTGTGTTGATACTTTTGTCGAACAATCAAACACTAGTTGTGATATCTACTAACTACTAAGAGATAATCGAATTATATGAAGCCACACTTGGCTATGGGCAGATGACTAATCACATCACACCGAAAATACCAGCACAAGTATATATGAAGATATATGACATGTATTGCATAAATGGAAACAAACTACACTAAAATAATATGGCTAAACATATTTCTCCTAAATTTTCTATCCTTATGAACTCCGGAATGCGAGAAATTTTGCAAGTCAAGTCATAATCCGGCTGCGAGTTTAAATCTGACATCGACAACGTAACTCAATAATTTAAATTGGTGGAAATAGTGAAATTTAACCAGATTTAGACATTATCTTATATATATATCTATGCTTGTGTGCTGTAGGTAGGATTAGTAATGGATCACGATCTAAATGTTTCTTCGTAATTTATTTGAGCCCTCCGTTACTCAATAATTTAAAAGCTGCTTGCTTTGTCATTTCTCCAGGGAACACAACACACACGGCTGGGCTACATACCGGCCTGGCCGAGCGAGACGAGCGGAGCAGAGCAGGCGTCTCGATGACTCGATTCCTGAATGATCCTGATCCTGGGGCACGGTGGCAGCCGCATCGATCGCTACAACGATCTCGTGACAGACGGCTCCGCGTCTCCTGTGACCCGTGTGCATGAGCCCGGCCGGCGGATACCATGCATCAGCTCGCTCTCGCTCTTGCTCTCGCAGCCGAGCGAGAACAAGCTAGCTAGCGACACACACAGCGAGCAGACGAAGGCACGGACGGATCGATGGATCTCCCGGGCGCGGCAGACGTCGCGGCGCGCGGAGGTGGCAGGCACTGGCAGGACGTCGTACCATCAGCCATGCATATAGGCTTGGCTCCGCGCTTGGCCTAGCAAGCCAGCCAGTTCATTCACGCACGGTGACATATACCCCCAGCCGCGCGTACGTACGGCCGTGCCAGGGCCAGCGCTTGTCGCCTCCCCGCACGGGAGCGTGGTGCCTTGTTTCATTCTCGCCTGGCCGGCCCTGTCGAACGAGCGGACGAGCCCCCGCGGAGGCGGGAGCGGGAGCACGGCGCAGCATGCATGCAGCACAGCTAGGGCCTAGGGCTAGCTAGGGGGGCAGGTCGCCGGCTCGCCGCTGCCCCCTGCCATGGGCACCCCCCCTCACGAGAGGGGTCTGCGCGCGGCGCGAGGCTTGCTTCACGTCCGTCACCGTCGGGGTCCGCCCGTCCTCGTCCTCGATCTACCCCCAGCCCCCTGGCGCCGGCGTCTGGTCCTCGACTAAGATCGGACGTGCATGCAGTGCAGCCTCCAGACGAGGCTTGGCCGCACGCAGGCAGGCAGCTGCTGCTCGTGAGGCGACAATTAGGGAGGCTGGCTGCTGCTGCACTAGTCATTGCCCCCGGATGCGTGCTGACTGGCGACGAGACGTTCGGTTGGAACAAGCGAGTAGCTAGGGAGCATCGATCAGTGACAGCGAGAGCATCGTCGTCCACGTGAAAGTGAAACCAACACGGGGGGTGGACGTGCATGCGCTGCGCCTTGCCATTGGAATGGCTCCATACGCATGTGACTACAGAATACTCCTAGTATAGTAGTATCAACTGAACAGCAACGCACGCACGCTGCTTGCTTCACGGACTACGACGATTATTATGGCTCATTCAAAACAAAATGGAGCGCGCGCGGATTACGACGGTGCCGCCATACGAGCGAACTGGATTGTATAGTATCTAGTAGAGGAGGTTCTTTGCTTGCTTTGACTTCAATCATCAAATATGCAATGCAGTAAATCTGCATACCTGCGAATTGTTCTGCAGACTGCAGTGGTCAGCCAACACCTGTTGGCTCTTATCCTTGTACTGTACTATAATCCTCAGCAGAGCAGAAATGCAGCACTCGGGTCCTGAACGCAGACCCAATGCAAATCTCTAGGAATTATTTCAGGTTTGAACTAAAGCCCCTAATCTAGAACACCGGACACAGGTGGCAACATTGTGAACCCCCTATAAGGTCCACTATAAGGAAGCGGCTGAGAGTGAAAATACCACTCTTTTCAGTGAACAGTTCAGTTCAGTGGCCCTCCACCTTGCGAGTAGCTTTGTGACGAAATTAGACACTGGTAGCACTCTTTGTAGCCATCTTCACTCGGTCGTAATTAGCCTCCAATGCTCTATAGGCCTCCCTAGCTAACTTGGTCCACAGCTGTGAATCTGCCATGCCATGCCAGAGAACCTGTCCAGGTTCCCCAACCCATTCTTTCCATGGCGGCAGCGGCACGGAGGGATCCAACAATCTCGCTATACATCTGGCAGAAGAGATGTGTTAACAACACTAATCTCTCAAACTTAAACTAGTAGCAGCAAGGGAATAGAATGGAAGAGAATCCGGGTACATGAGAGAAGGGAGGAAGAAGATCGATGAGCTGTAGTTGAAAGATAGAGAGTTCAGATTCTCAAAATGATTCTTCAATGATCCTTGCCCTTCCCTTGTTCCTGCTCCTTGCAGTGGTCATTTTCAGCTAGTTGGGCCGGTGTGTACTATATGGGCCGGTTCCTAACAAGATGCCTTGTAGAATTTCTCAACCAACTTACTGAATCCTGATTGCTTCTGACTTTGTTCGTTGACTGGATCCCAGGGCGAACGATTCTTCCTTGTTCTTCGTGCAGATTTTTTTTAAGGGTCACTGGATCAGAGCTTCTGAAGGGGCTATTGGTAGAACGGTTCTAGCTAGAGAACTTCGCAAGAGACGGTTCTATGGTATCTTTGGGTAGTAATCCAGGCTTCACTGCCACAGCACAGCAGTTCCAACCATTGTCCGGATCCGAGGTCAGCAAAAAGAACAGCGCAATAATAAAGTTACAACCCCAAGTCTGCATGATATTTTCAGAAACTGGTGTCAGCAATTAAGTGTCCTGTGAACAAGCCCAACAGACTTTTAATAATCATGTTTCCTTCTTAGTTGTGACTAGATTGTTATCGGTGAATATTTTTGTCGAACCACACATGAGAGCTGCGTGTCATTCCATCGCGACAAAACACTAAAAATCAAGACGGAGACAGAAACAAAACAACGCCACCAAAACTCACAACCCCAAACAGCAAACAAAAAACTAAATAAACAAATTAAAAGAAAGAAAACAGTGGCCTAGCTAAGGGACTAGAAAAGACCAGCAAGACATCCCGGGTCATGAACTCAATAAGGGGAATAGTATGAAAGATACCCTGCGGATGGCCAATTCGACAAATAGAATTCCTGATGAAGTTTGCAACTCTCCAAAAGAACAGGTAATCGTATCTCTGAAATGTGAAGCATTTAATCTGTCACTTTCATCAGGTTCATGCAGCCACCTGCCACCTAGCTTGAATCTGCACCCGATTCTCAGAAAACTTCAGAATATCATTCACGCAATTGTCTTCTGAATTCTGATGCACCAGTGTCAATGATTGATGAATTATTCGAGTCCTCATCATGATCTGAAGAAGCGCTTTCTTCAGATGAGCTTTCTGCCATACCCAGTTTAGAGGACATGGACTTCAACGTCGCGCTTGCTCGTATCACCCTCCGTGCCTTCTCGCGAGAACCTTCCTATACTTGGCATGTGCAGTATAATTATGAAATGGATGGTTTCAATTCCCTAAAAGTTGAGAAGTTTGTGTGTGCATGCAAAGTAATTGAACAATGAAAAAAATATTTTGACATGGTATTTCCCTAGTATGCGTGCATGCATATTGGGGCGAAAGAGGGTGTCCTTGAAAATTTAATATCTTAAGGATTTATTTTGTTCATGCTTCTACAAATTTGTGTTATGTCTAAGCAACAGTCGTCTAGCAATCTCTTACATGTTTGGGCCTTGTTCGGTTGTGTGCGGATCGAAGGAGATTAAATTCATCTCTAGTCAAAATCGAATAGAAGGACATTTAATCTCACTACCGGAATCGACCGCTTTGCCGAGTGTCTGAAGCACTCGGTAAAACCTGAAAAACACTCGACAAAGAGAGCTCGGCGAACAGTACATCGACAACGTCTTGTTTGCCGAGTATTTTTTATCGAGCACTCGGCAAAGACTTTATCGAGTGCCAGTCGGTACTCGGCAAAGAAAAGCGGTCGTCATGGCACCGGGTAACAGAGACGGCGCCTTTGCCGAGTGTTGTAGGTGACATTCGGCAAAGAAGTACCTCTTTGCCGAGTGTCTACCAGCCCGCACTCAGCAAAGAAGTTACATCTTTGCCGAGTGTTTACCAGCTCGCACTCGGCAAAGGGTCCACTAGCGGGGCCCTTTGTCAGCTTCTTTGCCAAGTGCTCTTGGAGGCACTTGGCAAAGCTTGCTTCTTTGTCGAGTGCCAGAGCCACAGCACTCGGCAAAGAAGCTTTACCGGTGCCCAGGTGTTGCTTCTCTGCCGAGTGCTATGGCTCTGACACTCGACAAAGAGGTCCTTTGCCGAGTATAACACTCGGCAAAGTGACCAGTATACACCTTTTTTGTTTTTCCTATTCCATCCAAACAAACAAAAGATATCATATATACATCACAGATATCACATATACATCACATATCTCACAAAGACCATAAATCAAACATAAGACACTCAAGAACATAAGTCTCATAAGTCTTAAGTTCTCATATAAGTATCCAACACAAACATAAGTATCCAACACAGCATTACCAACAAGTTCTGAATTCTCAAGTATCTCATAAGTCTCAATAATAAGAACATAAGTCTCATCGAGGTGGGCGGCTGGACTGGTGCGGCGATGGGCTGGGCGATCCATGAGGGTTGTTGGATGTGGCCCCAGATTGTCCCTGCACAGAGAAGAGATTGCATATGTTACACCAGATGCATTACCAACATCTAACTATAATTTTGATACTAATAGGAGTATGGAACAAAGCAGGGTCAACTGTACGGAATAGTGGAGGTGGTGGAGCGAAACCCTGTGCGGCGCTAAGGCTCTGCATGTACTGGAACATCTCTGCCATCCTCGCCTCCATCTCCTGACGTTCCCTCCTCTCTGTTTCTAGCTAGGTTTGTAGTATTCCAAGCCAATGTTATAGTAACTCAAAAAGAAGGTATATAACTAAATGAATGACGAGTTACATAAGCACTAACCTCAAGTTGCTGTATGCGATGATGTGACTTGTCCTGCCGAGATCGTATGGCTGGACTCGAGCCCGTGCTCCTTGCTCGCACCTGAGACTGAGTGGAAGTGGACGACGAGTCAATTGCCCCGTCGGCAATCTAGTACTGCCCATGTCTCTTGCCTCCTCCGACCCTCATAAGGACATCGGGGTCGATCTGCTCAGTCCTCGGATCGTATTATGGGCCATGGACCTCTTGTGCCATGGCGGTGTAGTCATGAAGGCGGTTGTAGACGACGGAGTTGCTGTACGCCTCGGGCCCGTCATCCGGGTTGTAGGTGACGTCGGACGTCGCCTTGCCCTTGTGGGCCATAGCATAGGCCGAGAAGATGGAGCAAGGCTGGCCACCATGTGACGCCGATTGCAAGAAAACCAACGAGATAGTTAGAAATAATATATAATCCAATGTTACATACCTAAATAAAAAAAGAGGGCGTACCCATGCTTCTACATATTGGCCTAGGTTGCGGCTGCCTTGATGGTGGGAGGGACCTTGCATCATCAGACGCTGTTCCCGGCTAGCGTTGTGCGCCCCGTCCCACTCAGTCGAGCACCACCTATCCACCATCTGCTCCCAGCACAGAGGATGTGTGGCGCACCAATATGGAATCATCTACAAAGTAAACACGTACATTGCATATCAGAAGATAAAATTAAGGAAAAATTAAAGTGTTGTGTTTACCTGCAGGTACTGGTTCCTGATCAACAACATGATTCGGGCTTGCTGCTTGGTCACCTTCTCCCCAAGGACGGAGCCGTGGTAGCTGACGATGGCTTGGATTCGTGCCTCATAGTGCATATCCGCGACGAGCTTCTTACAGCTCATGGTGGCCATCACATCCGCCCTAGCCTCATATCCAGCCTCGCATCTGAAGAAATCCTGCATACAAAAACAATGTATCCATACATTATTTCAATAATGTGTAACGAATGCGACATATTTTACATTATAGTAAGACTTACCCACAACTCTTGCTTCACTCGCTCCGCCTTGTTATTGAATTCCCTGTCGTCCTGGTCTACTGCATCGGGGGCGACGGTGTAGTGGTCGAAGGTGTAGGCTGGACCTATCACTCCGGCGTACTCAACCAGTCCAGGGAAGTGTTCCCTGCACAGCAGGCCGAGGATGCCATTGGGGTTGTGATGATGACCCCCAGCATTCTCCGCAATCATCCAAGACCTGTCCAAGTGATAAATAAAAAGTATTAATTTATATTATGATTTTGAACACATAATATGGAGAAGAATGGAAAACATAAAGTTACATGTCTCTCCCCATTCAGCCGAATCAGCGGCCGCCTGTCCCGAAGTATGGGACACCGAGGGAGACTCGCGGGACCTCGTAGGTAGACGTTCCTCGAACCTGAGGCGCCAGATTCTGAGGCGTCCTACTGAGCGTCGTCGTCATCCTGTTGCTGGTCGTCGTCGTCCTGCTGTGTCGCCTGCTACTGGACGTCGTCGTCTTGCTGCGCCGCCTGCTGCTGGACATCGTCATCCTGCTGTGCCTCCTCCTCCTTCTCAGCCAACCGCCCACCATCTTTGTCCAACAATCTGCAATTAAGAGTCTATACTATATTAAGAACCTAATGTGGGCATCTGGTGCTACCATGGCTTCACCGTATGGCCCACCACACGTGCGCAAAAAATAGTGCATAGCAATCACTTGAACTCACAGCTTCATGCTTCATAAATTTGGGGCTAACCACCAAACCACACATACCTTAGTGTTTAAAAATAAACAATAATTATATTTACAGCCTAGACGCCGCTCCCCCCGGCTAGTGGCAACGCACAGGCACATACCTAGTAAACAAATAAGCACATATAAAAAGATGTATTTAGAAACAGGTACGAAATAAAAAAACTATAGCATTACATCAATTAAAAATAATCTTCATATGCGTCGGGGTTAGCCGGATCATAACTCTCATCATCACTATCAACCATTTCATAGTCAACACCATCTGAAGGCGCAAGTTCGTCATTAATGTCATCGCCTTCAAGGATTACTAAGTCATTCTCATTTTGCACCTCATCATCCTCTTCATCAACAACCATTTCAATATCTACGTCCATTCCGATAGCTTCGGTTAAGTCTATCTCAAATCGCCCTTCTAGCACATCTTCTTAGAAGAACTCTCCATCATATGTGTCCGGGTCTAAGTTATAACCTTCATCGTTAGGAACAGGTAATCTACCGTGTGGCGATACCTTATACACAACATCCCAACCCTTAAGATGTTCTTTCGTTTGACACGCATATGGGAGATAATACACTTGTGTGGCCTGTTGGTCCACGATATAGACATCGTCTCCTGGTAAGGTGGAATCTTGTCGAATTTCGACTATCCTAAGATTAGAATGTGTCTGTCTCGTCACTTGAGGGTCAAACCAATGACATTTGAATATCACTAGAGTAAGAGGTTTGGAACCATGAAAATTGAGTTCATATATTTCTTTGATTCGTCCAAAATAATCGACATCGTCAAGGCCGGGCGTAAAGACTCCATAACACGTTGTTTTTCAATTGGGCTGACATTGGTCATAGTTTGTTGTGCGAAAACGGTATCCATTGACGTCATACCCAGAATATTTCTTGACCCTATAAGCAAAGTCGTTGGCTACTTGTCTCAACTCGACACTCATAGATGGATCTCTTTGGCCCTGTAAATATTCGCAAGTTAAAAGACGCTAAATTGATTTCATAGACGGATCTCTTTGACAAACTAAGCATGTACCTTACGTTTGAACCAGGAAATGAAATTGGGCAATCCATTAATCACACCCTTTCTAAGAAGAGTATCATATTCCTGTGGAGTTGGGTCCCTTGATCGACGCTAGAATTCATGAAGAAATTGTTCCATGTATGGCGTCACCTCTTCAAGGTTGGTCAATACATATAGCATGATATGCCACCACTCTTCATGTATCAGGGTCTTGGTGGTCGAGCCACTTGCGCTTCCGAGTTGGTCTTGAAATATGCTGAGGTTCGATTCATTGCCGCCATCATTGTAACGAGGGGGTGGATTATGCACGCTCGGCAGTTTGTCACCATAGTAAGTTGTTGTGAAGTTTGACACCTCCTCTAGAATGTATGCCTCTGCAATGGAAGCCTCGATTTTGCATTTATTTCTACATTTCTTTCGAATAGTCTTTAGACATCTCTCGATTGGATAGCACCAACGTCCCTGCACGAGCCCCCCATTCGTGCCTCATAGGGGAGATGAAGAATCAAATGCTGTATTGGATTGAAGAAGCCGGACAGAAATATCTTCTCAAGCTTACACAGTAACACGGGTGCCAATCTTTCCAAGTCTGCAACCATGGTCCGAGATAACTCTTTTGCACAAAGCTGGCAGAAGAAATAGCTCAACTCTGAAAGCGCTAGCCAGACATGCTCAGGGACATAGCCTCGAACCATCGCAGGAAGAATCCGTTCAATCCATATGTGGAAGTCATGACTCTTCATCCCTAAGGCTCGCATAGTAGATAAGTTCACCCCCTACTCAAGTTAGCTGCATACCCATCAGGGAACATCAATATCTTGATCCACTGAAGTACTTCCTTCCTCTAGGCCCTGCTTAGGACAAAATCGGCCTTAGGCCTTCTCCATGTCTTTCCACCACTCTTCGACTTCATCTCTTGGTTTGGTCTATCACATAACGCTGCCAGATCCAATCTTGCCATTATGTTATCCTTTGACTTATCAGGAATATCCATAATTGTTGCCAAAAGTGCCTCGACAACATTCTTTTCAATGTGCATCACGTCAAGGTTGTGTGGAAGGAGCAGGTCGTCATAATAGGGGAGCCGAGTCAAGCCCGACTTATGTGTCCACATATGTTGCTCACCATATCCCACAAAACCACCTTCTGTATTGGCCACGAGCCCATCTATATGTTGACGAATTTCGGCACCAGTCATCATTGCAGGTGGGCGGTCTGTCACTATGACACCTTTCATAAAGTTCTTGATGTCTAGGCGGAATGGATGGTCAGGAGGGAGAAATTGTCGATGTTTATCGAACGACGAATATTTGTCACCCTTTTTCAACAAATAAACCTAAGAGCTTCCTTGCAAACTAGGCATGGGAACTTACCGTGAACACACCACGCGCAGAATAGCCCATACGTCGGTAAGTCATGCATGGAGTACTGGTACCAAACATGCATTTTGAAGTTTTTCTTCGTAGCTCGGTCATACATCCATACCCCTTCCTCCCAAGCATGTACCAATTCATGGATCAAAGGCTCCATGTACACGCCCATTTTATTCCCCGGGTGTCCGGGAATTATCAACGACATGAATATATTCTGCCTTTGAAAGCACACACCAGGGGGGAGATTGATTGGGATAACAAACATGGGCCAACATGTGTACGGGGCAGCGCTCATTCCATAGGGATTGAACCCATCTGTGGCCAGCGCAACACGTACATTACGAGCCTCTTCGGCTTTATCACGGTGAATGGCAGCAAAGTGTTTCCATGCTTCACCATTGGATGCGTGCACCATCTTGTCTGGATTGTATCGTTTTCCATTTTTGTGCCACGTCATCTGTTTCGTGGATTCCTCGGTCATGTATAGACACTGGATCCTCGATATGAACAGAAGGTGTAGTAGGATTGTCAAGGGGATGTCGAGCTGCCTCTTCTGTCCATCACCAGAGTCTACCTTCATGAACCTAGACGATTTACACTTCAGCCAGTACTTTGCCTCCGCGTATTCTTTCCTAAATAGCACGCAGCCCTTCGGACAAGCATGTATCTGCTCATATATCATCTTGAGTGCACAAAGGAGTTTCTGTGCCTCGTACATGCTCTTTGGCAGAACGTGATCCTCCGAAAGTAGGCTGCCAATAACCGTCAACAAGCCATCAAATGCGTCTCGACTCATGCTGTACTGCGACTTGAACGCCATTACACGCCCAATGGCATCCAGTTGAGAAACCTTTGTGTGGCCATGAAGGGGCTTCTGTGCCGCGTCAAACATGTCGTGCAGTCGGCTCTGGCTCTTCATCCGTACATCCTCTGGCGTACTGTGCCTCGTGATAGTCGTTCAACATATCCGCTACCCCCGCATCGGCATCATAATGCTCGACGTGTTGTCTCAGCACCTCCTCTCTCGTACGATGCGCTTCACCATGAAAGATCCACCGAGTATAGCTCGACGTAAATCCATTCTTCCAAATATGTTCTACCATGGACTTCTTTGATTTTCTTTTCCGGTTGGCACATTTGCTGCACGGGCATGGGACAAGACTCGCTCCTTTAGCAGCTTCATCATATGCCCGTTCCACGAAATCATCAATCTCTCTAATCCATTCATGGGTGACATCATTGCTTCCTACACGGCCCGTGTACATCCACTCACGGTCCTCCATCCTCTAACATATATCGACAAAAAAATCGGCAGCACCTCCCCTGCACGGGGAGGTTTCCAAAACCTGCAAATAAAAGTAGCAGCACGATGGCTGACGTCCACAGGTATATCAACGACACTATGACATATATGCAATGCATTGGACATCATATATACAATGCTCACTAAACATGGTCGTGAACTTGCCATCCAATTGTTTAAAAATTGTATAAAACACAAATAAAGTCAGAAAATCATGAAACTTGTGCACATGTCATGATATCATATATAAAGGCCGTGATAAAAATTTGAGAATGTTTCGATAAAGTTGTGAGGCAGTATGTGTAAAACCTAAGTGAACTACATTGAAACTCTATGATTTCATGTGTAGATCGCTTAGGTTTCTACACATAGTGCCTCGTAACTTTTTTGAAACATTCTTAAATTTTTATCACAGTCTTTACATATGATATCATGACATGTGCACAAGTTTCATGATTTTCTGACTTTGTTTGTGTTTTATACAATTTTTAAACAACTGGATGGCAAGTTCACGGCCATGTTTATATTGAGCATGGTGCTCGAAGTTTCCGGTCCGCTCCTGAAATCGGTCGTAACTTGTGCTAAATAACATGCATATCATTTTTTCATGCACAGTTTTCTAAGTTTCAAGTGACTTGCAGTTCAAATGTGAATTTTTCGAAGAAGTTCAAATAAACGAACTAAACCTAATAGTTATAGAAAACAATTTTATAATTGTGCCAAAATATACATGTAGGTCTACGTAGTGTAGGAACATACCACAAAAAGTTTGGTTGGGAAAACAAAAAAATAAAAATATACTTTGCCGAGTGTCCTACGGGGGCACTCGGCAAAGCTTGCTCTGCCGAGTGTCTAACGGGGGGCACTCGGTAAAGAAGATTCTTTGCCGAGTGCCAGAACTCGGCTCTCGGCAAAGATAATGGTTGTCAGCTTTAGACGGTGGCTGATGGCCCTTTGCCGAACGTTGTCGTTCGCCGAGTGTTTGGCACTCGGCATAGATGTCTTTGCCGAGTGTTTTCCTGTACCGAGAGTCCTCCTCTCGGTAAACGTGGTAGTTACCGAGAGCATGGCTTTGCCGAGTGTGGCACTCGACAAAGATTTCTTTGCCGAGTGCCCGACAAAAAATACTCGACAAAGAGCCAGATTCCGGTAGTGTCTCGTTCGATACAGACGCAACCGAACAAACCTTTAAGGCATGTTCGGTTCCTTTAATTCAATGTGGATTGAAATGGATTGAGATAAATATTGACTTGGTATGGATTCAAATTGACTCAATATCATCCAATCCACATGGATTAACGTTGAAACAAACAAACCTTAAGGCATGTTCATTTAATACGTAATCCATGTGGATTGAACGGGATTGAGTGAGCTGAGATTAAATCCCAAGCAAGTCAAAATTCTTCACTATTTTTCCAATCTCTTTCAATCCATATGATATAGAAATAACCAAACAAGGCATTAATGGGATTCGAGTTTAGGTGGGATGTGACACCTTTGATTGTGTTGTCTCCTAGCTCATCTGTGTAGTCATAATCCTTCTCGTAAGGCTAGGACTCCTTTGATGATGCTGTTAAACGAGACTTACAATCATGATATAGTGGAGCAAGCTGAAGAGCATGTTATAAATTGCAGAGTAGAAATAGTCTTGTGATACATAAAATCAATTTCCATCTCTTACCCTGTAAATTTGAGATTTACTTATATCTAAACTTTAGAAAGTGGTGGAATCTCAACTTTCAAACCAACTAGCCTACTCTATTGATTAGATTCCAACATCTAAAATAAAGGGATCCAAACGGGCCCTAAATAAAAATAATTTTAATGTTCATATAAAACTTTCTAAGATTAGTTTAGGTTTGCACAAATTGAGTTATAGAAAATAATGAGTTTTCAAATTCCTAAAAGAAACACTATCAACTTTTAGTGATGTGACATTTCTTTGTTAGTTGACTATGTGTCGTGGGTGTGTAAAGTTTTCAAAATACATTTAGTACAACGATCCTCATCAGCATGTCACTACGTTGTTCCATACACATATCGCTGCTTTCTTGGTCTTAATAGTTTCTTTTTTAAGTTCGAAAAATCTTTTTCTTATGCTTCAAATCACTTCTTTATGTTCGTTATCCATGAATGTCTCCCTAAAAGCTTTCTATGAATTTTTCTAGCCTTTTGGTATCTTGTCCCACTTTTTTATAAGCGTGTCAAATATTTTTTATGAGCTCCAAATACTTTCATTGGGTTTCTAATATGTTAAAATATCTCTAAAAGTTTTCTCTAAATTTCTAGACCCTTTATAATATTTTTTGAACCTCAAATAGTTATTTTGGAATTTTAGATCAAGTGCTTCATGTGTGACATTGAGGGATTCATCATTGGGTTATAAATTTTATTCTTCTCTTGATGTTGGATCTTTCATATCAAGTACAAAGTAGTTATTTACAACGCCAAAGATCTTTCTACTCATATCTTTTAAATGTAAGCACATTCTCTTTTTCTGATAATTTATAATTAGTACCATCATAATATGGAGGTTTTCCTACATGATTGATTGCCATATTTTTCACCGTAGGATGTTAACAGAAAACAACGGTGTCCTAGCTCCGATACCACTTGAAAGGACCTAGATGGCAAAAGGAGGGTAAATAGCCTATAAAGAAATTCTGCACAACTAACAATGGTAACTAGGGTTAATAAAAAATATAAGGAAGTGATTACTTGCTCTAATTAAGTTTTAGGTTATTTCTCTAAACAAATTAACATCTTGCGAAAGATATGTATGAATATGACAATCTATACGCTTGTCGGTATCGTGAAACAGGGGTACCCCTTACTACAGCATGAAGACACGGTGCCCACACGGCTATCTTAGGTCGCATGGTGAACAGCACACAACCCCACCACGTGGACGGCTCTGGGGTCGCCACGTCACCAAAGAAGATGATATACTCCAAGATATCAACAGTGGATCCGGACCCCATGGGAAAGTATCGGACCCCTGTACATATAGATCGGACCTCCGGGCAAGGTCCAGGACCCCCACGAGCGCGACCCAGACCCCCGAGACGGGTCCTAGGACTCTGGGACAAAGAATACCTAGGCCTTGCTCAGGCAGGGGTCCGGTGTCGACACGTGTCCAGGCCCAGCCTGGTGCGAACCTGTCCGCATAACGCTACTGCTCCCCGCCCAGGCGGAGACCCGATGCTGCCACGTGGCCTGTCGCGCATGACATAAGCCAGCAGGCGGAGCCTGACGTAAGGCCTCCGGGTTGCGTGGCCCCTGCATTTATTGCAGATAAGGCGCGCCGCCTAACAAGCGATGTGCCGCCTTGGCATTTAATGAGGCCTGCCCACTCTGCTGTCAGGCGGCGACCTGTCCACTCTACTGGCAAGCAGTGTGCCGCCTCAGCATTTAATGAGACCTGTCCATTCCGCTGGCAGGGGGCGTGCCTGTCTATTCCATTGGCAGGCAATACGCCTGTGCTGCCGCATGCGCTGCATTCATCATGACTCGCGCGTTACCAAGGACGCTGCCGCGAGATATCAATATTGTATGCACTACGGATGTTATGGCGCTCGGAGATTACCCTGGCGTTGCAGGCAGTAGTTCCTTCCTTCCATTTGTCCCTGGGCCCACATGTCGGGGCTCAGTATCCTTGTATGTGCCCCCCTTTGAACTATAAAAGGGAGGGCACACTACGTACAAGACATTCACACACACACTCACTTAGACTCTCAGACTCACAAGTTCATACAAGCTCTCAAGCTCAATACAACACATAGTGGAGTAGGGTATTACGCTCCGGCGGCCCGAACCACTCTAAACCCTTGTGTGTTCTTATGTTCACCGTCCATCTGGCAACAGGCAGAACACTTAGGCCCCCTCCTCATCTTAGGATTTAGGGCGGGTGCATTCCGCCACCCGGCCGGAGATTTCCTCTTCGACATTTAGCGCGCCAGGTAGGGGCTTGGCTTTAAGTTTTTTCTTGTTTTCCTGCTCGACACCATGGTCCACATCGTCGAGCACCAAGATTTCGTGCCCGAGGACTTCATGCTGGAAGAGGAGGCTACCTCTTCCACTCCGCGGGCCACCAACCTCCCTGCACCTGGTGCAGCAGCTGCTGTGCACTCTGCACGGCAGCACACTCCCGCGCAAACATCCAGGGCGTCTAGGGCTGTGCCTAGGGCGCTATCATCAGCTAGGGAATTGCTGCGCCACCCTACTAGCCCCACGGCCTCTCTAGGAGCCATGAAGCAGTGGCGGGACGACGTCGACCGTCTACTCGGCATGGCGCACTCTGGCTCAACCAGGCCCAAGCCTCGGTCATCTCGGCGTCAACATGAGGCGTTGGCATCTGTGCGCTCACCCTCGGCATCTGTGAGGACCTGCGGGTGGAGCTCAACCGCTGGTGCGCGACGGAGGACGCTCCAGTCTCTCTGGAGAGGTCTAAAGACATGCAGGCAGAACTCAACCGTAGGCGTGCGGGTGAGGATGCCCGTGTCTCTCTAGAGAGGGCGCGAGAGAGCCGACAGAACGTTGAAGGTCGCATCCTCGACTACGACTTCGCTGCGGTTGCACCGCAGACCCCAATGGGTGCCCAGATCTAGGCGAGTGTCCCATTAGCCGGCGTGGGTTGCGCCGCACTCGTGGACCATCTCCGCGGCGACCTGGCCATCCAAGTTCCGGCCACACCTGCTGGAGAAGTACGACGGTACTTCCAATCCGCTGGAATTCTTGCAGGTTTACGTCACTGCCATCACGGCAGCAGGTGGAGACACCACCATGATGGCAACATACTTCCATGTTGCCTTGTCTGGGTCGGCCCGGACTTGGCTCATGAACCTTGCCCCAGGATCGATCTACTCCTGGGAAGAGCTCTATGCGCGGTTCACAGCGAACTTCACCAGCGTTTACCAACAGCATGGTGTGGAGGCCCACCTCCACGCAGTGAGGCAGGAGCCCGGGGAAACTCTCCGGACGTTCATCTCCCGCTTCACCAAGGTGCGAGACATCATACCTCATATTTCAGATGCTTCCATCATCACTGCTTTCCGCCAGAGAGTACGTGATAAAAAGATGTTGGAGAAGTTAGCCATGCACGACGTGGAGACTGTCACCACACTCTTCGCTCTGGCCGACAAGTGCACCAGAGCCACCGAGGGCCGTGCATGGCACTCGGCGCCACAGACCGGGGCTGCCCAGATGGGTGGCTCGGGCGCCGTCGCTCAGGACGGCAAAAAGAAGAAAAAGAACCGCGGCCATGAGAAGCTGTTGTCTGCAGCTCTGGTCGTAGCAGATGCTGCTGCAGGCCGGAACGAGCGCAACAAGCGACCACGGCCGTAGAGGGGTAACAGCGTGTCACACCCGGCTTTAAGGAACAAAGCCAGGTGCATCTCATACATGCGCCAAGAAGACAACATATATAATAACATAGTGTATAGAGATAAATGTCACAAAACATCAGAGTACTTATTACATAGCGGAGGACTTATTACTAAATAAAAGAATAAATATAAAACGAACTAAGGATCGTCGGCGCCAATGTCAACTGAGAAACGCCACCTAGATCAGATCATACTCCTCGCCTTGTGGCTCCTCCTGAACCACCTGTTCTTCTCCTGTGGGGGGGTGTGAGACAGCAAGGGTGAGCTCACACATGATCATAGCTCAACAAGTTGTGGGGAACCAGTGGACATAAACTCACAAAGGTGTGAGTTCATGTGATGTGTATGGCTAATCAATGATAGGGGTTAAAGCTGAGCATTGCTTTTAAGTAGTTGGTCAGAATTTTATTAGCAGTTACTAAGTGTAAGTAAATACCAAACCTTAAATAAAGTAATTGAACAAAATTAATAATGAACCCATGCAATGTAAATGACAAAATTGAATTTAAGTTTCATAATTTAAACATCAGAGAGTCCTGAGCTGCTTATGATTGTGAGCTCGGCTACTATACCAGTTTTACACTCTGCAGAGGTTGTACCCTTTACCCACAAGTCATGTTACCCATCTGCCAAGGGGTCGCGACTCCCATACACCTCTACCTAGGAAGCGCGGCAGGGCAACACTACGAGGCCTTTACAAAGTTCCACTAGCTTCCGAAAACCCGCTACAGTTTATGGGAAGAGCACTTGCAAGAATCCCCCGTCTGACCCCATCGCAGCTAAATCAACCTGAGAACCTCCTTGCATGCAACTCCCCTACTTCCCTTGCCCCTTTCGGGTAAGGTAGTCTTCCACTAGCTTTCCTAATTAGTCAGCCAAGGGCGTCCCATTAAACCCTTGTGGTGGCACGTGGTTCTCAAGTTAAGCTCTATGTTCCAATTAACATTAATGATCTCAACATGAACATAAATAGAATAACAAAAAGAATTGGAACATAGATATAATAAATGATTATCCCAAAACCATGTAAAGCAATAGCAAACTGCCCAAGTGATTCAGGGGTAAACAAGGTAATGAGATAAACAATCTAGGGTGATCTATTGGGTCCCATCAAAATTAACATATGCATGAATAAGTGACATTAAAGAACATTATTGGGTAAAAAGTGGTCAAGGGCACAACTTGCCTTCAATGAGCTCCTGCTCAGCTACTTCAACCTGCTGCTCACCAGGTTCCTCAGCAACGGGCTCTTCTACTCGCCACAATACAAACAAGCACAGTATATAGAGAAAATTAACATTACACCAAACATATAAACAAAATACACAGTAATAATCTACACATTAAAATAAAATCCTAGGAACAGGAATCATAATTTTTGGAGTTATAGATTTTAAGTTATGAATTTTCAAAGGTTTTAAGTGTTTAAAATGGATTAAGTGAGGAATTAATTTTTTTACTGTTTTCATGTCAAAATAGAGACTCTAGATGGTAGAGAATAATATTACAAAATTTTAGAAAGTGGAATGGCTCAATTTGGACCAAGTATGGATTTTCTATGATTTTTACAAATTCTAGCACTAATTTATATATTAAAACTCCATTTAAAATTTAAAATCTCGGGTTTAACACTATTCTAGATTGGGCCTCAATTTCTGGAAAGTGCAGGGACCACGGGGTAAGATGTCCAAGACTCAGTGCATAGCGAATATGGACGGCGGGTTCTATTTTTCAGAACCCTGAGGGCTCTTTTGCAAAACTGTTCGGCTGAAGGGGTTAACTCTAGATTTCGGCCGTTAGATCTAAAATCCAAGGCAGGGAGCTCACCACACCATGATCTAATGTCAGTCGTTCGATCTAGATGGGCGGCCAAGATCGCATGCGCCCAAGCGTTATCTTCAATCTAATCTAAGCCGTCAGATGCGAATCCAGTGCCCCGGAGTCGTCTTCTCTAACCCACGCGGCTAAACTGGGCGAACAGCACCCCACGGCGGAGCAACCCGCCGGCGCACCTCGACCGACGGAGACAGGGCCCCAAATTCCCAAATCAACTGGTGCTAATCGAAATTCAAAGAACGGCGAACCTACTGAACCTGTGTTCACTGGAAAACGTGCGGCGGAATGCCCTACCCACGACATGGCACGGTGTCGCGGCGCCGATGAGGCTCCAGTGACAAATTCCTGGTCCCCGGATGGGTAAATACCTCCCCTGCGAAACTCTACATGACGAGAATCGGTAGACGAAGATGATGGGAGATTACCTACACGCAGCGGCGCAGAAGAACTCCCTGGCCACGGAACCAGGCAGTCCACGGCGGAACCCAGACGACAGCGAGAAATTCTGGTCGAGGCAGACGAAATTCCGCTTCGATAGGCTGCGCACAACACCTCCACGAGATGATACAGCAATGGCACAACACTCCTCTCCCCGAAAGCTGGCGTACACCGGAATTCACTGGCCACGCGGAGACGAACCGAGGACCGCCCCAACGCCGACTCTTGCTCCAAATTGGCGATGGTGATTCGCGTCGCTGGAGGATGAAAAGGGAGGAGCCGAGCCCCCGACGCACGACTATATATCCCCAAGGAGTATTCAGTTGAGAGGTCCACGCACCTTGCGCTGAGATCGGCCCGGAATCCGGCCTCGCGCCGCTCCCACGACCAGGGACAAGGGTCCTGCCATGGTGGCCCCACCTGACAGAGACGGGTTGAGAGAAGAAAACGCCTAGAGCGACTGACGGCCGGGCCCGCCCAGCAGTCGCCCCATGGCTCTTGCGCGCGCGCAGACACAGTGATGGGTCGCGGGATAGATAAGGTTTTGTGGGCCAGACTGAGGTGGTTGGCCCAGGCAGTTTTTTTCCTTTATTCTTTTTATTTTACATTTCCCTTTTTCTCCTTTTCAAATTCAAACTCTTTTCAAATTTAAATTTCCATTCTTTTAGAAAATTTATCCTCAATTTTATATTATTCCATGAACAGTATCAATTTGGAGATATATTTATATATACATTGTTTTTATCTTAAATCTTTGTATATCTTTTCTTTTTTCTAACTTCTATAATTTCTTTTATATTCCAAATTTTCCCTTGGGAATTTAATATATTTCTTTTCATATGATTTATTATGTGGTCACAAGATGCACACAACCATGAAACCCAGCATGATACATATTTTAGTGGCTTTTATGTTATTAATTATTTGTTTTTACATAGGGTGTTCACATGTGATGATGCATAAAGGTCAACTCACATAAAGAGAAATTGTTTCTCCATTGATATTATTTCTAACCAATTACAAAGTGGGTATTACAAATCCTACCCCCCTTAAAAATAATCTCGTCCTCGAGATTTAAGAAGATCTAGGAAAAAGATGGGGAAAATCGATGCAAAGCTCTTCTTCTCTTTCCCATGTTGCTTCATCTTCGCCATGGTGACTCCATTGTACTTTGCACATCTTTATCACCTTATTTCTTGTAACTCGAGTCAAAGTATCCAAAATCTTCATCGGGTACTCCGTGTAAGTCAAATCACCCTGAACACTGAGCTCTTCCATTGGTAGTTGTTCCTTAGGGACACGGAGACACTTCTTCAGTTGAGATACGTGGAACACATTATGCACATCCGATAGAGTAGCAGGTAACTCGAGTTGGTATGCCATCTCCCCAACTCGCCTAAAGATCAAGAATGGTCCAATATAGCGAGGGGACAATTTGCCCTTGATTTTGAATCTCCTCATTCCACTACAAGAATATTGACCTTCTATGACGTTTTGATGGTATCATAAGCGTCACAGAAGGTGCGTAATTAAAGGTCTTCTGTGACAAAACATAATAAATAATGACGTTCCTAAGAAAATTCCTCCTTAGGAACGTCATAATTTTTTATGTTTCATCACAGAAGACCTTTAATTATGCACCTTCTGTGACGCTTATGATACCATCAGAATGTCATAGAAGGTCAATATTCTTATAGTGTTCCACGGAGTGGTGACACCTTGAGGTACACATAATCTCCTTCTTCAAATTCCAGTGGTCTCCTTCTATTATCGGCATAGCTCTTTTGTCTGGTTTGAGCCACTCTCAAATTCTCTCGAATTATACGAACTTGTTCTTCTGCTTCTTGAATCAATTCAGGCCCAAAGAATTGTCTTTCTCCAGTCTGATCCCAATACAAAGGAGTCATGCACTTCCTCCCATATAAAGCCTCAAAAGGTGACATTTTCAGACTGGCCTGATAACTATTATTATATGAGAACTCAGCATACGGTAGACTTTTATCCCAACTCCCTCCATGCTGAAGGGCACAAGCTCTCAACATATCTTCCAAAACTTGATTTGTCCTTTCAGTCTGTCCATCAGTCTGAGGGTGATAAGCCGTACTAAAATTCAACTTCGTGCTCATGTTCTCATGAAAGCTCCTCCAAAATCATGAGGTAAACTGTGAACCTCGATCAGACACGATCTTCTTTGGTACTCCATGTAAACACACAATCCGAGCCATATATAACTCTGCCAGCTGCGAACCTTTATAAGTAGTCTTGACAGGAATGAAGTGAGCCACTTTAGTCAATCTATCCACAATCACCCATATAGCATCATATCCTTTCTGGGTGCGAGGCAATCCAGTAATGAAATCCATACCAATCTCTTCCCACTTCCACTCAGGTATCTTCAGTGGGTGTAGTAGTCCAGCTGGCCTCTGGTGTTCAGCCTTAACTCTTTGACATACATCGCACATAGCCACATGTGCAGCCACATCTCTCTTCAATCCATACCACCAATATTTCCGCTTCAAATCCTGATACATCTTGGTACTGCCAGGATGAATAGAATAATCCGAGTCATGGGCCTCTTTCAATATAGTCTCTCGAAGGCTATCAATATCGGGAACACAGATCCGATTCTTGAACCATATCGTGCCTTGCTCATCCTCTGTGAATTCCGGGCCTCTACCCTCTGTTATCAGATCCTTGATCTCTTCTATTTTAGCATCATCAAGTTGACCTTTCGGATTTCTTGCTCCAAGGTAGGTTCCACATCAATAGTAACTTCTTCTGTGTGAGTAACTATCCCCAGGTTAAGTCTCCTGAAATCCTCAACAATCTCGTCGGGTAGCTAGGCAACAATAGCTGAATGAACATGCTCCTTTCGACTCAAGGCATCTGCAACCAAATTTGCCTTGCCCAGGTGATAGTGAATCTCCAAATCATTATCCTTAATAAGCTCCAACCAACGGTGTTGCCTAAGGTTGAGATCCTTCTGAGTGAATATATACTTCAAACTCTTATGATCCGTGTAAACTTGACACTTGGTCCCCATGATATAATGTCTCCAAATCTTAAGCGCATGCACAACGGCTGTCAATTCCAAGTCATGAGTGGGGTAGTTCAATTCATGTTTCCGTAACTGACGAGAAGCATAGGCAATCACATGTCCTTCTTGCATGAGCACACATCCCAAGCCTTGGCCACATGCATCACAATAAATATCAAATCCTTTCTGTAGGTCTGGTATAACCAATACTGGTGGCGACATCAATCTTTTCTTCAATTGATCAAAACTATCTTGGCACTTATCGTCCCACTTAAATTCTTTTCCTTTCTCCAAAAGCGAAGTCATAGGTTTAGCAATCTTAGAAAATCCTTCAATAAATCTCTGATAATAGCCAGCAAGTCCCAAGAAACTCCGAATTTCAGTAACTGTAGTGGGTACTCTCCACTCCATTATCTCCTTAACCTTAGCAGGATCCACTGATATTCCTCCATTTGATATGATATGACCAAGAAATGGTACCTCGCCAATCCAAAACTCGCACTTGCTGAACTTGCCATATAGTTGGTTATCTCGTAGCTTCTGTAGCACCAACCTCAGATGTTCCTCATGATTACTATCACTCTTGGAATAGATAAGAATATCATCGATGAATACCACGACGAATCTGTCCAAATACTCCATAAACACCTTGTTCATCAAATTCATAAAATAAGCTAGTGCATTGGTCAATCCAAACGACAAAACAGTGAACTCATATAATCCATATCGAGTCGAGAAAGCCGTCTTGGGAATATCCGATGGTCTAATCCTCATCTGATGGTAACCGGATCGGAGATCAATCTTCGAGAATACTCTAGCTCCTCTCATCTGATCAAATAAATCCTCAATACGGGGTAACGGATACTTGTTCTTCACAGTAACATCGTTGAGGGATCTATAATCCACACGCATTCTTTGTGATCCATCCTTCTTTTGCACAAACAGAACCGGTGCTCCCCACGGTGAGGAACTCGGACGAATGTACCCAGCCTCTTGCAACTCAGTTAACTGCTTCTTAAGTTCCTTCAACTCCTCTACGGACATCCTATATGGCCGTTTAGATATAGGGGCAGTTCTAGGTAAGAGATCAATAACAAACTCAACTTCTCTATCAGGTGGCATCCCTGGTAACTCCTCTGGAAAGACATCCGGAAAGTCTCTAACCACATGGATGTTGTCACCAACAAACTCCTCAGGTATAAAGAACATTGCACATTTGGATGAGGTGGTTACTGCAATATTAACTTGAAATCTTTCTCCTTTAGTGGTAGTGAGTTCTACGGTACCTCTACCACATGCTATAATGGCCTTTGCCTTTCTTAACCATGACATACCAAGGATCAGATCTATACTGCTTGACTCTAATATTATAGCAGTAGCTCCAAATTCTCTCCCCATAATTGTTAATGTCAATCTACGTGTCATTTGATTCGCCTCAACAGACCCTTTAGGTGTAATTACTATCATTGGTTTTCTCATATTTAGCAGTGGTATTTCATTTGTGTTGGCATATCGAGCAGACATGAATGAATGTGTAGCACCAGAATCAAATAAGATGGTTGCAGGAATAGCATTAACATAAAACATACCAAGCACGATGTCAGCACCATCCGGAGCAGCATCAACGCTGACTTGATTAACCTTGGCAATAGAATATCCCTTGCCAGATCCTGGAGTTTGCTGCCGGTTCTGAACTGGAGTAGTAGCAATCCTCTGTGGGCAGACATTTGCATAGTGTCCAGTCTTCCCACACTTGAAACACTTAGTGCCTGGACTCTGTCCTGAAAACTTCGTCGGGGTGCCAGTAGGGGTAGCCTGTCGAGGAGGTGGAGTCCTCAGAGGTGATTGCTGAACTGGGCGCTGGCCTCCGCCAGTGTGAACTGGTGTACCCTAGGGTGAACTGTAGCGAGGACGAACACTGCTGCTTCCTTGTCCTTGAGATATAGCCTTTCTCTTCAAATCTCCCAGCTGCACACTCTTGTGTTCAATAGCTAGCGCCTTATCGAGTAGCCTCTGAAATGATGGAAATGTGTGTGCCACTAGAGCATACTGCAGTGGTCCATTAAGTCCTTCAATGAAATGCTCTTGCTTCCTCTCATCCTCAGCAACTTCATCAGGGGCATATCTGGATAACTAGATAAACTTGTCGCGGTACTCGCTGACTGACATGCTCCCTTGCTTCAGCGACAGAAATTCCTTCTTCTTAATCTTCATCAATCCAGCTGGTATATGATAATTCCGGAACTGTGTACTGAACTCTGCCCAAGTGATAGTATCAGCAGCATCATGGGCAGCAGTATATGAATCCCACCAATCAGCAGCAGGGCCTGTCAGACATCCAGAAGCATATAACACCTTCTCTCGGTCAGTGCATTGTGCAATATTCAACATCTTTTCCACAGATTTCAGCCAATCATCCGCGTCCAGTGGATCAGGAGAGCTTACAAACGTTGGTGGCTTATGACTCATAAACTCTCGGTGCTTATCTCGGGGTGGAACTGGTGGAGGAGGTGGAGGCAGTGGTACTTGTTGCTGTTGTTGTTGCATTTGCTGTTGCAGCTGCTGTTGCGCCCTCCTTTCCTACCGTATCTCCTCTCGTTCCTGGCGCAACTCCTGGCGTATCTCTTCTCTTTCCTGGCGCATCTCCTAGCGTTCTTGCTACATCTGTGCACGCATATCCGCCATAGTGTCCGCCATCTGCTGCATCATCCTCATCTGAGCAGCAACCAGTGGGTCAACTCCACCTGGTGGAGGATTAGGAGGATTCATCTCTGCAGGCTGTGGCTAGGGTTGTCTATATATCCACCGGCTGTGTCGATTAGGAGGCAAATCAATTCCACCACCCCGCCTGGTATTGACCATCTGAGTTAGATACATATGGTAAGAGAATAGTAGAGAAGGCAGGTATTTACAAATCAGGTTACTTTGGGGGATTTTATTAGCTAAGCAGATTAATATTTTACCTACCATAGCTAATTCATTACCTTATGGTGGTACATACTAAGATGTCCATATATAATATATCAATCAATCAAAGAAGCAAATCAGACATTTAACATCAGAACAATCAAACAACATTTTCAAAGAAAATAGTTTTAAATTTTGTCTTGGGTTCCCTATCTCTTAAAAAGATCATAGTGGTAGGATTCCAAGGTGTGAAATCCATCTTGTCTTAGAATAGAGGAGGTAAGCATGATCAGAGTAGAACAGCAAAAGGTGAGACAAGATCAAGATGGGTATAGAATGAGTCAGAGTAAGGTAAGTAGGAAAGGGTCTGTCCATTTCTATCTAGGTTTCGTCCTACAGTCAACATTCCTCTGATACCACTTCTGTCACACCCGACTTTAAGGAACAAAGCCAGGTGCATCTCATACATGCGCCAAGAAGACAACATATATAATAACAGAGTGTATAGAGATAAATGTCACAAAACATCAGAGTACTTATTACATAGCGGAGGACTTATTACTAAATAAAAGAATAAATATAAAACAAACTAAGGATCGTCGGCGCCAATGTCAACTGAGAAACGCCACCTAGATCAGATCATACTCCTCGCCTTGTGGCTCCTTCTGAACCACCTGTTCTTCTCCTGTGGGGGGGTGTGAGACAGCAAGGGTGAGCTCACACATGATCATAGCTCAACAAGTTGTGGGGAACCAGTGGACATAAACTCACAAAGGTGTGAGTTCATGTGATGTGTAAGGCTAATCAATGATAGGGGTTAAAGCTGAGCATTGCTTTTAAGTAGTTGGTCAGAATTTTATTAGCAGTTACTAAGTGTAAGTAAATACCAAACCTTAAATAAAGTAATTGAACAAAATTAATAATAAACCCATGCAATGTAAATGACCAAATTGAATTTAAGTTCCATAATTTAAACATCAGAGAGTCCTGAGCTGCTCATGATTGTGAGCTCGGCTAGTATACCAGTTTTACACTCTGCAGAGGTTGTACCCTTTACCCACAAGTCATGTTACCCATCTGCCAAGGGGTCGCGACTCCCATACACCTCTACCTAGGAAGCGCGGCAGGGCAACACTACGAGGCCTTTACAAAGTTCCACTAGCTTCCGAAAACCCGCTACAGTTTATGGGAAGAGCACTTGCAAGAATCCCCCGTCTGACCCCATCGTAGCTAAATCAACCCGAGAACCTCCTTGCATGCAACTCCCCTACTTCCCTTGCCCCTTTCGGGTAAGGTAGTCTTCCACTAGCTTTCCTAATTAGTCAGCCAAGGGCGTCCCATTAAACCCTTGTGGTGGCACGTGGTTCTCAAGTTAAGCTCTATGTTCCAATTAACATTAATGATCTCAACATGAACATAAATAGAATAACAAAAAGAATTGGAACATAGATATAATAAATGATTATCCCAAAACCATGTAAAGCAATAGCAAACTGCCCAAGTGATTCAGGGGTAAACAAGGTAATGAGATAAACAATCTAGGGTGACCTATTGGGTCCCATCAAAATTAACATATGCATGAATAAGTGACATTAAAGAACATTATTGGGTAAAAAGTGGTCAAGGGCACAACTTGCCTTCAATGAGCTCCTGCTCAGCTACTTCAACCTGCTGCTCACCAGGTTCCTCAGCAACGGGCTCTTCTACTCGCCACAATACAAACAAGCACAGTATATAGAGAAAATTAACATTACACCAAACATATAAACAAAATACACAGTAATAATCTACACATTAAAATAAAATCCTAGGAACAGGAATCATAATTTTTGGAGTTATAGATTTTAAGTTATGAATTTTCAAAGGTTTTATGTGTTTAAAATGGATTAAGTGAGGAATTAATTTTCTTACTGTTTTCATGTCAAAACAGAGACTCTAGATGGTAGAGAATAATATTACAAAATTTTAGAAAGTGGAATGGCTCAATTTGGACCAAGTATGGATTTTCTATGATTTTTACAAATTCTAGCACTAATTTATATATTAAAACTCCATTTAAAATTTAAATTCTCTGGTTTAACACTATTCTAGATTGGGCCTCAATTTCTGGAAAGTGCAGGGACCACGGGGTAAGATGTCCAAGACTCAGTGCATAGCGAATATGGACGGTGGGTTCTATTTTTCAGAACCCCGAGGGCTCTTTTGCAAAACTGTTCGGCTGAAGGGGTTAACTCTAGATTTCGGCCGTTGGATCTAAAATCCAAGGCAGGGAGCTCACCACACCACGATCTAATGTCAGTCGTTCGATCTAGATGGGCGGCCGAGATTGCATGCGCCCAAGCGTTATCTTCAATCTAATCTAAGCCGTCAGATGCGAAACCAGCGCCCCGGAGTCGTCTTCTCTAACCCACGCGGCTAAACGGAGCGAACAGCACCCCACGGGGGAGCAACCCACCGGCGCACCTCGCCCGACGGAGACAGGGCCCCAAATTCCCAAATCAACTGGTGCTAATCGAAATTCAAAGAACGGCAAACCTACTGAACCTGTGTTCACTGGAAAACGTGCGGCGGAATGCCCTACCCACGACATGGCACGGTGTCGCGGCGCCGATGAGGCTCCAGTGACAAATTCCTGGTCCCCGGATGGGTAAATACCTCCCCTGCGAAACTCTACATGACGAGAATCGATAGATGAAGATGATGGGAGATTACCTACACGCAGCGACGCAGAAGAACTCCCTGGCCACGGAACCAGGCAATCCACGGCGGAACCCAGACGACAGCGAGAAATTCTGGTCGAGGCAGACAAAATTCCGCTTCGATAGGCTGCGCACAACACCTCCACGAGATGATACAGCAATGGCGCAACGCTCCTCTTCCCGAAAGCTGGCGTACACCGAAATTCACCGGCTGCGCGGAGACGAACCGAGGACCGCCCCGACGCCGACTCTTGCTCCAAATTGGTGGTGGTGATTCGCGTCGCTGGAGGATGAAAAGGGAGGAGCCGAGCCCCCCGACGCACGGCTATATGTCCCCAAGGAGTATTCAGTTGAGATGTCCACGCACCTCGCGCGGAGATCGGCCCGGAATCCGGCTTCGCGCCGCTCCCACGACCAGGGACAAGGGTCCTGCCAAGGTGGCCCCACCTGACAGAGACGGGTTGAGAGAAGAAAACGCCTAGAGCGACTGACGGCCGGGCCCGCCCAGCAGTCGCCCCCATGACTCTTGCGCGCGCGCAGACACAGTGATGGGCCGCGGGATAGAAAAGATTTTGCGGGCCAGACTGAGGTGGTTGGCCCAGACAGTTTTTTCCTTTATTCTTTTTATTTTACGTTTCCCTTTTTTCTCCTTTTCAAATTCAAACTCTTTTCAAATTTAAATTTCCATTCTTCTGGAAAATTTATCCTCAATTTTATATTATTCCATGATCAGTATCAATTTGGAGATATATTTATATATACATTGTTTTTATCTTAAATCTTTGTATATCTTTTCTTTTTTCTAACTTCTATAATTTCTTTTATATTCCAAATTTTCCCTTGGGAATTTAATATATTTCTTTTCATATGATTTATTATATGGTCACAAGATGCACACAACCATGAAACCCAGCATGATACATATTTTAGTGGCTTTTATGTTATTAATTATTTGTTTTTACATAGGGTGTTCACATGTGATGATGCATAAAGGTCAACTCACATAAAGAGAAATTGTTTCTCCATTGATATTATTTCTAACCAATTACAAAGTGGGTATTACACAGTGGCTCATTCCCTGTACACCCCAACAGTCACGACAGCGTCGCGGAGTGTCGCGAGATCATCAAGCTCGCGAAGCGCGTCAGCGAGCGGCGCGAGCAGACCTCCTGGGATGGCTCCCCTCCTCGCCGCTGGCCTGGCAAGGAAAGGGTCGACAACGGCGAGGTGGCTGCAGGAGAATGGGACCTCGGGTATCAGTCACCCAAGGGGGTCCTCAAGGATGTCTTCGCCGAAGGCTTCGACTCCGGTGACTACAACTAGCCAGGCTACCAGGGCGACCTCGCCCTTCCCGGTCTACGGGTCCAAAGCCTGTCTTCCCCTGGAAACCCTTATGGGCTCCCCATGGGCCTAGTCTTTTGGTGAGCCTATGCAAGAATGGCTACAGCGTAAGGACATGGGCTTCATCAACGAACGTAGGTGGCAAGCGGCGATCCAAAATGCACGATACAACCAAACGCTCGGGCGCCACCGCCAGCGGATTGTGCATAATAGGGAGCTCGGGGTCTGGGACCTGGTCCTAAGGCGAATCCTAAACCAAGAAGGGCTCCTCAAACTCTCCCCCAGCTGGGAAGGACCCCTCAAGGTGACGGAAATACGCTGACCCGGGTGTGTCTGCCTTGCCACAACTGAAGGAGTGCCTCTTCCCAGCCCCTGGAACATGGAGCATCTCCGTAAGTTCTGCCCATAGGAGCAAGTCTGAGGGGTTAAGTTTTATTCTTTTGTAATTAGGTTGTGCATATGTGTATGCCAGCCCGGTGAGGTCTGCCCTCATAAACCCGGCCTGTTGGTCTACACCCATGCATGTAAGGTTATAAAGAAAAGAATTACCCCCTTAGATGTGCTTTTATGATAGTATTAGCCTCCTACTCCATGGTTTTATCCTGTAGTTTCTGGATATTATTTTTTATCTAACCCACCCATACAGTTCCATCCCTGCTGATATGACGACATCCGAATTGAGTAGCCAGGCTTGCAGTTTAGGACCCCTCTACGAAGGCAGGGGGTCCGGCAGCCTCGGGGCTAGTTCTAAAGAACGGGAGCTCGTTCCATGGGGTGGTCCAGGGCCATGTAGCTGCTTAGCTCGGTTCCATACCCTAAGCCTGCACACTTCACCACTCTGTGATGGGTACCCTAGTATTTGGAGCTATGGTCCCTGTGGGTCCGACAATCTGGGGTCCGGTTCTAGAGAATGGACACTTGTCTCTTGGGGTGGTCCGGAGCCGTGTAGCCGCTTAGCCTGGTCCCGTACCGTAAGCCTACATGCTCCACCACTCTGTGATGGGTGTCCTAGTATCTGGCACCGTGGTCCAGGGGGTCCGGACACACAACTTGGCTTCCCAGGCTAAGTCCAGCAGGTCCTGTGCATGTATCAAAGGGTGGCTAATATCAGATGGTGGGTCCTATGGGTGTGCTACTAACGCTTCCTGGCTGAAGCTGTGTACAGGTCCAGGTCCTAGTCGAGGCTTCCTCCTAGGGGCCATTGCCAACTCTTTTAGGTATGTTGGTATCTAGCCTCGACACGTCGAGCCTACATCCCAGGGGGGCCTGGTACCGGGAAGGAGTCGGTAACGCCACACAAGATAGGGACAAATAGCATACAGATGAGTGCTAATACTACTCAATAAGTAGTACTCCAAAGTATCTTACAAAAACAAAGTTATTACATCCGCTTTCAAGCGGAGCCCTAGCTCCATTCCTACAGGTACGAACTACTCGGCACCAGCAGGGTCGCGCCGAAAGCGCGCGGCCACCAACTTCATGATATCCAGTACGACCTTTCGGGCGGCTTGCCGGCGGCGGTGGCCTCCTCGATGCGTGCATCGAGACAAAGGAGCCCTCATCATTGGAGGCGACATTGGGGCCATTAAAGCCAAAGAGTTGGAAGCACGGCGGCACGTGGCGCCTGGCGGCCTGGCCGCTGAAACGGAGCCGGAGCTCAACCAGTTCATGGAGGCATGCCACGAGGCCGCTGCAGGAGGCAATGAAGTTCATGTGGAATATGGATCCGCAGCCCAGCTCGCTTTCCACCTTCGCAAGGCTGATGAACATCCTTGAAACGGAGCACTGGCGGAAGAGCGCCACCTCCCACGAGGCCGCACTCCTCCAGCAACAGCAAGAAGAAAGGCAAGATCGGCAGCGCCAACACGCAGGAGACGAAGAACACGGACTCCCCGACGGCAAGATCGCCGAGGAGGATGGAGCCAGCGCGGATCCTTCCACCGAACGCCGGCGCGCTCCATCCAGGCAGACGGCGCACCATGTCGAGTGCCCACTTAGTCTAGAAGTACTCGGAATGAACTAACAAGGCCATGGCAACTATGGCAGCGCAAAGCAGAGACCTTGAAGGCAATAGGGCGCAGAGAGCTCGGAGGCAAAAGGGCGCAGCGAGTGGGAGAGAAGCGAAAGCATAACTGCTGCTCGCAGGGTGAATCCCTTTCTAAGCAGACTCTCCCGCTCGCGCCCCAAAACGCCACGGGAAATCTCCCCCGATGCGCACTAGGGTGACCCAGCTTATGACACGGGGGCCCGGTCCCACAAGTTATACAGCTGGTATGCTGGTTCCCGAGTGCGAAGAAGGCAAACCGCCACGCGGGGGGCAAACCGCCACCTGCGGTAGTGCGCCTCTTCATCTCCGCCGAAACTAACGGCCCAGTCCCTGACACGAGGGCCCGAGCCCACGAGTCATCCTCCTTGGGTGCCGGTTCCTGGGTGCAGAGAAGTCGAAACGTCGCTTGTGATAGTACTGCGCTTCCTCAGGGCCACCGCAGAGGACAAAAGGTGAATTTTTAAAGGCAGCAGGACCGAGGCGCCTTGCGCGTGGCCTGGCAAAACCATCATGCATGGGGGCCACACATCAGCCAGCCGTGGGGACAGACACAACAGTTGATGTGACCGATGGCAGACTGATAGCGCGTGCATGCCGAATTAATGCGGCGCGCGCTGAGGTGGCGCGCCAGTCACCGGTCATGCCATGCTGACGCAAGGTACAAGTTTTGGCCCCACCTGCAGGCTCGCATCCTCCCCTGGGGTGGGCCCGGGGGCCACTATCGGTACCCTGAAACAGGGGTACCCCTTACTACAGCATGAAGACGCGGTGCCCACACGGCTATCTCAGGTCGCATGGTGAACAGCACCCAACCCCACCACGTGGACGGCTCTGGGGTCGCCACGTGGCCAGAGAAGACGATATACTCCAAGATATCAATAGTGGGTCCGGACACCCACGGGAAAGTGCCGGACCCCTGTACATGTAGACCGGACCTCCGGGCAAGGTCCAAGACCCCCACGAGCGCGACCCGGACCCTCGGGACAGGTCCGGACCCCTCTGTGTGGGGTCCGGACTACCCACAACCGGGTCCCAAGACTCTGGGATAGAGAATACCCAGGCCTTGCTCAGGCAGGGGTCCGATGCCAACATGTGTCCAGGCCCAGCCTGGTGCGGACCTGTCCACATAATGCTACTGCTCCCTGCCCAGGCAGAGACCCGATGCTGCCACGTGGCCTGCCGTGCGTGACGTAAGCCAGCGGGCGGAGCCTGATGTAAGGCCTCCGGGTTGCGCGGCCCCTGTATTTATTGCGGATAAGGTGCGCCGCCTGACAAGCGATGTGCCGCCTCAGCATTTAATGAGGCCTGCCTACTCTGCTGTCAGGCGGCGACCTGTCCACTCAACTGGCAAGCAGTGTGCCGCCTCAGCATTTATTGAGACCTGTTCATTCCGCTGGCAGGGGGCATGCCTGTCTATTTCATTGGCAGGCAATACGCCTGTGCTGTCACATGCGCTGCATTCATCATGACTCGCGTGTTACCAAGGACGCTGCCGCGAGGTATCAATACTGTATGCACTACGGATGTTATGGCGCTCGGAGATTACCCTGGCGTTGCAGGCAGTAGTTCCTTCCTTCCATTTGTCCCTGGGCCCACATGTCGGGGCTCAGTATCCTTGTATGTGCCCCCCTTTGAACTATAAAAGGGAGGGCACACTACGTACAAGACATTCACACACACACACTCACTTAGACTCTCAGACTCACAAGTTCATACAAGCTCTCAAGCTCAATACAACACACAGTGGAGTAGGGTATTACGCTCCGGCGGCCCAAACCACTCTAAACCCTTGTGTGTTCTTATGTTCACCGTCCATCTGGCAACAGGCAAAACGCTTAGGCCCCCTCCTCATCTTAGGATTTAGGGCGGGTGCATTCCGCCACCCAGCCGGAGATTTCCTCTCCGACAACGCTAAATAAGAGAAATAAATCAAACGATAGATGCACAATACGTAAAGGAACTATAGCAACGGGGTCGACTTTAGACCTAGGCGGGAGGGGTGACCGTCTTAGGCCTGAGCACCGAAGAGACCTCAAAATTTATTTTCTATAAATATAGTACTAAAAGATTGCAATTTTAGATTTTTTTCATAGATGTTGTACTTGAATAAATTAAAGGTGCAATCTCGAACTTTAATTATAAAGATGAAGGTTTCGGTCGTAGTATTGAAATTGCAAAAGTTGTAGAAGAGATGGATGTAGAGCCAATGTTTCCTAGAAACCGTCAAGGTAAAGGAAAACACATTTTGATGAGCAAAATGATCGAGATGAGAAAGGAACACTATTAGATATAGAGTTCTCTAGAGTTAATTTTTTTATCATGGTTGATATAGCAATTACTTTATTGAATAGTCGATTTGAGCAATTGAAGATATTTGAAAACCTATTTGGTTTTTTTATTGAACTCGGAGAATCTAAATTAAGGGCCTGTTTGGCACAGCTCCAGCTCCTGATTCTAGGCGAGGATCTGAAGGAGCCGTGCCAAACAAGTGTTTTGTGAATTGATTCTCACGTGGAGCAGGAAGGATTGGGAGTCGTTTTTTATTAGAAACGTGGGAGCTGAAAAAACCTGCTCCGCCCTCCCTCAAAACAGCTCCTCAACCAACCAAATATGAACCTTCCCTCAATATTTGCCCAAAATTACCCGCAATTGCCATTAAAGAAACAACGACACCCCACGGCGCCCAACCTGCACAGCGCCCGACCCTCCCGCGACCTCCTACCTTCTACCCGCAATTGCCATTAAACAAGAATGATTCTCCAGGAGAATGAGAAGGATCAGCTCTTTAGAAAGATCAGGATCTAGAGCTAAAGAATCAGGAATTGGAGTTGTACCAAATGGGCTCTAAGTCTTTGGATGATCATGATCTACGAAAGCGTTGCACTACTTTTGTAGAAACTTTTTCTCATGATTACTTATTTGATGTTGATCTCAATGATTTTATTAGTGAATCACAAGTGTTGCAAGTAACTTTGCCGTAGGATTTGATGTTAGCACTTGAGATTCTTTAGTTTATTACCATTGCAGACTATTACTCAAATGTCTCTCTACGTACCGAATTTTATTGACTAATCTTATGACCGTAGCCTCATACGAAATAAGTTTCTCAAAGTTGAAGCTATTAAAAAATTATTTAAGGTGAACTATGTTGAAAAAAGATTAAATTACTTAGCTACACATTCTATCGAGAAGGATATATTGGAAATATTGTTCTGAACACTGTACTCATAGATTTTTCTTCAAGAAATGCTCAACAAAGTTAATTATTTTAAAATACATTAGAGCTGTATGTAATCTAAAATTGTAATGCTGTTTTTTCTTATGATTTTGAGTTGTTAGTTGGGTTGGTGTTTGTTCTAATTAATGTTGTTTTCAAGGAAGAGTGGTGATGTGGATACCCTTGTTGTGCTGTTTTGGGGCTCGAATTCCATTCACAAGGCCACAGTTTAGTTCCTTTTCTACTTATAATGAAAGTCTCGGTAATGCTTTGCTGTATTTCCAAAACGAAAAAGGGTGAGAACAGAACCAAGAAAATCATAGGATGGCAATAGCAGCAGCGAGACGCTAGTAGGTCCACCAACTGAACGCACAAGCAGGACTGCAGGAGGCATGTGCAGTTGTTGCAAAAGATGATTTGGGCACACCACAGCATTACCAATAATAAGATCCAGATCATCCCTCATCTGTCTTAAAAATAGGTTCGGTTGCAAATGCGTAGTACAACCGAAACAAAAGGAAACGTTAAGGCATATACCTTGCAAACCTCACAAACTGTCAATCAAATTAAATAAACGAAAGACTACAGCAAAATAAGAAACAGCCGTAAAGCCGGTGACAAAACAACATAAATGTAGAAAACTTAACTCAAATAACAAGAACACTATATGTTTGTTTGACACGAGCACAAGAACAGCTGTGGTGGATTCCACAGCACGCTGACACGGTTCTAGACCTTCCTGCATCAGATGTGAACCAAATTCACTCAAGAGTAGTTCACCTTCCGACAGTTGTAGCGGACCTCGCCGCTGCTCCCGGTGAGCGGGCTGAGGCTGCCCATCCTCACCATGGCGTCCGCGAAGTCCCTCCTGAAGGCGTCGGTGTCGGCGGCGTACAACCTCACGAGGGCGTCCGCGACGCCGGGGCCGCCGGCGAACAGCTGCTGGTCCGAGTGCAGCACTCCCCGGTTCCGCAGCAGCGAGGCGAAGTAGGCGGCGTCGAACCGCGCCGGCGTGGGGTCGAGCGGCGCGAGGCTGTCGTCGCCGGTGCCGGCGGCCCGAGGGCACGCGGCCCGGAGCGAGGCGGCGAGGGAGCCGTCCAGGGTGGCGGTCTCGTTGTAGAGGCGGTCTCGGAAGTTGGTGCAGCGGGAGAACCCCAGCGTGTGCGCTCCCGAGAGCGCGACGAGGTCCTGCAGGGAGAGGCCGTGCGACGCGAAGTTGGAGGCCAGGCGGTCGATGCCGAAGGTCGGCGCCGGGATGCTGCTGTTCGCCGCCGCCTGGCTCGCCGTCCGCGCGTCCCGGCGGCCCAGCGGCACGTCGTACGACGGCCCTCCCAGCTGCACGTACGTATGCGTGCATGCATGCGCAACTAATTAGTTTAGTTAGTTATTATTAGCTGCACTACAGCTCTGCCGTGTTTGCGTTGCGTTGCGTGCATGGACGACGGGCCGGTAAAGGTTTTCGTGCGTGCGACAAGACGATAGATGGAGGCGAATGGATGAATCGAACGAACCGCGACGACGGAGTCGCGTGCCGCGATGGCGACGACGTCGGCGCAGGAGACCACGTTGCCCCTGCAGGCGGCGTTGACGGCGCCCTTAATGCGGTCGATCACGTCGAAGCCGCGGACGGAGTTGGCGTTCGGCGCGGCCATCTTCTCGCCGGTGAAGAAGGGCGTGTCGTCCAGCAGGATGGACCCGTCGCACCCCTGAACCAACAAGCACCAAACGCAGAAGAGATGGTGTGAGGCCGAACACAGGCGCGCGCGCATGCACAGACGATATCGGAGACAGAACCGAAGTCGAAATGCACGCATGCATCTGCGTACGTACGTTGACGAAGCAGTCGTGGAAGTGCAGCCGCAGCAGCGACGCGCCCATGCGGGGCTCCGCGGCCACAGCCTCCTCCACGAGCCTCTTGATGGTGGGGAGCGCCGCCGGGCACGCCTTGTCGTAGAAGTGCGGATCCAGCTGCGCGCTGCTGGTCGTGGCCAAGAGAGCCAACGCGACGCACGCCGCCGCAGCCACGAACGGGTAGGCCAATATTGAAACCACCATCGCTAGCTACCTCAACTTCTTCTTCTGCACCACCAATTGAGCTATCAGACGACGGCTAGCTAATAAATCGTCACCGATCAAGCTGGCTTTGGCTCCAGTGGATGCGATGCGATGCGAGAAAAGAAGCACTGCTAGAAGCGATTTATATATTGGCTCATCGGCCATGGATGGAGTTGACCCTGTCCACTCGGTTCTTTCTAGCGCAGAAAGCGTTAAAAAGGTGAGATACAGAATTCAGTGGATGAACTGAGGAAATGCGTGCGAATTTGACTAATGCATGGAATGCTCAGGATTTCCAGCTGTTGGGTAGGAAAAATGGAGACCGATGGATGGGGTGCGGTGTGGCTTTGTTGCTCAACGCTTTTTAGCTAACTGGTCGAATGATGACGACGACGACGATGATCCCCTAATGCATGACGATCGCCGGCAACTAATCGCGGGGAAGCTGCCTCGATTTGCTCAGCGGGCCGCAGGCTGCTTCGTGAGATGAAGGTGATCTAATTAACCTACCCGATACTAACTCAGCTGTGGGGCCAAGCTCGCTGATCGCACTTGCTTCTCCGTTATTAAGCGGTTTTTATATGCACCCAGCAGGACAACGACAATGACATCACCACCACCAAAACTTTGTACAGTTGTACTACGCATACGCTGCTACTTGTACTATGCAGCTCCTGTATTACTACTGCCAAGATAGTTTTGTTTCCTTTCCCTTAGGAGTTCCTGAATTATCAGGCACATTTTGCGGGCTAAGAACTCCTTAATATTTAGAACTAGCCTATTATTAACCTTTGTGGGAGTGAAGGCCAAACTCGACCTTGGTCGAGTTTTACCCGACTAGAGAATTAACCATGTTTGGACGCAGGGCTCGCAACACCGGAAGACTTCCTTTGGAATCAACGGCGAAGCCTTCGCCCACACCGCACACTACGGGAAGACGGGGGCTTGTCTGTCGCTGAGTCAAAGTCAACAGCAAGCGAGCGACAACTTGACACCCCCACAGCGTACGGAGTCGAGGTCCCGGTGAAGGCACCCCCCAGCAGCCACCGAGGGAGCGAAGGGTCCGTCGCATGAGTAGAGACTTCGAACATCCGCGGGGCCCGATTCTACCAAGCTGGGGCATGGTCCCACTTGTAAGCCCCTTTGGGGTAGACTTCTAGGTGTGGTTAGATCAGTGTTCTTTACTAAACTGTAATGACCCCATTGCAGAGAATAATCCAGGAATGTAGCAGGTAACCGGGGGCATAATGGTACTTGGGATCACCTACCCACCCGGTTACCTATAAATATCCCCATTATGTACACGGATGGGAAACACATTACAAGACACTACAGTTCCCCACCTATCGTTTTGTCGTGCATCCGAGTCTTGTCAGCTTCCGAGTCTTCGGGCGCACCTGTCCACATGTCAGTGGAGCCCAACATTTGGCGCCCACCATTTGTGCTTTGAAGACCAACACCCATGGCTCCCAAGAAAACCACCAGCAAGACAGGCCTCCCCATGGCTGAAGCCGCGAAGACCTCCTTGCTACCGAGAAAGGCAAGGCTCCCCTTGCAGACAGCGACTTGCCCCTCGTAGTTGAAGACAATGCAATCGAGCAAACCAACAAACGCCCCCTTCATGACACACCCACCACTAAGGCCACCTTCCACTCCGAAGACCTTCCCAACAATATACCACCAGGTTTCTTACCCTTGGGACACACTATAACCCAAACAAGACAAAGACAACTTTGAAGAAGGTGAGGACCTAGAAATTTCAATAGAAGACCAGCTTAAATTTGAGAAAATTTTACCACTAAACTGGCTTCGCTTCAGTTGGACCATGCGAGCCCTTGTAATGTATTCCTAACACTTCCAAACATCCAGGCCTATACTCTTTTCCTTCCAAAGGGGTGAGGTTTTTAATGAGGTAGCGCCTTGTATACGTAAACCTAAAAGGTGGAATAACGATTTTCGAACCATTTCCTATAAGAGAATGGTTTCCATTACTTTGAGAAATGCATTCTATATCAAACTATAGCTATTGCATTAAAGAAGAAAAGAAACTAATAGAAGTCGAAGACGCAGAATGGTTGTGAATAGAGAAAAAGATTCTTCTAATTTTCTTGTTCCTGAAAATATTCTATCTATCTCCTAGACGCCGTAGAGAATTGATAATTTTCATGTCTTTCAATTCTCGTACTCGTAATTGGAAAGTTACGGAATGAGATCCATCATTTTGCAATTAAAACAACATAAAAACTCTAGACAATTTCGAAATCAGACCAAGCGTCTTAATACATATGCAAAAAATCATTATTGGCCTACCATTGATTACAAGATTTAGCATTTATGAATTGTTATTGGTTTGATACGAATAATGGCAGTCGTTTTAGTATGTTAAGGATACAGATGTATCCACAATTCATTTAGAGTTACTTAATAGCCTATTTTTTATATTATAGGGATTACACCTATGGGTCCGAACGCCCATGTGTAAGGCTTAGACCTACGCAAATGCCATCCAGGTCACCCAGGACGGGTCCTAGAGGGACATGTGTAATAATCGTACCTCCTTACATACCTTTCGGACCCTGGTCGGTGCGGGCCCAGAGTTTACAACCAGCCTGTGTCCTTGGTGTGGGCCCTTAGCCCAGATAGGGATCCGGTGCCACCACGTGGTCTCAGGGCGCATGACACATGTCTTCGATTAGAACCAAGCCCCTATCTATAGGCCCACATCCACATTTAATGCAGGTAGGTCATGGCGTGCTCTGCTACACGTAGAGCATGGTAGACGTCTGACAGGTCAAACAGGCCAACAAGACTGCTCTGCAAGTTACTGAGGCACACAAACTATGTGCATTTAATGCCTGCTCAGAATAACGCGAGTGACTGAGGTGGTTATCTCATATGAGTGGACGATGACATCATGAAGCATAGTTTGGTTGGTGATACGCCTGCTACAGTATGGGCTGGAGTTGACAGCATAGAGATATCGCATTAACTCATGTGCACGTCAGCATGCCCAGCCCTGACAACGTCAGCATACCAGGAACATCCTGCGATGAGCTTAGGCCAGCAACCGGGATGGAGAACATATCTAGTTGGAGGATACGCATGATGGGCGAGGAGGAGGAGATCTTAACCCACCGTTGCACTTATGGCTCCATGTTGTATATAATTAATACTAGGACACTGGACCCACCTATCGGGGTTCAGCTCCCTTCTAATGTTCCTCCATTGGACTATAAAAGGGATGGCACATACGATATAGGGGAGATACACACGCGACTCCCTCGTAGACATCTCCATCCAGACCTAAGCTTTCTTAAGCTCTCAGCAATACAACTCACAGTGGAGTACGATATTACGCTCTAGCGGCCCGAACCACTCTAAATCCTTGTGAGTTCTTCTGTTCATCCATCTAATCAGGCAAACCTAGGCAGCCCCCTATTCTTAGGATTATGCAGGTGCATTTCGTCACCTGGCTAGAGTTTACTCTCTAACATGTCTTATCCCAAATTGAAAGGGAAATGTATTAATCAGGCAAAGCAAAGCGATTCGACTACAAATTTGATTGGTATCAAAGGTCATTTGCATATGATTCATGCTTTAATTGTCATATCTTATTAGCAAAGGCCACTTGAATTTCTCTGTTTTTGGTGTTTAATGCCAAAGGGGAGAAATTATTTGGTCAAAGCAAATAGGCCACACTGCCAAATGAAATGGACCATACCACTAAGTTTTAAGAAATCTATCAATTGGTTTCGTTGGTATGATAACCCTCTTAACAAGCTAAGAGGAGAGTCTCTTATGAAAATTTATCAAAAAGGGAGAGAATTATTTACAAAAGGGAGATTTTGGCCAAAAGCAAAAAACTGAAAAAGGGGGAGAATTTTCAAAAACATAAAATAATTTGACAAAGGTGGAGCTTTTTCAAAACAAAAGTTTTTCATCGACTGAAACAAAAGATTCGAGGCCATCACAACATTATGTACTAACTAGTTTTCTACGTGAATGAATATTGGTTCATAAGAATGAAATTTAAGAATTCAATATGAACAATAGTTCAAAACGAGGCTAGAAAGTGTGTGATTTGGATAAGATGAACTGTGAGTAGTTCATGTGTTTGTATAAGTTCTAAATGCCCTTGGGAACATATTTGAGCACCTTAAGGGACTGGAAAGTTTAGACTGAATATGGTGCTTTGGAGCTCGGTTTGAGCTAGAGTTGGGAAATGAGTTGGATTGATAAAAAACATATGGAACTATGGCTCAGATGAATTCCATAGACTCTCGATATGTTGTCTAAGTCTAAGAAGTACTCAATAAGACAACCAAACTCAATCAAGGAAGAAAAGCCCAAAAGTACTTAAGTTCAGTTGGTATGCGGTGCACCAGACCAAATCTAGTGTGCCCTCCGAACTGGTTACGCAGAGAGGTAATTTCTAGGGAACTAAGTGTCGGCGTTTCGACCCCGGGGGTCCCTGGACCGATGAGTAAATTGTCGTCGCGTGTCCCAGCCCAGATGGGTCGGCGCGAGACGGAGCACGAAGGGGGGTAGAGGAGAGGGAGAAAAGGGGAAACCCGCGGCCTCCGTGTTTGTCCTGCGCCCAGGTCGGGTGCGCTTGCAGTAGGGGGTTACAAGCGTCCGCGTGGGGGGAGCGAGGGACCCTACGCGCCGTCCCGTCCTCCCGCGCGGCCAACCTTCTCGTAAGAGAGCCCTGGACCTTCCTTTTATAGGCGTAAGGAGAGGGTCCAGGTGTATAATAGGAGGTGTAGCAGTGCGCCATCGTGTCTAGCAGAGAGGAGCTAGTGCCCTAAGTACATGCCGTCGTGGCAGCCAGAGAGGTTTTGGCACCCTGTTCATGTGATGTCGTGGCCGTCGGAGGAGCGTTGGAGCCTTGCGGAAGGACAGCTATCGGGGCTGTCGGGTCCTTGCTGACGTCTCTTTGCTTCCGTAAGGGGCTGAGAGCCGCCATCGTCATGGAGCACACGGGGCGCCATCATTATCTGTTTATCGGGGCGAGCCAGATGGGACGCCGGTCCTGTTACCCGTAGCCTGAGCTAGCTAGGGATAGGGTAATGATGGCCTCCCCTGTGACGTGGTCGGTCCGAGCCCTGGGTCGGGCGAGGCGGAGGCTCCTCCGAGGTCGGGGTCGAGTCGGTCTTCCGAGGTCGAGGTCGTGTCCGAGCCCCCGGTCGGGCGAGGCGGAGTTCGTCGTCTTCCGGGGCTGAGCCCGAGTCCGAGCCCTGGGGTCGGGCGAGGCGGAGTTCGTCGTCTTCCGGGGCCGAGCCCGAGTCCAAGCCCTGGGTCGGGTGAGGCGGAGTTCGTCGTCTTTCGGGGCCGAGCCCGAGTCCGAGCCCTAGGGTCGGGCGAGGCGGAGTTCGTCGTCTTCCGGGGCTAAGCCCGAGTCCGAGCCCTGGGGTCGGGCGAGGCGGAGTTCGTCGTCTTCCGGGGCCGAGCCCGAGTCCGAGCCCTGGGTCGGGCGAGGCGGAGTTCGTTGTCTTCCGGGGCCGAGCCCGAGTCCGAGCCTTGGGGTCGGGCGAGGCGGAGTTTCCTATGGCGCCCGAGGCCGGACTTGGCTGCTGTCAGCCTCACTCTGTCGAGTGGCACAGCAGTCGGAGCGACGCAGGCGGCGCTATCTTCTTGTCAGGCCGGTCAGTGGAGCGGCGAAGTGACTGCGGTCACTTTTGGCTCTGTCGACCGAAGGGCGCGTGACAGGATAAGGTGTCAGGCCATCCTTGCATTAAATGCTCCTACGATTCGGTCGATCGGTGTGGCGATCTGGCCAAGGTTGCTTCTTGGCGAAGACTGGGTCTCGGGCGAGCCGAAGGTGTGTCCGTCGCTTGAGGGGGTCCTCGGGCGAGACGTGAATCTTCCAGGGTCGGCTGCCCTTGCCCGAGGCTGGGCTCGGGCGAGGCGAGGTCGTGTCCCTTGAGTGGACCGAGCCTTGACTTAATCACACCCATCAGGCCTTTGCAGCTTTGTGCTGATGGGGGTTACCAGCTGAGATTAGGAGTCTTGGGGTACCCCTAATTATGGTCCCCGACAGTAGCCCCCGAGCCTCGAAGGGAGTGTTGATACTCGCTTGGAGGCTTTTGTCGCACTTTTTTGCAAGGGGACCGGCCTTCCTCGGTTGCTTTTTGTTCCGGTGGGTGCGCGCGAGCGCACCCGCCGGGTGTAGCCCCCGAGGCCTCGGAGGAGTAGTTTGACTCCTTCGAGGTCTTAGTACGTTTCATAACGCTTCGGCCGGTCTGGCTGCTCCCTCATGCGAACTGGCCATAGCCCGGGTGAACAGTCGAGTCCCAAGTTCTCGGGCTAGTATGTTGACGCTGTCAACGGTTTGGCCGGAGCCGGGTTTGCGAGAGCAGCCCTCGAGCCTCCGCACAGAGCGAGAGGACGGTCAGGGACAAACTCGGCTTTTTACATACGCCCCTGCGTCGCCTTTCCGCAAGGAGGAGGGGGGGAAGCGCCATGTTGCCCTCGGAGGGCGCCGAACATGGTGTCTCCAGTGAGTTGCTAATGGGTAATCCGAGTGGACGCCCGTGCCCCATTTGTTAGGGGTCGGCTAGTGGCCCGGAGGCGCGCTCCAAAAGTACCTGCGGGTGACTTGCCGGACCCGGTCCCCTTTTGACGGGGTCCGAGGGCTCGATGCCTCCCTCTGGTGGGATTCCGTTACAAAATCGTCCCCGTTGGTCTCAGAAATGTCCTAGGGTACCTCGAGAGCGCAGCCCGAGCCTTGGTTATGTATCGAATGTACCCAGGGTCATCCCTCGCTCTGCGTCTGAGGCGGCTGTCGAACCCTTCGGGGGCCAGCCTTCGAACCCCTGATCAGTGGGCGCGGAGCCCGAGTGGCCTGAGGCGGCCGTTGAACCCTTTCGAGGGGCCGGCCTTCGAACCTCTGACCAGTAGTGGGCGCGGAGCCCGAGTGCTCTGAGGCGGCTGTTGAACCCTTCCGAGGGGCCAGCCTTTGAACCTCTGATCAGTAGGGGGGCTCGGGGCCCGCTTCCTTCGCGGAGGAGGATCCCTTTCGGAGTATCCCCTTTTCCGACCCCTGAGGCAAGAGAGAGAAAGAGGAAGTGAAAAGGATACGAAACCGAATGACGTGGCGCACCTTTTTTTGACGCGGTCATTATGGCGGAGGTAAAGCGTCGCCTGCTTCGCCTGCCAAAGGTGCCGCCTGTCCTGCCGCAGAGTTAATGCGACAGGACGAGTGGTTCACGGGGCGGCCGTTGCGCGTGCGCGAGCCGTTCGAGGAACGGAACGCGGACGCGTCGTCTTCCGCCATGGGAGAAGGTCCTTTCGCTATCCTAGGAGGGGGCATGAGCTTGCTGACGACTCGACTGCCACTTCTGCCCGCCTGCCACCGCCATTACTGTCGGCCCATTTCTGGCCGTATCGACCATCGCACCCTCTCCCGCGGCTGACCGGCCCGTGACCGATGTGCTCGGTTGGCACTGTCGGGTCATGCGCAGGGTCACCTCGAGTCGCGGTACTGGTTCCACAGTCGAGAAGGCGCGGTACTGGCGCGAGTGGCGGTGCAGTTTCTTGCACGTAGTAACCGACGCGCCGGTTACATGATGTGTGGGCCTGGGCCTCCATGCTGGATGCGTCGAAGTCGAAAGGGTGCGTCCCCCTAGGTGCGGTTGCACGCCGCCTGCATGGCAGTCCGCCCTTTCACCCACTGGCCTGGGCGAAAGTGAAGGAATGCTCGTAACCGCTGGGCAGTTGCGCGCACCGCGCGCGGCGGTTTGGCTTTGTCTGCCCTGCGCCAGCTTGCATGACGCGTGGAGCCCAGCCCCCGTGTCGTAGGGGGAGGACCTTGGAGCGTGTTGGAGAAGACTCAGCCCGCGATGGCTGAGGACGCAAGTGGGGAGAGTTGCCTTTAAAAGGAGGGCGACCCCCTTGAAAGGCAACCATGTCTACGCGCTCTCCTCATGCATTGTGTCTTTCCACCTTTCGAGCCCCCAGATGGGGGGCGCCCGCGGTTCTTCTGCCTTGTCGTCGTTGGGGGAACGCAACTTCGCGGAAGTTGGTACCTTTTAGCCATCGTTCGGCTTTAAGGATCTTCGTCAGGTAGACCGACTGCTTCCCCTCGCCGGTGATCACCCAAGATGGTGACCACCAGTTCGGTGGTGGGGAGAAGCGAGCCGGGCTGCGATCTTAGTCCCGCCCTCAGCTTCAAGGATCTTCGTCATCCTGGCTGGGGCGGAGGCCGGGCTGATGTCCTCGGGGGACAGATGGCTGAGGCTTCGGGGTGACCGACCGAGCCGTCTGCTCGAGCCGGACTCCTGGAGGAGACCCTGGCGGCGATGGCCCGGGCGTGGTGCTGACGTCGTCCTTCGGAGCGGAGATCCTCCGACTGTGTTGCCATTCGAGGCTCGGTCGAACTTCGCCGAAGGTGGTGTTGACGCCGAGGGTGCTGCTGCTCCCCCTCCATTGAGGTCAAAACCTGCAGGATCAGTTTACCTTGTAGTGTGCGTATGTTTTCTGCGGCCGCCGAGGCCCAAACATACTGTCGCTATGTTGTAAAGCTGCGTTTCTTTTTCCCTTTGTTTCGAGTATCAAGACTTACTCGTCGGTAACAGAATTGTTTGTTCGAGCGAGAGTTACTTTTTACGGAAGGTGATGAGTGAGGTATCCGTATCCCAGAGGCGTAGGAGTCTCTCGGCTCGATCGGCCTTGCCGCTTACGTGTACTCTTACTCGTCCGTAGGATTCTGCTAATGATGTAGTCGAGAAGGCCCGAAAAATCGTTTTGGCAGAAAGGTCTCCGAGCATTGAGACTTGTTCGGTCAGCGGAATCGCTTATCCGAGCGTGAGTTACTTATCGCAGAAGGTGATGAGTGAGGTATCCGTATCCCGGAGGCGTAGGAGTCCCTCGGCTCGGTCGGCCTTGGCTGCTTACGTGTACTCCGTCGTTTTCAGGACCCCACTTTTGAAGTAGTCAAAAAGCACGAAAGACGTTCTGGCAGAAAGACTTTTTCCGAGGAAAATTTTGACGCAAAGGGGGTTCCCCCCTTCTAGCCCCCGAGGGAGGGTCGGGCTTTGCCGAGGCAAGGCTGACCCTTCCTTGATGGTTAGACTTTGAACGTGAACGAGGTGTACGAACGACTTGAAAGCATCTTAAGGGTAGAAGCGACGTAGCTATCGGATGTTCCAAGCGTTGCTGTAGACCTTGCCTTGGCTGTTGGCCAGCTTGTATGTCCTGGGCTTCAGAACCTTGGCGATGACGAACGGCCCTTCCCAGGGAGGCTTGAGCTTGTGCCGCCCTCGAGCGTCTTGTCGCAGCCGAAGCACTAGGTCGCCCACTTGGAGGTCTCGGGACCGAACCCCTCGGGCGTGGTAGCGTCGCAGGGACTACTGGAACCGCGCCGAGTGTAGTAAGGCCATGTCCCGAGCCTCTTCGAGCTGGTCCAGTGAGTCTTCTCGGTCGGTCTGGTTTCTTCGGTTGTCGTACGCCCTCGTCCTCGGGGAACCGTATTCTAAGTCCGTGGGCAAGACGGCCTCGGCCCCATGGACTAGAAAGAACAGTGTGAAGCCCGTGGCTCGACTCGGCGTTGTCGTCAGACTCCTGACCACCGAGGGGAGTTCCTTCATCCATCGCCTGCCGAACTTGTAGGGGTCGCTGTAGATGCTCGGCTTGAGTCCTTGCAGAATCATGCCATTGGCACGTTCCACCTGCCCATTCGTCATGGGGTGAGCCACGGCAGCCCAGTCCACCCGGATATGGTGATCCTCGCAGAAGTCCAAGAACTTTCTGCCGATGAACTGGGTGCTGTTGTCGGTGATGATGGAGTTCGGGACCCTAAAGCGATGGATGATGTTGGTGAAGAATGCCACCGCCTGTTCGGACCTGATGCTGTTTAGGGGTCGGACCTCGATCCACTTGGAGAATTTGTCGATGGCGACCAGCAGGTGCGTGTAGCCCCCGGGTGCCTTCTGCAAGGGACCGACGAGGTCTAGTCCCCACACAGCAAACGACCAGGTGATGGGTATTGTCTGCAGAGCCTGAGCGGGTAGGTGGGTCTGCCTCGCGTAGAATTGACACCCTTGGCAGGCGCGGACAATTCTAGTGGCGTTGGCCACCGCGGTCGGCCAGTAGAAACCTTGTCGGAAGGCGTTTCCAACAAGGGCTCGGGGCGCTGCGTGATGACCGCAAGCCCCCGAGTGTATTCTTGTAAGAGCTCCTAGCCTTCGGCGATGGATATGCACCGCTGGAGGATATCGGATGGGCTGCGGTGGTAGAGCTCCTTTCCGTCACCCAGTAAGACGAACGACTTGGCGCGCCGCGCCAGTCGCCGAGCCTCGGCTCGGTCGAGGGGCAGCTCTCCTTGGTGGAGATATTGCAGGTACGGGGTCTGCCAGTTTCGATTAGGCTGGACCCCACTCCGCTCTTCCTCGACGCGCAGTGCCTCACCCTCGGGGGCCGAGGGTGCCTCGGGCTGGGCCGAGGCCTTCTCGGGCTCGGGCCTGTCATCGGTCTTGACTGAGGGTTGATGTAGGTCTCGGGAGAAGACGTCCGGGGGAACCGTTGTCCGCCCCGAGGCTATCTTAGCCAGCTCGTCCGCAGTCTCGTTGTGTCGTCGGGCGATGTGGTTGAGCTCGAGCCCGTAGAACTTGTCCTCCAAGTGTCAAACCTCATCGCAGTAGGCTTCCATCTTCGGGTCGCGGCAGTGGGAGTTTTTCATAACTTGGTCGATGACGAGCTGCGAGTCGCCGCGAGCGTCGAGGCGTTGGACCCCTAGCTCAATGGCGATGCGCAACCCGTTGACCAGAGCTTCGTACTCAGCCACGTTGTTGGACGCCGGGAAATGGAGGCGCAGCACGTAGCGTAGGTGTTTCCCGAGGGGCGAGATGAAGAGCAGGCCCGCGCCTGCCCCTGTTTTCATTAGCGACCCATCAAAAACCATGGTCCAGAGTTCCGGCTGGATCGAAGCCGCCAGGAGCTGGGTGTCGACCCATTCAGCCACAAAGTCCGCCAAGACTTGGGACTTGATGGCCTTTCGAGGGGCGAACGAGATTGTCTCGCCCATGATTTCCACTGCCCACTTTGCAATCCTACCCGAGGCCTCTCGGCACTGGATGATCTCCCCCAGGGGGAAGGATGACACCACAGTCACCGGATGAGACTCGAAGTAGTGTCGCAACTTTCGCCGCGTCAGGATCACCACATACAACAGCTTCTGAATTTGCGGGTAGCGGATCTTGGTCTCGGATAGTACCTCACTGATGAAGTAAACCGGCCTTTGGATGGGCAATGCATGCCCTTCTTCTTGTCTCTCAACCACGATCGTGGCGCTGACCACCTGAGTGGTAGCGGCGACGTAGATCAAGAGGGCTTCTCCGGTGGCGGGGGGCACCAAGATGGACGCGTTCGTAAGGAGTGCCTTCAGGATCCTGAGGGCTTCCTCGGCCTCGGAGGTCCAAGTGAAGCACTCGGTCTTTCTTAAGAGGCGGTACAGAGGTAGTCCTCTTTCGCCGAGGCGCGAGATGAAACGGCTCAAAGCCGCAAGGCATCCCATGACCCTCTGTACGCCTTTCAAGTCCTTGATGGGCCCCATGTTGGTGATGGCCGCGATTTTCTCAGGGTTGGCCTCGATGCCCCGCTCGGAGACGATGAACCCCAAGAGCATGCCTCGGCGGACTCCAAAGACACACTTCTCGGGATTGAGTTTTACGCCTTTCGCCTTGAGACACCGAAATGTCGTTTCAAGGTCGGAAAGGAGGTCGGAGGCTTTCCTCGTCTTGACTACAATGTCATCAACATAAGCCTCGACCGTTCGATCAATGTGTTCGCCGAATACATGGTTCATGCACCTTTGGTACGTCGCACCCGCATTCCTCAAACCAAATGGCATAGTAACATAGCAGTACATGCCAAAAGGTGTGATGAAAGAAGTCACGAGCTGGTCGGACTCTTTCATCCTAATTTGGTGATACCCTGAGTAGGCATCGAGGAAAGATAGGGTTTCGCATCCCGCGGTGGAATCCACGATTTGATCGATGCGAGGCAGAGGATAGGGAACTTTTCGGCATGCTTTGTTTAGACCAGTGTAGTCTACACACATCCGCCATTTCCCTCCTTTTTTCTCACAAGCACGGGGTTGGCAAGCCATTCGGGATGGAATACCTCTTTGATGAACCCTGCGGCCATCAGCTTGTGGATCTTCTTGCCTATGGCTCTGCGCTTTTCTTCGTCGAATCGGCGCAGAGGTTGCTTCACGGGTCGGGCTCCAGCTCGAATATCCAGCGAGTGCTCGGCGACATCCCTCGATATGCCAGGCATGTCCGAGGGACTCCACGCGAAAACTTCGGCGTTTGCGCGGAGAAAGTCGACGAGCACTGCTTCCTATTTGGGGTCGAGCTCGGAGCCGATCCGGATCTGCTTGGAGGCGTCGTTGATGGGGTCGAGTGGGACGGACTTAACTGTCTCCGCTAGCTCAAAGTTGCCGGCATGGCGCTTCACGTCTGGCGCCTCCTTGGAGAGGCTCTCCAGGTCGGCGATGAGGGCCTCGAATTCAGCGAGGGCCTCGGCGTACTCCAGGCACTCTACGTCGCATTCGTACGCGTGTCGGTACGTGGGGCCGACGGTGATGACCCCGTTGGGGCCCGGCATCTTGAGCTTGAGGTAGGTGTAGTTGGGGACGACCATGAACTTGGCGTAGCATGGCCTCCCCAGTACTGCGTGGTAGGTTCCTCGGAACTCGACCACTTCGAACGTGAGGGTTTCCCTTCTAAAGTTGGAGGGAGTCCCGAAGCAGACGGGCAGATCGAGTCGTCCGAGGGGTTGGACGCGTTTCCCGGGGATGATCCCGTGAAAAGGCGCCGCACCGGCCCGGACCGAGGACAGATCGATCTGCAGGAGCTCGAGGGTCTTGGCGTAGATGATGTTGAGGCTGCTGCCTCCGTCCATGAGGACCTTGGTGAGCCTGACATTGCCGATGACGGGGTCGACAACGAGCGGATATTTCCCCGGGCTCGGCACACGGTCGGGGTGATCGCCCTGGTCGAAGGTGATGGCCTTGTCGGACCAGTCTAGGTAGACTGGCGCCGCCACCTTTACCGAGCAGACCTCCTGACGCTCTTGCTTGCGGTGCCGAGCCGAGGCGTTCGCCACTGGCCCACCGTAGATCATGAAGCAGTCGCTGACCTCGGGGAACTCCTCTGCCTTGTGATCCTCCTTCTTGTCATCGTGGTGGGCCCTGCCACCCTCCGCAGGTGGCCCGGCCCTGTGAAAGTGACACCGAAGCATGGCGCATTCCTCAAGGGTGTGCTTGATGGGTCCCTGATGATAGGGGCACGGCTCCTTGAGCATCTTGTCGAATAGATTGGCGCCTCCGGGAGGTTTCCGAGGGTTCTTGTACTCAGCGGCGGCGACAAGGTCCGCATCGGCGGCGTTGCGTTTCGCTTACGACTTCTTCTTGCCTTTCTTCTTGGCGCCGCGCTGAGCGGACGCCTCGAGAACATCTTCCGGCTGGCGGCCCTGGGGCTGCTTGTCCTTCCGGAAGATGGCCTCAACCGCCTCCTGGCCAGAGGCGAACTTGGTGGCGATGTCCATCAGCTCGCTCGCCCTGGTGGGGGTCTTGCGACCCAGCTTGCTCACCAGGTCGCGGCAGGTGGTGCCGGCGAGGAACGCGCCGATGACATCCGAATCGGTGACGTGGGGCAGCTCGGTGTGCTGCTTTGAGAATCGCCGGATGTAGTCCCGGAGAGACTCTCCCAGCTGCTGGCGACAGCTTCGGAGATCCCAGGAGTTCCTAGGGCGCACGTATGTGCCCTGGAAATTACCGGCGAAGGCTTGGACCAGGTCGTCCCAGTTGGAGATCTGCCCCGGAGGCAGATGCTCCAGCCAGGCCCGAGCGGAGTCGGAGAGGAATAGGGGGAGGTTGCGGATGACGAGGTTGTCATCGTCCGTTCCACCTAGTTGGCAGGCCAGCCGGTAGTCCGCGAGCCACAGTTCCGGCCTTGTCTCCCCGAGTACTTTGTGATGGTAGTCGGGGTTCGGAACCGGGTCGGGAACGGCGCCCGTCGTATGGCTCGGCTGAAAGCCTGCGGGCCGGGTGGTTCGGGCGAGGGACTCCGATCCTCCCCACTGTCGTAGCGTCCCCCATGCCTGGGGTGGTAGCCTCGGCGCACCCTCTCGTCGAGGCGGGCTCGATGGTTGCGGTGGTGGTGCTCGTTGCCGAGGCGTCCCGGGGCTGCAGGCGCTGTGTTGCGCGTGCGCCCGGTGTGGACCAAGGCTTCCCGCACGAATCGGGAAGTCACGGCACGGTGCTCCGAGGGGTATCCCTGCCTTCGGGAGGCAGAGCTCTCGGCCCGTCGGACCGCGGCATCCTCCAGAAGATTCTTGAGCTCTCCCCGGATCCGCCGCCCTTCGGTGGTTGATGGTTCCGGCATTGCGCGGAGAAGTATCGCTGCCGCAGCCAGGTTCTGGCCGACCCCACTGGAAGCTAGTGGTGGCCTTGCCCTGACGTCGTCGGCGATGCGGAGCTAGATGCCCTGGGGCAGATGACGCGCTTCTCCGGCCGGAGCTTGGTCTACCCATTCCTGCCCGATGTTCCGGCGGAGCGGCTCAAGTGTTCCTGCCCCCCTCGTCGAGCCTGACCTGCATTTCGCGGATTTGCTCGAGCTGTGCGTCCTGACCCCCGCAGGGACCGGGACCACAGCTAGCTCCCGAAGGATGTCAACGCGAGGCGCAGGCCTAGGGGGATCACCGTTTTCCGGTATACCAAGATGGTTGCCTTCGTCGGGACCCCCTAGATCGATGTGGAAACATTCACGACTTGGGCCGCAGTCTCCGTCGCCGAAGCTGTGGCTACCGTCGGAACAATCGGAAAGGCAGTAGTCGCATGCGGTCATGAAGTCCCGCATGGCACTGGGGTTACCGAGCCCGGAGAAATCCCAACCAAAGTCGGGCTCGTCATCTTCCTCGGAACCCGAGGGTCCGTAGGTCGAGACGGCCGTTAGCCGGTCCCAGGGTGACCGCATATGATACCCCGGAGGGTTGGTGCATGCCTCTATGAAGGCTTCCACCAAAGCGGGGTCGCTTGGTGGGTCGAGGCCGAATCCAAAAGGCATGAGACGGGAATCGGTCGGTACCTCTTGGTCGACAGGTGGTGACGTTGTCACGTCAGGGGCGGACTGCACCGTCGTCTCAGGTACGAGGGTGACGCCCAGCAAGTCCTTCGCGAGCGTGCTAGCGTCGTCCGTCCGCTTGGAGCTGGCGTGTTGCGGGGAAACGGCGCTCGTCTTCGTCTCAGACATGAGGTCGACGCCCGACGTGTCCCCCATCGGGGCGCCGTCGACTCGCTCGACAGCTGATGAGGTGCCGCCTCCTGCTTGGCCACGGTTGCCCCGCCTCCTCCTCCCGTCGGCGGGGGAGGTGACGGGACAAACTCGGATGTTGTTCTTCCGCCTCATGGGGAAGACATCGTCGATTCCGCCGCCAGCGGCGGGTTGTCGGCCGCCATTGTCGCGTCACGCGGCAGAGGAAGGAGTATCATGTTGTAGCTGCCGTCGAGGGACATGAACTCAAGACTCCCGAAACGGAGCACCGTCCCGGGTTGGAAAGGTTGCTGGAGACTACCCATCTGGAGCTTGACGGGGAGCTATTCGTCAACACGCAGTAGGCCCCTACCTGGCGCGCCAACTGTCGGTGTTTCGACCCCGGGGGGTCCCTGGACCGACGAGTAAATTGTCGCCGCGTGTCCCAGCCCAGATGGGTCAGCGCGAGACGGAGCACGAAGGGGGGTAGAGGAGAGGGAGAAAAGGGGAAACCCGCGGCCTCCGTGTTTGTCCTGCGCCCAGGTCGGGTGCGCTTGTAGTAGGGGGTTACAAGCGTCCACGTGGGGGGGAGAGCGAGGGACCCTACGCGCCGTCCCGTCCTCCCGCGCGGCCAACCTTCTCGTAAGAGAGCCCTGGAGCTTCCTTTTATAGGCGTAAGGAGAGGGTCCAGGTGTACAATAGGAGGGTAGCAGTGCGCCATCGTGTCTAGCAGAGAGGAGCTAGTGCCCTAAGTACATGCCGTCGTGGCAGCCAGAGAGGTTTTGGCACCCTTTTCATGTGATGTCGTGGCCATCGGAGGAGCGTTGGAGCCATGTGGAAGGACAGCTGTCGGGGCTGTCGGGTCCTTGCTGACGTCTCTTTGCTTTTGTAAGGGGCTGAGAGTCGCCGTCGTCATGGAGCACGCGGGGCGCCATCATTATCTGTTTATCGGGGCGAGCCAGATGGGACGCCGGTCCTGTTACCCGTAGCCTGAGCTAGCTAGGGATAGGGTAATGATGGCCTCCCCTGTGACATGGTCGGTCCGAGCCCTGGGTCGGGCGAGGTGGAGGATCCTCTGAGGTTGGGGTCGAGTCGGTCTTTCGAGGTCGAGGTCGTGTCCGAGCCCCAGGTCAGGCGAGGCGGAGTTCGTCGTCTTCTAGGGCTGAGCCCGAGTCCGAGCCCTGGGGTCGAGCGAGGCGGAGTTCGTCGTCTTCCAGGGACGAGCCCGAGTCCGAGCCCTGGGTCGGGCGAGGCGGAGTTCATCGTCTTCCGGGGCCGAGCCCGAGTTCGAACCCTGGGGTAGGGCGAGGCGGAGTTCGTCGTCTTCCGGGGCTGAGCCCGAGTCCGAGCCCTGGAGTCGGGCGAGGCGGAGTTCGTCGTCTTCCGGGGCCGAGCCCGAGTCCGAGCCCTGGGCCGGGCGAGGCGGAGTTCGTCGTCTTCCGGGGCCGAGCCCGAGTCCGAGCCCTGGGGTCGGGCGAGGCAGAGTTTCCTATGGCGCCCGAGGCCGGACTTGGCTGCTGTCAGCCTCACTCTGTCGAGTGGCACAGCATTCGGAGCGACGCAGACGACACTGTCTTCTTGTCAGGCCGGTCAGTGGAGCGGCGAAGTGACTGCGGTCACTTTCGGCTCTGTCGACTGAAGGGCGCGTGACAGGATAAGTGTGACGGAACCTCCCAAGTAATTAGGCCCACCTACAGTTGTCCTTGTCCAACGGGCTTCAGACAACCCTGTAGGTGCCCCTGAATTACTTGACAAGTTCGGTATCTTTTCTTACCTTACCAGGAACGATTCACCCGTCTTGCAGACATTACAGAATATCGGAGGTAAAGAATTGCGGAAGCGATTACATAATTCACATTTATTTAAAAGCAAGCTCAAGTTGTTTTATTACAGACCAGAACTAAGAGCGAGTGCTGAGTAGTAATATTATACAAACCAAGGGAGGCAAAAACTCCTCCCGAGAAGATTTAAGTAAAAGATCTATATGGAGGACCACGTCCTCCCGCACTTCAGTCTTGGGTTTCTTCTTTGGGAACCACCCTGGCATAGAAGCAGCAGAAATCTGCTACTTCCTCACCTAAAAACAACGAAGGGATAAACCCTGAGTATGGAATTACTCAGCAAGACTTACCCGACTAAAGAAAAGACTCTCAAGGGTATGCTGGCTTTTAGGGAGTCAAGGTAAGGCTTCTCAATAATCAAAGACTCTGTTTTGCAGAAATGCTTACTAAAGTGGATCCTTAAAAATCCAATTTTATTTGTCAAGTTAAGTACCATTACCTGCAACTAGAGTTCTTATCTACCCTAGTCAATCACTGGTCCTGCACTAGCCAATTTCTTAACAAAAACCCATCATCTTTAGTGGAATGCTACGTGTAGGTCAGTGACCAAGTCTTCATAACCGCGAAGGTACGGCGATCCGAATCGATTATACTCAGCTGAGGATCTCCAATCACACGACATATGTAGCACTTAACCCTTGCATATGTCAACCCGCCACCGGGGTTCTTAAGACCGGATCAGGTTCACGCAAACCGAGAGCACAGATACACCACCGTCCAGCCTCTTGCTACGGAGGGTACACGCTACTCTCGCCACCGCTCCACGCCCATTTCGTGTTATCTTATTTCAGCCTTAGTCTGCCCGAGGCAAGGCTTACCCATGACGAGGCATGTGACCAGCTAAAGGGTCCTCGATCATCAAGCCTACATCGAGACAGTCCTTAATCGACTCAGACGGAGACACTACACCAAGACTCTCTTCTTGTGCAAGTCAACCGCCCGGTCTCAGCTTAATCTTTTCAACCCAAAAACTTGGTACCTGGCAGAGGTACATCTTTTCCGATGTTGAACCCATCATGGCCATGATGGATTCACCATCAAGTTTTATTTTCGAAAACATCCCACCCACTTTTGCCACATCAACTTTTGTAAAAACAAAACATTTTGTTTTTCTAAAGCAAGACTGAGCATCAAAATCTTTTGGAAAAAAATGATCAAGGAAGGTAATCAAATTCAAGGAAGGTAATGCAGGAATTGTTTTATCAATCAACTCCTATCACCTAATGCATCAAGCAAGTGAGAAAGATTTAAAATAACAAGGAGGGTGGCAAATGCACCGGGGCTTGCCTTTGTTAACAGGTGAGTCCTGCTCGGATCCACAAATATCGAAATAAAAGCAGTTGCCTGCTTGAGGATCTGAGGATGGTGGAGTTCCCTCTTCAGTGACTTCTTCTTCTTCTTCGTGTTCTAACATAACCATATATATGCATAAGAATGGATGCCATGGGATGCTCATGAGGATGCGAAGATAATATAAACTTATTATCTGAGTCTTGAGTACAACTTTCCTTCACGGTACTCCGAGAACCTAGGGTTTCCGGAGTCAGTAAAGGAGTTCATAGGGCAGGGGGGGTGGTTTTGGGTTTAGTGATCAAACAAGGTCCAAATCAACCCAAATTCTACCCAAAGGCTTCTAAATATTGTTTTAAGTTCCCATAAAAAGTTTGGGCATTTTTGGACTTACCAATTATTTTCTAAAAATCCATAACCAATACTTTTAACCACTTTAAATACCCTAAAATTTCCTATTTCCATTAAAAATCATAAAACTATTTTTACTAAATTCTAGGGAAAATAACAGGCCTAGGAAAATTAGTTTCACAATTTGATCATTTTCCTAGTATTTTCTATAATTGTTTTGGCTCTGGGGATAAAAGAAAAAGAAAAACAGATGAATAGAACTGGACCGAATTCAGCCCAGGTCGGCCCACTACCAGCAGAAGCACGCCCACGCGCGCGCCCGCGCCCGCCGTGGAGTTTTTGCAACAGGGCCCTTGGGGTTTTAACTAATTGGAGATAGGTTTGATTACTATTCTACTGTGTCGCTGACGACTTGCAGATAAGCCCTCCATGTTCTATTTCTTCGCAGTGGGAGGTCCACGACAACGGCCGCGTGGAGGATGAACTCCGGCGAGGTCGTGCCGGCTGATTTAAGCAATGGCCGGTGCTCCCGAGCGGTGTACACCGGATTAAACCTTCCCCGAACGATTCCCCTAACCTAATTTCACAATTGGTAAGCTATCACGCCCTGTCCACGTGAACCGCGAATGATGAGGACAATGGTACGTGTTCCCGGTGATCTCTGGTGGTCTGGTTCAATTAAAGGGTTCGAGGGGTTTGCGGGGTACCTAAGGAGGCTAGAACAAGCGGCAGAGGGACTTGAGCTTACCTGAATTGAGCTGGTCACGGTGAGGTCTTGTTCACGGCGGCGGAAACCGAATTGGGGGAAGTGAGTGATTCTCTGGCTATGGGGGCGAATCAGAGACGGGAGGGGTGGCTATGGCTTTGGTACGACCTAGAGCAACTGGCCGGGGGCTCAATTTATAGGCCATCGACCGGAGTTGGAGAAGAAACGTGAGCTACGGATGCGCTGGCAAGCCTTCCGCGCGGCGGTTTCCGGTGAGGGCACGGGGTCGCCGTTTAACCAGAGTTCGCCACCTCAGTAACTTTTGGCCACGTCGCCAGGAATCCTTTACCGCACACGCCGGCGACCGGTCATGCCGTGGTGGCGTGCTTATTGGCGGCGGGGGGGCGATCCTGATCCACGGTGCGATATTTCTGATGATGGTGAACAGTGCTCTGAATTCAATAAAGAGCTCGACTGACAGAGCAAATTGGAACTCAATTTACTCCCGATTTTGTGTGAAACCTATGCCATCTTTCTGCAGCAAAGTTATAGAGCTATAATCCATCTATCATTTTGCTATAATGTGCTCCCACAAAAAGTCACTGGATCCCCTTCAAAATCGAGCTCAAAGTTTATCTCACAACACTGTTAATTTGTATTTCAGACTTCAGGCAGTCTGACAGTCCATCTTTGCTTGGGTTTTTCTCCAAATTTCTCATAAGATCATGGCTTGAACCCTTAAACAAAGTTGTTCTCCTTTCATTGCTTTACAAATTTGGTGTGGTGACCTAGGGCAAAGACCCTATGCTTTGAATGTTACAAAGCCCTAAAGTTGAGCCTTCAACACTGCATTTCAAACTTAGTGTAGAATTCAAAGTTGGGGTCCTTTTTGCAAATGGGTCCAAAACTCAACATTTGGCTTTCAAGTCTACATTTTTGTGAACCAAAGAACTTAAAACACTTATTTGACTTGGTTTTTGCACTTTAGCCCAAAAGTGGACTAATTTTGCACTTAGGCCCCTAGGGTTTAGTCTTAGGGTTTTTCAGGGTTCCAATTAGGGTTTTTAGTATCCCAGGGGTATAATTGTGGTTCAACCTTGTTTTTGGGGTTATCTTATAACTATTACCCTAAAGTATTTAGATTTTCTCAAGTTGGGTTAAGTCTTACCCCTTTAATCCCTGTTTAGGGTAAAGCTTCCCATCCAGGGTCCTATTTGCAAAACTTTAAAACAATACAACTTGTTTGAAATTTTTACCTAGTGAATGCACTCTAGGTGTGTCAAACACATGCAATGTCAATGCTTATGATGTCATGCTCAAGTTTTAGTTACAGTAACACCAGGGGTGTTACATCCTTCCCCCCATAAAAGAATCTCGTCCCGAGATTAAAAGTCCTAGGGTGAGTAATGGAAAAGGAAATGTGTCACATTTTTATTTCCTTATTTTTGGTACAAGGCAGGGGTGGTGTGGGGGTTCACTTCTTTATTACAATAACTATATACACTTTACAAATTACATGAGGCTAGAAAGCCTGGGAAATTCTTATTCAAGAAGTCTTGAGTTTCCCACGTAGCCTCTTCCTCAGAATGCTGGTTCCATTGTACCTTGTAGAACTTGAGAGTCTTTCTCCGGGTAACCCTGTCCTTTTGATCCAGAACTCGAATAGGATGTTCCGAGTACGTTAAGTCTGGTTCCAGGACAACATCTGTCACTTCAATGGTTCGATCGGGAACCCGAAGACACTTCTTCAATTGCGATACATGGAACACATTATGTACAGCAGACAATGTTTCGGGAAGTTGAAGTCGATACGCCACTGGCCCATATCTTTGAAGAATAGGAAATGGACCAATGTACCTAGGTGCAAGCTTTCCCTTTACCCCGAAACGCGATACTCCCTTTATTGGTGAAACCTTCAAGTAGACGTAGTCTCCTTCCAGGAAGTATAAGGGCATTCGCCGTTTGTCTGCATAACTCTTCTGACGAGCTTGTGCTTGCTTCAGATTATGAATAATTTTCTGAACTTTATCCTCGGCTTCTTTCACCAGATCAGGTCTAAAGAAGCACCTCTCACCAGGTTCAGACCAATTTAGCGGAGTCCGACACCGTCGTCCATATAAAGCTTCAAAGGGTGCCATCTTGATACTTTCTTGATAGCTATTATTATATGAAAACTCCGCCAAAGGTAAACATTCATCCCATTTTGGTGAGAAATCCAAGACACATGCCCGCAGCATATCTTCAAGTATTTGGTTCACTCTCTCAGTTTGTCCACTGGTTTGAGGATGATAGGCCGAACTGTGGAGTAATTTAGTACCCAGGGATTTATGAAGTTCTTCCCAAAATTTAGATACAAATTGTGGTCCACGATCCGACACTATAGTCTTTGGAACACCATGCAAACTGAGAATACGAGCAATATATAATTCCGCATAGGTAAGTACCGGGTAATATGTCTTGACCGGCAGAAAATGAGCAACCTTTGTAAGTCGATCAACAATCACCCAGATAGAGTCATACCCTTTTGCGGTCCTGGGCAATCCCACAATGAAGTCCATGCTTATGTCTTCCCATTTCCATGTTGGTATTGGTAATGACTGCAATGGACCGGCAGTTTTCATGTGTATGGCTTTGACACGTCTGCAAGTGTCACACTTAGCCACATAGCGTGCAATTTCAATTTTCATCTTCGTCCACCAGTAGTGCTGTTTTAGATCATGATACATCTTAGTGCTTCCCGGATGAATAGAATAGCGACTAAGATGCGCTTCATCTAAGATTTGCTGGCGGAGTTCTTCATTCTTTGGCACTACTATGCGGTTTTTAAACCATATCACACCTTGATCGTCTTCCTCGAAACATTTGGCTGTTCCAGCCCTTATCTTCTCTCGTATGTGCTTCATACCCAGATTATCCTTTTGAGCATCAATTATCTTTTGCAGAATGATTGACTCAAGCTTTAGCTGATTTAGAGTCCCTTGCTGGATTATCCCCAGGTTTAGCTTCTCCATTTCTTGACATAAAGTGTTCTCGGAGGTCTTTGCCATAAGACAGTGGCAGGAAGTCTTACGACTCAATGCATCTGCCACCACATTGGCCTTGCCTGGGTGATAATGGATCTCTAGTTCATAGTCTTTAATGAGCTCAAGCCATCGTCTTTGCCTCATATTTAACTCTGACTGGGTAAAGATGTACTTCAAACTTTTATGATCTGTATATATATGACAGATATTTCCCAGCAGATAGTGACGCCATATTTTCAGGGCATGAACCACAACAGCTAGCTCTAGATCATGAGTTGGATAATGCTCCTCATGTCGGCGCAACTGCCTTGAAGCATACGCAATTACTCGGCCTTCTTGCATCAGTACACAACCGAGCCCACTGCCAGATGCATCACAATATACATCAAAAGGCTTAGTGATGTCCGGTTGAGCCAATACCGGAGCAGTGGTTAATAATGTCTTCAATTGCTCAAAGGCTTCATTACACTTAGAAGACCAATTGAACTTAATATCATTCTTCAATAAACTTGTGATTGGCTTCACAAGCTTAGAAAAATCGGGTATGAATCTGCGATAATATCCAGCTAGTCCAAGAAAACTCCGGACTTGGTGAACAGTGGTTGGGGGTTTCCACTCCAGAATATCTTTTACCTTGCTAGGATCTACCGCGATTCCTTTAGCTGATAACACGTGCCCCAAAAATTGAATTTCCTCCAGCCAGAACGCGCACTTGCTGAACTTGGCATACAGCTGATGTTCCCTCAGGCGCGTCAATACAATCCGTAGATGCTGAGCATGCTCCTCTTCATTTTTAGAGTATATCAAAATATCGTCGATGAAGACCACCACGAACTTGTCCAACTCGGGCATGAACACCGAGTTCATCAAATAGGTGAAGTGGGCAGGAGCATTTGTGAGCCCGAAAGACATTACCAAGTATTCAAACAATCCATACCGCGTAGTAAATGCGGTCTTCGATATATCCTCGGGTCGAATACGGATTTGGTGATAGCCCGACCTGAGATCAATTTTGGAAAATACCCTCGCCCCAGTCAGTTGATCAAATAAGATGTCGATCCTTGGAAGAGGGTACTTATTCTTGATGGTGACCTCATTCAGGGGTCGATAATCCACGCACATCCGCAAGGTTTGATCCTTCTTCTTAACAAAAATGGCGGGGCAACCCCATGGGGACGAGCTTGGCCGGATGAATCCCTTATTCAGTAGATCTTGTAATTGAATCTTCAATTCTGCCAACTCATTAGGGGGCATACGGTACGATCTTCGGGAAATAGGAGTCGTACCGGGCTTTAGCTCAATTACGAATTCTACATCTCTTTCAGGGGGCAGTCCAGGCAAATCTTCCAGAAATACATCTGGAAACTCACATACCACCGGAATGTTCTTGATCTCCGGTACAATGGCTTCAAATATTCTACCAGAAGCTTTGGCTGGATTGGTTTCGGGGAGAGACAAAAGAATTTCTTCTTGATTATAGCTCAACCTGACAGTTCTGAGTTCAGTGTTGAGGATTGCCTTGTGTTGGGTTAACCAATTCATACCCAAAATTACATCTATATCCTGGCCTTTCAGAACAATCATGTTAGCAGGAAAGTTCCGTCCGGCCATTGCTAC